>CM001190.1:12489725-13689725 GCA_000218505.1 Schrenkiella parvula | reverse complement strand
CATTTGGTGTTGGAAAAAATGCTTCCTTTAATAAAATTTTATTTAGGACAAATATATATTATGTTATGGTTTCTTATATAATAAAAAAATTTTAAAAACACAACTGTGAAAAATTGTCATGTATATATTCAACAAAAAGATTGAGACCAAGTGAAAGATATATCAAAGGGCAAAGAGTTTTTTTTTGTATATATATTTTATGATATTAGAGTAACACATGAGAAATGGAGTTGGCCATACAGACTTACAGACCATGAAAATTATTTTGAAATATTAAATAATTTTAATGTATTTACTTAATTTTCATTTTAAAATATTTATGAAAGTATAAGCGAAATGACTAATAAAATTTTGAATTTATTAAAATCGGATTTAGATCAAAATATTATCATTTTTATTTTTCAAATCTGAATTTTTTTATCTCGATATTCCAATTTTAAGATTTAAATTCCTGAACTGAAACGTCAAAAATATACCATTATATGATGTTTTTGTGAAAATATATTAGAAATAGCTGTAAATATTATTATAAATTAAATTAAGTCAAATTTGAAAATATCAATATGTATTTTTTAATATATGTATATATACTTTCAAAAAAATGTTCAACATATGTACCATATACGTCAATAATAAATCGGTAATTATTATTTAATTATTTTTTAGACAAAATTATACACTCATAAAATAGACTATTTAGAGCTCTAGAAAGTGTTTTTTAAACAACATTCTACACCTACAACATGAACAGCTTTATCTAAAAGTCACTCAATAGCATTTAATAAATTTAACTAAAATATTTGAAATTTCCAAATGAGATAATATCCAAATCAAAAAGATAGACAAATATATATATTAAATAATTACAAGTGCATAAAACAATAGGTTCTCATTCTAAATGAGACAATATCAAAATCAAGGAAATAAACAGATACACACATTAAATAATTATAAATGCATAAAACAATAGATTATTACTATATTTTAAAGATCATTAATATCACTATCTATATATGCACATGAATATACTATACTCTATAGATAATTTTTAATTTTTGTTATAGGCACAACTTTAATGTATTATAACCTATAAAAACCAAAGATATAATATTACAATGGCGACATCATATAGTTCGATTATAGAAGAGATATATGTGTTCGTAAGATTGTTTGTCATAGACTGAACAAGTAGTACTCATTCGACAGTATTTGAGCATTGAGAAAAAGAAACTCAAAATCATGTTGGTAACAAACATTAATCCAAAAATCTTTCTAAAATACATCTCATAATCTATAAAAAAAACGTATATCAAACACATCGTACACTACAAAAGAATTTAGAACAAAAAAAAACAAATAACTAAAAGTTCCCGAATTTTACATTATATTTTGTATTCTTACTTCTTAAGATAATATGTAATGTTTTTTAATAAATCTGATATATATTACTAACTCACAACAATTCACCATTAACAAAACCAAACAATTCTCCGCAATCATCTAACTAAAATAAAACATTTATTCTAAATAAAAAACACAAGAAACTTATATGACACAAATTAAAAAAACAAATAACACAAACTACTAAAATAATTTTAATTTAGTGTCAAATTTTGAAAAAAAAATCTGCCTGTAATAATAGTATTTCTTATAAATTGCATATGGGTTTGATGACATTTAAGTTTGAAACCATTAAATTTTGTTTTTAATTCACTCCAAACAAAGATCATCATTCATTTAGTTTTAAGTGATAACTAAGTCTCATAGTAATAACAAAACAACAATAAGTATTGCTTTTGCATTAAGTTGCAAACTCTCTCTAATCAATTTAATCAAACACATGACAAAACTAATTACAGGCACAGCCAAGCTAAAAGATAGAAAAAACTCGAGTATAAAACAAAAGAGACAACGAGACTCCATTGAAAAATTGAAGAAGAAGAAGAAGAAGAGAAAATCCACTAAAACCAATGTCTCTAATCACTCTTCTCGTCTTCTTCGCAATCTTCTCTGCATTCAAAATCTCCAATTCGACTCCACTGAAACCACACCCTCTTCCCATTTTACCTCTCCCATCTTCACAACAGCTCCAATGGCAGCTCGGATCCATGGCCATGTTCCTCCATTTCGGACCCAACACTTTCACCGACTCCGAATGGGGCTCCGGAAAAGCAGACCCGTCAGTTTTCAATCCGACCCATCTCAACGCGAGCCAATGGGTCCAAGTCGCCAAAGACTTCGGCTTCTCTCGGGTCATCCTCACGGCGAAGCACCACGACGGATTTTGCCTCTGGCCTAGCGAATACACCGATTACTCCATCAAATCAAGCCCATGGAGAGGCGGAACCGGCGACGTCGTGGCGGAACTAGCTTCCGCGGCGGCGGCGGCCGGTATCGGACTCGGTCTTTACCTTTCTCCATGGGATCGACACGATAGATCTTACGGGAAGACATTGGAGTATAACGAGTTTTACCTGAGTCAAATGACCGAGTTGCTAACAAAGTAAGCTCTTTTTTCTCATATTAACGTTTTGATTCCAATTCCAATTTTGAAAGATTGAATCTTTGATTTAGGTATGGAGAGATTAAGGAAGTTTGGTTAGATGGAGCAAAAGGGGAAGGAGAGAAAGATATGGAATATTTCTTCAATACTTGGTTTAGTTTGATCCACCAGCTTCAGCCCGGCGCAGTCATCTTCTCCGACGCCGGTCCTGATGTCCGGTGGGTCGGCGACGAAGCTGGAGTCGCTGGCCCTACGTGCTGGTCACTCTTTAACCGAACCAATGCCAAAATCGGTGACACCGATCCTCTGTGAGTCACTCACTCAAATGTTCAAAACCTTCATATATCTCTTTCAATAGGAAAGAAGTTGAATTTGTTTGATCTTGCAGGTATTCTCAGGAAGGTGATAGCTTTGGACAAGATTGGGTACCGGCAGAATGTGATGTATCGATCCGGCCGGGTTGGTTTTGGCACGCGTTGGAGTCGCCTAAACCGCTGGTTGAGCTTCTAGATATGTACTATTACTCGGTGGGAAGAAACTGTCTTTTGTTGCTCAATGTTCCTCCTAATTCGTCAGGATTGATATCTGAGCAAGACATCAAGGTTCTTGAGGAATTTCATGAGATGAAAAAAACGATTTTCTCGAACAATCTCGCCCGCAAAGCCTTGCTTAACTCGAGCAGTGTCCGTGGTGGCCAAAGTTCGCAGTTTGGTACTAAGAACGTTTTGGAAGAAGGATTAGATAAGTATTGGGCGCCAGAGGAGAAGCAGAAGAAATGGGAGTTGTACTTAGAGTTTCAATATCCGGTTAGCTTCAATGTGTTGGAAGTTCGAGAACCTATCCAAATGGGTCAGAGGATCGCGTCTTTTCATCTCGAGATGCGGGACATTGAAAGCGGCAAGTGGGAGAGAGTTGTGCCCGGCACGACGGTCGGGTTCAAAAGGCTTTTACGGTTTCCACACTCAGAGTCGCGGTCTCTGAAACTTGTGGTGGACAAAGCGAGGACCGACCCGCTTATATCATACATTGGAATATACATGGATAAATTTTCGGATTCGAGACGAAACTCATCAAAGATAACAATCACAAGGACACTTCAGGAGGAGCTAGTACTAAATGATTCAAAGTAATAACCTCTCGAGGATTCACCATATAAGTCTTGAGTTTTCTCGGATTGTGCTTTGTCAAATAATGTAAAGATGCCATCATTCATGTCATGTATATGGGCACATCCTTGTGACTTCTAAAGCAAATAAAATTATCAATTTTGCGTGTTTAAACTTGAAAGGCTCTAACTTTATCTCTTTTGTATGTCATAAATTCACCTGTAAACAAGGTTAAAGAAAGAACATTTTTTTTCCTTTCTTGGCCATAATTTTGGGTGTTTGGGGTCTTATCTTGTTAAATCGACCCAAATATTTCAGAGAATTTGAAGGGAAAGGAGGAAATTGAGAAAGCCCTCAAAAATGGAAGCTGATCAAACGGTGCTTTGCGAGTTGCTTGCCGTCGACCTTACCGATTATTGCTACAGAGTTTGTTCTCGCTGCGAGAGAGTGCTTCCCGGAGATAATAATAATGGCGTTACCTCTTCTTCTTCTTCTTCTTCTTCCTCCTCGTTATGCAAATTCTGCAAATCAAAAGTACCAAAACTGCTCTACCGGATCCTCGTACGAACCCTTGCTCTTTCTTCTTCTTCTTCTTTCTGAGTTTTCGTTTTCTGGTGAAATTATTGGAAAAGCGTCTAGTTCGTTGTGAGTTATGGATTTAGGTATTTAGCAATTTATCAATTTATCAATTAGCTGGTTTTGCCAATGTAATGTCAAGATTAAGTTTTTGTGAATCTGTTAAATCTCCTGTGAGCTATGGAATTGAGAAATCCAAACTTCAAATTTGTGCTTTTTTTTTATTCCCACATATCTGAATCTATGTTATTTGTTAATGGAGCAGATGTCTATAGTAACAGATACATCAGTTAAAACTGTGATCTGTTTTGATAGAGCTGCGACTGTTCTCTTTGGTTGCTCAGCTGATGAGTTCTTCCACTTCACCAAGCTCAATCCTAAAGCTGGTAAAAAATCATCAATCACTCACTTTGCTACATTTCTGTTACATTGCAAGCTAAACCTCTGCTGATTAAATTCTTGAGATGGTTCTTGTAACGTTTATTTTCCATTGCAGCATCTATGGTTAATCAGGTCTTTGATGGAGAAATGCTTCGTATGACTTTGACTCGGCCTCGAAACCTTAACGCGCAACACATGAGAGTGACTTCAGTTGTTCCTCTAAGATCAGGGTTTCAGCCAGCTATAGTAACACTGAGACAGCTCTGCAGCACAAATAATGCTTCTTTGAGAAACTGATCTACAACAAATCACAGTTTCTAATGTTAGACTCAAGCATTATATGGTTGCTACAACAATCACAAGTTGTTTGATATCTTTGTTTACACTTGATTTGTATCAGTGAAATAGTCTGATTCTTTGTTAAAAGTTCCTCATCGGCTAAATCAAATGTAATCTTCCGCTTCATAAAGAGTGTTTCAGAGAGCTTAGAGAGAGCTTCGAATAGAAAAGCTGTCTTTTGGTGTCAAAAGTTGTGTAAGAAGAATCCGTTAGGTCAACGGTTCGAATCCAATAAGTGGCAATGTGATTATTTTTAATCCTCAACAGTAGTAAAATATACACGTGTCAAAACTAAATTGGTTTACAGAAAAGCGTTTGGCTTTCTTCTAACAGACCTATTCAATTTTTTCGACAAAGCCTCCAAAACTTGCCACGTGGCATCTCCCTCTCTCGGAGGAACATTAAACATAAGAGCTCGCCTAACAGACGGATCCTCCAGGTTCTTCTGTATGAGGGACAAATTAGTAGCCGCCACGTGTTCCAAAATCTCCCCGAGTTTTCCGACGTCTCTCTCCGGCACCGTTAGCGATATTTCCGGCCAACGCACGGCGGAAGGGAACGGCAAACGAATTCCGTCGGCGATAATAACGGGCACGCAGCCAAGGGCAACCGACTCAACAAGTCTCGGACTCCATGGGGCCCACCCGAGAGGACACAAACAGAAAACAGAGCGAGCTATTTCTGACTGGTAACCGGCAAATCTTTGTCGTTGGAGGTGAAACCGCCGGTCACCGCCGTAACTCCTCCATATCTCCGTCCTTACTCGCCTAATAGAAAAAAAATAAAAAATGATTCAGTAAGACGAACTAATAATATTTTATATTTTATATATTAGATATTCATTTTGAAAAGAAAAAATTAAATTTGAAAAAAAAATTTGTATTCAAGATTTTTTGTTTACTTGCTATAAAAGCGACCGCTGATGTTTTTGGGATGAATCTCCATCTTGCCACGGAAGAAAACCCAAATGTCTCGTTCTTTAGCTACCGGAATATTCTTTTGAGTATTGTGCAAACTTTCCGGCGAGATGTACGGTGGTATCACAACGTTCTCTACTTCTTGACATGGATGCTTAAACGTAACACCAAAAGTTTGTAAAACTATAGAATTTCTCATAATCTTTGGTACTCCATCATCAATTGCTCTATCCTCCTTTAAAAAAAATAGCTTAAAATGTAAAATAAATATATACTATTGAAAAAATAACTTAGTAGGTTTCATTTAAACTAACCATGGTGTGGAAGCAAGAGCCAAAGTCGTGTGTGGCAACAAAGACGTGGTCAGAGCCACTGGTTCGATTCCAAAACGAGTATTGAGCTGAGACGAGCTCGATCGCTTCCTTGATGAGTGATCGAGCGTGACCAATCGCTGGAAAGCCATTGATGGTGCTGAAATTGCAGGAGACATAGACCGGGACAAAGAAGAAATCGGCTTCGTATGGATCTTCTGTCCGTACGTCTCCTTCGAGGCTGAGCAACGCCTTGTGAAGAGCAACCTCCGCGGCGAAGAGGTGGTTGCTGCATCTGTCGTTGGCTAACCAATCTGTGTTGAACTTGGAAGGCAAGTCATAGACGTAGATTTTCAAATTGTTGAATACATCTGAATGAAGTTAAACAACAACAAAAGTATTGTTATAACATGAAACCTTAGAACATGAACTAAAAATCATGTGTGTATATATATACCAGTTCTGATGTCGGGACGTTTAGGGGCAAAGCCAAGTGTGTGATCATGGATTTTAGATTCAAACATGGAACGAGAAGCGAGAAACTTGGTTCTAGGGTTAGTAAGAAGATGACTTGATCGGGGCAAAGAAGAAGGAGAAGAGGAAATATGGTCTTCTTGGTCATGATCGACAAAGAAGGAAGCAACAAAATAGAGAGTGAGTGAAAAACAGAGGATCCATTTGTAGTAGTGTTTAAAACAGAGACCTTTCTCTGTTCTTCTCTGTTTCTGTGTTATCATCGTTCTTGATTTTCTTGGAAAAATCTTAAGACCTCTTCTTATTTGATTGAAATCATCTGAATCGTTGGAAATTAGTTAATAGGGTTTTAAGTTGGTGAAGAGGAGTTTTCGGAATTGGGTTTGAGAGATAAAGTGGAGATTAAGGAATGGTGAAAGGTGGAACAATAGAAGTTGGAGGAGAAAGTTTGATGAAGGCTATCCAATTAATCTTTTTTTTTCCTGTCTTTTTCTTTGCTGACTCTTAAGAGATATAATTAAATCATTCATAATTCTAATAACTTATTGGTTTTTTTCTTTTTTCTTTGCTGCTTTTTTTTGTAACCGATTTTGCCTCTTTTTGTTTTTGTGGATGTTTTTTGTTACTAAATTCATATGGCATTTAATCTTTTGTACAAGATGATTTTATAAAAAGGGTTATATATTCATACTTATTATGATATAAATTAGAAAAATTTTACCATTTTTTATTTAAAAAGTGTAAAATAACAAATATAATTGGGAAAATAACTAGCCCAATACACAAAAGATTATGACTTTCATATTACATTTTATCAACTTATATCTATATATTCGACTTGTACGATTAGGTTCATTCAATATCTATGTGGATCAAATATGTAAAACCATGATTATAAGAGAAGCTCATCCTCAAACAATCGAATTCATTAAGATTATAGGATATGCTATTGTGTAACGAATTCAATCAGTCTACATAAAACTTAGGCGGAACAAATTAAGTCAGTTATGTGTCATTTATCATTAATTACTCAATTTTTTACATTTTTGGCCTTAATCAAATTAGAACACACAACTATGATTTATATTGGTAGTTTTTAACTTTTTTGTTCAGGAATCTAAAATAACTTTGAAAAAAGATTATTTATAATAAATTTTATGATATGTCAACTTTAATATATTACACTGATATATTTGCTATATTAGAAATATGTAAAGTTGTAGATTGTATATATCTAATACATTTTATTACATGTCAAACTTAAAATATTATAGTGTTAAATGTCGAATTATATGTTATATGCTTTTTCTATAGAAATCATATAGGTTTATCACACCCGAGCTCCACACCAGGTGTTGATATTACTGGATGTCTTTCAGCCAAGATCGTGACCCGTTTGCAAATCCATATGATTCCATACTCTACATAATAAATGACAAAGAGTATTAGAATTATAAGCAACACGTTTTGGAATTCGATCGACTAATAATAACATTTATTATACATATTTTTAAAACTATAACATTTGTTGTCTATCAAATCCTAAACCACAACTCTAGATATATAGGGTTAGTGTTTGATAGACTTGTGATAACATTTATTGTACATATTTTGTGAATTATAACATATATTTTGCTCGATTATTGCTTAAAATTTGCTTATGACACATAGCAACAAAATCTTAAGATTGAGCTATCATAATCCTGCCAGTTGCACGGATTTACAATTTCAATTTATTAACAGCATGAATAATTAAATATAAATATTATTATATGAATATTACATCACTTATTCACAAACTTTGCGTGCGGAGGAGAGTTTTCTAAAAATTGAGTTGATTGGGTTTGATAACAAAAATAAGCTTATATATTTTACCGTATTCTTATGGATATATTTACTTCAGTCATATTTCTATGCCAATTTTCTTTGTTATATCCTTATATCTTATTTTATTTTTATGCATACTTTTTTGAGGATTAGTTTTTTTCATTTCGATCATATTTTTCCGTTATTTTTTACCATTTTTATGTGGTACTATTTTGCTTCCCGACATCTATATATTTTTTAATTTTTTGTTGCTCGCTAAACAATATTTTTATTTTTATTTTTTGACACTTTTTTTTCTGATCATTTGCGTGATTTTTTAACTAATTTGAATGATAGAAAATTTTACCGAAATTCACTTTTCATAAAGAACTTTACTTCTTATTTTAAATATTTATAAAATATTATTCTTTAAATAATAGTTTTATATAATGTTTGTTTTTATTTTCGTATGCAACTTAAAACTCATTAAAAATAACCTAAATATATATTGTTCATAAGTTTTCTTCATATTTTCATTAACAATTCTATAGACTTGCATTATTTTTATATTATAAATTGTTTTTTATTCCATAACATTTTAGATTTAATTTTTCATATTTTCATATTTTCTATTTTTTGCTTAATATACTGGTAGAAAGTTTAAGGGAGAGTATTTAACACAAACTTGATTTTGGATCAATATAACTATTTATATTGGATTAATCTATCAATATAACTATTTATATTGGATTAGTCTCAACTTCAGTTGGCATATTTTTGTAAAATATTATAGATGATAAAATGGACTAAATATTTATATAATTATATATAAAAAGATAGATATGACCGCGTACAATTAATGTTTGTGTGGATAGTTTTATGCCATTATTAGTGTCCTATCGCATATTATATAACTGTATATAAAAACCCAAATATAAGGTATAAAGTCACTTTCAAGAGGTTGCTTTGTCAAGCGGAAATGACATAATACATAACCCTGAATATAATGTAAAAAAATGATCTAGAAATAAAATACTAACATACAAAATTGTAGAAGTTGATGAGTGGTTAGCGATTATTTTAATAATTGAAATTGTTAACAAGAATATACATCAATCTCTGTTTCACTTGAAATCAAATAATAATCAATCATGTGCCTTCACTGGTCCTATCCTACACCAAGTCGAAGAACTAATTAGATAGGTTTAGCATTTTGTTAAGCGACTTGTAAAAAAACTAAATTAACCTTTCATGATATTTACATTCTTAGCAAAAAAAAACTAGATTATATAAGAAACCATTATATTTCTATAAAATTATTTACCATGGTTACTCTAAAATACTTTTTTATATTATGTGTCGTATTGAATGAACTATTTTTCAAAGTTTTTGACAGATTTTTGCTCTTTATGAATATTGTGGTTTCAGTGAAGCAAGTGACTTAAGTATAGAACATGAAGAAGCTGCATGTGGAAGAGCCGATTGGGCTTATGGTTAGTTTTTATGGGCCTAAAAGCCTGAAACCGACAGATGTAAACGGAGCTCATTATGTAATATAAAACCCAAAATCTCTGGGCCCGGCCATCCAAATTAAATATATCCCAAGTTTGATCTTTCTATATATATATATTTTTTTTTTAGTATTTTCTTACAAACCAAGTTTGGTTTTGCAACCTTTGATGTATAAAAATCAATCTAGTCGATATAATAATTTTGTTTTCTTTCAAAATTTACTAATTCAGAAATTTATTTTATTATCTTTTCGAATGTATTAAGTCCAGTAAATTATAAAACAAAATCATCTCTCATCGAAATTAAAAAAATTAAAAAATGAAGATCAGTTTGTTTTTATTGTTGAAAAAAGAAAAATGTTTAGCAAAAACAATTAATTTTTGTTTTTAAATAGATGATTATTTTTTAAAATTAAAAATTAAAATTTTTATCATGACGTAGAGATTGTAGTTTTAAGACAGGAAACTACCGTTAACTTTTAGATATTGTTTATTTATTTACTAATAATAACTACTGCTTCGTCAACCTTCACAATCCATATGTATCTGTTTAAAAAGAGAAATCAAGTCAACATAAACCGATTAATTTTCAGATAATTTCAACTTAAACCAATGTATTGACCATTTATCTGTCTTTTCTAGTTTGGTCTCTTAATAATTAATGTCCAAAGACAGAAAGATTTACATTTCTAACATTTATTAATCTTCTTATCCTTTGTCTTGTTGGAAACTAATATCTAAAACCGACAAAATTAGAAAAGACAGATATTATGGTCAATCTTTATTATTATATCTTGGGCTTCAATAAAATGGTGAATCTTCC
Organism: Schrenkiella parvula; assembly: GCA_000218505.1. NCBI lineage: Eukaryota > Viridiplantae > Streptophyta > Magnoliopsida > Brassicales > Brassicaceae > Schrenkiella > Schrenkiella parvula. Next base: position 13,678,978 of record CM001190.1, on the reverse strand, counting down.
TCAAAACTTTCTGACATTTGGCTCTCTCTTCAATACATACATGAATATACAAATTACCCTATTCTTCTGTTCTACTTTATAGCCCTGAGACTCTCTTTCTGTACTTTAACCATTTCATCTCTCATTCTTGATCTAACCAGTACCACCACCAATCCTAGATTTCACCATTTGTCAATAAGATAGTCTTCATAAGACTCAAATCCATAGAGATCTCGATTCTATAGACTCACTCTTGTTTCTAAGATGGGTAACGAGGTTCATCAATCCGGTGAGACCGTACGATTCTTGATTCACCTATTCAATGGAAGATGGTTCATGGTGTTTGCTTCGTTCCTCATCATGGCATGTGCTGGAGCCACTTATCTCTTCGGGACTTACTCTAAAGACATCAAATCGACACTCGGTTATGACCAGACAACGTTGAACTTGTTAGGTTTCTTTAAAGATCTCGGAGCAAACGTAGGAGTCATGTCCGGACTCATAGCCGAGGTCACACCGACTTGGTTCGTCCTAATCATTGGCTCGGCGATGAACTTCGTCGGTTACTTCATGATCTGGCTCACCGTCACAGGGAAAGTTGCGAAACCAAAGGTTTGGCGAATGTGTCTCTACATTTGCATTGGAGCCAATTCTCAGAATTTTGCAAACACGGGAGCTTTGGTTACTTGTGTTAAGAATTTCCCTGAAAGCAGAGGAGTTATGCTTGGTTTGCTTAAGGGTTATGTTGGTCTAAGTGGAGCGATCATGACGCAGCTTTACTTTGCGATTTATGGTAACGATTCCAAGTCTTTGATTCTGTTGATCGCTTGGTTACCTGCTGTGGTTTCGCTTGCGTTTGTGTATTCGATAAGAGAGAAGAAGGTTGTGAGGCAGAGGAACGAGCTGAATGTGTTTTACAATTTCCTTTATCTATCCATATTCTTGGCTTTGTTCCTCATGGCTATGAACATTGCTGAGAAGCAAGTTCATTTCACCAAAGCCGCTTACACGGCGAGTGCTACCTTATGCTGTATTTTGCTCTTTGTGCCTCTTACGGTTGCGGTTAAGCAAGAGATTGAAGTGTGGAACATGAAGAAGTTGCCTGTGGAAGGGCCGAGCGAGGTCAAGGTTGAGAAACCCAAGAAAGAACTTGATCTTGATCTTGTTCACGACAAAACCGCCAAGGAGGATCAAGAAGAGAAGGAGATGAAATCTTGTTTCTTGACGGTTTTTGATCCACCGTCAAGAGGGGAAGATTACACAATACTACAAGCATTGTTCAGCATCGACATGATAATCCTCTTTGTTGCTACTTTCTGCGGTTTAGGATCGAGCTTGACTGCCGTAGACAACCTAGGGCAAATAGGTGAATCACTCGGCTACCCGAACCATACGGTTAGCTCATTTGTGTCTCTAGTTAGCATATGGAACTACTTCGGTCGAGTATTCTCTGGTTTTGTCTCGGAATACTTGCTTTCCAAGTATAAATTACCTCGACCGCTCATGATGACATTAGTCCTCTTATTGAGTTGCGCTGGACACCTTCTCATCGCGTTCCCGGTACCAGGCTCGGTATACATAGCGTCGATTCTAATGGGATTCTCCTTCGGCGCGCAACTTCCTCTACTCTTTGCCATCATCTCAGAACTTTTCGGACTCAAATACTACTCTACATTGTTCAATTGCGGACAGCTTGCTAGCCCGCTCGGGTCTTACATCTTGAACGTTCGTGTCACGGGAATGCTTTACGATAGAGAAGCCTTAAAGCAGTTAAAAGCTCGAGGGTTAACTCGAAAAGATGTAAAAGACTTGACTTGCTTAGGAAGGGAATGTTACAAATTGCCGTTTGTGATTTTGGCTGCGGTGACGTTCTTTGGAGCGCTTGTGTCTTTAGGTCTAGCGATAAGGACGAGAGAGTTTTACAAAGGTGATATTTACAAGAAGTTTAGGGAAAGTCATGAATCCGAATCTGTATTGGTCTCTGACTCAAGAAAGTCTTGATGAGGAAAAAACAAAAAAAAAATTGTTGAATTTGTTTGTATAAATTTTTTTTTCGTCTGAAAGATATTCATATTAAACATCAACAGATATAAGAAAAATTACATAACTAGATAAACCGGAAACATCGCCCGAAAGTTTTACGGAAAAACTAAAGTCCTAGAATTGTAAGAGAAACTAAAGCCAGCAAAACTTATTCCTCTAAAGCCAAAACAACTTACAAACTAAAATCTGAACAAGACTTAACCGAAACTAAAATAAAATTTACCACTAAAACACAGAAGAAAACCACTTGCAATCAACAGAAAGCACGGATAAGAGCAACATATGCAGAACTACAAATCTCACAGATCGCAGACAGACATATTTATAAATGGATATCGAAAAGAATCAAGAATAGAAAAACCCGCAAAAAAAGAAGCCAAATACGATAATCAATAACAACCAAGCAACACAAACGGGAATCTGATTTCTATACACTTAATCTTCAAACCTCAAAAGTCAAAAGTACAGACTAAATCATTATCAAACAAATAGCCGTTTCTTTATTCTGCTTCAACGTGGCTTAGTCTTCTTTAGTTAAGCCCAAATTGTGGAAGCGTTTTTTTGGTCTTCCTCCACTCTTTTGCTCTGATGTCATCCTCAAGCCGAATCATAAACAGCTACAACAGAAAGCTTCGATAGGCAAAAGAAAGATAACAATGGTTACTTTTTGAATGGTCCGTTTAAAATACTAAAAAAGGTAATAGTAATCATGTGATAATGCAATTCTCACATCATTCTGAAACGAACGTTCACATGTTGCAATGTGTTACATCATAAGAGCTGTTATATTCGCACTTGCGTCTGTCACATTCTCACCAACTGTTGATAACGCACGTCGGTTAGTTACATATTTTTTGTCCTCTGAGTTATTTAAAAAGACTTTTTTAAAATCATTTTAGCCGATTTAGATTGATGTTCTTGTGTATAATTTTGATATTTCAAGCGATAAAGTCACAAGCCAAACAGCCGTTACTCTTTTGAGGAAAAATGTCCACTTGTGATTAGGTTGTGGATGTAGACACTATAATAAAATTGAGTAGCTACGAAAATTTGTTGTAGTTATGATCAAAATTTCATAGCTATTTGACTAATAACGATATATAGTGACAAAATATATTTGTAACTTAAAGTTTATAGATATTGTCTATATATGGCTATCTATAATTTTCTTTCTACAACGTGGCCGTAATTATATTTGCAGATAGTCTAGACTGACTCCAACACGTTGCGGTTAATTTTGTTAATTTTGTCATGTATAACTTAATCGTACATCACCAGAAAATAACACTCAAATTTGAAGTGATCAACATGCGTTTCTATATTTTCTTCTTTTTTAAAGGTTGTAAAGTAATTTAGTATTTTGGTGGAATTTCTATTTATTAACCAATTTAAAATGTTTATCAGAAGTACCAAGATCATTTAATAAAATCTAAAGTAACTCAACTGTTTTTTTTTGTTTGGAAGGCATTTCATCGTGAAGATTTTATCGGACACACTCTTTGACATGCTTATTGAAGATTATTGTGAAATTGTTGATGTCGTTCACTAAAGAACTTCAGGAAAACCTCTTTAATCATGAATCAACGATCAAATGTAAACCATCTTGTATTGGCTAAAACATTTTTGGCAATAATAAAGATTGCTAACGAGAGACAAGAATAATTGGTTCAAATCTAATCACTTATCAGCAGTCTCTGAAACCGCATAGGACCAATTGTTATGTTTGTGAACAACCTCAACTATTGTCCCAGGTTCATACTCATTCAGAAATCAGCCAAAAACTCATCTAGTACACAATGTCATAATTTATGGTATCTGAGCCAAAGAATTACCTTCGCGGAAAGAAGTTCAAGCATTCTTTTGGAAAAACTCTCAAATAACAGTTTTACGTTTTTGAAGACGCATGGATCATTTAATTATCTTTTGAAAAAAATCAAATCGTTGTAAACAACGGATGAAAGCTATTTTATCTTTTATCAGAATTTTGATTATTTTTGAAACTAGTATAAATCTCGACTCTTTATCAATAAAAATCACTACATATTTTGCTTTTTTTAACAAAGTCCAGGCTCCGTTGATACATTTTCTTCAGTTTCACTTTCTAGTTGCCGGCTGAATGACACCATAATCAAAAGCCGGCGGTTTAAGTAAAACAAAACCCAAAGTTACAATCCAACGGTTTAACTTACATAATTTATCAATACATCTAAACAAACAACAGTAACGACTTGCTTTAATAATGCTAATGATTGTAGATCTAAAAGTATTTGATATTATTGTTCCTAATCTACTGAAGCCGGTTCAAGTTGATTGAAATGCAATTTCACGAATTGTTTGTTATTTAAAAAGATGCCTAGGACAAACGTATATTTATCCACTCATTGTCCTACAAAATGCACAAGTCACAACATAGAGTGGCTGAGGTTAGATGACATAGTTTTGGTCAAGACGATCGACTTCATAGCAACTATATTATACCTCCTTGTGACTGATCCATATCGTGGAAAAAACAACTGCTAAATGTGCCTCAATCATCAGCTGAAACCGACTACATGTCCATTGTGATCTCAAATGCTAATGAGAACTATAGAATGTTCTAAGTATTAATTACCTTGATCCAATGTGTTTGATTGCATTGAGCTCACATTCTTCCAAGAGTGAACTTAACATATTAATTAACGTGTAATATCACTTTTTGGGAGACGAGGTTCATAAAAGAAAATAATCATTTGATCAATTCATAGATTCGTATATCATACAAAATAGCCTTATATTCACTAAAACACTTGGGCTAGCCTCACTAAATTATTTATTTCGCAATTATGGGGACTTTCACTATCCATCTCCAACATAAATAAAACTAACTTAGTATATGTATTTCAATGTTTCTATTAATTATCCTCATTTGTAGACTGTAATTGCAACTCAATATTTTGTAATACATATCAAGCAAGTCGTTCACGAGGATTTTGGTATTAGGATTTTGTTAAATTTAATTAGTGGTTAGCATTTAGAGTTAAAATAGTTATTTTAAGTATTTTTTTAATATTAATTACTAAAAACCAAAAACTAAAGTTTCGAATAGAAACAATATGCACATGCACCAATCCCGTCCCATCTCCATTCGAAATTTAAATTATTAGAATTTTTTGTTAAACATATTTAATGATTAAACATTTAGAATTGAAATAATTATTTTAGGTAATTTTTTAATATTAATTACAGATTTAGCAAAAATCAAAAACTAAAGTTTTAAATATGCACGGGCACCAATCCCGTCCCGTTCTATCTCCATTCGAAATCTAAATTATTAGAATTTTTGTTAATCATATTTAGTGGTTAAGCATTTAGAGGTAAAAAAAACTTAATTACCGACAAAAAAACAAAACTTAATTGAAAATTCTAATTACGGTCTTCACCAGAAACTAAGTGCTGCATCTTTTAAACACTCCCTTTCGTTCGCGCTTCCCAACGCTGGAGAAGTTTCAGGGTTTCGTCTGAAGGAAGAAGGTTGAAGAAGCCCAATTTTCAGAGAGAGAGTTAAGGATGGATTTGGATGGACCTCTTGATTTCGAGAACGAAGATCCTCTTGTTAAACCTCCAGCATCAGTTGAGAAAAGGTTAATCCTTTTGTATCTATAGCAACACTAGGGTCGCTGTTTCTCTTTCTTCATACCATTTTCAGACTTGGGTAGTGCCTGATTTCGCTGTAGGGTTTTCGAATTTCGAAAATTTGGGTAAGTTTGGTCTTGTTTAGGGTTTATGGGGAATTAGTCTGAAAACTCAATTTTCTTATGTAAAAGCTCAAGCTTTTGTCTATGTTGATTAAAATGGCAAATCCATGTCCTTTTTGTTGATTAAAGATCTGAACTTTGAGGTTTTCTTAACACTTTTATCTTTCAACTTGTGTTACACCAGGAAGAAAGTTATTGGTTTGGATGATCTTCTCTCTGATTTTTACAAAGAGAAGAGCAAGCTTATAGACAAGGGAAACAGGAAGCGGAAAGCCTCTAAGCTTTATGATTCAGATGATGATGAGCATGGCCAAGAAGCTTTGCTTTCTATTGTTGATGACTGCCAGAATCAGGCATGAGTGTAAATTTATGACATTCTTAAGTTTATCTTATATTTCTGTCTGTGCAATGTTTGATGATCATTGGGTTACATGTTTCAGATGAATGAGCTAGGTGGTGAGGAAGATATACAAGAGTGGGGATTATGTATGTTTGGAGATCAGGTTAGGCTGGTTTACCCAATGTTGTTTCAGTGAAAGTTATAGTTGTAAAAGTTTATCGTCTTTGATGTTTTACTATACAGATAACTCCAACACCTTCACTACTTGCTGATCTCGATAGCTGCTTCTTGTTGAAAGAGTTTATGAATAGCGAGCTAAATTTGGTGGTGGATCTTAGTCCGGATAATGGTTAGTTTTCTGTGAACTCATCGCCTTTGGTTAGTTTTCCTTTTCTCTGGCTTAAAGTGATAGCCTGCATTGTACAATCCAGGAATAGCTTTTCTCGAAGGATTGCTGGTTAACGGCTGGCTTACAAAGCTGGTCTTGACGTGTGCACGTGTGGAAACAATCATATGCAAATGGGCGCTTGATATGTGTAGGTGTCCTGCTCTTTCTTCAAGTTTCTTTATTCTGCGGACTTTGGCTTACCCAATGCTTTTTGATGTCTGGGACATATCAGTGTTGTATTCACCAAAAGAAGATCTAAGATCATCTGCTTGTGACTTCTGGTGTTCAATACTGTTATCACAAAACGAGGTACTGCTATGTACTTGTTTTCCTTACCTGAGTTTCCGTGGCTTATTACATAAAGTCAATACTGAACCTGACCCGTGGATTTAAACAATGTGGTTATATCAGGTTAATGGAGCTCCTGCTGAAATTGAATGGCTTCCTAACTATCAGAAACTTAAAGAAGCTCTTGAATCATATGGGTTCAGAATTCATTCATCACAAGATGTTGAACCAGCTGAAGCAGGTGGGTTTCCTGTTTCTCCCAGCTCTTTTATTGTCGGTTATTTTTTTCGCTTTAGGTTTTATAATAGACTATCTACTACTGAAGTCTACTTACATTTGGCTTGAAGATTCAGAGTCTCAAGGTCCTCCTCAGAATATTAGAGCTTGGCTAAAATTTTCCGCGGCTTGTTGTGAAATTAGGTTTGTGGCGGAAAACTCTCTTTTACAGATAGCTAACATATTTCTGGTGCTTTGGCAGTACGCTGTTGTTGCATCTTCAATATTCAAGCATGGCAGCATTTAGCATTTCTCCATACGTGACATCTGATCCGAAGAATTATGGGACTTTATATATCATACATTTTGATTACTCCTGCCTTCTCTGTTGCTTCATTGATTCAGGTGTAAAAATCTTATTTTTACTACTTCACAAGTTGAAGAGATAGTCGAAATCCTTGTTTGGCTGCTCTTAGATCGCGGTATTCAAGGTCTTTTGCTTCTAGTACAAGAGTGCTTACTATCTGTTATTGGATCCTTCAAAGAGGAAGAATGGGTTTCAAGCTGCAAGAAAATAGCAAACTCTCTTGCTTCCAGGTTCGACCTCCTTCTTACTTGTAGCATCCTTGGCCGTTTGTCTTATGTATGTTAACTATATTACACAGTTGCTTCTCTGGTTTTGATGCATTTGTAGAGTACCTCAAGACATGAATTGTTTAAGGATAGTGGAATCTATATCAGGTGTTGATGCTCGAAGCAAGCATTTGAGAAGCTCCATCTCAAATCAAATGCTTGTTGTTTTACTTGACCATAAGGTAACCATGAACGAATTCGCATAATAATACCGACTAGTTAGACTGTAAGTCATGGCATTTATACAATGCTCTGGTCTTGATTCTCTCTGTTAACAGGACAGCGACGAAAATTTGATTAGCTCCCTGATGTCCATCAATCTGAAGGAGAAGAGTTGTAACCTTTTCAGAACTTACATTTTCTTGGTTTTGGCGGAGAACTGGCTCTTCTCGAGTAAATTGGTCGAGGAAAAGCCGGTATTGAGGGACATGTGGGCTGTGTTTCTCAGAAACTGTTCTTGTCAGATCAGTAGCACTGATCTTCGGCCTTTTGCATCAAAAGTGAGTAGAAAGCAGATCATAATCAAGACTTTTTGTTATCTCTTCTTTTCCTTTGATCCTCGTCCTTAATCTCTAGTTCATCTGACCGAATAATTCCGGTTTCATGGTTATCAACAGGTTCGTACCAAAGCTGCCTATCTTCTTCAAGGATGTAGAAGCTATTGAAGTAGTAAATCAAAAACTTTAGCCGTTAAGTTTCCTAAGTGAAATTTCGTTAGTATTAGATTTTGGTTTTTTTATTTACTCTTTACCACTAACATCTACAATGTAGCACCCTCAATTAACCCTTCTTTATACCCGTATCTACAATGTAACAGAAAACTTATCCTTGTGTCATTGATGGACCCTTTGGTAATATTAACAAATCTAGTTCTCATAGAGTGGTACTACTATTCTGATATGACTAATGTTTATTTTAGTGCCTAAGCTAATTCAGGCTGATTAATTTGGACAGATAGCTGATTAATTATGTCGGATTTTTAGATACTAGGCCATCTAACTGATTAGCTTTTAGTAATGACGATGGCTTGTAAAAACACTGAAAATCGTGATTAGATAAGATGTATTGCAAAATTAGTATATAATTTTATAATTTAGATATATTAAAAAATTTATATAATTTTTTTTTGCAAATAATAGTCTTTTTTTTTATTAACAAAATGTCACTATAATGTTTTACAAATAATAGGCTCAAATTTTAGAATAGATATTTATACAAAAACCTGTAGAAGTTCATCAAAGATTGCGATTGGCCAAACATTTAACCACAAGATCAATTACTCTAGAAGTTCCATGTAGAAAGTTGACTAGATTTTTAGAAGTTACAAAAATATATCTCACACAATCATTTATATAATATTTGTAAAAAATTATTGTCATAGTTAACATAAAAGGTTTTCTTAGTCTTATATATAAAAACCGTTAAGAAGATTCTAAAAACAAAAACAAAATATTTGTTTCAATCATAATTAAAAATTTTAAAAATCATTATGTAAATAAAAATGTTTGACTATAAATAAAAGAAGAAATAGCATTCTACAACATAGATGAATGTCTTTTTTAGAGTAAAAAATAGAAGTGAGCTAAAAATAAATTTATTCTATAATAGAGTTTAGAGTTCAAAATACAAATGAATTGAAATGTTCTTAGCATGATTGGAAAAAAAATTCAAATAAAAATTATTAATTGTTTATTAAAGATAATAAAAAGGGTCAATGTTTACAATAAAAAAGAATAGGGTGCAATAAAAGATAAGTGCTTTTTTCGCTCCCTTCTACTAATAGCAGCATCGCACAATCATAATGGGCACCGTTGGGATGGGACATAAAGGGCTTTTGGTTGCTCCTCTTTTTGAAATTTGCGGTTTTCTTTTTAATCGACCAAAAGTAGATTCTTTCACTCCCACATCAACTCTCTAATATTAAGCCGGTTTCATAATTTTGTAACATGATAGAGATATCTATTAAAGTTATTAATGATGATGACTTCTTTTTTATTTGTCAATAATATGCGGTATGCAAAGTTTACAAAGTTATTGTTACCAATCTTAGGATGATTCAAAAAAATTCCAAAACTTTTGAGAAATTAAAAAGTGAGATTATTTACTTTCAAAAAATTCTTTATATTAAAAATTATAAAGTCTTTATTCTTATTTATATTGTTTATTACAGAAATATGATATGAATAAAAAGAAAATATAAAATAGCTTTGAAATAGTAAAAAAAAGAGATAGTATGGATTTTTAAAAACTCTTACGAAATCAAAAATAATTATGATGTTTTTAGTATTAAATGAATATTAGAGATATATGAATTTTCGAACAGATATAAATGATAAATTTAAATGAGAAATGATTTCAACACTTAAAAAAACAAGAAATAGAACGAAAATAAATTTTTTATTTAATTTTTTCAAACACCACCATATATGAAATAGTATTTTTATCCATTGACCTTTTAATTACGAAGTTTCTCTTATTTCATTCAAAATCATTTTGGATTATTAATAAAATTTCAAGTTTTCAATAAAACTAAATTTTAAATAACTTGTACAAGTGTCTAATCTAATAGAAGGAGATTTGAAAGAAAAAATCTAATACCTTCCAAAATAAAATTGTGGATGATGATGATAAACGAAATTAATCTTGAGAAGAAGCTGAGACATGCGAATAAGAACAAAAGGGAAGATGTTAGGTTATCAGTAAACTCCTTTTGCTGACCAACTTTTCTCCATCTATGTTCACATCACACACACACATACACTAACCTACACATACTTTTGATTACGAGTATATGTAAACACACGTACGTGTGAATGCACATGAACAAAAGAAAATGCGTGCGTGTAGACAAGTGTGATCGACTTCAACTTTATAAATATGTTTCAGAATGTAGCAAAAAAATTATTTTAGAATATGTTATTAGGGCCGGGTCCCATTGCCATAGTAAGTTTGTATAATTTTAGAATCAGGCCAACGAATGTGTAAAGAAAAAGGTGAAGTGGCCATAACTCGTACATATTTTTGATAATTATTAATAAAAATGTGGGACAACTATTTTAAGAGATAAACTTACTACAGAAAGGATCCAATTCATCCAAAAACTATATATATATAACTAATATATATATATATATATATATATATATATATATAACATAAATGGACCCTGTTTTATTTGTCCTATATAAGATGTATATGCTTGTTTACAAGCAAATCAAGATTATATTTGAAATTTAAAATTTAGTATATGGTATTCCATTAGTAAAAATCATGGTTATTGGTGATATATTTTTTTCATTCTCTTTTTTATTTATTTTAAATATCCTATAATGAACAATATAAGTTGTTATAGGTTCAAGCTTGTCAGACAAAAGACAGTACTGTATAACTACGAGAGTTCTTTAAAACTCACAGTCTAGTGTTGTTATCATATACTGTATAGTCGCAGAAAGGTCCAATGGTGATTCAATGATAGAAGAAGATGATAAGAACTTATGTTTTGCTGGAGATAAATATTATTGGTAACTTTTATTAAAGAACAAAATAGTAAATTTGCTATGATTTATGATTACCATGTATGAAACTCAAAGACGTTTCATTTCTACTAAAAATAAAACCAACAATATCTTTTTACCTGACATAAAGTCCCTTGATTCTTAGATTTTAGAGCCTATAAATATTTTAGTATAAATTTTAATTATTCAAAAAAAAAATTAAAACTTAAGTTTATCTCTGAAATTTAGAAGTTAAGATCAGTATCGTCTCATCCATTTAGGTGGTTTAAAATATTTTTTTTTAAATTATAGTTCTTGCAAAACAAAAATACTATCAAAAATAATAATGTTAAAAATATTTAAATTACAAAAATAAATAAATATAAAAATGTAATCGAAAGCAAAATATAAGAAAAAAAGTTTATACGCTATATAAATTTTTTGTATATATAATCTATTTTTTATTTATAAAAGTATACGATATAAAACCAATATTTTATATGTTTTACAGCACGACTGCAAAACTAATATTTCATTAGACTATATTCATGAGTAATTCATAACACAACATAAACAAAAATGTTGTGTACTTTCTCTTATCTATTATGAAGCACAAAAACATAAAATTCTCCTCTAAAATCGAGGCTGAAGAAGTCCATAGAATAAATACTTTACTGTCTAGTCAAATTGCGATAAAAAATCATAATTACCATTAACGCGTTTTTTTTCTTTCTGTTTTGTATTTGTTGTAAAAACAAAAAAAGTGAAGAAAAAAAGTCAATAAAGATTCTCTTTGATGGAAAAAAAGGATCAGACATTTTTCTTGAGTTTTGTCCCAAACCCTTGTGACTAATCTAAAAGCAAAATATTAAATAACCCTAAAAACACCCACTAAAATAAATAAAACCATTGCAAATCTATCTTACATATCTCACTCATCATTATTCATATGTAACTCTTTCTGTCTCTGTGTCTCTTACTCTAGAGTTGATTCATTGAAGAAGATGGAGAGACATCAGAATTATCTACTTAGTTGGATTCACCAGAACCATTGTGGTATAAAGGTAAATATAAATACAATTCTCTCTATATTCTTCTTCAAGAAATTGAATAATTCATTTTCTTTTTCTAATTTTGATTGCTCAATTCTCTCCAAACTCAAACTGTTTATGTTTTTTGTGGCCAGACAGTAGAAGAGCTAAGACATTCACTTCTACACACAACAATGGAGTTAGAGCAAACAAGAATGGTAGCGCAAGAAGAACTCAATACCAAAGACGACCAAATAATGCAGCTTAAAGATCGTCTCAACAAAGCTATCAAAGAGAAAGATGAAGCGCAAGAGAGGTACAAGAAGCTTCTTCTTGGCCAAAACATCATGCTCCAACACCAAACCGGTGAGGAACAAGAACCAAACATCAATGGGTTTCTCTCATCGGACGGTGAAGAAAGCATTGTCTCATCTTTTGAACCGTCAATGCAAATCGAGTTAGATTTTCCGGAGATGGAATTGCCGGAGAAAGGGAAGCTTTTAAAAGCGGTTTTGAAAGCAGGGCCTTTGCTTCAGACTCTGCTTTTGGCTGGACAGCTTCCACAATGGCGACATCCGCCACCACAGCTCGAGTCATTTGACATTCCACCTGTGATTATTCCTCCTGAAGCAACACCATTGTCACAAAATAGCTGTGGGAATAATCTAAACCGGAAGAGGGTACACGGTGATGATTCTAATTCCAAAAGAGAGACCAAGTACCAAAGGCTTCTCTTTCCTTGATTGTTGATGTACTCACATTTTCATTCAAGCATCAAGTATGTATAAAGAGTTCACTTTCTCTTTCTATTCTTTCCAAGGGTCATTAAAATGCAAAAGCATTGGAGCTTGAATCCTTTTCTCCCATGTGGAGGTTGTTTTAGTGGATCCATGGGTTGATCCGGTCCGGTTTTGAACAGATCGGCCCGTGAGTTAACTTATTGAATGGCAAAACATTGGAGCTTGAATTATTTTCTCCCATGTGGGGTTGTTAAGGTGGGTCCAAGGGCTGATCTGAACCACCTTGGTCAAGTTAGCCAGCCGATTAACCTATTTCTTAGCTTGTTTGCAGAGTAACCGCGGGTTAGCTTCTGACCCGCTTTTAATACCAACTTTAACAGCTTAAACCAATGCCGAAACCGACCGGGTTTTAAACAGGTTAGGCTAAAAATTGACTGGCCTACCCTTTTCAAGAATGTTATACCTTTGTGTGTGTATAAGAAGAGAGAGTGTGTATGTGAGAAAGAGACTTTAGATGAAATGATGTGAGGTTGATGAGTGTATAGTGATTAGGATTTTTGGAACCCACAGATCTAAAATCTTCTAAGAAGATATAAATTAATAAAACTAAATTTGTCAGCGACAATAACAGTGAGTTCTTGCCTAAAGACATGAGTAGGAGTTGGTGGGATCCTAAAGAAAAAAGTGTGAGGACCAATTTTCTTGGTTATGCTTTTTGCACTATTATTTGACTAATTCACCCACTAACCTAATTTTTCTAAAGACAAGTTGATAACTTTTGCCTACTCTTAACATCCATGGCAAATCATTCACATAGTTTATTCAAGAGCAAATAATATAGTCTTTGGTAGGAGAAAGTAAATAGTAGTAAACACAAATCATCATTTAAATTTAAAAATGGACATAAAACAATCTAAATGTCCAATTTTACTTGTAGTCGATCCAATAAGCAAATATGTTACCACAAATAATCAAAGAAGATCTAACAGTTCTTCTATTTTTTATTTGTAATATTAAAGAACTCAGTTAGTTTGAAGAATTGAGACATAAAACATAAATGCTAAATAACCTTATTTGGTTACACCATTGCTTTTTTTTCTTTCATTTTTTTGGTTCTTAAGCAAGAACTCTGATATAATGATGTAAACGCAGAACTTAGTTTGATTATGTACGTACTTTTGTTTATGTGAACCTAAACGACAAGAAAATTTCCATCATTACCTTTTACAACAAACAAAACAAATTCTTGAAGAATGATATGATGAAGAAACTGATGAGTTGCGTAAACTTTGGCCATCTTGTATAATCGAGTGGTTAGTGGGCCTAAATTGGGAATGAGCTTCAATAATTTGTCCAATCTAGTACAATATATTGAATTATTATCCTCTTGAAAGAAAAAGTCTTAATTTTTATAAATACGTTAACTATTTCCAAAAAAATATATTTTTAATAACTAATGTTTTCAAACTAAAAATATGTTTTTCACAGATGTTGCGAGAAGTATTTGTCCAGGCCCACTAAAGAAATTGGGTTCCAAGCAATTTTTTTTTAAACATTTGTCTATTATGGGCTCCAAACATTTGCAGAGGAAGAAGAGGATAGAGTGTGTGAAACCTCTTTTTATATTGTAATAGAAAGGAAGAATTTGTAACTGATAGTGGAAATATAAAATCAAGAATGGTTCTAATTGTTGGATAAATGATCCTAAACAAAAAGATAAGTTAGTAAACAAAAAATTCAAACGTTCTTGGGTTGGCCCAATTGGTTTTTTTGTTTGGGCTTATTTCAAACCCACTTTACTATGTCACACTTAAAGAGAAAAAATCAGTCTCAATATTTGTTTTTTTTCACATGCATATGTTTCAATATCTATAGACTTTGAGCTCAACTTCAATTATTACATGCATAATTGGTTTCGATTTAGTTGTAGTATTTTATATTACGGCTTATGATAAAGAAATAAAAGCATGCACGTAATTCTAACAAGAGACATCTTCATGCACGAGTTTTTATTCCATTTCAGCTTTTCCAACAAAGAAAGAGAAAGCAAATATACAATCGCTTTAAGCTTTTCTTAAATTGCAAGTTATTGCTCGAATTTAATCATATTATTTATTTGTTCCTCAAAGAAGATGCAGTTTGAAAGGGAGATAGTTGCTTGAAAGTGGTCGTTTTTCTGGTTGAACATTGATTAAATATTGAAACAATGACTTATCATTTATGGCTTGCCGATCCCTCTAGTATACGGCTTCCTCATCATCCATGTTCACTTCTACAAGTAGGGAATGTAAAAATCTTATATGCCTTACCATTTGATTTTTTCGGTTAAGTTCGATTCGGGTTGTTTTTTTTTTGAATTTTAAATTTTTTTTGATCCTGGGGAAAACATTTTCGAACTATAACCAAAATTTATTTTGGTGCAGTTTGTTTACTTCGGTTTAAAAGTTTTAGTTCCGTTTGATTATAACTTGGTTCAATTTTAATAAAAATTCATTGATATTTTTTTTTATAACAATATAGAGCATAAGAAATCTAAAATAATTCAGATATCCATACCGGGGTTTTGAAGTCAATGTGGACAAAGTAAAATAGTTGAGTACTAGTTCCTCGAACTAATTTGTCCATTTTCGTATTGTTTGTATGCGGTATCCAAATAAGATTAAAAGTAGAGAAAAATGTAGACTAGTCAATTGGTACTGATACAATCTTTACTAAGTCTTAAGCAATATGTGGCAACAGTTAAATCGAACTATCATAATATAATCATATATTCGATTGCCCAAATAAGCGTTTTTAATTCTGCATGTAGCTAAAATAGACTGCCGTAAACGTTTCATAAAACCTTTTTTACTACTAAACAATCTTTTTTCAAAAAAATCATTTTGTTTTCATGCACCATTTATATAGCACTAACTTTTTATATAAATAAATAAAAATAATATATATGTATTTCTTTTTGTTTCTTGAAATGTACACATTTTAGATAATTTTTGGTTGGTTTAGTTCGCCATTAAATTCAAAAATCTCCAATTTATTCGATATTTGAATCAAATTAATATAAATTCAATTCATAGTTTTTTTGGATCAATTTAATTTCTTTGGTTCAATATAAATTTAATGTTTTTAATAAATTTATATTAGATTTAATTTAGTTTTTATACATGCCAATCTGTGTCAAAAACCTGCGGGTCAAGCATAAATTCTCACTATATTACTCTGTGTTAGTTTCACTAAAGTCTTTCAACTCCAATTCTAAGTTTCTAAGTTAGTATTAATTCTAATGATAAAAATCTCTTTTCCTTAATTAATCGTAAAGCAGAATTTAATGATACACCCAATAACGCAAAGAAACCGAAGAAGAAATATTCGAGAAATTTGCTTGAATTAGATTTGAATGAATGCTGACAAAAAAAGAAGAAGACATGTTCGAATAAAAATGTGATTTTCAGTGTTTCGTTACAAAACAAAAGAAGCTGTCTGAACATAAGGTTAAAGGCAATAAAGGTTTAATCTTTCTCTCTTCTCTCTCTCTCTCACTTACTGTTACTGTCGTCTCTCTGTCTCTCCATTAATTGCAGAAACTCACCTCTCTCTCTCTCTTTGCATCATTTTTGAATTTACTACATTGGTCAGATTCTCTCACTCGTCTTCATCCTTAAGCTAGTAAGTAAGCAATCTGTGTTTTTGCCCTTTTTCTCCTTTCTTCCTTCAAATTGATAGATCTGATTCAAATTGAGAAATTGACACAGAGAAGAACGTGAATGTCGGAATTCCCCAATTAGGGTTTTCTTTCTTGAGATAAAAATGGAAGCGAGGATGAAGAAATACAGAGAAGTAGTGAGTCCAGAGAGAGCAAAAGTCTGGACAGAGAAATCACCAAAGTATCATCAGAAGATTAAGAAAGTCCAAATTGTTTATTACCTCTCCAAGAAGCGTCAACTCGAGCATCCTCATTTCATGGAAGTCTTGGTTTCTTCTCCAAACGGTTTATACCTTAGAGGTAATGAATAATCATAATGCTTTTGCACAATTCAAAGTTTTTGAGAGGGTTTGTGTAGAAATTTTGGAAGAATCTTTTGCTTTTTTGTTGCAGATGTTATAGAGAGACTTAATGTTCTTAGAGGTAGAGGCATGGCTTCAATGTATTCTTGGTCTAGTAAAAGGTATAAACTTTCTTTGACTTTCTCTTCTCTTGAAATCAAGAAAGCAAGAAGAGTTTCTGATTTCGATGTTTCTTCATTTCATCTGCAGAAGCTATAGGAATGGTTTTGTTTGGCATGATTTATCAGAAGATGACTTGATTCTTCCAGCTCATGGGAATGAGTATGTTCTTAAAGGTTCTGAGCTATTTGACGAATCAAATTCAGGTGAAAAAAAAACACAATCCTTTTACATCATTTGGTCTTTGTTTCCATGGAAAAGCTTCTGAGCGACGAAGAATTGTGTTGTGCAGATCATTTTAGTCCAATTGCAATTTCGGCGACACAAAACATGAAGCAGATAGTTGTGGAGCCACCATCATCTAGAAGCATGGATGATTCGTCTTCATCTTCGAGTATGAACAATGGAAAAGGGAATAATAAGCTTTCTCAGGAAGATGACGAGCTTTCTCCTCCAGCCCTTCGTTCTGTTTCCTCTTCTGGTGTATCGCCTGATTCTAGAGACGTCAAGAACTCGTCTTCTTGGTGTCTGGCTGAATACAAGGTGTATAAGAGCGAGGGACTCGCGGATGCTTCTACACAAACCGATGAAACTGTGACTGGTTGTTCTAAAAATACTGTAGAGACCTTTAGTAGAGGTGTTTCAACTGATGAAGATGGCTCATCAGAACTTGAATCCAGCGAAAACAATATCTTGAGTGAGGCTTCGTGTGCGGGGAAGGAGAGGGAGAGTGTGGAAATATCAAGAAACTCTGTCTCTCCGCCAAATTCCAACAGTGCTTCTTCGCTGGGCGCAAAGACTGATACTTTGGAGTCTCTTATCAGAGCAGATGTTAGTAAGATGAATAGTTTTAGGATTCTTGAACAAGAAGATGTTCGAATGCCTGCTCATTCGAGGCTTAGGGCCTCGAATATGCTGATGCAGTTGATATCATGTGGTTCAATATCAGTCAAGGATAATAATTTCGGCCTTGTACCGACTTACAAACCAAAATTTGGCCACTCAAAGTTTCCTTCACCTTTCTTCTCCTCGTCGTTTATGATGGGAGATCTTGACCGTTTGTCGGAAACTCCGAGTCTAATGAGCCTGCGGCTGGAGGAGAAAGAATATTTTAGCGGGAGCTTGGTCGAGACCAAGCTACAGAAGAAGGATGCAGCGGATGGTAATACTTCTCTAAAGCGTTCTTCATCCTACAATGGTGACAGGTAGATTCTGAATCACCTGAAAAAAAGTTCTGCTAGTGATTGCATGCTTCTGTTTAATTGGATGCTTTACTATGTTTCAGTGTTAAGACAGTTCTTGTTTTTAAAGAGTAATCAAATTAATGGAATCCATAAATAGATACTCATCTTGGAACCAAAGAGAGAAGCATCTAGAGCCAAAATTACAGCTTGTATTAGAATCTCTGCCTTTAAGGACTTCCACTAAAATGAAAAAGTGTAAATTGCATGCCATCTTTGTTGTTATTTGGTTTTATAAGCTGTGATTGGCAAGGTTCTTAATTTGAGTAGTAAACTCCATCTCTGCGAATTCTCAAGCACACATTCTTCCACTTACAAAGTTACCCATATGAGCTTTTCAGGGCTTCCAACCAAATGGGTGTAGCAGAGAATGGTGACTCTAAACCCGGTGGTTCGAAACACATTCCACGCTCGAGAAAAGCTTCTTCTATAATAAGCAAGCAACAACCACATAGCGAGTCCATGAGATCTCCTGTCGCAGACAAGGCAGGAGACTTGTCAATAGATACTACCAAGAACACTCCTACTCCCTCTAAAACGCCTGATGTTTGCAGTAAAAGAATAACCGAATCTTCGCCGAAGCCAGATTCTTTCAGGGAAGACGATCAGAAGGTGATCAAGATCGATGAACGGTAAAACATAAACATCTTGATGTTTCATTTCATGGCTCCTGTACAAAGTGTTGACAGGAACATCTCATTATTATCTTGACTTAATTTAGATTGATTGAAACCCCTATGTATCTTGAACAGGCTTGCTTCAGGAGCTCGGGTTATAATCGAATCGAAAGTGCCAGCAAGCTCTTCATGAGGATCACTAACCAAGTTTCTAAGGCGGGTTTTGAAATTGAAATGGAAAAAGACCATCGTTTTGTTTGTTTTTGTGGCGGCAACTTTCTCCATTTGATTGTGTTTTGATTGTAAATCTGGAAAGGTGGTATGAGAAAAGGAGAAGTTGAAAAAGTTACATAAAAAGCCTAAAAAGATGCACAGAGAGCACTTAAATGTTGGTTCTTGGGCAGAGAAAAGAAAAGATGCAAATCAAATTTGAGAGAAAGAAATTTGGAAGCAAAAAGGTATTAATGTTTTGATGTGATGTGAGATGAGATGATGGACCACTGTTACTGATTGGTTTGGTCAATTGTTAAGTTTGGTTTAATTAATAATTCCAATGTCATTTCGGTTTTCAAAAGGTTAACCGGAAAGTTACAAGTTAAGTGTCAGGAAAAAAGAATGTTATATCACATCTTCGGGTTGAAAATTTTAAATATGGCAGAAAAAATGTAATTGAAAATTTCATTTCTTTTTTTGTTCTAAAATGTATGCTATAATTTTTTTATATATAAATAGGCTTAATTAATCTCTTTGTCCAAAAGAAAGAAAATTAATCTCTCCTCGACAACATGCTTTTAATTAGCCTGACAGAACAAAATTTCTTTTCTAAAAATATGATATTAGGTCTACATTATTGCACCATTAACAATTATAATTTTGTACACATGATTCCTTTTCATTTTTGTATAAGAAAATTACAGAATAATATTTCTTCTATTTAAATTTGGGAAAGAACAATTAATAATAAATATAGTGATTATATAAAAAAAGTTAAATATGGTATTAATATTGGAGTAGTATATAAATAAATTTATGAACTTTCTATTTTTAATTAATATTTGGTCAATCAAATTATAAAACAACTAGAACTATATTGAACACAAAATTTTAAATAAATTTTATGATAATATATTAAATACTGATAATTAGGTAAGCTTATGTATTTTTTGTGGATATGTTTAAAGGAAAGCATTCATCTATGCCAGCAAGTTGGGTTCTATAGAAAAATAAGTCGGATAAATCGAGATTAAACAATCAGATTTTATTAAAATTATTATTAAAGTGAAATCAAATAAAACTTTAAATAATTTTAAATGTTATATTTAAATTATTATAAATATGTCACATATATGAAAATGTATTGTTCTTATTTACGCATATATTTCTAATTATTTTATGTATCATGCATATATCAATTTGGAATATCCCAAAAATTCAGTGTTTTTCTTTGTTAATAAAGTTTTGAATTTCTGAAAACTTCGACATCTAAAAGGAATCTTTGGATCATTGGTTGACCAATATTTGTTTTTGTTTTTAGAGTACATACATGATAAAATATCATACGTCTTAAGAATAAGATTACAATTGTTTTTTTCTGATAACAGTTAATTATTCTTCTCACCGGCCAAGACTTCATATGTTTGTCTTTCTTTATCCGATGCATTTGCGTTATTTTAAATTATAATCTCCTATGTCTGATTGTTGAGAGAAACGAAAATAAAAATGCATTGAACAGGCTTCTTCATAAAAAATAAAAATAAAAACTAGTTGATGTTATTTGTAAATTAGTTGAAGATGCTATTAGTCAATTTTTTTTATCTAAATTTGAAACTAACGCAATTCAGAAATTTAATTTATTATATATAAAAATATGTGATAGATATTGGTGAGTATTCCGTCTAAATTTATTCGCTGTTGTATTTGCTGTCCGTGAGATAAAAAAAAATCAAAATTTTTTTATTTAATTGATAATTTAGAATATAACGAAATCCAAATGCTATTAATTAATTTCGGAACAAAAAACAATAATTTGGAGACAAATTTCTTTTTTTTTTCTGAATCTATCTTTGCAAAATAATATAATTAACAACAATAATAAAACTTTATGATATGGATAAATTTTGTTATTCTGTAGACACTAACACAAGTACCACCTCCATTAATACGGGCTGATCGATTTAAATATAACCCAAATCCGTACGACTATTTTATTTCTAGTAAGCTAATAAAATATGTTATTAGGTAAGTTACAATGAACGGATTAACTTCTCTTATGATTCCTTTCACACACTTAGCCATATATATATATATATATAACTTGTTAAGTATAATATTTGTTTTTATAAATGGTAAACCGAACAGCATATATATATTTGTATATTTTTTCTGTTTGTTTCAATGATTATTTTCTTACATTAAATTGTGCTCGAATTAGAAGCTCAAATATATAGATTATTTTTTCTTATGTAAGGTCCACCATTATAAATTATAGTTTAAAAGTCAATAAATCTGTATATACACTTAAACTTAAAATATCTCGAATAATTGAAAACTCTATTTTACAACTGCATGTAGCCTAGAGTATTTTTAACCTTAAATTCTCTAAAAGCATTCACGCCAACAAAATTAATGACAATTTCAATTATTTTTATATTTTCTTGGTTTCAACTTTGTTTACAATTTTTATTTACCCCACTGCAATTTTTCAGATCATAAAATTATGAACTTTGTTTTCAAATTATTTATTTTCTGTTTTGTTTTAGAGTTCAACTTCTTTAGTATCGTCACAAATGTTATTGTCATGCAACACGACTAACCAATCATTGGAATCAGTTTAGCAAGATTATATATAATAAATAATCGATCGTCATGCATGACATTATCAAGACGTCAACGAAAGAAACTTTAAATAAAACTAACAAGCTTAAGAATATTTCCTTAATTATTTTGTTTGTTAAAGGATTTTTATTTTCCTTATTTGTTTATTGCTTTTTCATGTTATTATGTTAATCCTAGGCGAGCTACATTACCAAATTATCATGTTTTCTAGAAATAAAGTTTGTTAAGATAGAAAGAAATCTATAAATGAAAATTTATTAGTCGAAGTCTTTTTAGTATAGTGTTGCCTCTATACCAGAGAGTCGTAATGTGGTGTAGATAAATTCTGGTTATTGTGGATATTTGTAAAATAGATTTAATTGTTCATATAAATATATCTTTCTGATTATTCTCTTAAATTACATTAGAATAATAATAACCATCCAGACAATAAAATAGAGAGAGAGTTAATTATATGTCTTAAGTCTTTGGCCAAAGAAGTGCAAAAAATCAAAGAGGTTTATATTCTAAATGAGCCCTAAATTTTTATAAGTTCTGAATAAATAAATATATATATTAAAACCTTAAGACTTTAAATCCATATTCGTAGATTCATGAAGCCAGCAAAACCTATAAAGAGAAACATCTAAACGACCTTATTATACCAAAAAGTTAGCAAAATGACTTTTTTTTTTGCAAAATATTTTCAGTTGTGATGAAGGTTATTGATTAGTGTATATTAAAATGGAGTATTATTACCTCTCTAATTTTTAAATCCATATTCAAATTTTCTATTATTAATTTTATGAAATACAAAAATACTAATTCAAATTACGTGTTATTAAATTTTATAGATTAACTTTTATATTTTGATTTTATGATGAATTTTATTAGATTTTCATGTTAAAAGTATATATACTTAAAAATTTACAAATTTATAAACCTATATAGATTTAGAAATTATATATAGACTCAAAATCCATATATTAGATTTGAAAATCTGTAAATTTCATAATGATTTGTAAATCCTATATAAATTTTCAAATCAATTAAAATATATTAACGAATAACACTCTTTAATTCTTTATGCTATTTTTGATGTAACACGCTATTGCTTAAAATGACATATAATTTATACATAATCCATGGTATTATTGAAAATCACAAGGAAAAAAAGAGCATTTCTTGACGACGGTTTTAACATCCTGTTTTTGCCAATATTTGAGCAAAAAAAATTGAATAATAATCCACTTAAAAATACTATTACAGGTTATTTTATTAGTGTCGACATTAATACAAAACACTAGGAAACAAAAAATTCACTGTATATATATACTCCACTTTGTCTCTCTTTCGCTATCAAGAAACTTGGAAGAGTCTTGTTTTTGTTTCATTTTTGACAACAAATGGAAGGAAGAGTCAACGGTCTTTCAAACCTAAACGACCTCGAGCTACACAACTTCTTGGTCGATCCAAACTTCGATCAGTTCATAAATCGTATTAGAGGAGAAGATCAAGCCATCCAAAACCCACCTCTAGATTTCGATCTTGGTGGTCCTTTGCAAAACAGCCCATGTTTCATCGACGACAATCACTTTATCCCAACACCTGTCGATGACCTGTTCGACGAATTGCCTGACTTAGACTCCAATGTCGCCGAATCGTTCCGTAGTTTCGACGGCGAGAGTGTCAGAGCAGGCGGCGGCGACGACGATTACAACGACGGCGACGATTCTTCAGCCACCACGACGAATAATGATGGAAGCCGTAAGACGAAGACGGATCGGTCTAGGACTTTGATCTCAGAGAGAAGGAGGAGAGGTCGGATGAAGGATAAGCTTTACGCGTTGAGATCTCTTGTTCCCAACATTACTAAGGTACTAAAATGTAATCGCTTGAAATCAGTTTTACAGAACATGAATTTGAGTTATGAAACTGATGAGGAGGATTTCTGAATTTGTGGCATTAGATGGATAAAGCATCCATTGTGGGAGATGCAGTGTTGTATGTTCAAGAATTGCAATCACAAGCCAAGAAACTTAAAGCTGATATCGCGGGCCTTGAAGCTTCTTTAAACTCCACTGGAGGGTACCAAGAACCTGCACCAGATGCTCAAAAGACTCAAACTTTTCGCAGCATTAATCCTCCTGTTTCCAAACAAATCATTCAGGTATTAAACCCAGTCTTGAAAACATCAAAACCTTGTTTACAAAGTGGCTTACCAATAATTTCAAGAACAAATGTAGGAATATTATAGCCATTGTTAAAGTTTGTATTTTTGTGTGTTAGATGGATGTTATTCAAGTGGAGGAGAAAGGGTTTTACGTGAGGTTGGTGTGTAATAAAGGAGAAGGTGTTGCTCCATCACTCTACAAGTCTTTGGAGTCTCTTACAAGTTTCCAAGTGCAAAACTCCAACCTAAGCTCTCCTTCTTCTGACAGATACCTCTTAACATATACATTAGATGTAATCCAACTTGTGCTCTTCT
The DNA here is from genome assembly GCA_000218505.1 of Schrenkiella parvula. Lineage (NCBI taxonomy): Eukaryota > Viridiplantae > Streptophyta > Magnoliopsida > Brassicales > Brassicaceae > Schrenkiella > Schrenkiella parvula. The sequence goes on along the minus strand of CM001190.1, from coordinate 13,654,771 downwards.
ACCTATTTTGTTGTGTTTCTATACATCCCGAAAGTACGTTGACTAATTTGCTTGTTTGGTGGAAACAGGGGACATGTTTTGAACAGAGCTTAAACTTGCCTAACCTGAAGCTCTGGATCACTGGATCACTTCTAAACCAAGGTTTTGAATTCATCAAGCCATTCACTTGATTCAGTAACGCGATGTTCCAATCTGATTAAACCACGGTTGTGCATCAAATTGATTGTCTTCCTTTCTGTATGTTTTATCACTACCAGGGATCTAATTTTAATTCTAATGATGTGACCGAGATGGTTGATTCTCTATTGTTGAATAAACATCGTGTTGTAGAATCATGTAGCCAAAAAATCTTTAGTTAAATGAAGTAATTTTTATATTTTGTTTATAGCCTCAAGTCTTAAGTCTCTTTCTTTGATATAGTTTGTTGATGGAAGACTAATTCACGTCTTGATTCTATATGTTGTTCTCTGTTTGATTAATAAAGAACAAAGGTTTCTTAATCCGGAGACGGCAGTAAAATGTTTACATTTGTCCGCTTGTTTCTCCTCATCCGGTTGGTGAATGCCAAGGCTTCTCTCTCGTCTTTCTCTCCCACAAATATTGCACACACCTGAAATTAGAACCATTAGAATGGTTTCGACATGAGATCTCTAGATGACATATATAAAAAAACGGTTAAAACCATTCTGGTTTGAAGTATCTTGTAACATGATCCGGCAATTTGAGATTCCCATAGCGGTTTCCGGTAAACGAATATTCCAACAGAGCAAGAGGCTCGTTTCAAGACTTTGCGGTTGAGATTCTGCACGGCCTTGTCGTCAGAGACGATGGTCGAGCGGTCAACAGACCAAGAACGGTGAAAAGGAAGTAAAACGAGAGCTACGTTTTGTCGAGGACAAGCCAACAAAGATCCTCTTGCATGTGATCCACCAAGCTAGCAGAAGTAAATATATCAATAGACATTACTTCTTCGGTGAAACGTCTGTGTAGTTGTATGAATCACATTTCTGGAGCAAGATCTTGTTCCGACCCTCGGCTTTTGCATCTGGTGGGAAATGAAAGTAGGACTGGCTTGACCCATAAGCTCCACTATGTGAAGAACGTTGCATTCGAGTTGTGAAAGACTTCAACAAAGTTGATCATGGAGGTTATGTGGTCAGTCTTGTGAATGCGTAAAAGGGTCTTTAGCTTAAAGTCATGTTTAGTTCCAATCTCGGTAACAACTAAAGATGTGCAAAACATTTTAGATTTTCTTCTCTTTATTTTGTTTAAGCTCTGCAAAATATAATAATCCACAAGTAACAATGAACAAACCAAATGATATGTGCTCATATATTTTGTTTTCGGTATTTTCAAATTTTTTTTTGTAGATGCTACAAAGAGAGATATGGAACAACAAGTAGTGTGCTTTTTCTCACTTCTAATTATTTGCTACCGTTCGTTGTTGTTGAACTACTAACACTGATGTTTTGCTCGGGAAATCTGGTGAGGCCAAGAAATCACCAATGACTCCAAGCTCCTCAAACTCACACCAATTCTCTATCCCTCTGGTTGCTTCGTGGTTCTCACCGCAGGTTCTTCCAACGATGAAAAGGTCGTAATCGAAAGCCATGGAACGTAGAAGCATTGACGTATCCGCTCCATCTACTATCTCTTGTTCCAAATAAATTGTGGAACTTGCTTCTTTTAGCACTCCTGAATCGTTGCTTCTCATCAACTCTCTTAGTTCCACTGTGTCAAGCATTTGATCCCATCCTGTCGCTTCTTTGGCCTTTCCGGATGCTACAAGGCGTAAAACCGTTAGTGTCACGCTCTCTTGACGAGCCATTCTCTTGGCAAAGGCCAATGCTTCCCTGTCGTCTTTTCCTCCCACGAATATCACACAAACCTGCCATCGAAAAAAGGACAATTGATGAGATGTAAATGCAAACACCATGATATTGGTTCCAATACAAAAACTTCACAACGCGTAGTCGTGAGTATACCTTGAGGTTTTCTTGAAACTCTTGCTTTTTCTTAACGAGATGTCGTTCGATAAGGATGCCGACAGAGCAAGGAGCTTGTTTCAAGACGTTAAAGTTGAGAAATCTGATCATTTCACTATCCGACACGATGGATGTTCGGTCGAGAGACCAAGTCCGGTGGAAAGGAAGAATGATAAGCGTGACAGCTTTATCAAGAGCTAGCCAACAAATATCATCTTGCATATGGTTCGAGTTCGCGATGCAAGTGAATGTGTCTATGGAAATGGAACTGCATACATAACGATGGAAATGCTCAAAAGAGAGGATAACGTTTTCTGAATATTTTTTCCCCGACCCGACTCCGAGTTTCTGGACTTTGTGTGAGATCAAAGTGGGAACGTCTTGACCTTGTAACTCAACGAGGTGAAGCACGTAACAAGTGAGAGGGCTCTCTTCGGATTGATAAGAAGCTTCTAAAAGGTTAATCATGGAAGATATATGGTCAGGTCTATGGATACACACAAGAGTCTTTAGCTCTCCAGTGTTCTTCATACTTGCTAAGTTTCTCTTTTGGTAGCATATGAATTGCTTCGTTGGATCGTATAAAAACCCGATTGCTATTGGTATGATCAATGAGTTAAGGACGATGGACAAGACTAGGATCGAGAACGTATCTCTGGTCAAAACCTGTATCAAACCAATCAGAAAGAAAGAATCTTTTTGTTTCTTTGAAGCAAACAAAAGAGTGATCAAGAAATCGAAAGACGAGAGACCAACCTCGAGGCCGTAAGAGAAAAGGTAGAAACTTAGTTCGATGACACCCTTATGAGACATGATAAGAGCAAGGATAACGGAGTCTCTCAGTGGCATTTTATAGAGGTAAGGTACGATCACTGAGACAGAGAGCTTCAACAAGAAGATGAGTAAGACAAGAGATGCAACCGCGAATTTCGTGTCATCGTTGCTAAAGAATGTTAAACTATCTTTCCAAACTCTGATATCAGCCCTGAGCATTGTTGCTGACATGAAGAGAGGCAATATGATACCGAAATTGAAGCTCTCTAGTCGTTCCACAAGTTCAGAACCAATAGGAGGTCCATTGGGAATAGCGAGACCGAGAAAGAAGGCACCAAGTGCAGGAAACTGCTGAAGATCATTCCAGTACATACATGCTAAACAAACCATGACGAGAATCCCATAGATGTATTTGTCGTCGATGGGTCTCCCTTCTCGTTTCCGTTTGATTATTTTAAACATTATCGGCCTCACAACAGTAAACACAATGACAATATAGAAAGTCATCTCTATAAGTAGACTCACACCTTGAACCTTTGATGGAAAATTAACAGGAACCATTGCAAACAAGAACAAGAGTCCAACCATATCAGAGACTAAGGCTGCAGATAAAGCCACCCGGCCAAGAGACGAGTGGTTCATGCCAAGGTCACGTAAGAGCCTTGCGATTCCCGAGAAGGACGTGAGACTCTCCATTAGCAACAATGTATCATACTCTGTGTTTTTGAGCGGTCGATTCTCACCTGATTTAAACTTGTAAAGCACGATACCAACAATTATAGGGAAAGAAACTGCTGCAACTCCAGTTAGTCTTGCCTTTGCTTCAGCCTTGAAGATTCTCTTTACGTCCATTTTCACACCTTTGAGGAACCAAAAAATCATGAAGCCAAATGAACCAAGGCATCCTGGAATGTCGATTCTATTTTTAGGGAACAAGATCTCTTGAATAATCGACTTGTCGCCAGAAATAGTAAGTAGAACGTTCAAGACCAATCCAGCCTTCAATGAAACCAAAAAGATATTGTCAAGACTTTTCATTATCAAATCATAACTTTATAAAGTCTAAGAAGAAGATGGAAGAAGAACTCACAAGCATCATAGAGGTGAACTTAGGAATAGGAAGACCCAATTTCTTGAAAAAGACATTAAAAAATTGCCAAAGGAAGAACATGATCAAGATGACAAGCTCAAGATTAGGAAGACGATATTGCCAAATGCGAAGACCCATTCTATTCAAAAGAACGTTCTCCCAAATACCATCAGAAGACAACTTAGTAGGATGCTCCTCGCATATAAACCCATCATCTCTTACAGCTTCACCAGACCAAGCCATATCAAATATCCAATCTACTTCAGATCCCAAACCTCCATTATTCCCCATTCCCGGAAACTCGCTACCGCCTCCTAAAGTTTCAGGGCCACCAGTGCCTCCAGTAAAATCTGCTTCCGGCATGCCAGGTCCTGGATCCGTCATATTCTCCATCAACTCCATGAATCTAAAATCTTATGAGGATTGCTGGTAAGAAACAATGAGGAACACGGCGAAGAAATGTTTGAGATCCCTTTGTGATTGCAAAAGAGAAACCATATGTAAACAAGGACACACAGATGTATATGCTGTTAATAGGTTGTGCTGTTTTAAAAACATACATTGGACATCTATAGACATATGTAGTTTGGTTGTTTTTTGAGTTGTTTCTCCACTCTATAAATAGTATCTCATGTTAAACACATAAAAGTTGTAAACTAAAATTTTACCAGAAAAAAAAAACAGAACATAAAATGACTGTTATTTAGTTGTATTGTCTTTTAAGTTTTTACGAGCGACTCATGTTTCTGGCTGTTGAATACAATGCAACTAAATAAGTTTATCAACAGCCAGAAACATGAGTCGCTCATAATGTTTCGATCTACACAATTTTCATTTGTTTTTTCTACTATTAGATAATTATCCTCATATCATATCATGTTCACAAGTTACAAAAGTGAGATATGAAACAAAAAGTAAACTTCTAATTATTGGCTATGCGTTGTTCTTGAACTACTAACACTGATTTTTTACTCAGGAAATCTGGTGAGGCCAAGAAATCACCAATGACTCCAATGTCAAGATTTTGAGTAGTAAAATATAAAAGAAGAAGAAGAAGACGAAAAGAAGAACTCACAAGCGTCATAGAGGTGAACTTTGGAATGAAAAGACCTACTTTCTTGAACAAAATATCAAAGACTTGCCAAAGGAAGAACACGAGCAAGATCACAAGGTCGAGATTCGGAAGACGATACCAGCATTGTTCAAAAGAACTTTCTCTCCTTGCTTGTGTCTAATGCTTTTGGGTTTTATCGGTGGTTATGGTCATCTCAGATGGGTTTAGTGTTGCATAGGATTGTAACAACTGTATGTATGTATCTTTTTCATGTGCGCCGGATCTTTCCTCTATCTAAACCTTGCTTTTAAAGATTAGGATTTTCTTCGCAGCTTCGTCTTCTAGTTTTGATTCTGAGAATTTTTTTTTTGGCCGATTGTATCCTGTAATTTTTTGGACTATGTATTTGAATATTCGATTATAATTTTTGTTTATTTAATAATGTAATTCTAGTGATTAGAAAAAAAAGGACCATCATTGCCTAAGAGCTTCTTCAAGGCATTACACCGGCAGCAACCATGGCTGCTCAGACGATCCTCTCGTTCTCATCGCCTTCTCGCCTTCTCATTTCTCCTTCATCCAATCTCAATCCACCACTACTCTCTTCTTCTTCTTCTAGTCTCCGTTCCTCTTTCCGTGGCGTCTCTCTCAACCTCCACCGTCCCCAATCGGTTTCCTTCTCCGCCAGAGCTCCGTCGAAGAAATCGTTGACGGTTGTTTCCGCCGCGAAGAAAGCTGTTGCGGTGCTCAAGGGTAACTCCGATGTCGAAGGAGTCGTTACTTTGACACAAGAAGACTCAGGTCACCTTCTTCCTTTCCTCCTCCACCATTTCTCTGACTCCTTATCGCTCTCTTCCTTATCGTTTCTTTTTTCGTTTGATTTGATGGGTATTTTTTGATAATTAGGTCATTGTTAGTGTTTGCATCATATGTGATTTTCAATTTCACCAAGATTTTATACTTTTTCTCGCATCTGATTCTGCTCAGTTTCTATATGCTCTGTTTAACTGAATATGTGCTGATCCTTGAAATCAGAAATAGCTTAAGAATGTTCATACAAGAATGCTTTTTGTGAGTAATGGTAACTAAACTGCATGCTCTTGAGGCATTTCACTGTTAAATCTTACAATGGTTTAGTTTACAAAAGTAATCTTATAGCTGAAAGAAGATTGTTCTCTGTGTGTATCAATTTGGTTTCTTTCAAGTTAAATGGATAATTTGTGTAATGGCAAGCAGGTCCTACAACTGTGAATGTTCATATCGCCGGTCTCACTCCAGGGCCTCATGGATTTCACCTCGTAAGAACTTTCTCATAGGACGAATAGTCATATGTTCACTGTTTTTGATTCTTTGAGCTATATAGTGTGGTGTGATTCTCTATTCGGTTTGCTTTTTTTTTACAGCATGAGTTTGGTGATACAACAAATGGATGCATCTCAACAGGTTCATTACCAATATCCCAATGGTGATTCGTTTCATACAGATATCATGATTTGCCTTTCTTTTGTTTTTCTCTTAAAGGTTGTCTTGTCTTACATTCTCATAGGACCACATTTCAACCCTAACAACATGACACACGGAGCTCCTCAAGATGAGGTCCGTCATGCGGGTGACCTGGGAAACATAATTGCCAATGCCGATGGTATTACATTACTCCATTCAAGTTTCCCTACTAATTTTGACCGACATCTTCGACACTTGAAAACTGTTTGAACTAAGTTCCGTTTCTATTGTAACGACAGGCGTGGCAGAAACAACAATTGTGGACAATCAGGTTAAGGGTTTATCGCATGTTTTTGTGTTTTTGTTGTTGTTTCGCATATGTTCTCTTATAAGAAGCTTTTGTTTACTGTAAAATCATCTGTGCAGATTCTTCTGACTGGTCCTAATTCTGTTGTTGGAAGAGCCTTTGTGGTTCACGAGCTTCAGGATGACCTCGGAAAGGGTAAACTATTGTACTTTACTTCCGATTCTCGATACATCAATTGGCATCGGTTGCACAATTATTGTGGCCTGTGAAATCTTTCCTCCTCTTTGGATTATTTATCGTAATTTCATTGTCTTGTTAGTGAAAAGAATGGCTCTTTCCAATCTTATAAAAGTCTCTTAAGTCAAGTTGTGATCTGATTACTTCTTCTTTGGTTTGACAAATATAGGTGGGCATGAGCTTAGTCTAACCACCGGAAACGCAGGCGGGAGATTGGCATGCGGTATGGTTAAACTTTCGAAAAGCATTACTTAGACTGCGGTATTGTTTCAAGCTTTACATTTACAAGAAAAATTTCAAAACAAAGTTCACATTTTCAATAGAAAAAATAGTAAGGTTTTCAGTTTGCGTTTACAATTGACAGAGGATTTTGTTTGATAATAATAACAATTGCGGTTTCATCTGAAAGAGAAAGCTAGCTTTTATACAATGGCTAAAAGTGCAAATTTGTATTCTATGTTCGGTAACCTCACGAGCTACATCGGTTCTAACGCAGGTGTGGTTGGTTTGACGCCTCTCTAAGTCTGGACTAAGTACTCGTCTGTCTACTGTGTTGGTCTTGTCTGTTGAATCTGATGTCAAATAAGGTTTGGCTGAATAAACTTTTGATGTTTATGTTCATAACATCAAACTCTCTTTTTGGACGTTGTACTAAAGTGTTTGTTTACTTTTTATTCAAATCTGCATTTGATCATTTTAGAATATTGTTTTGGTATAACGTTCAAAATTCCTGAAAGGAGTCAATGCTTTTAATTCTGTTTTTAGATAAAAGTGACTTTAACAAAGTTTAAAGAAATTGATGATAAGCATAATGTTTTTTTTATCAACAATTCAATAATATGTATTAAATTGAGTTAAAACACAGATGAGACACCAGATGACACTAATAATAAACATAATAGTATATAAACGAAAATTAATTTTCATTACATACAGTTTGGCCATGAGATGTCAGATCAGATTGTGAATCTCTGATTCGATGCATACGTGATTCCAACATAAATCATAATTTTGAAATTTGGTTGTTAAACGAAAAAAAAGATTTGTTAAGTTTTTAAAACATGTCATACCATAGCAAAATAACGATATACCCGTAACACTAATGTATAAAGCCAAATCGAATAATTCTGAACCAAGAAGAAGATGAATCCATCTGTGAAACTAAATCATTTTTGAGAAAAAATCTCTGTTTTTTTACTTCCTCCTAAAGATTATAGAACAAACAAAACCCCAACATGACTTTTTGAGTTAATTAGATTTTGTTCAATATCATATGCGAATCATTAACCCACTTGCTTACTCAACATTTAACATTTTTCCGCAACGGAAAGGGCGTAAAGTCAATTACTCCGACTTTTCAATTAAATGTTTCATTTTATATAATATATATATATATATGAATGAATGAATATTAGCATATAGTTAAAATGATTATGAGAAATGATTGTTAAAGATGTAGTAAAAGAAGCAAGATCAGCTTACCCACTTGGTTGGTCCAATTTGTTGTATGCGTCTTCCGAACCGTCTGTCTGTTACTACAACTACCTTATTAATAAATATATAAATATGTACAGTTCCTGTTATATATTAGTAATATGTTTGCTTTTCTCAAAAGTTTCATCAGTCAACTTGTGAATATATATAATACGAATATATATCTTTCTTTTGACATAGTTTTGAGATAATTTCATCAATAAAGTCATTTATAAAATTTTGACTACATTCGAATCTTATAACTATTAACACAATTTATTAGAATATAAAATTAATTAAGTTGATTTAAGGTTGAATGGTTTAAAAGCAGTGAATACATGTGCGAATGCAAAAATTTGCAAAAAACAGATAGTTGATGCTAGATTTAGATAATTTTAATTATTCTATATATATATATATTAGTGATCAAAAAAACTACTAAGAGAATTATAGTTGAGAATTTTTATAATTATAAAATTATTATATATTATTAGTAAATATTAATTATAAAATATCAATTTTGTTTATATATTTTATAATTTTAATATCTAATTTTTTTTGAAGTATATTGTTTTTAAACGTCAATAATTACTACCACTAGCAGAAGAACCAATCAACTGTTTAGCGAAGTGCCAGAGGAGACTATATAGCTATCATCCTATGTTTTTCTAAATAAAGAATGATAAGGAGAAGTTGATATTTCTGACACAAATGATGTGACTTCTATTTATGGGGTTCAAGAGTTTCAGATCTATTCATTTATGGCTTCGAAATTTTCCAAATTGAACACTTAAAAATCTCGCACTCTTGTATCAAATCAGAAACAGAAGATACACAATCATTTATGAGTTCACTAGACCTTTAAAATAAAAACCAAGCCAATTACGGTAGAGGCTATCTAAACATATCAATTAGTATTTGTTTTTAAATTTGTTAATGATTAATATTATATGAAGAAAAATAAAGCTGCAGCAAAACGAAAGATTGTCCATTGTTTTCCACTAAACTGTGGATCACAAAATCATAACCAAACCTCACAACCATTAATACAAAGTAGTTACAAAATGGTTAGTTTACTGACAACCAATGACTAGCTAATTTTGACAACTACATGAGATATAAAAATGCATCTATATAACATATAGTGCACACTGGACATTGCATATGCATATTCACACACACACATATACCTATATCTATATGTATATATACATATATTATACTTACACTCAAGACTCAACAAGTAAACATAGAGCCATAATTTTCTCTTGGATTTTAGTTGCATTGCGTTATCTTCTTTATCTATCTTTAAGTTATATATCTCTATCTGTTATTTATATAAGGTATTAAGTATATTTCATATAAATACATATAAATATTAGGTTATGATTATGATGTGTTTCTTATCTTTCAAGGAGTATACAAATTGATGGCAAAGTAACTATCCTACTATTTCAGTTATATATTATTCAAAAGAATAATTTTAAAAAGTATTTGGAAAAGACTAAGATGATATGATCTAGATGCTTATCCTTGGAGTAGTGGTAGATAATACAACTATTCACAGATAAAGCATTTAGTTTTTTTTTTAATCTCTTGAACTGGTATGAACAATATTCCTATGTAACAAACTGGAATCATCTTCATTATAACTTTCTTTTTCAATTTGTATGTATTCATATATCAATTACACTACTGTAGTGGAGGTTATTTATTCCAAACATGACTTTATAAAAATCTTATTTTTCTTTTACTCTCGACAAATTATAGTTTGAAGATTAGTTACCAAAAAACTATAATTAACCAAAAAATGATCAGTTTGTATAAAAATAAAAGATGATACAAATTATAGTTTGAAGAATTTTTAATATTTTTAAATTACAAATGAATAGTTGGCAATGGCATAAACAAAGTTGAAATACATAAATGAAACAGCTACTTAGGAAGTATGTGGTGAAGTGGAGTGAGTAAGAAGTAAGAGTGAGTTGTAGTTGTAGTGTTGAAGTGTGGTGAGGTGTTGTGTTGTGTCTATCCACTCCTTTTTGGACAAAAACTTCTTTTTTTTATACATAATGTGTTAAAGTCCCACCACCACTCTCTCCTCTTCCTCTTATATATAATTAATAAACCTTCTCTACTATTTGGTATGCCACCCATTTTTTTCACCTTATTATCATTTAATATATATATATAAATATTTATAGAACTTTCCTCCTGTTTCCTTAGAGATACATGTATGTATATCTTTGTTTGTGTATACATTTATTTAGTCACATTTTTGTAAGTACTAATTTAAAAAAAAATTCATTGTTAGAAGTAAGAAAAAATACTAATAAATGATTTAGTATTAAGAACAAAATAACAACTTTTTCAAGAAATAGTATCTTGGATAGCTTTATCTCTTTTAAGTTTTAAGTTATCATTAGGTTACAACTAATAAATAATTTAGTATTAGGAAAAAATAAACAATTTTTTAAAAGAGCCACATATAAACTAGAAAAAAATTGTAATTGGAAGTTGAGAGGAAAACAACAACCTGCAAGTGAAGTAAAGCAAGCGAAAGAGTGGGTTAGATCCGGTTTTGTAGAAGCAAGATCTTTTAGTTAATCCTAACTTGGAAGCTATATATGTCACATGTAATGCCAGACTCATACCCACCAATTATAATTAGATAAAAATCATTTTAAAATAACAAACAAAAAGAGTTGGCTAATATTTAGTATCAATGTTCAAATAAACCGTTGTATGTATTTTAAAACGTAAAATTGGCTGTCTACATCGTTTAACTAAACTATTTATTCTTTTAATCGGTTCTATGGACTTTCTATACCGTATAAATTTCTGAAACGATTAGTCGACTTTGTAAAACATATATAATCAGTCACCTTAAGTCGTCTTATATCGTCTAAATAAATATTCCTCTTGTGGCAGAAAAATAGTACTAATTAAATGTTAAAAATGCTATTTAAATACGATATGCATTTGTGTAAACCTATATTAAAGAATAATGGTTGGAATGAGTTGTGTAATTGGTGGTTGATACAACTAAAGATGCGGCGGTGCATCTTAACCCTTACGTGCCTCACACTTCCTTCTCCTTTGTCTTCTTACGCTAAGTATCTCTCTCTCTCTCTCTCTTTTGCTAACTTACATTTTTCTTGTACTATCTTCTACACTGAACCTCCCAACGTCATATTATTATTTGTTTCTTTGTTCTTTCATAAATTTTGTTTCTTCTTCTTTTGGCATTTATAAAGACATTTACTAGACAATGGTAAGCTCAAACATCTACGTAAAAAGATAAGAAAACAAAACAAATATCATAAAGTTTTGTTTTTTTAATAGGGTTCCTTACGAGGCATGGTAAAAAATTTGAAAAATCGTTTTAACATTTGATATAATGATACTATGTCTTAAATATTAATACAAATCAATTGTTTTCTTCACTTATAAAATTTTTAGATACATGTTTATTCTCCGATATGGAGCACTTTATATAATTTTATTTGTTATATAACTTACCTATATTTACATATATGGATTTAAAATGATTATATATTTGTTTTTAGATATGCGAATTTTAGACTGGCATAATAAATTTATATGTATATAATTTATTTTACTCTCTTACCACAAGGGCTACCTAAAATATACGTAATATTAATTTGATCTGTTATCAGTTCAATTTTATTCAAAAGATTCATATAACAAATATCTATAAAAAAATGAATAAATCACAAATATTTAAATCGCAAATTTTGGATATTAGTCGGACTATATATGTATTTTATATCTAGATAAATGACATATATAGCTTTCCTTGTCATCAAACACAAAGTAATGTCATAATATACATGTATTCACATGATATTAGGGGATAAACCGCTAAGATCTTGTTTAATAAATAAAGGAGTTATTTACTATTCATCCTGCTTTCTAGAGTACTGCCACTGATGAACCATTTAGTTCAAACACCGGACACAGAAACATTCAACAATTAAGAATCGTTTTCGACCAAAGCTCGTCTAGTTTTATGGAAGTAACTTCTAATCCCTTATACTACTTACTTTGTGACAGAATTTGTAAAAGTCTCCAATCAGAAAATATTTGATCCTACCTTTGGTGCATATACAAAGTTTTTTCACATATATCGTGACTCTCAAATGATTAGGCCTCTTGAAAAAACAAAAAAAACAAAAATTAATCTATTTTATGTTTAACCTGGATTTAAACAAAAATAAATTCTTTAACAAAAAAAATGGATAATAATTTATATTTAGGAAATATGACGCGATGAGTAAAAAATTAGTAGCTTTTAGCCACACATCTGCTGGTGTCGTTGCTTTACGCAACATCATGCATCTCTTCTCCTATTGTTTCCTAATTTTTATATATAAACTTTTTTCTTCTTATTTATGATTAGTTACCAAATGATTTCAAATTATTTACTAATTATGTATCTAAACATATTTATATACATGTGTGTTTATCGTCATCACTGTAAAACTTAAACCGATATAATTAGTTTTGTTAGGACCACTAAATAAATATTAATTTGTATATGAATATCCATGTGTGAGTGTGTCTATTAAAATGTTCTGTAAAAGGATGTGAGGGCCACTTTAAGTACAAGACAATAAGGTTTGGAATAGCCCAACGTGATTAAGAGTAACTTCTTCCAATCATTTCATCGTGTTATTGAATTATTGTGCCTATAATCAAATCTTTAATAATGAAAAATAACTAGGTCTTTTTTATATATAGCTTAATGGTAGCATTTATTTGGTACTTACTAATACTTTTCCTAACAAGATTAAAAAAACAAAATATAATGCAGAACCGTAATCATTTGATTGGTATATTCCAATGGCAAGTGGTAACACATACATAAACAAACGTGAGTATATATGTATATTGCCATATATATAATGGCATAAATATTAGTATATAGAAGCAGCAATCCCTATGTAAAGTCAAAAATGTTGCATGAAATTAGCAAAATATTCCGGTGAAGAAAAGAAGTGATGGGTTTTGTGTTTGTATAACAGACTTGCATCCCACACATTACCTTTCCTTAGCCCCAAAATTATGTTTTATATATCCACTTGAGATTTATCCCTTTTTATCTTTATCCCATTACAACTATTTATAACTAAATATATATATATATATATTTTGTGAAAAAATGTCCCCAAGTTTGAATGGAGAAAATACTAGTTATTAGTATTTCATTTTAATATATATGTTTTTCATTTATGATCCACACATACTTTTTTCTTAACTTGAATCAAAATTATAATGAATCAGTGATATTTATATAGATCACTAAAAACTTTACTGTTTTTGCTATTTCTTTTTCTTTTTTGTTGGTCAGGAATTTGTAGTTGTATCTTTGCATATATGGGTTCAAAATTTTATTTTTATTGTGAGAATTAAAAAAATAAGAAGATAATAAAATATTTATATCTTTTTCGAGTATTTATATTTTATGATGATATGATAATTAAGAATATAACAAGCTCAATATAATTGCAAGTGAAAAAAGTGAATTTTGACCATACATTTAATTATATGGAGAGATGTGATTTTTTTTTTCTATGATACGTAATTATTATTCTACATTGACATTTAATTTATCAAATATATATTTATATGATTTTGCTCTTATCATCTACATGTTATAAATTGGATGATTTTTTTCCATACCTTGCTGTTTTTTTTATGCGAAAATCTAATCGATCAAATATTAAATTGATATTTATGTCATATAAGCATAACATTTATTATTTTGTTAGTCAAATGCATTGTACGGATTTAAACACAAGTGGTAACACAATGATGACATTAGCACAAATCCTTCCCTGAAAATACTTACATGTTCTAAAACAATTAAAAGTATTATTTTTAGATGGTTTGTAACTTATCAAGATAGTATATAGATCATTTACCGTGATTTTTTTTACATGGTTAGATGTTATTTGCCATACACAAAAGTATTCGAGTTTTCTCCAAATTAAAACACCAAAAAATATTATAAGTTCTTACTGAATTTTATTTCAAATGTGTCTTAATTTTTCATCTTAATATATAAGCCCATTTTACCGGCAACTGTTTCTAGTTGATCACTAGCTTTTTCAACTCTCTACATAATATACTAATAATACGTTTAGTTATTATTAAAATAAGAAAAATAAAAAGTCGTGGTGTTGTCTCTTCACAATAACAAAGACTATGTTTACAATTTTTTTGTAGCCTAACATGCCACCGATGAATGTACCTAATCTTATAAACACCGGCCACTGCATGTCGCCTCCTAATTATGAACCATGTTTGTCTACGAATCATTATTTTCTTGATAATCTTATATATTAAACAACTAATCTAAAGTTTTTATGTAGTCGTCACAACCATTTAACAACATGTATTGCTGTCGTGAACATTTTTGTGTTTAGTTCTATCCATTTTCGGTTTTTTTTCATTGAAAGCGTCTATTTGATGACGTGGATCTAAAGTGCGTGAAAGTAAAACCTTTGCTTGTTGATAGAACTTTTAATGTTCACACTATATAAGTTAAATTAAAATAAAAAACAAAATAAAAAAACGTGAATTGGTGGCCTAAGTGCCACCACTCAACACTACTAATGAACCTTTGCCTAATTCAGTGGTTAACCCTTCACGGGTTTCACTTTCCCTTTAAGTTCCTACTTTTTTCTTTGAATAAAACTATTATCATTTGGAATTAATACATTTAACATAATAATAATAATAAGAATAATGATAAGTCTCTGTTAAATATGCTAATATGAATGATTCAGGATCTAACAATTTGATTAATCGAACAAATAATATAATTATGTTTGTTATAAGAAAGTATGTACTAGAAGAAGTTGTCTAATTTAATACTACTAAAAATAAACGTCATGAAGGGTTGACTTGTGGTACATAGATCTAGGTAAAGATCAGATTTCAAAGATTTGGATTAAAAGTAGATACAACAGAACATAAACTAGAAAAGAAAGAAGACAGAGATTTCAATTTTTTTTTGGTCATCCTTGTTAATAAAAATTTAGTAGATTTCATTTTTGATGGAATTTGGCAGAGAAAAGCAGAAGTGTCAGGTAATGGGTATAGAGTGAACCGTCAAGATGTTATTGGTTAATTGGAACTATTATGATAATAATAATAATAATAATGTAAAGTGGATCGATATGTGTAAAATCTTTTGTGGAGTAAACTAAAAAGATTAACAACCACCAACCTTATAACCTCTCCCTTTGTGTATATATATATAAATAAGCAGCCCCACCATCATCGTCCTCACTGCCTCTCTTCTTCTTCTCTTCTCTCTCTCTCTCTTGTTAGTTCACTCCACATAATAAACACCAAAAATCTCATTCTATTCATCATAATTTCGAAATTTTCTTGAATTGGGTTTGTTTCTTGATTGAGTTCTTGAATCGTGTTGTTCTTGTTTTTTTACTATCTTTAGTGTTGATAATCATGATGAGTCAAGATCATGAGGTTGGTAGTGATCAGACGCAAATCATTAAAGGGAAGCGTACGAAGAGACAGAGATCATCGTCCTCGACGTTTTTGATGGCGACGGCGACCACCGTCACATCCACAAGTTCATCTGCCGGCGGTGGCGGCGGTGGAGGAAGAACAGTTTCCGACGAATATAACTCGGCGGTTTCGTCTCCGGTAACTACAACTGATTGCACCGAGGAAGAGGAAGACATGGCGATTTGTCTCATCATGCTTGCGCGTGGAGCGGCTCCATCGCCGGATCTCAAGAATTCGAGAAAAACTGACAAAATTCTTCATCAGAAGATTTCGTCGACGGAGAATTCGAGTTTCTATGTCTACGAGTGTAAAACGTGTAACCGAACTTTCTCGTCGTTCCAAGCTCTCGGTGGACACAGGGCGAGCCACAAGAAGCCGAGAGCGTCGATAGATGAAAAGACTAAACTACCCTTGATGCAGCTCAAGTCTAGTGCGTCAGAGGAAGGGCAAAACAATCATTTCAAAGTTTCCGGCTCAACCCTAGCTTCACAGGCAAGTAACATCATCATCAGCAAGGCAAACAAAGTACACGAGTGTTCAATCTGTGGTTCTGAGTTCACTTCCGGGCAAGCCCTAGGCGGCCACATGAGGCGGCACAGAACAGCCACAACCGTGGTCAGCCCGGCCGCAACGGCGGAAGTTAGTAGAAACAGTACAGAGGAGGAGATTGAGAATTTGAGCCGTTCGATGGAACAGAGGAAATATCTACCGTTGGATCTTAATTTACCAGCACCAGAAGATGATCTAAGAGAGTCAAAGTTTCAAGGGATAGTGTTCTCAGCGACACCAGCGTTAATAGATTGCCATTACTAGTTGTTTAAAGTTGAATGTTTAGCTACCAGATCATATGAAAATTTGTGAATTCTTCATCGCTTACTATATTGTTGAGTTGGAATTATTTTTTTATAAAAATTGAATACAAAATATTAATTGATTTTTTATTTAAACAAAAAGGAGGAAAACGAAATGTACAAGTTATAATGAAAGAGGAGGAATAATAGTGGGAGTTAAGTAAAGGGTTGTGTGATAGTTAGATGATCTACTTGTTGAAGTAAGAATAGTTTGAGTAAGCAAGTGGTTAGTGTTCATGGTTGCCTTTCATTCACGAAAAGCAAGTGACTTCCAAGGCATCTTTTCTTTCCCTCTTTTTGAGGTATATTTTTATTTAACAAAAAAATACAAATTATTAGCTTTTTTTCTTTTTAAAAAACATGTGAACTAAGCATTGTATTGCTTGTAGACGCCTCCTTTCCCACGATTACGCAGCCAAACGCTATGTTGTGGTGTTCTTATAGTTGAAAACAAAATATGTCATAGCATAAAACTGTAAAAACATAAACAATATACAGAAGTCGAGATGGAATACATTTTGAAATATTTACTACTCACTTTGAACGTTTTAAAATGACAAAAAAAACTACTAGACCAAAAAATTGTTATTAGGACCGTTAATGACCATATCAAAAGAAGAAAATGATAAAATCGATGAAATGGTCAAGTCTGCAAGAATACTATCTACAAAGTTATTTTATCTCTTGGTTCTAGTTGTAAAATATAAACGATGTAAGAATATTATATTAATAAGAACCATTTTGCTAACAAAAAATAACAATTACAGACTCGGATTTTTAAATTTGAGATTCGACTTGTAATTTATTGGATATTAAAAAAACACTTAAAAAATATATCTAACTATTTTTTATAGATAATAATGTCTCTATTATGACTTTATGCTATTAGGACCAGTGCTATTTTCCCATCATTCCCATTTCATAATTCATATTTCATGTTAGTCATCTTAAACATTTTGACTATCAAATAAATCTATGGAGATTCCGAAATTAGTTTGAAAATCTTAATGATTTATTCTGTCTTAATGACTATATTTTAAGATTTTTTTCTATTAATATTTAGTATTGAAAATAAATAAGAATGTCTCATTTATGAATTTATGCTATAATATCCAACACTATTCTTCCATCATTCCTATCTCATAACCAAAACTTTGTAATACCTTTAAAGATTAAACAGCTAACATTCGAATCCATATTATAAAAATGGTTTAAATAATTAGGAAAACGTTAAACGTACACAAGAATAAATTGATGAAATAGAAAGGCAGTGGACACGAGATGGACGTGGTGACCGGCTTAGGGTTTGGCAGGAGAATGACCACCACAACTAATAGACGTGGATTAGGTTCTTCTTTGGTTTTGGGTTGTTTTTGCTGTTCACCACATTTACACTTTATTATTTATGAATTTATTTTAATCAATTATAACTGACTTACAATTGTCATTACAAAAACAGAAAGAGCAAAAAGAAAAGAAAAAAAAAATAATTAAAGAAAGGGGAAAGATAAACAGTGACAGCAAAAATAGTCACAAGATTCACTCACCGCTTCACTTCTTCCTTCCAATGCTTCCCAAATAAAACTATTCTTGCAGTTGTATTCATGATCCAACTTTTATTAATTGAATAAAATGTATAGCTTATTCTTGTTCTCAAGATTTGTTTATCAACCGTGTTTGGTAAAACATATATTGATTAGATATGCTTGGGTTTGATCACAAACTAATCTCTTTATGCAAAGATGTTTAAGAGAATATTTATGCTTTTACTTAACAGCTATTGTCATTGATATATCTTGACTTTGTTTAACAATTTTTTTATTTAGAGAACCTAAGCAAGTGGCTTAATAGTAGTTAATGTAGAACCTAAAGAAAGGAAATGACATCCGTCTGATTGGACATGGTTAAAGAGGACTTGCTCTAAGAAGATGGTATGCTTCGGCCACTTTCTTCTCGATGGTGGTCAGATTATAGTCGAAGGTCGAAGTCTTAGTTTTCTCAAAAAAACTAACGCCCAATATTTATATAACTTTTTTCTTCGTTGCCTAAACCAACAATCTGAAAACAATCTTTACTCTTTCATTTTCTCAAAAGCCATAGAAAAGTTATCATATTGACTAACAATAGTATTAAGTTTTATAGACTACCAATTAGCAATAACTGAATTGACCCAATTCTTTTATATATTACTTAAAATTTCTCCTAATTTTTTATATGAAACGTTACACACTTTTTAAAAAATAAACCTCTTAAACCATTAATCTTTATTTAATTCAAATATCTCATTCGAATTAATGGATTTTCTAGTCATTAATCTCGTCAGATCATCAATTTAAAATCCGGAAACACGAGTTATTACTGGATCAGGTTACAAAATATGTGGATCAAATCTGATACGATGCTAAAACTCATAATTTATTAATTTTTAGCTAATTCCGATAAATAATAAATAAAATCGTTTTATTGGACCATTTCACCAACACCATTGTCGGAGTTATCCAAAGATCTCTTGAGACGATATAATGAGCAATCCAAACACCGGTTCAAAGGCTTTTCTAAATCGGGTTATAATTTGATCACCTTGGCCACTGTCTCTAAGGAGTTTCATGATTTTAATTGGCAAAAAGATATCTGGAATGTCAAACCACCCCTTATTCTTCAGTCTTTTCTATGGAAATCAATGGTGGAGGGGAGCTACTTGGAAGACGTGAAGTGAATGTTACAGGGACATGCATGAGATGTTCAAGACTGGAGAGTGTTGATCATGTTTTGTTCCTCAAGAGAGTTAGCTTCGATTCACGTGATGACGTTTAATCAGGTTCCATCACTGTCTAAATTTCCTATGACTGCAAGAAAATTCAAGAATCTCCCACCAATTGGAATAAATAAAGCGAACTTATATATGTATGGGTTTGTTGGAATGTCTTAATTACATAGAATCAACTGGTGTTTTAAAACATAGTGTTTTCAGAAGAAGATACGTTGTTCAAGTCGATATGTGAAGCATGAGATTGGCAACATGCACAAGAGTTTCTTTATTTGACTCTTTCTTTAAAGAAAATTGAGAATGTTTTCTTTTTAATAGGTTTTCATGCTATATTTTTGAAATTTACCAATCAAAAAAAGAAAAACCAGTATCGGTCCACCTCATTAAATTTCCCGTTATCATAAAGTCAACATTCATATTAAATAGATAATAAGATTAAAAGATATAGTAATTAATTATGGGAATTGCTTTCAGTTCTAATCCAACTCGTTACGCCTAATTAAATTAAAAGTCTTAGCAAGTCATGTCGCACACCACCAGCTCTCTCCAACCATCCTATGTTGCCATTTATACCCCTGAGATTCACAAATAATTACCATTTAATTATCACAACAGATGTCCTTTTTTCCTTCTTGAGTTAAAAAGGGATTAAGATTCATTATCTGAGGCATTGCTTTATAGATTATTTCAAGAGAATATGATTTTCTATATTTACTTATATAAAGTATATTTGTGGAAAATGAGTTTGAGGATACAATTGAGAATAATTTATAAACAGTGTTACCTTTTTCTTTTGTTGGATTTAGATTGGAGTTCGTTTTTTTGTTAAAATAAATGTCAACGTGAAAAATATGTGTTGATAATATATTAACATTCCCTAGGAAAATTCTACTAAATGCTACTTAATACCACAGCATTGCACTTTATAATTATTTTATATTATGTATCAAATATATAATATATGATTTTAAGGCTTATATAGATAAATTAAAAAATATTTAATTTTTAAATTTTTTTTTAAAAATTTATTATTATTTATTTAAATCTATTTTAATCAATATAAAATGGTATATACAATATAATTTTGTAAAAGAAAGTAATTAATGCTGCATTTTAAATTAAAGACATCATCTATAAAATATTTTATATAACATTATTTAATATTACATGGAAAGAATATTATTTTGTTTTGCTTAAAACGTTAAATTTATCTTTAAATTCTTTGGAATAGTTGTTAAAAATACTCAAATTCGAAAATAACAAATTAAAAAATATAAATACTCTTTGATTATAATAAAATATTATTTAATTACAATATTCACGTTTTTTTCTTGAAATTTTATTTTTTCTTGAATTTTTATTTTTTCATGTGTCTCTAATGTAACTAGGTGATCTAGAATAGACATAAAATGGATATGATCTAGAATAGACATAAAATGGATAATTTTATTTTCATAATAATATGTTTGTTGTGAAAAAATAAAAGTAAAACTATTTTGCAGTTTTAAATTCCAATATTTTGTTCTCTTTTTAAAATTCACTATAAATTTATCAATAGACTAAAAAAAGATAAATGCAAATTAAGACTAGCTTCTTTTAAGAAAAAAATCGAACCATAATTTTATACTTAGCACTCCTGTATTCAATAATTCTTTAATTAGTAAAACAACACATAATATATAATTTATACATAAAAGTTGGCGGTCACCGAAAAATGATGATCCGCGTTTAATAATTTTTGTTGTTGAAGATAAACGATTACCATGATCAATTTACATTATCATTATGAAATTTCAACCTTTCAACCAATATATTAACTCATCGAATACACGATGTAACGCACACACATAGATGTATTTAAAACTTCATATTACCAACTCCTGTTAAAAAATTCATCCATAAATCCACACCTTTCTATAAAGATGATGATGTGATATTGGTAATACGTAAACTTTACAAACTAACATGATAATAGAGTTAGTCATTTGCTACATATAAATCTTTACACAAGATTTTTAGTGTGCTTTGTGAATGGCGTATCCTACTCTCTTTCGAAACAAGGAGCGTTTATGGTTTGTTGATGCTCCCGCACACGACGACTTTGAGAATCATGATGTTATTACCGAACCATCACAAGGGTTTATGTACAAAAAGGGCAGACTCATATGGATTGTGATTTTGTATCCTAAAACATTGAAAGAACCGAGATGTTTTTATATGATTTTATCAGCAACATAAGCCATAGCTTATATACCAAAGCCAAGACTAATCCGGAGATATGTTAAAAGCTAGATATTTTTACCAAAAAACAACCATGATAAACTTGAAGTTTGATCCTTCGAACTTAAAAAGTAAATTCTTTAACCACTGAATGACCATGAGTGATTTGTATAATCGAAGTTATACCAAACTTCTGACACTTTTCGATCCTGCCCATTTTGTTGACTAGGACATCAAAGTGTTTCGAAATAAATAATACCAATATGTCATGAAAATGTCACCTGCTTCTTTACTTTTATGTCGTAAGTTTAGCGTATCTACATTCGAACATGCATGTTGTTCAAAAGAACACAATGATGGGCTTGACGACTGTGAAGCAAATGTAGAGCACATCTTTACTTGCTCATAGCGATGACTTGGGCCAAGAAAAGGGGAATGTTGGGCTTGGGCCATAGTGAAATTTTTTTTTTGATTTGGCTGTTATTATAATTCAAAATTACGATTGAAAATTATATATTTCCACTATAATGATTGGATTATAATTTCTTGAACTTTCTTTACACCATATGACCATATCTCGAGTACCGTCCTTTGAAAAACTCGAGAAGTATTCTAAGATTTTCTACGGCGCATTTTAAAGTGAAAATGTATACTAGTGTAACCTGTCAAAAAGACATAGTGTGTAAGGGAATTGGTACTCTTCTGTTCCAGGTTTAATTTGTAAATCAAATCTTTTTTTTGATATATCTAATCTATTAATCCGGTTAGTCTCGGTAGGAACACACTAAAGTGCTATATTGTGAATTTTTCCTAGATTCAGTGGTTTAACAGACACCATGAACTTCCACCGGACTCGGGATAACGGGCTATGAGATCCATGAGATCCAACGGGATACCACATTGTATGTCCCGAATTTGAAATGCCTTCTGACTAATATCAGTCGGTAGTCGAATCGCCTGTTACTAAACTAACAAGTAAATTGTTTGACCCAGATTTTTCACACAAATGTAATTTTTGTTTCCATATATGTTTAAATCCAGGATAAAGCACAATACCACATTTCCAGAACTTACCTACCATTAGACCATAGATGTGCGGGCAATTCTGGCAATCTTTCAAAAAAAAGAAAAGACATAGTAGTTTTTTAGTAATTTTACGTAATACAGGACTCTAAAAGCAATGTGTTGTTATGAAGAAACTCTAAATAATTGAACCTTACATATGTGTTGATTTGCAATTTGATTTACTCTTGAATTTAAACTCATTTTCACCGTGAAAAGGTTGATATAAGAAATGAAAGCCACTTTTGTGTGTTTACCATATTTTGTGAATCTAAAAAACATTTTATTCAGGATTCAGAAAAATTTACAGATAGTAAGATAGTTGGACAGAACAAAACAAATGTTAAAAGAAAACGAAAACATGCTTTCAACAAGAGTCAAACATGTCGCCTCGATCAACACTAAAATAATTCAAATTACAACTGGAAAAACATATCTACACAAAATCTTCTTCCTAAAGAACGTATCTCACCCTCTATATATTATGTATCCAAGTTGGTACCTTAGGTTAAAACGTGGATCCAACAAAACAACTAATCCAACTCATAGCTCTCTTCTATCTTGCACACACATCTCTCTCTCTGTGAAAAACAAAGATGGATAAATCATCAATTCAGTGCTTCTTATTCATACTTTTAACCATCATCATCACCATTATTTCATGTACCAATGCTCAAGGAGAAGTTGGTAAGTTTTAGATTCAACTTTGTTTCATTGTTATCCTTCAAAATTAATCTTTCTAGCTAATAAACTAGTAACTATGATTGATGGATCGATGTGTGTAGAGGATCAAATTGAGTTTAGCTACGCGAGGAACAAAGATAACGGGCCAGAGAAATGGGGGAAACTGAAACCGGAATGGAAAATGTGCGGAAAAGGAGAGATGCAATCTCCAATTGATCTTATGGACGAAAGAGTTAGACTTGTTTCTCATCTTGGAAGGCTTACTAGAGACTACAAACCTGCCAATGCCTCTCTCAAAAATAGAGGCCATGACATGATGGTATTATTGTTACACCTTTATATGTCTCTCATTTTATTCATAATTGAAATAGATATTGGTTGAAACTCGTCCTAATTATCATTAGACATAATTTCCGGATCCGAAGAATCAAACCGGAACCAAACTGAATCCGGCGTATATATTCGAACGGATCCTAAACAGCTATATTCGAAGAATCAATATAAAATCCTGAATCAAAAACCAAATGAGTACCTAAAAATATTTAAAAATAAGTATATATTCGAAATTGTTAGTCTTAGTAATATTTGTAATAACCTAAATACCAAAAACTACAATTATACATCCATATATATTATTATTATTTTTGGATAATTTGAATATTATTGGATACATTTGGGTATTTTTTGATATATTTGGGTAGTTTGGATACAAAATATCTAAATTGACTATATTTGTGGCTATTTTAGGTAAAAATAACTGATTCAAACCATTTTTAACAGATACTTGGATGAGGATTGTATCTCAAACAAATTATCCGAATCGATTCAAATCGATCTAAACCCGACCCAAAAATTAAAAAATAACTGAATGAGTCATACACCTCTAAACCCGAAATACCTAAAACCTAAAATATCCAACTCAAACCGGAAGGCCTAAGACTAATATTAATGTCAATAATCTATAGAAAGCCATGTATTTTTGCCATTTAAAACGTCTACAGTGCTAAAAATTGAGCCACCTCAGTTTTTGTAGATGGTGTAACTTGATCCTTAGCTTTGATCTACATTTTTAATTTTCAAATCCACTTGGCCACACGCTTTTGATTCTTCATTTTTCATCTTTAAACTTTTTTTATATACACTCTTACTTATATTTTTCGCAGCTGAGATTTGAAGACAGGCCAGGAAGTATTAAGATCAATGGTACCAAATATCAACTACTGCAGCTTCATTGGCATTCTCCCTCTGAACATACCATCAATGGAAGAAGGTATGCAACATTCCAAACCACATGTATAATATGAAGGTTTAACATAAGATATATTTTACAAATGTATTCTCAGTTTCTGATAAGATCATATATTCTAAATAAGCTAAATTTTGAAGGTGTGGTTACGTCTTAAATATGGCAGGTTTGCTCTGGAACTGCATATGGTTCACGAAAGCATTAAAGGACGTATGGCCGTAGTCACAGTGCTTTACAAAATCGGAAGACTAGACTCCTTTCTCAGATTGGTATAAATCGATATATATATAACTATGATTAATTAAGCTTTTGAGTTTTCTAAATAATAATTATTACCATTTTTTTGTTTTGGTTAGTTGGAAAATAAATTGTCGGAGATTACGGATCAAAATGGGGCTGAGACAAATATAGGAATGATTGATCCAAAGAATATTAAGATTATGAGCAAACAATATTATAGATATATTGGATCACTTACCACTCCTCCTTGTACGCAAAATATTATTTGGACCATCGTTAAAAAGGTATATTATATTTTCACTCTTATTTTCCAATTTTTTTTATTTGTTTATCTCTTAGCTTATGAATGATATTCATATCCTTTCTTTTATATTTTTTATTTGGGTGATTTTTTTTAGGTAAGGACTGTGGCGAAAAACCAAGTGAAACTACTCCGAGTGGCTGTTCACGATGTAAGTTTTATTTTAAATACATTGCATAAATTCAACAAACGACAACATATACTTACTAAATTTAAAACTTTATTATAGATATTTATAGAGAGAAGTGAAATATATGTTTTTGAAAAATAATTTGCAGGATTCAGATATAAACGCGAGGCCAGTTCAACCTACAAATAAGCGTGTGGTAAATTTATACATACCAAAATCTTACTGAATCAGAGATACAATACAATTTATTGATTACAAAAAAACAGTGTAATATTGTATACAATATAAACTGTTTGTTTCTTGATTATCCTTTGGTGTCCCATATATCTCCTTTCGTTATTTTCACGACCTTTGACCCAATTTTATTCAAATTTAAAACAAATTTCTAAAAATATGTGTATTACGCCTAATTATAAAAATTTTGATATTTTTTTTTAACAATTCAATAATACGTATTAAACTAGACTTGAACGCAGACGGTGATAATGAATGACACTATTACAAACCAATAGTATACAAATCTTGTTGAATATTTCGACAGGTGATTTTTATAGGTATGACAAAAAAAACCTGCAGCAATATATCCGGACCTGAAGAACCGAACCGAACCTGACCCGAAATGAGAGGTACCGAACCAAACCGGATCCGGTAAAATACTCGAACGGATCTTGAATTGCCATATCCGAAGAACCGAAACCGAGTCCGATCCGAACCGAGAACCGAATGAGTACCCGAAGTATCTGAAATAGCTAAAAAATATTAGTCATAATAATATATATAATACATTAAATACCCAAAATTATAAATATACATCCAAATATATTAGTTATATTCGGTTAATTTGAGTATTTTTAGATATTTTCGGGTTAATTTGGGTAGTTCAGGTACAAATTACCTGAATCCGAACTGTATCCATGATTATTTTTGGATTAAATAACCGATCCAAACCATTTTTGATAGAAATTCGGATATAAATCAGGTCCAAACAAATTACCCGAATCCGAACCGAACCCGATTGTAACCGAACCAAACCCGATTTGAAAATTTAAAATATCCGAACTTGATACCCGAAAGACCTGACCCGAATCCAAACGCGTATCCAAACGCCCCGAGCTAGTTATGTTGTTATCGTAAATACACAATTGTGCCAGTCCTTCACGATTTATCTATGGAGTAGCAGCTAAAATACCGTCGTAATTATTTGCGTCCAAATACCACAAATTTTTGTGTTACAAATTCATTACAAATTAGCTAAAATATTATAGTTCCAATAACCAAAAACGTATGTATTTTTTTTTGGGTTAATTAAAATAACGATGAATGTTTTGCAGAAATTTGCTATTGGTTGCTAAAAGTGACCTACATTTTCTAGTTAGACAATTGTCACTATTAGTGCTAGCTAACATTTGTCATAAAACATATTTGTGACAGATTGTTGCAAAATGCTACTATTACTCACTATCATTGAAAAAACAGTATGTTTCTTATTCTAACTCAAAAAAAAATGTATAATGTTTTTGGTTGTGTTTAGAATTGACTTAATGTTGAGCAACCAAAATCTGTATTAGTTAAGCAATGTATGATGGTAAATAGATGTCTATTTGATCACTTTGAGCTACAAATAAAAATATAGTTATGAATGTTGGAGATCTAGATAAGAATTTTAATTTCCATCACTAAATAAGAGTTGTGCAGCACTGAGATATTTGGCTTCCCAAAACCATTAAATTTTTCTCGCTCGGGTTAGCTCAAGTCGATGTCATTAAAAAAAACAGTTTAATATCGTTTAGCCTTGTTTTCTATTTTCTAAATTTCCTTTTCTGAAAGTTATAGGTTCCATTTTCCATTATATCCCTTAATTTTTCCAGTTTAATTTTTCCTTTTTAAGAATTTTGTTAACTCTCTGCTCGCAATATTTACGGGTATATACAAAACACTAGTTATATTAATAAAACTTACCTTTTCTATAGCCTAAAAGTATATATATTTCATTTTGGTTTCATCAAAAATTACTTAAAATATACATTTTCCTATAACAAGGTGATATAATTTCAATTAATGCAAAGTAAAAAAATGGAAAAATGATTGGGACAATGTATAACAAAGTAATATAATTTCCATTAGTGAAAAGTCAAAAAAATGGGAATCAAGAATCAATAAACTTTTAGTAACAAAAATGTAAAATGTTCCCAAGTAACAAGACCGTAATGGAAAATTAACAATTACGACCAAACGTCCAACGTGTATATATACGTGCATGATTGAAGGACATAGCATTGTGTACCAAAACCAAAATTATTATTCGATCATCATGTCTCGTGCAGCCACAATGATCATTCTTTCTCTTCAAATCATTACATCTCTTCTGTTCATTACCAGCACTGTCTCATCACCTCCCGGTGGTTTCACTATCGACTTAATCCATCGTCGCTCTAATTCATCTTCTTCTCGACTCTCTAATACTGATGATCAGCTCGGATCATCTCCTTACGCAGACACCATCTTTGATACCTTATATAAATCATGATTTATAATTTTTAAAACGGACATAAATAATTAAAAACCGCAAAAGTGAAAGTAGAAGAGAATTTATTAGAAATACGACGTTCCCATAACTAATTTTCAAAAATATAACTAAACCCAAACTTTGCAAAAATATAACTTAATATTAAAATTTTAAATCTTTAATGAATCCAACAAAAAAAAATAATCTTCAATTCTCTCTTCTATGTTGTCATCTCTCATCTCTTGTCTCTCTTTTCTTATATTTTATCCTCTCTCTAAAAAACATTTAAAAAAAACATTGCAAGAAAATTTTGGATCCAATTTAAGATTGAAATCAAATTTCACCATTGATGTATTTTTAATATGCTAGATTGATATGTATTAGTTTAATCAAATTCTTTAGTTAAAATTTACTTTGGATTTTTTGAGATTATTTAGGATTTTTTAAACGATAGAAATTTAATATATTTTATCATTTAAATAATGAAAATTTTATTAAAAATAAAAAGTTAATAATGTTAATACTCAGTTAAATAGGTACAATTTAAAGGATGTTGTATTATAGTATAAACAAAAAAATTTAGTTGATGATAATTTTTTTGAATATTAAAAATAGTGTATTAAATTGGTAATAAAATATTAGTTGATGTATTCTCATTAAATTTTTCCATTTTTTTAATGATTGCTGTCTTTTATGGGCTGTTCCATTAAAAATAGAAAATATTTAAACCATCGCAATACATGTTAAAATGACAGATTAGTCTCTTTAGATTATGAAACATTAAAACAAATGTCAACCATTAAGAGACAAGATAAAATGAAGAATTAGCTATTTCAACTATAAAAATAAAAAATTAATTTATAATAATGCAACACATGTTAAATTGACGGACTATTCTATTTGACTCTTATCAATCCGTAATTAAAATTATATAAAATAGTAAATTTCATTATGTAAACATTAAAAATAAAAATAGATTACTCAATATGTGACATATGTTGTTTCGTAAAAAAAAAGAAAAATGCAAGATGGATTAAAATTATATCACATCACTTTTAAAATAATTTATTTTACTAAAAATATATAGCATAACATTATTTCAAAAATTGTGATTCTGTACCCGGGTCACAATCTAGTTAAAAGAACGTAAAACTTGAATTTTTTAATTGAGTGATATGTGAATGAGTTGCATCAAAGACCATTTATTGTGAAAGGTTGGAAGATTCAAGATTCACAATCATGAAACTAATCAAAATATCGTGAGCTTGAGCTAATCATAATTCAAAACAAATACGAATCTCAAGTATTCTAGAGTTATGCAACTTTCTTGCTAACTCTCTTAAACATATATATTCTCAATGCTTTATATAAGAATGACCAATAAAATCACTAAAACTGCAAAACTCAAAATCTTACCTATAAAGAAAGCTCAATGAAATGTTGTGTTTAGTTTTGCCTATGACATAAGTTGTTTAAATTTACCTAAAACAATTTATGATTGGCTAATTTTAGTTTAAATTTGATAAGAATATAATCTTGCAGGTAAGTTATTTTATCTATATCTATGGCTAAATATTTACTATGCAAATTCATTTTGTCTAAAATCTATACAAATATTTTGAGATTACTATAGAATATAATCAAATTGCAAAGATTTTATTGGAATATAATCTTGGACCAAGATTCTTGGTGGTCAAGTAAATGGTATTTAATCATATAAAAATTCATTTCTTATTTTATTTATTTGTTATTTTAGATTATTGGTAAATGATTTTTAAAAATCTGTGTAAATGAGATTGCTATAGAAAATTGCAAAGATTTTATTGGAATATAATCTAGGTGGTCAAGTAAATGGTAATTTCATTTATTACTTTATTTATCTGTTAATTTAGATTATTTAAATTGTAAATGGTTATATTGTTATCAGTTTTGGACCCAACCGACGAGAAAAAATATTGGACCAGTGTAACTGTGGATTTGAATTTCATATAAATGTTTGTAGATATATAATTAATATTGAAATTTAATTCTAAATATTTAACTTGAGGTATGATTAACAGAATATTGCACTGGAAATCTTTAACAAAACCCTTTTAGAAATTATTTCAACATAATATATACTCTTAGAAAATAATCAATCCTTTAATTTAGATTATGTCTAAATAATTATAGATTTAATATCTACTACACACATTTATCCGAGCCCATGCATCACAGTGATCTTTGGCTTTGCCACCTAGTTAACTCTCAGCTCTTTGTATTATGTTTAGGTTAACAATGAGTATTTTAGTCTTGGTTTCTATTTTGGTTTCTATTTTTCAATTTTGCTTTTCTAAAAGTCATTACTTCCCTTTTCCATTATATCCCTTAATTAGTTTTTTTTAATTTGTGTACATTTCAAAAAATTGTCAAACTATCTAACCGCGAAATATATTTGTAAAATAAAGTGATATAATTTGTATTTAAACATAGTAAAAAAGCGGAAAACCCACAAAGAAACGTAAATCTTAGTAACAAAATGTAATTTTTCTCAAGTTACAGGAGGAAGTTGGCAAATCAGGACAAATAACAATTACCACAAAACGTCCAACATGTAGTATAAATATATACTTGCATGAATGAAGAAGACATATCACTGTCTCTCAAAACCAAACATTGTTCGATCATCATGTCTCATGCAACCACATTGATCGTTCTCTCTCTCCAAATCATTACTTCTTTTCTCTTTATTGCCACCACTGCCTCATCATCTCCCGGTGGTTTCACCATCGACTTAATCCACCGTCGCTCTAATTCATCTTCTCGACGACTCTCTAATACTGATGATCAGCTCGGATCACCATACGCCAATACGGTCTTTGCTTCCATCGAGTATCTAATGAAACTACAAATCGGTACTCCTCCTGTCGAGATCGAAGCGATCATAGACACGGGAAGCGACGTCATATGGACACAATGTTTGCCTTGTCTTAGCTGCTACGACCAAAAAGATCCCATACTCGACCCTTCAAAATCCTCATCCTACAAAGAGATAAGTTGCGAAGACGGCAACGATTGTACTTATGAGATTACCTACGCAGACAAAAGCTACTCCAAGGGAACCCTTGCGACGGAGACGTTCACGATCCAATCCACTTCAGGCCAACCATTTGTGATGCCTGGAATAACGTTTGGATGTGGCCACAACAGCTCAGGGATTCAAAAAATCGGTTCGGGCATTGTTGGTCTTAGTTGGGCACCTAGGTCGCTCATCTCTCAGATGGGTGAGAGCTTCCTAGGTCTTATGTCTTACTGCTTTTCCGGTAACGGAACTAGTAAGCTCAACTTTGGAAGTAATGCTATTTATCAGGAGACGGGACTGTGGCAACCACTATGTTTATGAAGACGGAGAAACCTGGTTTCTATTACCTAAACCTAGACGCGGTCAGCGTTGGGGAGACACGCATTGAGACATTGGGGACACCGTTTCACGCCTTAGACGGGAACATAATCATAGACTCTGGAACCACTTACACCTTCTTGCCCGGGAGCTACTGTGACCAAGTGCAGGAGGCAGTGGAAAACGTTGTAACAGCAAATCGAGTAGATTACTGGGACGATATGCTTTGCTACAAATCCAATACCTCAGAGGTCTTCCCGGAAATTACAATGCATTTCTATGGCGGTGCAGATCTTGTCTTGGATAAGAACAATATGTTTGCGTTTGTGGAAGGAGAAGTCTTTTGTCTGACGATTATATGTGCTGATCCGACAAAGGATTCTGATGCTGCTGTCTTTGGTAACAAAGCACAGAACAATTTCTTGGTTGGTTATGATTCTTCTTCTTTGCTGGTTTCTTTTAAGCCCACCGATTGTGCTACGTTGTGGAGTTAGAGAAAACAAAGCAAGAGTCTCTTTAGTTTACAGTTTGAACTTTAGTTTATTTTCTTTATATATTTGTCCTTTCAATAATAAGACCAATGGGTTTGTTTTAATCTGCAATATGCGAATGAGTTCTTAAGTCACAGTCATAGAACGAACCAAAACATTGCTATAATTAATTGGTAATTCAAATCATAGGCGGATAACGGAGAAGCTAAGAAGAAACCAATTGAGACTTTCACAATCTCAAGTTTTCTAACTCTTCTAAAAATACATATTCTCAATGCTTATAATTTATAAAGGTCACTAAAATCGCAAAAACCGGAATCTTACATAAAAAAGAAGCTTAATGTATCTTAGTTTAGCATTGAAACAAAACAATGTATCTTAGTTTAGCCTCTCACAGCTTGAACCGTTGCAATCATATGAGCCATGACGAGAGCATATCGAACAGCAGTGTGCTGTGGAGTGTAGCTGTCCGTAAGTCCAAACTCCCCAAAGTTGAGCTCTATGTTGACAAACTTTCCCGGCAAAGAACTTTTAGACAGAGCTTCATGCCATATCTCCAAGAACTCCTCCATCACTTTTCTCGCCTTCTCCATTGATGATATAGGAAGATACTCCACCTGAATAGATACACACATACACAACCTTTAGTCACAACACAAAAACTCCAAATCGAAATTACAAGAAACAAGACAAATCTGGATTTCATCTTCCAAATTCATCAAAACTGTTCAAAAGTTCATCATCTATCTTAAACATTGTAAATAGCATCAAGAATCAACACCAAATGCAAATAGCTCCATACCCTTTCGGTGATCGAGTACAACACTTAAAACTGAGATTACAAGGGACAGAACAATCTGTATAAAACGATTTCATCTTCTAAATGCATCAACACGGTTCAATGTTCGTCGTAATCTATCCTAACATTCTAAACAGCATCAACGATCATCACCAAAAAGCCATAGCTCCTTACCCATTTTTGGTGATGATTACAATATCAAAATTTCACGAAAAGAGCATAGCTCCACACCCTTTTGGTACAATGCCAAAAAAACTGAGAGTACGAGAATATCATGATCTATATGCATCAACATCGTTTATTAATCAATCTCAATTGCTGCAAATAGCATTCAAGGATCATCACTATCACAAAGATTAAAAAAAAAGGCAAAATCTTGTAGCTTGATATACCTCCATGACTATTCCTCTAACGTTCTCGGAATGAGTAGGAACAACTTTACCAACTCTCAATCGAAAATCGCCGAGCTGATACTGAAACCCTTCAAAGTAAAGCGCGACTTTCGATTTGTAAGACTGAAGCTTCTCCATTATCAACTGAATCGACGAATCTGCTTCCAGGACAATCCTCTGCGACCTGATAATGAAATAGTACTTGCTAGGCTCATCCGCAAGCGAAATCCCTAGAAAATCACGCGGGAACTCCGGTTGATTCGCTTGGTCTGCTTCACAATATCCCCCACAATCTCAAGGTGTTAAAATAGCGAAAAAGATGGAAGGAGAAAGGAGAAAGGAGAAATCATCGGACCTCGTAACATGGGTTTGTAATAGTTGAGAGTGGCTTTCCATCTTCCTTCTTTGACGCCATGGATGCTCTCTACGCACTGTGTAGCTTCGTTAAGGATTTGGCTGCTTACTGTTGATCCTTGATTTGGTTGCCAATACAAAACCCTAGAAGACAAAAAAAATTGGAGATTTAAGAAGCGAATGTGTATGAATGAATGATTTTGTTTCTTAAGTTTTTTGTTTTCTTGTGCAAATGATGAAGAAGGTACCATTTGACGGGCATTGTTGTTGTTTGAAGGAGAAAGAAAGAACTGGCGGAGAAGCTACAACCAGTTTCGCAATCTCACGACCCAACATGAGAAACTGTCTGAATTTCAGAAAATACAATCGAGATTGTTACAGAGAAAAAGAAAAATGCCACAACCGGTTTTTTTGCCTTGCTTGATCAAACCGGATAATCGGGTAACAAAAAAAACTTGCAACAAACAAAGTAAACAAATTATTATTACCTTGTTGATAAAAAAACATATTATTTTTAGTATAATTTATTATTATTTAGATTAATCAACAATAAGTTTATAAAAGATTTTTAGCCTAGTGTAAATATATTGTCACACAAAATTTTCATAAAATAAATTTAGATGGAATCCTTAGACTTGAATTCCCTTGGTAACATTAATAATTTTTATAATTTATAATAGAATAATAAATTATTACTAAAACAATTATTCATTCTCTATTCCCTCTTTAAGAATAAGGATCTAATTCAAAAATCTAGATATCTATATAGTAAAATATCAGATTTGTCAAAATCTAAATATAAATATCTTAATTTTCAAATTCAGATAACTGGATTTTCATCCAATTTTTTTAAATATATTAAAGATTTATATTTTATCAACAATTTTTTAAAATATTGAGATTTCTATATAAAAAAATAAAATTGAAATCATTTTTATAATGTTATATTAATATTATCATCAGACTTTTTTGTATTTGAGTAAATTTTAAATCGTATTTTTTGATATACTGTAGTTTTGTTTTTGAGTTAAAGTTTGATTTTAATTATCTTTTAAATATTTGTTTTGGATCTCATTTCAGGTTAGTTGGTAAAATGTTTATTTTAATGTAAAAAAATAGTTTTAATGCAAAAAGAAGTTCAAAAACAAAACAAAAAAGCTTGGCGGAGGAGGTACGCAACCAAATTCGCATTCACGAAGTTCAAAATCCGAAGTTCAGATAAATTAATTCGAGATTTATTACAAGAAAAAAAAAATCACAAAACCGGGCTTGTACCTTTTAACAGTGAACCCAAAATGAGACCAAAAGATAGAAATGGGCCTATAGACCCAATACAGACTAGTAAAAATACTTCAGTGAATCCATCTCTCTTGATCCTTAATCATACTGTTTCTTCTAAAAAGTTTTACCTTCAACGACGAACAACATCAAATTCCTCTGAATCAACATTTCTTGCTTCAGATTATTTTTCTCCCGCAAACGATTTTGCAATTTAAGGTTTGGTTTCTGGGTTTTCTCTCTTTTCGCTTTTGATTATTTTTCTTTCAAATCTACATTCTCTGTGTTTTCCATACATAATTTCACCATTTTCTTTCAGTAGATCGCAAAAAATTGTTTTTTTTGTTCGTTTCTTCTAAAAATTTCAGTTTTTTTCTTTTGTTGCCACACCGAAACCCGACACAGAAAAATTGTGTGTCCTGAAAAATTTCTACAATTTGTTTTTTTTTCCTTAAAATGAAAGCTCTTTCTTCATCTCTTTGTTTTATTTTTGCCTAATTTGGTTATGCAGAACCCTAGATTCCGTATTTTAGATCAAACAGTTTTCTAAAACTGATATATTTTTTCTTCTTGAAACATCGAATTTTCAACCCGTGAAAGACGAATCACTGGAGCTTAAGTTACAATGATTTATGTTTTCAGAATCTAACATTTATGAACTTTGGGGAATGTTAAACGGGGTTTTTGATTGAAAAGTTTGTCACTTTGGACCGTAATGTATACATATTGCTTCTCTCTGTACTTGTTTATGTTTTGCTCTGTAGAAGAAAAATGATTAATCTCGGAGATTTTAATGTTTTGTTCTTTCTTCTAATGTTTGCTTTCAAAAAAATGCAAACTTTCTTTTATCTAATAGTCTTTATATTTTTGTTTGAAAGCAGCTCCTGATGCATCTCAATTGGTGAAGCAAATCGATGCAATGGTTCCAGCGGAAACTCAAGAAGCAGCCACAGATTGTTTGCCAAATCCACAAAGCAAATCAGACATTACTCAACTAGATAGCTGTGTAATGGCGGCCTTAACGAATCTCCAGGAGGAGAACGAGTCCATCGGACATACTTCTATGACCGGACCTGAGAACCTCACTGCTTCTGGCTGCCAGGAGAGAGTACAGTCGCCGGAAGATCAGGTTTGTGACGGAGAGATGCCACCGCTTTCTGATGAACATGTTTCCGTAAGGACTACAGAGATAACTCAGCCATGTGTCGATCTTGCAGTATCTGCTGCTTCCACAGAGTTATTACCTTTGAATGTAGAGGAAACTTTGATTAGAGAAGGAAATAATGGAACAAGTCATGATGCTGATGCCATTATGGAAGAAGAGATTCCTGAAGAGTATGCGTTTACTTTCCCTGGCCCTGACTCTACGTTAGACATTCAAGGTTCTGCTAGATCAGATCAGGTTACTTGCTGCCTTTATTAAAAAACTGATTCTTTCTTTTTTGTTGGTGTAAGTGATTATTTTGGTGTGGTGTTCGGATCAGGTCTCATCTGTTACTTATGAGTTTGATTGTTGTTCTACAGGGTGCTCAAGGTACATGTTCTTTGCCATCTTCGTCAGAGCAATTGACCTTGAGAGCAGCTTCTTCAGGTCAGGGTTTGCCCAGGGATAGTGATCGCCATGCTTTAGTTATAGTTAGTGTTTGCTAGAATGTTAAGACGTTGTTGAGTTGTGACTTGTTTATGTAGCTAACCATTCAGAGGTTGTTCATGACGGTGGTGTTGAACCTCCTAACATCTCATATGTCGGATCAAGATTCAACGCATTAGCGGATACATCTCTTCCCAACAATCCTGTGGGACAGAATCTTCAGAGGCATTTGTTCAATGATCCATATGAGTACGAACTGGAGAAGCTGCGGAGAGAAGAAGAGAGCTTAAAGAAGAACTTTGAAGAAAGAGTTAGTTTCTCCTAACTCTCGGTAAATCTATATATATTCAGTTTTCTTTTCTCTCTGCTCATTGTCTTGTTGTTCCTAAGCAGACATCAGAACTGATGGCTGAACTTGAAAAGAAGATGGCTGAAGCGCGAAGCAAGTATGATAGGGAATCCCAAGAGTTAGATGCTGCGTATAAGGCCAAAGCGATGGAGGCAGAGGCCAATATGCGTTTTGTTAAAAAGAGCAGTCTCTTGGCGAACGCTTTCGTATCTAAATGTTCGGATAGGAGCGAGTCCTCTGATCTTGCAGCTGTAAGAGGTAAAGATGAAAAGTTTGACTAAAGAGAATTTGGATAAAGCAAATTATCTGAATGACTCCCTTCTCTTTCCTTTTTTAGCAGCTATTATCGCTCAACAGTTAAGTCAGCGGCAGCAAGCAGTACAAACAAACACACATATGAATTCAACCGCTCCAGCTCAAACCTCACTCCCAACAGTGACAGCTCCAACCCCAAATCCTTCAGGTCTTCTTTCGCATTGCAACACGACTCAACCAAGACCGATATCTCAGCAAGCAACATTACAATCAAACACACATGTGAATCTAACCGCTCCTCCTCCTCGACCCTCGGTCACAACAGTGGAAGCTCCAATCCCAAACCCATCAGGTCCACTTTCTCATTTCCCGCACTGCACCACAACTCAACCAAGAGCGATATCTCAGCAACGAGCAGTCCAATCAGACATACGTATGAATTCAACAGCTCCTCCTCCACCCCTAGTCACAGCAGCTGAACCTCCAACCCTAAATCCACCAGGTCCTCTTTCGCACTTCCCTCGCCGCAACACGTCTCAACTAAGACCGATGTCTCAGCAAGCAGTAGTACAGTCAAACACAAACGCGAATCCAACCACCCTTGCTCGAACCTCAGTCACATCGGAAGCTCTTCCTTTGCATTCACTGCGCTCTAACATGCCTCGGCCAAGACCGCCGCCTGTAATCTCCAACCTGACTCCATCTACTTCTACTGCAGCGCCTTCTCCACCTGTACATGGTGTAGTGCGTGCACCGGCGCCTCACTTAAAGCCATTTGGATCATATCGAGCTCCCATCACTGCGGCTGCTGTATCAGCAACACACCCACGAAGGCTGGTTCAAGAACAGCAACAGCAACAAAGGAGCTCAAACGGTGGCTTGGTCTATCTTTCAGATGACGACGAGTGACAAATCATTGCGAGTATATAGTTTTTTGTAGATTCCCTTAAAGGTGATATATAGGTATGGAGGCCCTTTAAACTTTTTTTGAGCGAGTAGAGAATCATAAGCATATAAATAAAGTATCGTTTAGAAAAAGCAACTGTTGATTTGGAAATGTGTATTCAGAAAACTATAATCAGTTAAGGCCAATGGCCATATGCTTTTGATGATGGTTTTGGTATATACGTCTTACTTCATGCAAAGAAGTGCATCCATGGACCAGATTTTATAAATCTTTATTAGCCTTTTTAAGTTTTATGAGAAAAATTGGCTGTATTTGTTAGAAACATTCTTCTTTACCCAAAGTACTTTTAAGCCCTAACCAGTTTTGCTTCTAGTTAAAAATGTTTCTAATAGAAGTATGTTTTAATAATGAGTGATGTATCTCAATATGCATAGAAGTTTGATTTATTAAGTTTATAACGTTGTTGATTTAAAAGTAAACAAACTAACAAAGAGAAAAAAAATTATTCTTAAAATTAACTTTCTTAATTGGATTAATTACAGAAGACGCTACTGATAATTCCAAATTTTACTATTATATGAAAAATATTTATATCAAACTTTCATCTAGAATCTGGCAGCATTATACACTTTGCTACATTAACTATTTTATGAAAACGAATTTCAATGAAAAATTGATATCAGTTTAACGCCACGTGGCACGTGACATCCCCCGAATCTCATAAATGAACTTTTTTGTAAAACCCATTCGATCTCGATATGTCAGTCCAGTGACTCAACCCCAAACGCAAACGCAAATCTACACGCTAACATAAACGTGAAACTCTACTGTTTTTGTTTTTGCGTTTTGCTTTCTCAATTCTCTTTTTGATTTCTGACCAACGGGAAAAGGATTGCAATTTCTCTCATTCACTCTCTTCGAGAAAGAGCTTTATCTTCTTACACTGGAAAGCTCAGAAGCAAACGCGATTTTGCTTCATTTTCCGCGTTTGCGTTTTAGCTTTCCTGGTTCCTACTAACTTTGAATCTTCTTGTATCTGAGGCTACACAAAAGATAATCTCTCACGTCGAAGATTTCTTCACTTCAAAGGTTCTTAGTCTTTCTCTCTGTTTCTGTTTGATTTTCCCCTTAAAGCTTCACACTTTGGAGCATTGTTGAATTTCCTTAAAAGAGCTTTGGATACGGTCAATGGCGGAAACCGGTTAGCCGACAACCGACACCGTAGATTGTGGCGGGTCCCGACAATTTGCTTCGACCTACGTTTTGCTTTCCCTTAACAGCGAAGCCCTTTATTCTTCATCTCTTTTTGGATATATATATCTAACTTGGTTTGACCAAACCTAAATCTCGGATTTTGGATTTGATTTCATATCCTGTTTCTTACAGTATCGGAATCACTGGAGCTTAGTTACATTTAGCATATGGTTCTTAACTTCTTGTTGGATTCACAATCTAACATTTATGAAATTTCGGAAAGTTATAAAGATTTTGCCATTAGTAAACAGTTTTAAGCTAAAAGGGTGTTCCTTTGATTAAAAAGAAATGGGTTTGATTTTCAATGATTCTTCAAGCTTTGATACTATAATGGTTGAAGGGTCACTCTCAGATTTGCAATGCCGTTTCTTTCTAAAGGTGGTTGGTCCGTTTTCATTCAATTTATTATTTGTATTTCCCATTTTTGACTAATGCTAATCAATCATTTCTTTATCACATTATTACTATATGATAATATTTTACTAATCCATCATATCTCAAGATGCTTCATCGCTTTCTTCTTTTTGTATATAATAATATCCTTTGTCTGCAACTTCCTTTTCTTGACACTACAAATTCACTAAAGAATCTTGTTCTTACTCCAAGTTCACCACTTTGCAGGGTAATGTATACGTATACTAGCTCTCTTGTTTTGTTATGGTTTGGTCTGTTAGCAAGTTTTATGAGTCTTTCGTCAGGACTACTCAAGGAATTAGTGTCGGTTCGACTACCATGGAACTACCTACAAGCTTAGTTGTTGTTGTCTTTATCTGAAAAAACTTTAACTTTAGAGGGAAGTAGAAATTTGCAGAAGTTAGATGAGTGGCAATGAATCTTAAATGATTTTATGTGACCGTATGTCGGTATATGAGTTCACTATTTTTATTGATTGGGGGATTGCTTGTATCCTCTTCTAAGCTCTGGGGCCATTAAGACTTGTAGTCTCTTGATTGTTGTTTGACCAAGTCATAGAATGTTTTGTTGATTATCTTGGAACTTTGTTCCAGTGGGTGCAACTGAGTTAGAATCTTTTGGATGTCTGTTCACCAACCCATTTCATCCACTGTACATTTACTGTGATTTTTATTAAATTCAGCTCCTCTTGCAATCTGATTCTTAATCAACATTCTCTGATCTAAACCTTATTTGTTTCAGGTTGAGTTTACTTTGAGTTGGGAGTTGAGTTTACTTTGAGTAGAAGAATAAATCGGACATGAAGGTCTTCATCAAATCTTTATATGCTTATGATTCTCTACTCGCTCGTCTTGTTGGCTACACATATTAGAGATGCTATCAAAGAAACTCAGCAATTAATTTATACTCTTCTGCTGCAGCAGTAATAGATGAAGATGCGAGTGGAAACAGCTTTTGTGATTCTCTTGGGCCTCATATCAGTTCAGCAATGTTATGGAAGTTTAGTATCTTAGTTTATACTCTTTCCATATTGTTAATGCTTCTGAATTCAAAGATAACGCAGCAACATATATAAAACTGGTGTGACTTTCAATTAAATAGATCAAGTTTCTGTTTTAGGCGCAAACAACTGGACGTGCACATGCTTCTCTTCGGGCAATCAAAGTGATATTCTGGAATCTAACTGTACCACATCATGTAATTGCAGACCAGGTTGATTGGAATTAGTTACTCTCTTTGCCAAATAGGAAGTTTTCAAGATTCTAGACAAAACTAAAATTATGACTCCCTCTTATATAGGAGATAGAGACCAATGGGTATGCTTGTGTCCGGCAAATGGATTTCCAATTATAGCCGTTGGCGGTTCCAATTCTTCATGCTTCACTTCTTGCAACTGCTCTGCTGGTACTTTATTCTATCCACCGTTCTATGGCAAGATTGATATCATTTGTTTATCTGCTTAATTCTTCCCAGGACCTGTAGGCCAGGCTAAATCTTCAAAGAAGCAATATTTATCTAGGAAACTCGTTCTGGTTATACTGCTCCTCTGCGGTGTCCTCATTTCGATTTCGTTCCTTGCCTCTATGATCTGCTATATTTGTCGAAAAAAAACATTTTCTGGACACACCCCTTCAGTTTCTTCAGATAGAGAATCCAGTTGGCATAGCTCTGCTAACTTAATAACCCGTAAATCCTCCTGGTCGCAACCAAAGATTAGCATCAGCTCCTCAGTGACAGGTCAATCAATGTTTTTTCCCTCTTAGTTCCTTGAAAGTGCTTTGCTTTGATACATCAAACAGAAGAGGATTATGCAACTTGTTTGTTTGTTTGTTTCTTCAGGATGCTTCTTTCAGAATGCTTCTTTGTTTTGTGTGAGCAAACCCGAAACAATACACGGAATGATTT
This sequence comes from Schrenkiella parvula, assembly GCA_000218505.1. Taxonomy (NCBI): domain Eukaryota; kingdom Viridiplantae; phylum Streptophyta; class Magnoliopsida; order Brassicales; family Brassicaceae; genus Schrenkiella; species Schrenkiella parvula. Next base: position 13,613,470 of record CM001190.1, on the reverse strand, counting down.
TTCAGTTCTCATACACAGAACTAGAGCAAGCAACCAATAGATTCTCCAGCAACAGCATAATAGGACACGGAGGAAGTAGCTGTGTCTACCGCGGGCAGCTCAAAGATGGTAAAACCGCTGCGATCAAACGTCTAAATGCCCCTAAAGGAAATGACAATGACATTTTATTCTCAACAGAAGTAATAACCACCTATCTCCTGTTTCTTATTTAAGGATTCATATTTAATCCAGATTATGAAATTGTGTGGTCTTTTTAAAATGTGTTTCCAGGTTGAGTTATTATCAAGACTCCATCATTACCATGTCGTTCCATTAATTGGATATTGTTCGGAGTTTCATGGCAAGCATGCAGAGAGGCTTCTGGTTTTTGAGTACATGTCTTATGGAAATTTAAGAGATTGCTTAGATGGAGAGTTGGGAGAGAAAATGACATGGAACATCCGAATCTCTCTTGCCCTTGGAGCTGCAAGAGGGCTCGAGTATCTACACGAAGCTGCTGCTCCAAGAATCTTACACCGAGATGTTAAATCCACAAATATTCTCCTTGATGAGAATTGGCATGCAAAAGTAAGTAAACACAGATCTTTCCCAAAACTTTTGCTTCAATGAGCCTAAATTTGTACTTGATTGGGAATAAAAATTGTTACAGATAACAGATCTTGGGATGGCTAAGTGTTTGAGTAGTGACGGTTTACAAAGCGGTTCAAGCTCTCCAACAATAGGACTGCAAGGAACATTTGGCTACTTTGCACCTGAATACGCAATTGCAGGATGTGCTTCACCTATGTCAGATGTTTTCAGCTTCGGTGTTGTTCTGCTCGAGCTTATAACCGGAAGAAAACCAATACAAAAACCCAGCAACAACAAAGGAGAAGAAAGTCTAGTTATTTGGGTAACTAACAACAATACTAGTTTATGAATCTTTAACCAACAAAGTTTAAATCTCTGAATTTTTACTCTTTGGTTGGTGTGTTAGGCTATGCCACGATTACAAGACAGTAAACGGGTAATTGCAGAGCTGCCTGATCCGAGGCTCAACGGGAAGTTTGCTGAAGAAGAGATGCAGATAATGGCGTATCTTGCTAAAGAGTGTTTGCTTTTGGAACCAGAAGCTAGACCAACAATGAGAGAAGTTGTTCAGATTCTTTCCACCATCACACCAGACACATCTAGACGTAGAAACTTCCCCATCAATCATCTTTTTCAGGTAATGTTTCTAATTACACTTTTTGGTAGCTTAAACCGGAGAAAGTATTCAAAAAGGTTTTCTAAACGCAAACACAAGCGCATCATTTAAGCCTTTGAAACAGTTGAACCTTGATATCGGTGACGTTTGTCCTCGCAGAGCAACGAGAAGAAGAAAGAAAGCAAAGTAGGATGGTCAAGAGGTGGGAGCAGGACTGGACAGGAAGAGGAGTCAGTGGATCTGACTGAGCCACGGTTCGAGTCCTTCTGCTTACCGAATGTGAAACCGGTCTTGCTTGAACCACCTGCACATATTTAAAAGTAGATAGAAAAAAACACAGAACAAAAACAACACTGAGCTATCTCGCATCGAGGCTTGAGAGTTTTATATAAGTGAGTGTCAAGATGACTTTTTATTTATATAATCTAATAAAATATTCTAAACAAAATTTACAATCACAACAAGAAAACAGGTCATTTGCAAGTTGCAACAAAACAATTTCACCGTTGCAAACAGTTATTTGCAAAGGAATTGCGAGGGTAAAACGCTCCATTGCTATTCACCGTTACAAATTGAAATCCGTTGCTATTTTTTGCCACAAATTGTGAGGAATATTATACTTTTCAAATCCGTCGCAAAGTAATTTTTTGCAACTTCATATATGATAGTCGTACTGGGCTGGACAAATTATCCAGAACCAAAAAACTGAACTGAATATAAAGTGAAATTATCCGAGATCGAATCGAAATAGAAATCATAAATACCTGAACAGTTCTTAGTTTAAAATATTTTGGATATCCGAACCGAACTGAAAACCAACCCAAAATCGAATTGTTATTTTGGATACCCAAAACATAATACATTTTTAAAAAATATTAATTATATTTAAGTTTAATATAACGATAAATTTGTGAGTAAAATAATCGCCACAATGTAATGCCATTTAAAAAATGTTATAATTCAAAAAATTGTTCGTTTCTTCCTTCGGATAAAATGTCAAATCAGAATTGACTCAAGCTTCTGATTTTAACTTGCAGAACATGGTCCCTTATGTATTGATTCAAGCTTCTGATTGGAGACTTGCTCTCTTTCCTTGACAGATCATTTGACCAAACATATACATACGTGCTAATCTACAAAATAGATAATGTACATGTTCCTTTATTACCATACATATGAATATTGTTCATTTTGTCAGTTAAATGCAACCAAAGGAATTAGATTTTTCTGATGCAATGTAAATATAGATAAAAGATTGTATCCAAACTACCATTAAACTAAAAAGGCTTAAACATAGCCTAAACAAATCATGTGATATTATGAGAAATAACGAAATTTCAATAAAACTCCATTCAACATGAACATATGCTTTGTTCATATAGGTTTTTTATCGTCACACACTTACTTGTATACGTATGAATGTATGATTAGTGAATAATAATTGAAAGAGAAGGTGGGGGATGATATATGATCAATCAAGAAAAGCCCATATGGAGTGTCCCTTTGGCTCGCCACACCAAACCCATTTATTCCAAATTAAACCGGTCAATTAATTGCCAACCCAAGCTTTGTCTCTTAATTTATTCTTTACCTTATGAAAATGAACCAAATAATAAATATTCTATGCATAAAAACAGTTTTGTATATTTCCTATATGCTGAAAAATTACAAATAAATACCATGTCATATGTAAGTTTTGCATAAGAAATTAATATGTTAGTTGGTTGATGAAAGAAACGTTGTTATGGGCTAGAGAAATGACATACTTTAAAATCCCTCAGTAAAGTTAACAATGTATATTACTATTACCATCGATAAATATATAAAGTACTATTAAACATATGAGTATTCTTTGCAATTCATTGTTAATATATAAATATGTGAATTTTATAAGACAGACAAATTAAGAATGCAAATTTCATGGATTTTTTAAGCACTTCCAAGTGGTGGAAGATGTATCCAACTTCCTTGTTTTAAAAACTTGTCTTGTTGAACTAAGAGAATCTTTGGAGACTACATTGACCTATTCATATTGTACCAATTTAGTTGATCTTACTATAATATATTATATCTATTTTTAAACCTAAAGAAATGCAAATAGACATAGACTGTTTTGAGGGGTGTTTGGTTTTTCTTAAAATATTTTTATGACACTTAATATTCTAATTAAAAATACATTGGCGCACTTAAAGCAATCTAACCCGATGAGGAAATGCGTCGAGATTGGTGACCAGTTTGCCTAAACTTTAAGCTTATAAGATATAGTTATTTAGAGCCTTACCCAAATCAAGATCAGTCTATTTAAGTAAGTCGATAAAACTAACACCAATATAACTGGCCGACCAATAAGAAATCATGATGGAGTACAATTAGGAATATGTAAGTGATATAAATGAGATAATGGAGAAATAGAGATGTAAACAATTTAGAAAATAAAGTAAATTAGTGGCGTGAAAAGAGGTATGTGGGAAGAAACACAAGAATAATAGAACCAAAAATATGTTTGAGAAAGAGAGATAAAAATTTGGATCAGCCAATCTAACGAAAAAATGGATTTATAAGACATGATGTTAAGATCAAGTAGTCTATCGGTTGGTGCATGTATCATCTAATGTCATCATCTAGGGTTCGAATCCAGCTTAATACGTATTATTGAATTATTAATAAAAAAATAATTTTAAAAAAATAATGTAAGTGCTATTAACAACTTTGTCATCAATAAAAGCAGAAAAAAATAAAATAAAAAAACTACCAAGCAAAACATGTAAAAAAATCAAAACATTTATAGTTAAATGAATCAGTGATGCATGAATTAATTTGAAGAAAATAAGCTTTCTTACCTTGAGAATAAGTTGGCACAATTATTTGGTTTCCTCACTTAGCTTAGCTAAAGAATAATATTCCAGAGCCCTAGAACAAGATATCTAAAAGAAATAAACAAAGCAAAAGTTATTAGTAAAAATGGGAGAAAACAAAAAGTAAAAAAAATAAGTATAAGAAACTTGAAAGTCAAGTGTAGTCCATGCAAGAACTGGTACAAAACACATGGCTGGATTCCAAAACAAGTCAACTCCTCGGATCTTACAAACATTACCATCTAATTAAGATGGAAGTGTATATTTATTACTAACATAATACATTTGTGCAGACACTTAACCCAATATCTAGTAAATAAAGTAATCTTTTATTTAATATTCTATTTAACATATCTATCACATATGAAGTAATTAAAGGAGTAGTAAGTTTAGTTGATAACCCCTCAAGTGATAAAGGGATATACAGCTAAGATGGTCTACTAAAAAAAGTTTTTCCTTAAACTAAATTTATATATTAAATCAAAAATTTATGAGTAAAATGATATTTCGAAAAAAATAAAGGGTATTTATAATTATAAGTTAATATCATGTGACCCGTACAAGAAAAAGTTCCACTTTGTCTACATTCTACACCAATGCAGTGGAAACGAATTAATATTGAACTGAAACTCACTCGCTTTCTCAAACACAAAGCTAAATTTTCAATCTTTGTCTGAATACGAACAGACCCAAGAAAACCAAAAAATCTGCAGAAACCATATATAAACGAAGAACACTTACATTTCTGTGAGTCTTTTGTTTTTCCCCTCTGTGTCGTTCTTGCTCATATTTTCTATGTTCTGGTCCTACTTCTTATTCTTACAGCTCTTTCGTTTGTGTTTAGTTGTGTCGGTGATTTAGTTTCAACTAACCTTTTGTTGTTTTCACATCTGTTGCAGGGTTTTGAGGTCTTGTCTTGCTTGTAACCTAAGCGACTGAAACTTTTTCTCCAGTTTTTCTCCTCACTAGTCTTTTGATTACATTCTTCAACCAGATTCAGATTCATCTCATCTAAATCCTCTTTTAATCACATCAAGATCCTCTTATTGCCAATCATTACTCGAAATTATTAGATCTTTTGGTACAGTTGTATATACAAACACACGTGTCTGTCTGATCCAAAACATGGGTTTAGTTTTCTTCCCTTTTCTTCTGGGAATTTAATGTTCCCAAGTTGATATTCGTGTGGCTTTAAATGATGTTTCTTCATAGATAAAGTAAAGTTCTGATTCACGGTTCAAAATATCAATACATATCAAAAGTTTTGAAATTTCTCGTGATTTAAACCAGAGGATTAGATAAAGAGAAAAAGGAATGGGTTATGATGATTCAAGATCTGTGAGGTTAGGACTTGTCAAGAAGATTCACTCTTTTCTCTTCTTTTTATAAAACATAACCCATGTTTTGTTTTTTAATGATTATAGATTCGAAGAAGATTCAGAAGTAACAAAGCCACAAGCTGTTCATGAAGAATCTGCAGTTAAGCTCAAGTTCAAAATCAATGGAACTCAAATCCCTTGTAGAAAGAATGTAAAGATGATGAATAGAGGGAAGTCTTTTAAAGCTAAAGTGCTCTCCAGAGTGTTCACTGAGGATCTTGAGAGTTTTAAAACCAAAATACTCGATCCTCGTGGACAAACAATAAGAAGATGGAACAAAATGTTTCTCATAGCATGTTTGATTTCTCTGTTCGTTGATCCTCTGTTTTTCTTCTTACCGGTCATGAGAAAAGAAGCTTGTATCACCATTGGAATCAAGCTCGAAGTGGTTCTCACAATAATTAGATCTTTGGCTGATGCTTTTTACGTCGCTCAGATTGTTATACGTTTTAGAACCGCTTATATAGCTCCTCCTTCTCGTGTATTCGGTAGAGGAGAGCTCGTGATCGATTCAAGAAAGATTGCTTGGAGATATCTACATAAAAGCTTCTGGATTCATCTGATTGCTGCTTTACCCTTACCTCAAGTATATATGATCCATATATCTTTTTATCTTCCAACTTTCAATGATTCAACTCTTAAGAATCTTGATTGTTACATTTTTCTCAGGTGTTGATTTGGATCATAATCCCCAATCTAAGAGGCTCACCAATGAGAAACACCAAGAACGTTCTTAGATTCATCATCATCTTCCAGTATGCTCCAAGGATGTTCCTTATATTTCCGCTCTCTCGCCAGATCATTAAAGCCACCGGTGTTGTAACAGAGACCGCTTGGGCAGGAGCCGCCTACAACCTCATGCTATATATGCTAGCAAGCCATGTAAGCTATAAGGTCTACTGTATCTAGCCTAGGACAGAGTGTAACAGATTAGAGCTGTTGTGAGTTAGCTAAGGAGCAGTTTGTGAGGGTTTGGTTTTTTTAAGAGCTTTCTATAGTTTGGTTGATGATTTGATTAAGAGTTGAGAGCCTCTCATCAATCAAGTCAATCTAGTGTAATAAACTAGAACTGAAGATGAAGATAAATTGTTCAGTGCATTGTCTATTTCAGGTTTTAGGAGCTTGTTGGTATTTGCTTGCGGTAGAGAGACAAGAAGCTTGTTGGAGACACGCTTGCAACATCGAAAAACCGGTTTGTCAATACAGATTTTTCGAGTGCAGAAGACTGGAAGATCCACAAAGGAACTCTTGGTTCGAATGGAGTAATATAACAACAATATGTGCACCGGGAAGTCAGTTTTACGAGTTTGGTATATTCGGAGATGCAGTAACTTCAACTGTTACTTCATCAAATTTCGTAAACAAGTACTTCTACTGTCTCTGGTGGGGATTGAAGAACCTCAGGTGACATTCAAAGACCATTTCAATATAGTTAAAGCAGGTTTTTGGATTCAACACCATCTTAGACATTAATGTTCCTTGATTCTTCAGCTCTTTGGGACAAGATCTCTCCACGAGCACTTATGCTGGCGAAATTCTCTTTGCCATCATCATTGCGACTCTAGGGCTTGTTCTCTTTGCATTGCTTATTGGAAATATGCAAGTGAGAAACTCAAAATCCTGTCATAAAACAGAGAACTTACTTATAACACACGTCACATAGTTCATTTTGATTTTCTTGCAGACATATTTACAGTCAACGACGATGAGACTCGAAGAATGGAGGATAAGGAGGACAGATACAGAGCAATGGATGCATCATAGACAGCTTCCTCCAGAGCTAAGGCAAGCCGTAAGAAAATATGATCAATACAAATGGTTAGCCACAAGAGGAGTCGATGAAGAAGCTTTATTGATAAGTCTTCCTCTTGATCTCCGAAGAGATATCAAACGCCATCTCTGTTTCGACCTTGTTCGCCGTGTAAGACAAGCCTCCCTTTTTCTCCAATGTTGATCCCTTACTTTCACAACTAAGACTTCTTGCTCATCACAATCAGGTACCGTTGTTCGATCAAATGGACGAAAGAATGCTTGACGCGATCAGCGAGAGGCTAAAACCAGCGCTATGCACAGAAGGTACGTTTCTTGTGAGAGAAGGCGATCCGGTTAACGAAATGCTCTTCATCATTCGAGGCCATCTAGATTCTTACACAACCAATGGAGGCAGAGCAGGATTCTTCAACTCTTGTCTCATAGGACCAGGAGATTTCTGCGGCGAAGAGTTGCTAACTTGGGCGCTAGATCCTCGTCCGGTTGTGATCTTACCGTCTTCAACACGCACGGTCAAAGCCATTAACGAAGTTGAAGCCTTTGCCTTGAGAGCTGAAGATTTGAAGTTTGTGGCTTCGCAGTTTCGAAGACTACATAGTAAGCAATTGAGACATAAGTTTCGGTTTTACTCGCACCAATGGAGGACTTGGGCGGCTTGCTTCGTACAGGCTGCTTGGAGACGGCACAAGAAGAGGAAGTACGCGACTGAGCTGAGGGTAAAAGAGGAATTTCACTGTATGTTCGAGACGGCGTCGAACGTTAGACTAAACGGCGGGAAATTTACTCGTAGCGGATCAGATTCCGGTATGGAATCTTCGATTCAAAAACCAGTAGAACCGGATTTTTCTAGTGAATAAAATTGAGGAACGATTTGTAGCTTCCTTTTCTTTGTAAAATGAATGTGTATTATTTAACCGTAACTTACATTTGCAATATTGTGCTATGTATAAGGTTATATAACATAAGACTATTCATACAAAATAATCATGCCTGTTATTTAGTTAAATTACCCAAAACAGAAATATGAACATTAAGAAGAATTTATAGAAATACAGTTTATATGATGTCATTTTTCAAAAATACAATAAAATAAACTAGTTTTCGAAACTACGATCTTTTTAATTGCACAAATGGCAATTTTACAGTTAATAAAACATTGAATTAAAAAAGTTATTTATGCTTCTTCGCCGTCGTCATCTTATATACAAATATACAAAGAAAAAGAAAGAAAAACGACTAGAGAATTTTAGAGAAAATATTTAAATTGATTATATCCGGAAGCTTAATTTTGAGGACGTATCTTCCTGCTATGGTTAGATCGATGTTCAATCCACAACTCAAATTTTGGTTAGAAAGTGTTTTGAGGCTGATGGATCCAAGCAAAATCTAATTTGGGGATTGATTGATAGATAAGAAGAAGAGAGTTCTAACACTAAAAATTTCACATTGTGGTTATGGACTGTGAACTGGGCCGAAAATGAAGTGGGCGTTATGAGCTTAGCCCATTTTGGTCTTCTTCCAGCTGTGGCTTTGGGCTAGTCCATGGACATTTTGTTCATAGAAAAAATATTGTGTAAGAAATATGTAAGGACACATCGATCTAGCAAAAATAAATGAAAGTTTTTAAATTTTGTCATGGAAAATTATCTCCTCTACAACTTGGCTTTCGTTGCAACTTGCAAGAACTCACCAGCTACATTACAATTAATATATTCTTCAATGTTGAGATCAATACGGTTTAAGATTTAGAGAAACACACAATTTTTTTTAAAGATTTTGTTATATGTCACATCTCCCTCGTACTCTTGTGTAAAGTGTAAACAATAATGTAAAAGACACCTAGCTTTTACGAGTTTAGAAACTCGATATCTTAAAGTACATCTCAATATATCTGTTCTCAATCTAGTAAGAGGGGCTAAGGCTCGATTGAGCAAGCTTCTTAGTAGATTGAAAACAAAGCTAGGACATCTCAATATATACTTCACGTGAATTGAGAGACCAATCAAAGTTTTTGTGACATTGTCAATGTTATTAGTTTCTGTGCGAGATGGCGCATTTAGACCTAAAATCTTGTCCCCTTCATATCTCGAGTCTATTTGTACGAGTTAAATGAAAAGTTAATATTTGTGTACCTTTCGTTTTTGTTAAATAGGTAGATTTCATATTATTATATATCTAAATAATTTGCCAGTCAACTTAGAGACTTTGTGTAAATAAGTCTATTGACTAATGAATAAAGTTGAAGGTTTTCTCCAAATTTAAAATGGCTTTTTTTTCTTTTTTTGGCACCTTCTTAATGCTTCATTAAATAACTTGAAAAAGGAATATTTCCCATATTCAACCCAATTTTGACATATAAAAATTAAATTCTATAAATATTAATTACTTAATACGTTTTTTTTTTTCAACTCAAACTAGCGGTTGTTTTATCTCCTTTTTCAGATTTAGTCGCCTTCCGAAACGTCGGCAGACCGAGAAGGCTCTTCTCCTCTAGTTTTCTCTGTTACACTGGTGATTTCCTCTGTTTTCAATATTTTCATATTTGGCTTATTTTGTTTTGTTTACACTCTTTTCTTTTATGATCTGTTTTGACCACTGGTGTGGCTCTTTCTGTATGCGATGATGTGTGTTTGTTTTTTTTGCTTCGTTTGGTGAATCTTGGGCTGGCTCAAATCTAGGTAGGGGATAGCTTCGTCAATGATCTGGTGGTGACTCGGTGTCGTATAGAGGCAGCGATTATGCTCTCGGTGACTACTATACATCCGTGGGAGATGATTCTCAATGCTTTTCAAGTCCGAGAACTATGACCTTTTGTAGCGTGGTTTGATGAAGTGGTTTCGTTTTTGTGTTAGTCTTCGAAGAAGTTGTAGACGTCTGCTACACACGAGGTTTGAGAACTGGCCTTGAGTGCGGGTTCTTGTGACAACAACGTTGAACATTCAAGTTTTTAGGAATTGTGGCAGCAATACAAATTGAGTTTAGGTGCTCGCAATCAATGTTTTTTCATTAAAGATCTCTTTAGTATGTTACATCGTGTAGTTATCTTGTCGAGTTTTGTCCATTTTTTTATAACTTGGCTCCGTTTCATAAATTGTCTCTGTAATTTTTGTAGCAAATTATAAACTGATATAAAATTTAACAATTTACCAAAAAAAATACTTTAACATCTAGAAATCAAAATGTGTTCACTAAATTTTCGTGGAATTAATAAGAGCAAAACAAATCCTGAACTTTTGTTATGTTGTAACTTGTAAATAAATAATAAGAGAAAAAGAGTATATATGCGATATATTACACTCACGGTGCAGATTGTGACTCTTGACCGCATATGTGGGATACAACAAGTTGCCGGTTACACAACACCCAAAAATGATGAGTGTAACAGATAGTGATAGTTGCGACAGTGTCCACAAATTTGAGAGACGTGGACAAGAGAGGCTGCTTTTGAATATTTCTATTTTGTAAGAACATTGGAATATTCCCTCTCTACCTCTTAAGATATTATAGATGATAAAGTTTGATTTTTTTCTAAAAAAAATATTTTACACATGCTTGACTTTTTTATATACCTATAAATTAGGTCTATAATTTTTTTTAAAAGAAGTTAATAAATAAAATTTCTTAGCGCACATGACTTACAAATTGTTTGAGACGACCATGAATTGATGGCATAATCTAAATTCCACATTTTGAATTTATTTCCACAAAAGTTTTAAGTGGTTGAAAAATATACATAACTAGGTGATTCTTTCATACTTATGCACGAATATAAATATTTATAAAATAATTAAATTATAATAATAGATAGGTATTTTATTTTTATTTAAATAATAAATTTTAATTCATTTTGTCATTTATATGTATGAAAGTAAATAAAAGATTATTTTAAATAATTTTATGTTATTATTTTAATTAGATATATGATTTTGAGTATAAAAATTATGAGTGATTCCGTTAATCATTACTAAAATTATATAAATTTGTTAATTATATTTAATTCAATTTTTCATCTTATATTTGTAATTATTTGTTTGTAAAATTTTTTACAATTTGATATATGTTGTTTTGAAAAATAAATTAGAAAAAAATTTGAAATATTGATCAGTTTAAAGTTACGTAAACTAATATATAGTGCACATATTCAACTGTCACTAAAAGTTAATGTAGATCTTGTATTAGCGGCATAGATTTCTCATTCACTGTAATTTATAAAAAAAATTCTATATTGTTGAAAAATAAAAGAATTGTGTTTTTTGTTTTCTTTGAAAAGGCAGATAAGTGTAGAGTGGAGCAATGGCGGCAACTATCCACCGTAAAAGTTAGCTAGTCCATCTAGAGCGCATACAAAATGGTGAAAGATATTTCAATTCCCCACAAACATAACGTTAGTGACTTTACACAATATACATCAGTGGATTCAAGACCCAATTCATCATCATTAGTCTACTATTAGTCAATATACGTTTCCTTATAAACGTTATTTTATAGATGACAAAAGTGAATTGAAAGAGTTGAGAAATTGAAAAAAAGAGTCAATTCTCTACTTAAAAATAAGGATAAGATCCTTCCTCCAAAAGTAATACTATTGGATTATGACATCTACAATTATAAGTAAAAGATAGTGAAACTAGAAATTGTCGATGTAGATGTGAAAATGTCTCTAATAATGACACATATTTATTAATTTCATTGAACACGTCTCTCTAATCACACCATTCACTTTAGTGTCTAACGAATACTAAGATATTGCATGTGTCATACTTTATTTTAATTTTATTAGAAAACGAAAAAATTATTATTGGCTCCTTCTAAGGCTGGTGGTGGTTGGTCAATCACTATACTGCTTGCTAAAACTTCCATTGTGACATTTGTTCCGTTAGAAAATCATCTTTCTAAATTTCGGATAAGACGACCATTTAGAAAAGGGCAGGACTCACTATAATATTTATTACTATGATAATTCCAAGCATTGCTTTTGTAAAATAATGTTGTATTCTCAGTTTACATAGTTAATTTTTTTGTTATTATTATTTTTTATAAATGTAGATACACACTTTTACTTTATTTTTATTTTTTTCACCTTTTTGCTATTAATACAAATAAGTTACGAAAACTAATATAAAAATTCTTTTAAAGTATGTTTCATGAATATTTTTTTCTTTTTCTAATGAATTTAAGAATTTAAATTCAGTAATCAAAAATGACTTTTTATTCAGTATTAATATTTATTTAAAATATCAGATTAATTCTTTTTATATAAAGATAACGTGTGTTGTAATGTTATATTGTAATAAAAGTTTTTACTAAACATTAAAATATTAACTATATTTGATAATTTTAGATTATATATACATATTAAACAACGATCTTATTTTCAATAACTAATTTTTTATTAAGTTTTTGATTTCGCCTTTTTATATTTTTAATTTCAAAAATATTTTTAGAAATTGTGTTATGCGTTCTTGAGTTTATTCTATTTTTTTTGTAGAAAACTAATGAATAGTTGGCTAATATATATGGTTGACCAATTAGATTTTGGTCAAATATCTTTTGGTGGCTATGAATTTATTATATGGTCATTTGAAAGATTGTTTATTCAAAATTTTATATGATTATTTACTCAATCGAGTCATTCCATTTAATTACTTATAAATATTTTAAAATATATATTTGACTATTTATGTAAAAAAATAATTTGTAACTTATCAATGAAAATTATATATTCGTTTTTTTATTTCGTTTTCCAATTTAATATATTGAAAACTAAAATGCATTAAACTTAGCACCAAATTAGTGTTGAAAAAAATATTTAACTAGAATCGGTCAACTTAAGACATAGTTTTTACTACTATTAATCTTGCATAATTTTAAATTTTTTTTAAAAAGCCTAACATGCTATTTTTGTTCCAAATATTACAAACTAAAAGATATTCAACTACAATCTTGTTGGATTAAATCAATATCATATTTTTCATGAACACTTATGCTATATCAATAAAAATTAATAGTACAAAAATCATCTTAGATTTGTTTAGATTAACAATTTTTCTCTTTCATATTATCTATGACATTGTATATGTCCAGTAATTAGGGATTTTCAAAAATAGCCATTTATTAGTTTTGCTTTGAAATTATCACAGTTTAAAATCTTTATGAACTATCTTAATCATAATTTTGTTATATGTTTAAAAGTTTAGAATTCCGGTTGTGCTTTTAGAAAACTACATATAAATTGGGATATTTGAAACTTATTTCAATAAAAAATTTTATATTACATAATTGAAAACATACGTAATTCATTATATTAGGGATAACAAAATGAAAGATATAAAAAGTATAAAAATAAGTATGACATATGACACCCTACCTTAAGAAATGTTATTTTATTATATAATATTATTAAGATGAAACTTTAAAAAGAGTTATGTAACTAAATATTTTGGTATCATGACATGAATTAATGAAAAATATAGTAAGAAGAAGTTAAATTGTATAATTTTTCGTTTCTTAATTTATTTTTAAGAATTTAGTGTCATGTCAAATAGTTGTGATTGATATGACATTGGAAAACGAAAATTATTATTAACAAAATATATATCAAGATGTTTGTCCTTACATTCAATTTAACCATTGAGTAGATTCAAGAAGTTAAATTAGATTGTTGACCCCAAAAAAAAAAGTGAAATTAGATAGTAGTAGTGAGCTACGTGAAAAAAGGATTAAAAACATTAAACTACATAAAACGGATGAGTAGCCAATAATTTAAGCTGGTAGGCTAAATACCAAAATTAGTAAGAAACATAATTATCAGGGAAGCATATTATATTTTTATTTTTTATTTTAAATTGGGGGATAAGTAAGTGAAGATGATGGATGATGTTCCAAAGAAGATGAGGGACAAGAAGTGATTTGCATAGAGATGTTTCATGTGGGAACATGTCTTAGTGGAAATAACCTTAAATAGAGACAGTATTTTGAATTAAGGCCTCTATTTTGCCCATTTTTACCCTACATGTTCTTATTAATAATACTGCTTCGGTGGCTTCAAAGTGCGATTTCCATCAAAGTTTAGGTCTAACAAAATAATTAAAAAAAGTCTAGTGGCTTAGGAGTACTTATCTAGCATCATTGTGTATAGGTGTTTTGTTCTTGTTAAAAGAAAAAAAAACCGCATTAATATGTATAAGTAATTCGATATAATTGAGTGATTTGACTTCAGACAAAAGAGCAAAGATAGAGATATGTGACACTGGAACTCCACTTCTTCTATCTCTCCGGTCTCCTACACATGTTTCGTTTTATTCGAATCCCATCGTTGGACACTTATCGTGTTATAACATTTAGATAACCAGAGACATTAAGAACAAATAACAACTAATAAGTAGCCAACATATTGAGAAACTAGCTATATAAATCTCATATTTTGATGAAAAGTTCAGCAAATATAGTTTTCTATGCCAATTGTTATATTCTTGGTTTAGAACAAAATTATATTTTTAGTACATACTTTTAAAATAGCTTTCTGTTTTGTTTTTTCTAATGTCATGTTTGATGATAATCAAAATATCGTATCAATGTATGATATATTTGATGGAAAAAATAATTGAATAAACTATATAAATATCATTAGCCCAAAAAAAAACTGTAAAGAAGGAATGAGATATGTGAGATGTGTCCTTCGTTGAGCTGCCAATGTCATTATTTGCAATTGTAAACAATACGTAACTGAAAAAACGTTCGGACTATTACCAAAGAAACAACGCAATTACGATGGAAATTTGCGACAATCATGTATTCGTAAATAGTCGCGACATATATATACATTAATGATATATATATTAATCTCTGAATCCATGTCATTTTAAAGTGATTGGCCGGCCTTTTTTCTGCTGATAGAGGAATTCCAAAGGTATATAGCAACGTTTGCAACGTTCACACTGGTGGTATGGATCTCCAAAACCAGCAACATACAGGCGGATAAGTTAGCAAGAGGAACACGTTCCCAGACGTCACATTTTATCCATATAGACTCTGATTGTCCTGAGTAGATGTCGGATGAGCTATAAATTTTCACATGTTGTTGTTAAAAAAAAGAATACATGTCATTTTCATATTTAGAGATTAATATATATGTTATTAATATATATATATATGTCGGGACTATTTACGAATACGTCGACATATATCTTTCACTTATATGCTTCTTACAAAATAAGAAGAATGAGATAATATATTTAATAAATTCAGAATAAAAATGATTTTTATGTATTATTATACTTTAAAAAAAGACTGAGTGATTTTTTTCAATGGATCTGACATACATGTAGTAAAGTAAAAAAATGATATACAGATTCAAATAAATACAATCAATTGTAGATTTTCGGTTTTGGACAGAAAAAATAAAATTTAAGTTTTGGACCTCCATTTTTATGGACCCTTATTATTTTTTTAAATTATACATAGATAATTTTCAAATCGTTTTATAGTATATTTGAATCAATAGTTTATATTTTTGACTTTTGAATTTTTTTAAAGTTATGTGTCTTATTTTTTTCCTTCTCATACTTTATTTGTCTGAAGGTAAAAGAAAATTTATTATATAGATTTCCAATTATTTTTTATTTATAAGTTTAGATATTTCAGCACCGCTCACTCATGTTTATTGGTATCCTTTTTTTCTTGTATCTATCATTAATTAATAAAGCACAAACAGAAAACATGTATTCCCCTATTACTAAATAATGAAACAAATATGTTGGAAGACAAAAAAAAGTTTCAATTCACCCTTCAATTTACAGCTTCCACATGCAAGATGTTGATCTCTCTTTTTTCTTTCTTCTGTAAGTACTATTCGCTAACACCCATCATTTTCCTTTATATGCACTTGAGGTGTCAAAGGTTGTACAAAAATATGAAGCAACAAAAGTCAAAGTTATAAACACTGAGAGCAACAATTCATCTAAGTATTGGAACTTGTAATGCCATTATAAGATAGTGTGACAAGCACTATTTAATAACTCATTATAATTGTAGACAAAGTACTCTGTCCAACACTAAGAAGGTAGAATAGGGGTCCCCTCTTCTTCTTCCTCCATGTGATACCTCTCTTTATAAGCTTCCCACATTTTTGTGGTTTTGCTTATCCCCTTTTTAACAATCATGCATCTTCGTTTTGTACATTTCTGTGATATTTTTTCAATTAAAACTTAATATATCGTGGAATAGTTAGATCCAATAACGAAAACTAAGCTTAAACCACATCAAATATGGTACGAATCTTTTTTTTTTAAGTAACCGAGCTTAAATTTGATTGAAACATTTTAGATGAAATTTATTTTGATAGCCATAACTCTTAGAGAAATTGAGGGCTAGTATCACATCTTCTAACAGCCGACATATTAAGTTGTAATTTGTTATTCTTTACAATTATCTTCACTTTGTTACCATAGAATCTAAAGCTCACTCAAAACTCATAATTGTTATTAACATGAGATATTTCTAAAGCTAAAATATCTCTCTAGGTTCTGAACAAGAGGTGTAACATTAATGTATTTTCGACGATTTTATTTTGCATTTAAACGGTTAGAGACAGGTGGATTTTTTCCTCTAATATCTTATTTTTGCATGAGGACGACTAATCTATTAGATAAAAATTAAGTTTATGTTTTCATGTTCAGTTTTGATAAATTAGATGTCCACATAACCAAATAACATGTTACAACATTTAAAGAAAGGGTAAAAAAATGGTAAAGAGCAATGTGTCATCATTATCGCCGTTGCATTATTTTTATTAAATATATAAAAACGAATATAAATTATTTCTTCATTTTTATTAATAAAATTAAAATACAAGTAGAATAATAGCATAAACAAAATAGGATACGAAAAACAAAAAACTTATGATGTGTCGGTTTTAGTATGTTGGCAGACAGAGTTTTATTTTTCTTCTCCTTCCCTATTTTGGAGAGCATTTTCAGCCTATTATGATGAGAACATGTCGACGTGATTTAGGATAATTTTCTTTAAAATAGATCCAATAAATATTCAAGAAAAGTGTTTTGTTTTTTTAATTGTTCAATCAAGTCTTGGAGCTAGTCATACATTACAAAAAGCAGCTCATCAATTTACCAAAGAAACACAAATTATCACTACATTGCTATATTGTACTCATTACTCAATGCATATAACAATATTACATTGTAGAGAACTTTTACTAAATATAAGACTTTGGACCTTTTGTTATATCTTTTGAAAAATGAATATGGTGGAAACTAAGTGGTAGACCATACTTTCCTAAAATGGGGAGGCCAAAATGGTTGTGTATGCCCATAATGGTTATGTATGAGATATGTGTCGTAATATCTTTGGTTCTATGGCAATTAAGGAATGTCCATCTATATTGAAACTGTCTTCAAATAGAAAAGGCAAACCGTCGTTGGTCATTTCAATAATTTATAAAAAAAGTCTTTAATTTATTTCAGTGTTACTTTCTTCACTTTTAGTGCCATTGTAGTGTATGGCGACGTTGGAATTTCAAATGTTTTGAATTTTATTTATTTTAATTTCAAATGTTGAGCTGTGCATATACATACTATTCTTTTCTTGGACAACACAACTAATTAAAACGGTTCGAGAATCCAAATCAAAATACAAAATTTATATATATTATATTAGAGACGAACATTATATGTTAGTCTATCCGTCTTTATATTGATTACATGTGGATTAAGCAAATTCTTCTATTAGTATTAAAAAAACAGATTATTTTTCCGGTATACACACTTTCCTCATCAGTTTGGAACCGTCTTTGTGAAATCATTTCTTTTAGATAAAAAATTATAATTCAGAATTTGAAGGAGAGAGAGTTCTCGGTATATACTTAGTTCTCATCAATGGTCCTTTTACACTTTCTAAAAGCAATACCAAGCCATACATAAATGAAGGTTGGTTTGTTTCAAAGAGTTATCTATATAACAACAGTATCATGTATAACATGATATCAGTGGAGAGGGGAAAATATGCTATGTTCATGTATTTTGATCATTAGTTTGTGTCGATTATTAAATTATTCTTAGTTTTTGTAATCATAAATATTTTTGTGGATTTCAATCCAAATTTGAATATACATTATGATTTTAGCTTTCCAAATATATCAAATAATCTAGAGCAAACGTTTTACTTGATTATTTTTTAAAATTCTCTTGAAAAATAATCAAAACTTTAAGAAGATCGATATCAATAAAAAAAAATTCCGAGCCGTAGTTTTTTGGAAAATGGTCCAATATGTAATATTGGTGGGCAATTAAAAAAACATGATTAATTATTATTTTTATTTCGTTTTATATTATGCACATTATGATATATTCTTTGTATTTTATGAAATCACATCCTAAATCTAGTCAATAAAAACATCGCCATTGGTTCCGTCTCTAGAATATCTTACCAGCTAAAAAATAATAATGAGGAGAGAATGAGAGGATATTATGAGTGATGAACATCCTCCAAATCAGTTATCATATTTATTAATGCTGTTTTTCACAAATGTGTCATTCCAATCAATTAAATTACAGATAGTAAAAATAGATAATTGTTACATTTTTTGCATTTTAATGGATTTTTTTTTGTCGATAATAGAATAATAATAAAATTTTGGTAAATTAGATAACCAAATTGATAGTCTCATGTTGATCATGTCTTTTATTTTTTGCATGTGACATCCACACTATTATATGTTTGTCAAAATACGCTTTGAAACTCTTTTAAATAAATTAAAAAAACAAGGTCATTCTTTTATTTTGGATTTATACAATTAGTTTTATTATTTTTAAAATATTAAAATATAGTTATTTATTGCCAAAGAATAAGACCATATCGTAATATCTAGAAATATAACGCCGTGACTGTTTTTGCTTTTGTGTATTCAATTCTATTAGTCATAGTCCAGTCCAGGCGCATGTGATCTACATTAGTCCAATGGTCGATTCGCTATTTTAACATTTGGAATGGGTTTTCGTTTGATAATATAGATCACTAAATATATATTTTTAATTTACACGCTATCCAAAATCATTTTCAAATAGATCATCTAGCTATCTAAAATTTTTTTGGGGTCAAAACACTTAACAGTGGAACTGTAGTGGAAAATATGCTAAAATATTAGTTTAAAAATTATGAGTGTCTATTTAAGAGAAAATATTTTGTTTTTTTATCTTTTGTAACGGATATATTATGAACAAATTTAGTAATTCGTTAAAAAAATTGATGTAAATTTAACATTTAAACGAAAAAAAAGATAATTGATATATATAGAGCGTGAGCTATTCGCATCAATTATGAAACATTAAACAAGTCATCATGTGTTTCACATGTTTATACATTTTGTAGGTGGAATATAATATTTTAGCTTTTCTATCGTCCACAAATTTAAATCATATATAGATAAGATTCTCGTAGAATGAAGATTAAACTTTGTAGGTGGAATATAGTATGTTGGTTCTTACGTCAAGGAAATAACGTAAATATTCGAATGGATATGATCATATGATATATGTTCTAACCATATACGTATCCTCTTGGTTGATTTAAGAAGTTACTTTTGCCCGAAAAGAGAAAATTAAATAAAAAGTTGTGGATATGTCCAAATATTTCTAAAAATCAGTTCAATGGACCATAATAAACAAGTAAAATTAAAAGCCTAAACCCAAAAATAATATTTATCACCAACAAAATATTAATACTAAAATATTCTAAAAAACCATTAGACTACATGCTCAATTCTATTCTAATATATTTATATTTTAAAAAATGGCATATTCCACTCTAAGGTATGGTTAAATGCCTCAACGTAATCATTGGTGTGTATAGAACCATAGTACCGCTAACGAATCGTCCTATTAATGCGAATATGGACAGTTTGTATTGCAACAAATGAGATCAATGTTCAAAGTCAAAACCTTGGTTGTACCATTACTCGTATGTTCTTGTTTTTGCTATACATCTACATTTGTAACCATTCAGTCTTCTTTTTTTTTCTTTTCTAATTCTTAAACCAGTTACTTACTTACCATCTCACATGAGATCGTAGACAAACTATGATTAAAGTTAATTGGAATCAAATCAAGTAAAGACTCTATCAACTAATTTGATTAGGACCTCTAAGATCACTGAATGCCAAATGTTTGATTATTTTCATATTTTATTATTTTTCTTATTAGAACACTTCCAATGCAAAAGATCTTTTTTGAAAATATCTAACACCTAAAATATTAATATTTTAAATATAATTAAATTAAAAAATTATACATATAATAAAACTTATGTGGCAGAAAAATATCAGAAACTTATCTACAAATTTCTCAAACAAAAAACGGTTCTTGTTCTCTTTTTTTTCAAAATTTATTTAATAGTTAGATACTCTATAAAATACGCACAATAAAAATGTTTTTAGTGCTATTCAATATCTCTTAAATGGTGAAATAAGTGCATTTTTTCCTATGAGGTTTTGGATCAAACCCTAAACCATCAATTTTTTAAGCTATGGATAGAGATATGCGGTTGTCGCACTTGAGACAGTGTAGCTGCAACAATCACATTTTGTCACTTTTGGTTGTTAGAGGCATCCTAATTTATTCTGAAAGTGTGACACATAAGAATCTTTGTTTTTTCTAAGATGTGTTTAAAGTAAGAAAAAACAGTTATTGTTTGGTTGGTTTTATTGATTTAGGAAATTCTTTTCCGGAAAAAAAAAGTTAGACTAATAAACTAGTCTAATTTTGTTTTCTTATGCATTTAAAATTTGTTAGTTTAGTTATTATACTATTTTAAAATCGACATACAAACTTTTAGTTCTAATTTTTTTTTCTTTTGCTAAAGGAATTTCTATTGAATGCAATCATTAGTTCTACTTGTTTGATTATTATGGATTAACTATACTTATTTTTTTCTTCTGTTTAATTGTTTCTTTTGATTGTTTAATACCGAGTCTTATACTATCACAATTTAAAAATATTAATTATCAGCACAAAACCAGTCGTCAATTTGGAAACATATCTCATCCACACCTTGTACACACATAAGAAGTACTTTGTGGGTAATATTAAATAGCATGTGATGTAATGAATGTGAACCTTTAATCAAGACAAGTCGGTGCACTGTAATTGTATATTATCTGTCTCCATATAACATAAGGAATAAGACAACATCTATTAGAAGTATCTTTTTTCTCAACCATTTCTAATCTATTTAAGTATTTATTATAGAAGAATGTCAAACTCGTGTTTTAAAAAGAAAAAGAAAAAAAGAATGTCAAAGTCATGTAGCCATTATTTATTTATTAATTCATTTTTTAAAAGTTTTTTTTGTGATATTACTATTATAGGAAGCGTATAAGCTAGGGTGTATTACCCCACCAATCTTATATTCTATATATATGCAAAGAACATTCACACCAACACACAACGAGAAAGAGATTCTTCTTTCAATTTCTTAAAAACCAAAACTTTGTGTGTTGGGAAACAAAAGAGAAACATGGAGATTGAGCCAAAGTTTAAGAGAATATGTGTGTTTTGTGGAAGTAGTGCTGGTAATAAAACCAGTTACAAAGATGCTGCTATCGAACTTGGAGCCGAACTGGTACATATTCTATTTCTTTCTTTCTTCTTCTCTTTCTTTTTCATTACTTTAGAATCTTGTTCGTTATCATTTGTTTTCTTAAGAACTTCGTTTTGTATATAAGAAAAATTAGACTTTGAATCTGGAGATTGAACTGATTATCTTTTTTTTTCATAGTTTATGAGCAACCTAAACAAAGTCTCTGTTTTTGCTCTTCCGGTTTGAAAACATTTGAGAGTTACAGTAAAAACATTGGAGTTCCAAGTTTTTGGGAAGACTCATGTCTTAGATATTTTTTTTTAAGAACTGTAGATAACCAAAACCACATAATTCTCATTCTGTTTGGTTTTGGAAAATGTTTTGGACTATTTTTTCTTCATATTATTTGAATTATTTTAATTTTTTCATGTATTATTTTAGTTGCTTCAAAGCATCTTAGACCAAATGTGTACCGATCTAGTGGTCCTATAATAAAGTTAGTTTACATATGTCCCAAATTCAAAGAATTTTGTTTATAAAATATTATTATTTATATCAAAATTTTCAAAAGTTAATCTGGATATTAGAAAAGATTATGAGATAAAAATCCAGAATTCTCACGAACTTTACAAAAAAATATTTTACAAACGAAACTGTAAAAATATATATTAAAAAATATTTTATAAAGGAAATCATAGTGTTACTCCTAATCTTTTGTTTTGACACTTTTTTTAAGTACCTGAAAATCAAATATATTTTTTCATAAATAGATGAATATCAAATGTTGTATCTCAAATATTTTTTCCGTTGACCAACTAAAAGTTAGGTTTACAACTTGTTCAGAAACAGGTTTACTCAATTGACTTGTTTTTATTAAAGCATTTTAGCCATTTAGACTTAGTGGAGTCAACTATTCATATATATGATTGTCCATTATCTTCTTTAGATGATTTTTTATTTCAAAGAATATTATCTTCAGTTTGTACTTACTGTGGTCACTGGTAGAAAATATAGTTGCAAAGCTAAAAAAAGTATGAAAATTCAAAAGTATTTTAGTTGAATTATGATGGGAAAGCTCATACTTTTTTTTTATGTTTTTACAATCTTTTATTTTCATGTACTTTCGTAAGTACTTTTACCAG
This sequence comes from Schrenkiella parvula, assembly GCA_000218505.1. NCBI lineage: Eukaryota > Viridiplantae > Streptophyta > Magnoliopsida > Brassicales > Brassicaceae > Schrenkiella > Schrenkiella parvula. Next base: position 13,590,549 of record CM001190.1, on the reverse strand, counting down.
AAAATGTGATTATGGAGTTTCCACCTTTATACAAACATCTTTATCCACTATTACATGTATTGTTTTTTTTTCTCTTTTGTCGACAAATTGTATTTACTAATTAACTATGACAACGACTACTAAATAAATACTAAAATTTACAATCTTCTTTGTCGAAATGTTTTTTTTTTGCCTAGGTATCAAGAAATATTGATCTTGTCTATGGTGGAGGGAGCATAGGTTTAATGGGTTTGATTTCTCAAGCTGTTTACAATGGAGGTCGTCATGTCATCGGGTTAGGTTTTATTTACATTTTTTTTAATTTCAATTTTGTTTAGTTATTAAAGTTAAAAAGAAACAATTAACAAAGCAAAATGGATTATTTGGGGCATACGTGTAGTATTTGTGACGTTTACTTTTTTTAAACTAACTTTTTTTGTCTTGTTACTGTCTTCAGGGTTATCCCCAAGACACTAATGCCAAAAGAGGTACGTCCGAAATAAGTCCAGTATAATATTTATTATTCATTGTTTTTTTAGAACTTTTATTAAACAAATAAAAAAATTTCGAATAAATTGGTGGTAGATAATTTAATAAAAACATCAACCTCATAAATGTTATCTTTAAACGCGTAATACAGTTTTGTCTTATATTAGAGAAGGTTTCAATTGAGACAAAACAGTCCCAATTTATTGGACGGTGATATTTCCATGTTTTCTTTATCTTTTATTTTTCTTACAATAAGTCTTATAAATTTAAAAATAAAGTATTGCTTTTATGTTTTGACATATGTAGTTAATTTAGAGGTTTTTAGTTAATTAAACAGATAAAAATAAAGTCACCAATCATATTGCCGCAAAATATGATTAGCTTTCTACAAAGGAGTCAAAAGGATGAATGTAAGAGAAACACCTCGAGAGACTAAATCATCATTACATATATCCTTTCTCAAAACATAATGGTGGCTAAAATATGATTGCATATAGATAAAACTGGATTTGAAAATTACAATATCGAATCATTTATTAGAGTCATAAATTATATATTATAAAAATTACTTTTGGAGGAAGAATACCATAAAACAAGTGGTGTGAGTGTGTAAGACTTTTGTCATTTTGTTTTGGAATATACATAAGACACACACACAAGTAGTGGTGGTGAGTAAGTGGTAACAATAATAATAATAATTTGTAAAATTGTAAATGTGAATAAAGATAACAGGAGAGACAGTGGGAGAAGTGAAGGCAGTAGCAGGCATGCACCAAAGGAAAGCTGAGATGGCTAAGCACTCTGATGCTTTTATCGCTTTGCCTGGTTTGTTCTTATCTTTTTCTTATCCACATTTTTAATTACTTACTATGGTCTTGATTAGCAATAAGTATGGTCTCTTTTGTATAACCATTCAGTAAAATAGTAGAAAGATGATAGTGCAAAAATATGATTTTCTATTCTATCAGCATTGTTTAATATTATTTTTCGTTTTTAATTGTATTGTTAATTTTTATCGTTATATTATACTATCGAAAAAAATTTATAATTTTGATTAGCAATAAGTATAGTCTCTTTTGTATAACCATTAAGTAAAATAGTAAAAAGATTATGGTGCAAAAATGTGATTTTTTATTTTATCGGCATAGTTTATTTATTATTATTTTTTATGGCTATGTTATACTATCAAAAAATCTGTATTTTTTTCATTTGTTATTAGTTAGATTGTATATAAATTTTGATTAGTAAGTGGGAATTAATGTTGCATATAATTTATATTTAGGTGGATATGGGACACTTGAAGAGCTTCTTGAAGTAATCACTTGGGCACAGCTTGGAATCCATGATAAACCAGTAATCATTTTGCCTCCATTTATAATAATTAATAATTAATGAAATTTATCTTATGATTGTATAATTTAAAATGAATGTGAAGGTGGGACTATTGAATGTGGAAGGATACTACAATTCATTGTTATCATTCATAGACAATGCAGTGGAAGAAGGTTTTATCACACCAACTGCTCGTCATATCATTGTCTCTGCTCCTTCTGCTAAAGACCTTGTCAAGAAACTTGAGGTTATATATATATATATCTATTTTTTTTCCTTTATTTAATTAGAGTTTTTTTGTTTTAAATGTCTCTTTTGGTTTAAAAATCTAGGAATATGTACCAATGCATGAGAAGGTAGCCTCAAAGAAAAGCTGGGAGATGGAGCAAATAGGGCTGAGTCCAACTTGTGAAATCTCAAGATGAAAAAAAGACTAATTAATTTCCTTAATTAGGATAAATCCAATTGAATGTTTCTCCAAATTGGGTTCCTTTTTATTGATTGTAAACCGGTAAACACATGTTGACTTTCTTTTTGTGTAGTTGATTCTGTTGTTTAATGTATTTTGTAGGTTTTTATTTCACAAAAAAAGACAGAATATGTTGTTATTTTTTAATTTTTTTTTGTATTTTCTAATATGTTCCAACAAACTCAGTCTTCGGATTTCTTTTTGTTGTTGATGCGTTTAAATTGTTTTTTCTTTCTTTAAAATTTTTTTATTTATTGTAAACTTTTGGTTATAGTTAATTGAAATTTGATAGATATATGACAATTTGGTTGGAAAATCTCACAGTCACAAATCCTGAATGAATGTAAAACTTTTACATTAAAATTGAATTTTGAGAAATTATTGCTTCATCCAATCAAGCTTAACAGTTTTTGCCTAATTAACCAAATAAAAATAGAAAAACTATTCTATAAAACTTTGTTATCAGTTTATATTCATATAATAATTTAAAAATAAAAGCTATATTAACATGGTTTTCACTTTAAGACTTTACAGTAAATTTAAAAGTTCAAAAACAAGTAACCAAAAATTAAGCATCGTTAGTTCAAATGAAACACACGAAAGACAGCCTAAAAATCACATGATCAAATTGTATTTTGGACCGGACCATTTAATATGTTGTAATTCTTAATGTAGTCACGTGTTTAAAGAAATATACGGATTTTGATCCAAAAGCTCCTAATTAAAAAATAAAAATAGAAAAGCTATATTCCCTTTTAACATCCATATATCGACAAAGAAAAAAAGAAAACATCTTTATTAAGCCCAATCATGGATGTTCATGAATCCTCTATTCATTTATGGCATCACTCTCAAGTTTAGCCCATTCAATTTTTGTCTAACGTTTCAACTCTTAACTTCTCATATACAGAAGGATAGTATGATTAATGTAAAGTTTTCAAGGTTTAACGACAAACTTTCAATAATAAAAAATGGTAGCATTTGATGATTAATCATAAACCACCATGATGAAGTTTTCTTCTTTCCACCAGTACATTGAATACCATTTGCCTTACAACATTATTATTATTTGTTTCCTCCTTAAAATTTTATGCCTCCATGTTCGGATGTTCCTCATGAGTTTGAGGTGAAGTTGTGGGGTTGGTGGAAGCAGTGCCAAAGGCTCTTCCCTCTCCATTCATGTAAAAGGAATCAGAGTAGTTCCATTAGCTTGCCTAAAGCTCTCGTCCCTACATTTTTTTTCTAGCGCCAAAATGTTTTAAGTATTTTTACAACTTCTTCGAAGAAAATCACCTTAAAAATAAGAAGACACGAGGGTGTCACAGGAAACATATAGGTGGTGTGTTTTTCAATTACTCCTCAATGCTCAAATCAGCAAATATCAACAAAAGATAACCACAAAAGCGACGTCGAATGTATTAACCACAAAAAAACCTTTGAATTTTAAATGTTGTTGGCTCGAAACAATGTATTAACGATAATGATTTGTATAATAAAAAAAACAAGAAAGGAACAAATGTGCCTATACCTTTTTAATCATTTATTACTAAAAGATTAACAGAAAGTTTGGGCCTTAGAGAATTTAAAAAATCCAACCAAATTCATCGCAAAACTTAGGCCTCTCGCCACCAAATCCCGTCTCTCATCTCTCTCACACACACACTCTCACTCTCTGCGAGCTAGCAGATCACAGTCAATCTCCTCTGAGCCCTAATCTCTCACTCGGATTTGTGTCACATCTCCAAGATCTAATCTTGTAAGTAATCTCTTTTTTTTTCATTTCGTTTCTTGATTTTTCAGAACTTCTTGCAAAGATTCATTTGCAATTTTGCATCTCTATCGAGCTGGATTTTCAAAGTGGTGATAGCAATTGAAATTGACACTTGAGAAAACATCTAAAGATTGTGACTTTCTTTCTGAAAAGAAAAATGTTGAAAACCCACAAATCTGTCGTTATTTTATTGCTGGTCAGTGCTTTTCAGTGTGGGTTTATTGCTTAAACGCAAAGTTTTGCTCAAGATTTGAAGATTGAGTTTAGCATTTGGTGACTCGATTCGTTGATATTGCAAAACCAAATGGGAACAATGCACCGAAGGTATGTTTTCTCCTAAGCTGTTTAAATGTGTAAAGTACAAAAGGAGTTTCTTAGTTTTCTTTTCAGTTTCAAGATTACTTAGTGGTATAGTTTTGCAGTGGTGCTCCTCGAAGAACAAATGAAAATGCAAAGGTTATTATCACAACAATCTTGGGAATCGTGTTTGGGACTTTTATCGGCATCACGTTACCTTCAGTTTCTTTTAAGGTATGAGGTTTGTGCTTCATAGGTGGTAGATCTTCTTCTTAACGTTCTTTTCATTTTCACCGGTTGATTTTTGTTTCGTATATTCGTGCAGATTAACTTACCTTCAGGACTTATATCATCTCTTGATGTAGCTTTATCAGATGGGAGATTTTCATCTGGTGACAAATCGCCTGAAGATTTCGGTTCAAGAAAATTTCCTGAGGTATATTACCTTAAGGTCATTTCAATATTTTTGATCAAGAACAGTGCCTCATTGCGGTCTGCGGATAAAGTGTATTGTTTCTGTCTGGATGATTGCAGATATATGTTCCGACCAACCCGCGTGGTGCAGAACTACTACCTCCAGGAATTGTTGTGGCAAAAACTGATTTCTACTTGCGCAGATTGTGGGGAGAACCCAGTGAAGTGAGGACTTCTATATATAATTTCTATTACATGATGACTGGAATTTTTAATATTGAAACAATAACCTTCACAGGATTTGAAGAAGAAGCCAAAATATCTTGTGACATTTACAGTTGGGTTTGAGCAGAGGAACCATATTAATACAGTTGTTAAGAAGGTTCTGCAATATCCACATGTTTTCGCCGCTAGTTGTATAGTTTGTTACTTTGTTTGGTAGATACACTGAAATTTGACTTCCTTTGTCATTGTTCTTCAGTTTTCTGAAGATTTCCAAATTTTGCTCTTCCATTATGATGGCCGGACAACTGAGTGGGACCAATTTGAGTGGTCAAAGAGCGCGATTCATATTAGTACAAGAAAGCAAACAAAATGGTGCGTCATCTAGTAGTTCAAAGATGTGCAGTCATCACATTCTGGGAAATCTTATCGAGTATGTTCTATCAAACTCTCAACTCGTTTTTGGCAGGTGGTACGCGAAGAGGTTTTTGCATCCAGATGTCGTGTCAGCTTATGAGTACATATTTATATGGGATGAAGATCTTGGAGTGGAGCACTTCAATGCGGATAAGTAAGTTACCTCTCTGGGGTAGCAGAACAATGTCATCTTTACATTTAGTAATGGAATTTTATTAAAACTTCAGGTACATTCAGTTAGTTAAGAAGCATGGTTTAGAGATTTCTCAACCAGGTCTAGAGCCCAACAATGGACTTACATGGGAAATGACAAAGAGGCGAGGTGATAGGGAGGTTCACAAGTAAGATCTCTCTCTCTCACCATACTTTGCCATTTTGTTTTGGTTTGATCTAAGAATGTGTATTTTTTACTGGTGAACAGAGATACTAAAGAAAAACCAGGATGGTGTCGTGACCCACATTTACCTCCTTGCGCTGCGTAAACATCTTTCTCTTCTCTTACCATCTTTTTGCTTCTCTCTAGCCCCATTCAAGAGTACTTAGTCATCATCAGTAATGAGATCTTTCCCCTCCCACAGGTTTGTAGAAATAATGGCACCTGTTTTTTCTCGAGACGCATGGCGTTGTGTGTGGCATATGATTCAGGTTTGTGTTTAGCTCAGATCTTTTGTCAGGGAAACAAGTCTAGTCCTTAAAAGTACAAAACTATTGCTTGAGGATCTGATATAAAGTTATGGATTTGTCTCCTCTGTGTTTCTGTTGCAGAACGATCTGGTTCATGGATGGGGTCTCGACTTTGCTCTCAGAAGATGTGTTGAAGTGAGTAGTTATCGTCCCTCTGCTTTCTCTAGCTACGGTTCTTATAATCGATAACTGTATTCTTCAGCTTGATGATGAAAATCTCTGTGTGTTTGTGCAGCCTGCTCATGAGAAGATTGGCGTTGTTGATTCGCAATGGATCATTCATAAAGTGATACCTTCACTTGGAAGTCAAGGTAAGTCAGAGAACGGGAAAGCTCCATGGCAAGGAGTGAGAGAGAGATGCAAAAAGGAATGGACAATGTTTCAGAACCGATTAGCAGAAGCTGATAAAGAGTACCTTGGGAGTATGGTAAAAGAATAAATTAGAGTTTTTACATGTTAATTATACAGAAAACCAAAAAAAAAACTTCTTATGTTTGTATATCAAACATGTGAAACTCTTTTTATTGATATATTGTGTGAGATCTATATGTTTTGATTGAGCTTAATGTTATGTACTATTTGATTTCTTGATTTTTGCATGAATGTACCGTTATTGAAAATAGATGTGATCTATTCGTAAACCGATAAAATCGAATTGCAAGACTAAAATTCGGGACTGGAAAATTTGGTTAACAGTTTGACTGTTTAGCCAGTAGCATAATTCGAACCTAAGCACACATAAAAAAAAAAAAACTGAATTAAAAGTGAGAAATGGATTTGGAGAATGTCCAAATTAAAATTGAAACTAAACTGAAATCCTGGTTAAATATCTCAATTCGATTTAACTGAGTGGTTCCCATTTGAAAAAGAATTGCCATATAGATCTAGGTTCACTTGATCCATCCATGTAATCTATATGAATGATGTATTCCGATGATATAGCTAGATGTTATTCGTTTTCTATTTTAATGCATGTATTTGGATGTATTATTTTGGTGCAACTGTGTTTTTATACTGTATTGTTATGAGGTTGCATCTATATCTAGATACATTACTAAAATAAATAACTAAAATAAACATGCTTTTATAATTCAATCGTACTTTTGATATTAATTATATTTTGATATACTAATGTTAATCATATTAATTTTAATCTTTTATGTTAATTTTATCTACCACATAATAATTTATTTATAAATATATTATTGTCACATTCATTCATATAAATTTATAAATTAAATTTCATATAAATTTATAAATTAAATTTCATCTTCACCCAAATGGATGACCAGACGAACAAATCCTTTTCAGAGGTATTTTGATCATCTGTTGTTTTAGAATTTATCAGATGCATCTGGATGCATCATAGAAACTCACATTGTTTTTTGTTTTTTTCAATTGAATTTTAAAAAATCACTAAGATGATCCATCTCAGTAATGCGTTAAAATTCACTAAACGAACATTAAATCTCACATTCATCCAGATGAATCATCTAGATGAATAAACCATCATAATATAATCGGGTGAGTGAGCTTATTCAATGGCTACACTCACCTTTAAACAAAAAAAAGTTTGTCAAAAAGTATTAAGATTAGTTGTTTTCGAAATTTTGCGTCATAACTTAGATTGCTTTGTTTTGATTTTGAAAGGCCAATAAGAATACCAGATTTACTAGTTATATGTTGCTCAGTAATAGATAACGTAAATGGTAGAGAAATTAAGGAGAGGAAGAAGGTTATTATTGGTTTGGAGTGATTGTGAAGCTTTACACCAAATCAAATATTCGATTTTTATGTTTCTACAATATTTTCTCCAAAAGAGAAGTCTGAAAAATTCAGTTTCACCTTCCTTTTTGCTTTTAGTTCAAGTCAATTGTTTGTCCATAGAAAATCATAATGCCTCCCTTTACTTTATTATTTTCTCTCTGTTGGCTTTTTAATTTTCAGTGTTATTTTATTGTTAAAAGTTTGCTTTCATATCATTAGTAGAAGCCTCGTATGAGGAAAAGGCATATATTAAGCAAACCCATTAAGCAACATCATATATTGTTTTTTCTCATGTTTCTTGTGTGTACATATATATAATGACATAATTAACAAAAAAAAAGAAATTAGGAAGAACAGAAGACACTGACCTACTAGAAGTTTGGTGTTTGGCACCAACCATTATTAGACTAACAAAGATTAAAAACCTCATATATCTCTATTACATTTCATTCCTCATCACATTCACAAGCCTTCTCTTTCTCTCATCAACATATAAATTTCTCTTCCTCTCTCTTAGTTTGATAAATTTGAAGGGTTTCCGAGGAGAGAAAGAGAGACGAATATGGGAGAGATGAAGAGTATGCAAATGGGTGTGATTGGAGCATTGTTTCTCTCGGTTGCATCTTCTGTCTCCATTGTCATTTGCAACAAAGCTTTGATGACCAATCTTGGCTTCCCTTTTGGTATCATTACATTACTCTTTTTTTTGTTTTTAACTTTTTTGTAAAGATGTTTGATTGAATTAGGCATGACTTCGGTTTATTCGGATCGGTTCGGTTTAGATTTTCAAATTTTCGGTTAATTCAGTTCGATAATCGGTTAGTTCAGTTATTTAATAATATATTTTAGTTAAATTTATTATAATTTGGTTTAGAAACAAAATATATATATGGTTAATCGATTGGTTCGGTTCGACCAAATTGATATCAGAACTAATTTTAAAATATTGCTGATAGGTTCAACCTAAATAATCAAACTAGAATCAAAAACAGAAAAAATCGGTTCAGTCCGGTTCAGTTAAAATTTCTAGCCCTAGATTGAATTATTCAATCATATTGACAACATATGTTGTAAATTTAATATATTTTATCGAAACCGATTATTCGTATGATGAATTGATCCGTTTTTCTTGCTATATGGTTTTGTTGCAGCAACAACACTAACAAGTTGGCATTTGATGGTAACATATTGCACACTTCATGTGGCATATAAACTAAATTTCTTTGAGAATAAACCAATAGACACAAAGACTGTTGTTCTCTTTGGCCTCCTCAATGGCATCTCCATTGGTCTTCTCAATCTTAGCCTCGGCTTCAACTCCATCGGCTTCTATCAAGTATATAAATATATACTCAATAAGTTTTATAAACCTCATCATGTGACATTTATAAGATTGACCAACTTTGATGTTTGTGTCCTTAAATAATGGCAGATGACCAAACTTGCTATCATACCATTCACTGTTCTATTGGAAACTCTCTTCCTCAACAAGAAATTTAGGTGAACATTTACTTCTTTTTTTTAGTTATTCCTTTTTTATAATTATTGACAGATTTATACATATTGACGTATTGATTTTGCAGTCGGAAAATAAAATTTTCATTATTTCTTCTGCTGGTTGGGGTTGGAATAGCATCAATCACAGATCTTCAGCTCAATTTTGTTGGTTCTGTTCTCTCTCTCCTTGCCATAGCCACAACTTGCGTCGGCCAAATTGTATGCTTTAATTCATATTTTCATATATAATCAATATATAATGATTATACCATAATATTAATGTATGATTAAATGTTGTGATGAAGCTAACAAACACAATCCAAAAGAGACTGAATGTGACATCAACACAACTACTTTACCAATCGGCCCCGTTTCAAGCTGCTATACTCTTCGTCTCGGGTCCTTTTGTCGACAAATACCTCACTCGTCTCAATGTCTTCTCCTTCCATTATTCTCCTATCGTTGTGGTAATTTTACATCGATATATTGATTTCGTTAAATTTATTCATTTATTGAAAATAAATTAAATATTAGTGTGTGGTGAATAATTACAGGACCTTTTGGAAATCATATTTAAATAAATTTACAAAAATTATTGTTTTAATAGGATAAGAAATACATCTGAAAAAGTAATAATATTTTTTTTATTATTAAGTAAAGACCTCCAATTATTTTTTGTTTGTAATATCAAGTATTTGAGACAGAGCTGAAAAACTAAATTTAATTTTTATGTCAAATTTTTTAACTTTTGTATTCTAATCGTTTATTATAATACCAGGCCATCTGACATACATCATTTTAGATGGCTTCTTCTTTCATAAGTTTAGATATAAGTTTAGATGGCATCTAATATACAATTCTAAACAAACATCGTCCATTTTCATAATTTATAATACATAATTTACAATTTTAAATGCGACCATATTAAAGAGTTCGTTCGTAGAGACTTTTAAAAATTTAATTTAGTTTAAAAACATAGTTTTAGTGTTTTAAAGTCCTAAAAGTATTCTTTCAATTTTTGACAGTTCAAAATATAGGTAGACACTGTTTTTTTTCCACAGCTAAAAAATGATGCTCCTGAAAACTCTTAATAATATTTTCAACATATATCATAATAAAATTATTTTACTAAAATCACATATATACCTAAAAGATCATAACATTATTTTTTTACTCCACCACAAAATTAATTATTTTTCTATCGTAAGTGCATATATATCGTAGTTAGGATATATCAAAATCTTGTTTGTTTTATTATTTTTGTATCAAGTTCTTAAATCTCTTTCATGTAATCGTCTTTTTCATGATTCTTTTCTTTCTTTTCCAGCATATATTTAATCTTTTTACTTTCTCAGTTTTTGATTCATGTATCATATAATATTATTAGTTGTGATTTATTACGTTCTTATTTTTTCCTTTTAGTTAATTTTATATACTTTTTATTTTTATTTTATCTATTTTATTCTATTTTGTTAAACAGCAGATCTTCTTCCATTTATAGCAATCTACTTGATTACTAGTTGATTTTTTACTAGTTCTGAATTTGTGATACTTTTTAACTTTTGTATATATAACATTCAGATGTACACAACATTTACATTCATTATCCTTTAATTTTCAACTTTCATTTCTATTTTATCATAAAAGAAAAAATGACAAAAGCCAGTATTCTTGTTATCTTCATGGTCGTCCTTGTTTTAGGTTTGCTATATACAATATATTTTTTTTTTATCTATCGTATTTTTGTTCATCGATTTTTTTATTTTGTATAAGAAAAACTGACATTATTATGTTTTGAAATATTTATATTAGGGATGGTGACGAAGGAAACACAAGCACAAGAAAAGTGTCATGAAATTATAACAGAAGAAGAAAATTGTGAATCTATGGTGTGTGTAGTTCAGTGTAATTTGAAGTGGAAGGGAATAGGCGAGTGTGCGAGTGGAACATCCAAAACATGCATCTGCACTCATAATTGCAAAAACTGATTTGTCTTTCTTAATTATCCATACTCTATCTTTTTAAACAAAAATTATATTAATTACCATGAAAAGGAACCTGAGTTTATTAATTTTTAAAGATGTAGTTGCAACTTTGGTTGCTATATCAAATTAAAAATTTGGCCCAGTTGGTTTTGCAGCTCTTGGTAAAGTCATGATTCGAATATTTTGTTTCTCTTTTTTCTAAAAAAAAGGTTTTCTTTACGTTAGTATTTATAAGTTTAATTTTTATTTTTAACTCAGCATTGTTTTAAAAAATTTGTTAAAAATATATTATAACTTATGCTAAAAATAGATAAGTATTATATTGCAGATTGACTATAAAGCTTAAAAATTAATCTGTATTCTTTTGTAATAAAATATTCATTTGTAAATTCGATTTACATAATAAGTTTATTTGTCAATTTAAGCAATAAAAAAAATTTACCAGTTGGTTACAAAAAATAATATTGCAGTCTTATAACTCTTATTTGCTACTTTAGAAAATATATATGTCCTAATTTATATATGTCGATCATTATCAATATATTTTTCTTTTTTTGCTAAAGTGATCATCATCGACGTTAACAACAAAATTAATTTGCAAACTAGCAATAAATGGAGAATGAATACAATTGTAAAATTTTTAGTTTTCATATATATTAAACAAGATATATAAGAGAAGAAGAAAATTGTGAAGCTTTGGTATGTGTAGCCTAAGTGTATTTCAATAAATCAACCGCGCATTTTTATATTATTGACCCACGACGAGAATTGGAAAATAAACTTTCCACTAAAAGAGAATAAAATTTTAACTAAAACTAGTGGTGATGATGAGAGTCTTGCAAGCTACGAATTACAGAAAATAATAATTTAAAAAATGAGAACTAGTCTTAATCAATAAGGCCAACTTGTTTGCTACAGCCAAACAATCCAACTAAAAATTATTTATTTGTATTTTTTTAACAAAATACATTGTGATGATGACTTATTCCTATATATTACTACAATTTTGTCTTTTGGCCAACGATACTCCCATACGTTACTACACAATTTCTCAATCAATTTTAATGCTTCCTTTTTACGATTACTATTTTGTTTTCTACATACCATTTCTTATGGGTTTCACTTTCTTTAGCCATTTTTTTTCCCTTCTCATAACTCATGTTGAACTCAATTAGTTTATAAGTCAAAACATGGTTTGCAATTTCGTACAAGTAGTTTTCTCTTTTTGAATGTGACTAATCTCTACCAAGAGTTTTACTCTTGAATCTTTTCGTGTTTTGCTTATTTTGATTTTCTTCAAAAAAACATACACATATTTAACAAGGTTCAATAACATGCTTGTGTCCTTAAACTTTGTTCAAAATAATCTACATTTATACTGTTGATTTTCGGATTTACACGACTTTATCTAATAATCTTTCATAGTTGATTCCAATATATTTTTAAAAATTATTATAATATCGAAATATAACATATTGATACATATATATATATCTAAGACTTTTTTTGTAGTCTAGCAGTTTGCATTAGTGTCATCAAGTATTAACGTTTTGAGTCGAATCAAATTTAATGCTGCGTATTATTGAATTATTGACAAAAAATAAGTTATTAGTATAGTTTTCCCTCAGATAACTAATTTTTCTAAGTACACATTATTCTTACTAGATCTTTCCCTTTGTAAAACTAAACAGTTTTCTAATTGCATTAGAGAGATATTACACATAACCCTATTCTTATCAAACTAATATTTTCATATCTCATTAAATATTCCAAATAGCTTCAAAAGTTATTCTCTCTTGTGTTTTTGGTCCTCAAATAATATTCCAAGCCATCCCCAAATGATTCTGTATATTCATAACAGCATGATAATTAGGAAAATTATATATTTTTCCAAAAAATAATAAAGCTATTCGTATATCTCTATTAAAGATTATCAAAAAAATAATAATTTTCGATGAATGAGTCTTGAAAAACGAAAACCAGTTAAACATAATTTCACAACAAAAAAAAACGATTGTAATTGCATAAATCGAACCACCAATCAGAAATTTTGGGGATTATTATTTAATCTTCGAATGCATTAATTATACAAAAAGGGTAATAACGTCATTTCATCGGATTTGTATCATTCGTCCCCAATCTCTGTCTTGCACACATGCTCCCAAAAATTTCAGTTTTCTTCTCTACCGGAGAAAAAAAAAAAACTGTTGAAATCAGAGAGACAAATTGAAAAGCGATTTCGAGAAATCAATTGTATTCTTTATCTCTCTTTTGAAAAAAAAAGAAAAAAAATCATCATCCAATCTTCACTGTTAACATCACCCTTCGTCTTCGTCTTCTCTCGATTATCCTTTTTTTTGGGTTTGTCGTTTTATTGGAAATTGTTTTCGGTAACGGAGAAAACAAGAGTCTCTGCGGTTTGTAATCGCGAAGAGAAACTTCTAGGGTTTCGAGAGTTGTGTGTGTGTGTGTGTGTTGTCTTCTGGGTTTTTATTAATATTTTGTGTGTTGGTTGTGTTTTGATTATTGGGGGAAAAATTTCTTGGAAATCAAGAAACTTTCTAGGGTCCTTATGAGAATCTGATAAGTGTAAAAGCTTTTCTGGGTTTTTCCTTGTCTTCGGAGTTACAATGGCTTTTGAGTCTGAAAATGAGAGCGAGACGAAGATGGAAGGTTGGTTGTATATAATCCGATCCAATAGATTCGGATTGCATTTCTCTAGAAAACGTTACTTTGTTCTTCGAGATCATCTTCTCAAGAGCTTCAAGTCCATCTCCGATTCTAAAACCAAGGTCCCTTGTTTAGATTTTTAGTTTCTATGTATGTTCTCCATTTTTGTCTTGGTTTATTGTAACTTCTGAATATTGGCTTTTTACAGGATGCTGGAAGAAGTGCGGTAATAGATTCATGTATCCGTGTTACTGACAATGGAAGGGAAAGTGTTCATAGAAAAGTATGTGATCTATTTTTCAAATCGTAGTTAGTGGAAGTTTGTTTTACAATGCTTTTGTTTGAATGGTTTTGTCTCTTTATCAATTGTAGGCATTCTTCATATTTACACTATTCAATACTTCAAATCACAATGATCAGCTCAAGGTAAGGTAATTTACGCTTTTTGTTTGTTGGACGAAAGCTTGTTTTGATGAACATCTTTTTTCAAATGTAAAGCTTTCTTGTTTTTAATTGATTATAAAGTTAGGAGCAAGCAGTCCTGAGGATGCAGCTAAGTGGATCAATATGATTAAAGAGGAAGCTTTAAAGGTTTATACAAGGCATTTTAGTAACAAGTTTAAAGCTCTTCTATTTGGAGGTTAGAGACTTATTGGTTATATGTTATATTCAGGGTTCCTCTCTTCCAGGTGATGTTTTTAGTTGTTCGAGGAGCCGATGGGACTCTCTCAGGTACGTGGCAATGAAATACATTTCCAATTTAACTGTTAGAAGAAATTGCTGAGCCAGTAGTTCCTGTAAATTCTCGTGAATTACTTAAAAGAAAGATATTTTGATTGTAAATCAGACTGAGTAGCTCAGTTCGGGACCATCACTCAAATTCTATTGACTGGACGCTTCGTTCGTCTTCACGAGTGGACCCTATTACAACTGATGTTGTTGCGCCTTCTCCGTGGACAATATTCGGTTGTCAAAATGGTATGGTGCATACTCAATTGCCATTGCTTTTTTTTTTTTGTTGGCCGGAATACAATTAGTTTCGTCATGTGCTGCATGCAGGCCTTCGGCTTTTTAAAGAGGCAAAAGAGAGAGATTCTCTTGGAAGGGTCAGTATCTTTTTCAAGCTAAATTTGCTGAAATAATATGTTCACTGGGAATAATGTTTTGACAATTTCTTTGCTTGACTTCACAGTGGGATGATCATCCGGCTATTATGGCTGTTGGGGTTGTTGATGGAACCTCAGAAACTATTTTCCAAACACTTCTTTCTCTTGGACCTTCAAGATCAGAGTAAGTACCACTACCACTCTCGAAACAAGGAAGCCATAAGATATGAAAATTCGTAGAACAGCTAAACTAAATTCTCAGAACTTTGCAGATGGGATTTCTGTTTTTACCAAGGCAGTGTGGTCGAACATCTTGATGGTCACACTGATATAATTCACAAACAGTTATACAGCGATTGGTTACCTTGGTCAGCTACTTAACTTTTTCTGCTAGTGCTCGTGTCTTTGCTTGTCTTATTACTGACATGTTGTAGTAACAGGGGGATGAAAAGAAGAGACTTTTCGCTGCGGCGTTACTGGAGAAGAGAAGATGATGGAACATATGGTCTGTAAACACTCAATAGAAATAACTGTTCATTTAATTCTTCTGCCAGATGTTCCATGTAACTAACTTTTTATCCTCCTTTGTACATTTTGTTGCAGTTATTCTCTATCATTCTGTATTTCACAAGAAGTGTCCACCTCAGAAAGGCTATATCCGTGCCTGCCTTAAAAGTAATGTACGCCTAGTTTATTAAAACGAAGTTAATTTTTGCATTTCCTTACATGCTCATTGTTGCAACCACTCCGTAACCCTGTAGTGTCATTTATATTTGACATTTCTGCCGTCTAAGGTTTCTGCATCTACTTGGTGTTTGTGGAAGCTTACTTATCTCTATACTCTTCTAGAATTAGTTAGAGTGTTGTTGTTAAGAGAAGTTAGAGTTTTAAACCAATGTTTTACTTCTCATTTCCCAAAAAGCCTGCTTTTGTTTCAGATTTAGTGTCTCAAAAAAATATATGTTGTCGTTATGGGCCAAGGCATATTGATCATTATTCTTTTGTTGCAAATGTTGATCTCTTTTTTGTAACTAACGTTTTCAACTGCAATTTCGGACTGAGAATCAAAGCGAACTGACATTTTCCCCTTGTCTACAGGTGGTGGTTATGTAATTTCTCCAATTGACAACGGAAAACAATCAGTTGTGAAGCACATGCTTGCGGTTGATTGGAGGGCGTGGAGATCTTATGTGAAACCATCTCTAGCTAGGTCTATTACTGTGAAAATGCTTGGAAGAGTTTCTGGTAGTTGCAAATTCTCTTAAATTGTCTTAGTTTTAGCTCTCTTTTTATTATGTCATAACATCCTTATTGGTGGAATCAGCCCTGAGAGAGCTGTTTAGGACAAAACATGGAAGTTTTCCTTCCAACCTGTCATCAGGGGAGTTGTCAAGAGGCGCAAGGTTGAATCAGAACGAAGATGATACGTTTGGTGATTCTTCTCTGACAGAATGTGAAATGTTTAAGGACACTGCAAATGAAGAGAGAGACAAATTTCCCTCAGAGCGCTCTAGCCTTGTAGACTTGAACGATGGTGTGGATGAGTTTTTCGATGTCCCAGAACCGTCAGATAATGACCTTTTGGATGACAACTGGACCTCAGATTTTGAGTCGGATACATACTCTCAGGTAGTAACTACATCAGACATGACTTTATTTTGCTTGGAAAGTTAACAATTCTGATTTTCTGTTTGCCGATTGCAGGACTCCCGCCAGCCAAAACTAAATAGCGCCACAAGTTTAGTGAAAAAATTACACGATCTTGCAGGTGATCTTATATTTCTTGGATAAGTTCTGCCCTTATTAGTCGTGTCTTGTCATTTTTGTTTCTATCGTGCTTAAGTTTGGCCTGCTTTTGAATGGTTATAATTTTTCTTTTCTCCTGAGCAGTTCAAAAGAGAGGTTATGTTGACCTGCATGAAAGGGCGAGGGAAGAGAGTAGCACGCCGTGCTGCTATGGAACCACGCTTCCAACTGATCCTACTTGTGCTTTGCCTTGTAGTTGGACAACAACCGATCCCTCTACTTTTCTCATCCGAGGAAAGACTTATCTTTCAGACCAGAACAAGGTAAAGAGAAGTAAATAACTTTTGTTGTCTTAGATGCTTCGCATATATCAATCTATATTCAAATCTTCCCCACTATGTAAGCATTCTCTTCTGGTGGATCCAGGTCAAGGCAAAGGGTACACTGATGCAAATGGTAGCTGCAGACTGGCTAAAATCTGACAAGCGGGAGGATGATTTGGGGTCTCGTCCAGGAGGCATCGTCCAGGTTCTAAAAAAATTATAATTGTTTGTTCTGATAGATGTTCTTCCCTCTAACTTATTAGAAATTTACAAGCTTTTTAAATGCAGAAATATGCAGCAAAAGGTGGACCAGAGTTCTTTTTCATCGTGAATATACAGGTAAGAGGACATCCTGCGAGCACAGGTGTTTTTTTACTGCCTTTCCATTCGTTCGTAAGAGAATAAAGTAGTTGTTCAATGAAATAATAGGTTCCAGGATCAACAACGTACAACCTTGTGCTTTACTACATGATGAGCTCTCCCATTGAAGAGCATCCTTTGCTAGTTAGCTTTGTTAATGGCGATGATGCATATAGGAATTCAAGGTTCAAGCTCATTCCTTACATATCCAAGGTTGGCGTAAAATCGTTTTAGATCTATTTATTCTTTCCTGTCCAATTTATTCATACCCGAGTTGGGATTTGCGAATGTATCAGGGATCTTGGATAGTTAAGCAGAGTGTGGGAAAGAAAGCATGCCTTGTTGGTCAGGCCCTGGAGATCAATTACTTCAGGGGAAAGAACTATATTGAGGTAACGCAGCAGAAAATCAGTATTTTCCGCAACAGTGTGACTTTTCAGGTTTAGGTAAATATGGGATCCAGCATTGTTAGTGATCTTTATTTTTTTGGCACACCTTCTCTGTTATTCTCAGCTGGGCGTTGATATTGGGTCATCAACTGTTGCAAGAGGAGTTGTGAGTCTTGTCCTTGGTTACCTCAACAAACTCGTGATTGAAATGGCATTCTTGGTACAGGTAAACCATTTTCTAGTGGTGTTGGTATTACTCTTCTTTCCTGGTTGAACCCTTAAGCCCATTTCAGTGTTTCCCCGTTTCTTAGTGAAGCATTCAATTTCTTCTTTATGCAGGCGAATACCGAAGAGGAGCTCCCAGAATATCTTCTTGGAACCTGTCGTCTAAACCATCTAGACGCATCCAAATCAGTTCCTGTTATTCCATAGTCATAGCAATCTCAAAAGTTTCAGATCAAGTATTCTTTGAAATCTATTGAATGTCATAGACACGATAGGTTATTGGTTATGTGCTTATGCAACTCGATTGATAAGTTCTTGACTGCCGAAGTTCTTTGTATAGACATCACTTTTATCATTGATTGTGTCCCATCATGGTTTGTTGACCCAATACTTGGCTCTACGATTAGTTTATTACAGTGTTGTGATTTAGCATCACGCTTAAGATAAACCGAAGTTGCCTCTCTTGCTTCATAGCTCTTGCCTGATCCTTGCACTGCTATATCACACAACAAACATCTCAATGTAAACCTTTGACACCAGAGTCTCACACCTTAGTTCTGTAATAACCTTCCCCAAATAACTATCGAGTAACATTCAATAAAACTGCAAACCCAACTACATTATTCTAATCTATTTCCATCTGCAGATAAAAAGATAAAGCTCTGACACTAATAACAAAGACAATACCTTTGTGATGTATCTATCCTACATATACACATCTATAAATTGAATTCAAATGGGGAAAGATTGAAACTTTATTCCAGATTTTACACTGTTCAAGTTTCAAGAAACATAAACACAGATTACAGCAACGAAAGAAAGGATTGCTCAAAAACAGAAACTGAATGTCTCCAACAACTAGCTTAGATAGCAATCCTCATAAAGCCTAACAAGACTGTACAGACATAGTCAAATCAAGAGCTAAAAAGAGTTATTGTCATCCCTAAAAGCTCCTACAGCTACAATGTCGTCACAACAACAACAATTCAAGTCAGATTGAAATTGATGTCAGATCAGAAGAGTTTTCTTCTCAATCCAGAATCAATGTTCCTCGATATCTTAGTGAGCTTCATTGGAGCTCCAGGACAAGTATCCGGAACCATTTCAGGGTCGGTATGCCGCGAAGGAGGTGTCTTGCAACCATCAAAACACCAAACCTCAGCATTGCCTTGTTGTATTTGCATTGAGACAATGATTCTCAATAGACTCTGATAGATAGACTCGATGATATCTTCATCGGACACCAAAACACAATCGAAGAGATTAGGAGTATCAAACCTCATCTTGTCGCTGTACTGATTACAAAGTGGAGACAAAGTGATGACTCCTCTGTCTCTCTGTGTGATTATCATTTCCTCTTCGGACAGAGAAGAGTCCGAATCAGAAGGCGAAATCGATTCGAGGGCATCAGCGATTGAAGTTTTGGGCTCTAAAGAAGCTTTCTTTACTTCACATGGATCTTCTTCTTGGTCCATCGAATTTGCGAGATCTAAGCAGAAACAGTAATCGAAAAAGGCATATTAAAACCACATTAATTACAAATAACAACAACAAAGAAAGCAACAAAGGATAAAAATCAAATCTAATATACTGAGGAATCTCTAGATTAGTGAAGAAAGTGTGAATTTAGGGTTTCTTTTTGTCAGACTAATAGGAGAGAGAGAGAGAGTAAAGGAAGAAGCAAGAGTACCTGAGAAAGAGAGCGAGAGAGGCTGAGTAGGTTTATTGTTTGCGCCCTTTTTTAGGGATTTTTGTTTTTATATTATCCGAAATGAGATGCAAAAAAATAGGTCAATCTCCACCGTTCGATGTTTGGAGATGGGGCTTGTTTCGTTTTAATATTTTAGATCTAACGGCTCAACTTTAACCCCCATCTGCTTTTTAACTCTTCAGGAGTCTTTGGACTTCTCGCCAGTGACTAGTAGTTGTGTTCGTGTTCAGAAATTTTTTTAAAGTAACGTTTTTTTTAAGTATTTTTGTTAACAAAAAAATAAGAGCAATTTCACTTTCAAAATAACAAAAAGTTAACATTTTAACCCTTCAAATTATTTCATTTACACTTTAAATATGAGAGTGAGATCTCCTAATTGAGAGTGAGATCCGCTACATGTTGTCCCACATCAGCAGCAAGTTTGGAGGCTGTATCCACTATGTTGACTATGGATTACATCTTGACATTTGGACGTAAAGGATGATATAAGTGGCATAGTTGTATTGGTTAAGGAACAATCTGTCTTTGTTAATGTTTATACCAATATTAAAAAAATAGTGAATATCACATAAATCAGTCACTGAAAATTCAAAGCTAAGAAATGTTATGATCAACAGTAATAATGTGGCTGTTGAAGGAGTTAGGCCGATGTCATCAACGTAGAGAAGTAGATATGATAATTCGTTTCTTTAGCAAAGAATAAATATGGAAGAATCTGATTTGCTTTGTCTGAAGCCGTTTTTGTTGCAAATTGAACGAATTATTGATACCAAGCATGTGGGGCTGTTTGAGGCTAAAAGAATTTGTGGAGAAGAAATACATGGTTTGATTTAGTGGATCGACAAAACTGGATGGTTGATGTATGTAGACGAATTCATCAAGGTTTTAGTGAAGGAATGCGTTTTTGACATCTAATTAACGGATTGACCACTAGCGAGGGACGGCGACGTCAAGAACAATACAAATTGTTGTAGGCTTGACTATGGGGCTGAATTTCATTACATTCAATTCGGATTTGTTGAGATTTGCTATTTGCTACTAATCGAGCCTTGTAAAAGACACCCACCTGCATCAAAATCTAACGAAAAATCTACATAGAATGAACAATGTTAGCTTTAGGAGTCTGTGGTACTATGAACCACATACCGCTTTCAATTTGAACATCATATTCATATTTAATATCATTATTCTAATTTGAATCATGAGCAGCTTGCACGTGGAATGTAGGAAGCAGTGAGGTAACGTCCGTCTGGAGGAAAATAATGTCTTTTTTCGTGGTTATTCTGCTACAGCTCCGAATCTGGATGTGGTTTTGATTGAGAGAAGGTTGAGAGGTAGAATTAGAGGTAGGTGATTGGAGGTTTTGGTTGTCTATGGGATTATTGTTTGAAGAATGAAAAATTTGGGTTTGAAAGTTGAGAAACAGAGATAGGTGGAGCAGAGATAGTAGAAATTTCGTTGGAAGTGCTTGCTGAAAAAAATACTTTTAAAATGAACTAAAAGATCAAAATATTGAGTGGTAAAAGATGTAATAGGAGGATACGACAAGATTGTAGGTAAGGGTCGAGTTTGTGAATTTTCACTCGTTGAATGATGAAATGGAAAAGAAGATTAAAAATAACATGACGATATAAAATGATGCGTTTAGAATGGAAATCGAGACAACGGTATCCGTGATGTGTGGTTGGGTAGCCTAAAAAAACACATTTGGAGAAACGAGAGAAAACCTTATGAACGATAGTGAAAATTTATACATTATACTATTTTTTCTCATCAATATTTCATGAAAAAAAGAGACTATTCTTTTATTTATATAAAAACTAAATATCTATAAAATTACATATATATATATATATATAATTCATGAGATTTACAATACTAATAATATTACTGAATTTTAATTTATTTGTATAAAATGAATTTTAATTTAGAGTTCCTAAAATTCAGTTTGAACAGTCAGGTTTTTTGACTCATCCAATTTTATTATATACATACTTTATATCAAAATTAACTCCAAAAACAAATATTTATGGCTCCCTCATTGGTCAAAAAATGACAAAAAAAAAATGGAACTTATAAAAATCTTAGTGTTGTTATAATTCACAGAGAATAATAAAATTCCATCCTGGAATTTAGTAAAACCCGTCATGTGGAAGCTAGGCAGGAGGAAACCCCTTTCCAATGAAGAAACTCCATAATCATTTAGTTTAAAGTTGTGATAATTTCTCTTTTCTTTCTAAGGGTATCTCCCACCATAACACTAAAAATGGTGTTAAAATATTACTAAATTTGGTGTTTAGAGTTGAGCTTTATTTTTCATCTCCGACCGCAACACCAAATTTCACAATAAAAAATATTTTATATTATTATATTATTAAATTTAAACCTTTTTTATTTTTTTAATAATTTTGTCAAATACTAATTACTTCTAACTGATTAATTATAACTTAGAGATAACATTACAATTAGTAAATTAAATATAATAAAAAAACATAACATCTTATTAATGCTTAGAATTAGTATATTCGGACCATAAGTGTTCAATTAATGCATTTTGGAAGTTCAATTTAGCTTTCATATTTGTTTGGTTTTTATTTTAGAACTTTATATTTTCAGTGTTTATTTCAATTTAACATGTATTTTAAATTTTAACAATTTGCGTATTAATTATATATTTATGTAAAAAATATTTATTACAATAAAATTTTTATGTTATGAATGAAAAATACAAAATATCAATGTATATTATTTTTTACTTACAATTTTTAATTAATTAATAATACGAATTCAATTATATTAATAAATAATATATATATATATATATATATATATATATTAATTATTAATGTTTTGTATGATGCTGTCCACAAAACACTAAGTTAATATTTGATGTTGGTTTAACCGTTCCATTACAGATTTTTTTTATACTAGTGCAAAGTTGGAGAACCTCTAAGACTACTAACAAAAAATGATATAAGAGTTAAAAAAATACGGGATTTTTTAAAGCTTTTTTCTTAGTTTCAAGAATTAGAAATAATAATAAGAAAATAATTGAATCAGATCGGATCTATGAGCCATCCTTCCTCAAGGCATGTCGTCTGATATGTGGACCATTCATGTGCTTGATATTTTTATTTTCCTTTTGACTATTCGATACAATAATATCCAATATTTAATAGATGAAATTTGTACTAATATTACAAAATATTAATTATTTTGAAAGTTAACCTGTATTTTTAAAAGTTTGAAAACTAATTTTTATCTACAATTATTAATATTCTAAAATTAAATTATATTATTTTTGAATAGTTAAAAATAAAATATAGGTCAGTATCTAGATCAGAAAATTGATATTATAAAATCTAGAGATAATTACTAAAAAAATCTTAAAAATTTACCTAATTATCAAAACAAACTTGGGAGGTTTCAGATTACTAAATCAATGCTAATTTAAACAAAAACACATGTAAACCTAGTTTTTATGTTTAATAACAAAAATGTCATTAGTATTAAAAATAAATAAAAAGTAATATTAATAACAAAAAAATAATATTAATAATAATAAATAATTTTAAAAAAAACTCAAATTCGTTTTTTTAAACAAGTTTTTTAAAATAAAAATCATTTTTTAAATAACTATTTATGATTTGCGTTTGCGATTGACGTTTGCGATTATCATTTTCAATGATGGTAGACTTACATCGATGTGATTTCTACATGATGATAGACTTACATAATTCGACGTTTGAACCAGCGTTTGCCTTAGAAATTCATTGTATATATATTACAAGTCAAACATAAGTCTACCATCATTGGATATAAACATATAAGTCTACCATCATTGGATATAAATATATAAGTCTATCATCATTGTTTGTAAACATACAAGTCTACCATCCTTGTATGTAAAAATATAAATATACTATCACATTGAAAATGGTATAAATAAATCTACTACCATAGTAAAAAATAAATCTACCAACTTTTGAAGATTTTAGTAAACTGAGAAAGATTGAAAAAATATACCGTATAAACCAAAAAGTATACAATTTGATTATAAATCTACCATCACTAAAAATATATCTACCGTCAAATACGGAACATAAAAAGTATATCGTCAAAGTAAATAAACCTACTAACACAAATAAATTTACTATCAAACAATAGAAATCTATCACGGCTAAATTAATCTATCGTCAAACAAAAACAAATCTACCACGGGAACTAATAAGTCTATCATTTCTCCAATATGTCTACCACTAGATTTACCACCATTGCATAGTAAATCTACCACATAAAATATGTCGACCATGACGAAGAAAATAAGTCTACAAATTAAGTCTACCGTTCCAACAATAAGTCTATTACTCCAAAATAAGTCTACTGCTCCAACAATAAGTCTACTAGTCCAAAATAAGTCTACTGCTCCAACAATAAGTATATCGGCTGAAAAATAAATATACCGCTCCGAACATAAGTCTACCATTCTTTTAATAAGTCTATCGTAACTATACGATAAACTTTTTTTTTGACGCCAACATTTTTTTCTCCTTTTGCATATGTGGTAAAAATTAATAGTAACATTTTCGTAAATACGTTTTTTTGTCAACAGATCGAAAAAAGATAATATGAGTCATTACTAAAGATTAGCATTGTTTTAATCATTTTCAAACTTTCCAAGGTTGTTTTAGTTATTCTGTATAAAATCTTTATCAACTACAAATTTATATGTCCACATGTGTTTGATTACTTAATTAAAAAACTGGCATAGATCGATGATGATGATGTTATAAGATCTTCCCAAACCAAATTTTGGCTATGTGATTGGAGATGATCATCACAAAAAAACCCAAGTAGTAAAATTTATAATTGTTAGGAATTAGTTTTATAAAATTGATAATGGTAATATTGTTTTTATCTAATAAAATCTTATTTTCAAAATTTTGAAAACATAGGTTACTTTTGAAATATAAAATATTTTTAGAATATTAAACCAGATCTCACTATGTAATATGAGACTAGCTTTGTATTATATCATCTTAAAATTGCGACAATATATGCTTTTTGTTTACGAAGTCTCTAACTAAAAAGGATAGGTGTCAATGTAGCGGAAGTTTGTACGGTTTTTTTCAAACTTGTTGAGGTTTCTATAATTCGGAAAAATGTTAACATTAGTTTCTAAAAAAAGCAGAATCAAATCACAAATATAATAATAAACTATCTATAAGAAAAAAAAATCCAAAATCTTTATAAAAAACCTAATCCTCATTAAAATAGGAAAAATATTTAAAAGGATATTTACATGATTAATTATCAAAACTACATCTTTATACAGGAAAAAAAGATCATGAACCCTTTGTAACTCTTTTTGTTTTGAAAAACATATTCTCACTTGTGAAGAGATGAGAACGATCGATCAACATAATATCTATTATCAATTAACTAAGCAAATGTAGCAAAATCTTTTAGGGATTAACTAGTAACCTGCTGAATTAGGAATATCGACAATTTAAGTAAATCATAAATCATTCGCTTAATATGAAAATATTTGAATCAACAAAAAACATTTACATTCATTAAAATCTCTCTAAATCTGATGTAAACAAAAATAAATTTTGAAAAAGTTTCTGAATCTTTTATCAAGTCTAAAAAACGAGAACTAATCAGAATTTAGATATAAATAGGTCATTTGTATACAAAAAAATCAGTAAAGCCAAAAATTATTAGAACATTTAGTCACAATTAAGATATGAAAATATGAAAGTGCATAAAATATAAATAATATATCTTTATCATAAATATACGCTGCACCAGTTATGAAATATATTAAATTTTATATCAAAATAAAAAGTAGTTGAGATTTTAATGATCTTAAAACCTAAACTATTAAAACTAAAAATTTTAGTTCCTAACAAGAAAACTCTAAACCTGGAATTATAAACCCAACAATAAACCTTAACATCTTTACATGTAATACTTTAGCAAAATGGTCTATTTATTAATTCAAAATTTGATCCTAATTGTTTTTAATAGATTTCTTTCTCAGTTTTCCATGACTTGCAATTATTATTTGAGCCATTAAATATTATTACTAAATTACTTATGAAACATAAAACTAAAATAAAATAAAAAACGGTTTCCAACTATAACTCTTTATCTATGTTTCTTAGATTTTTGTTAATGATTATTGTGACTTGTACGTATTTCAGAGGTTCGACCACTTATTTTGCTTAATTGCTTGTGTCCAAATATTTTTCAACCTATACCATTGGTGCAAAATCTCAATAATAAGATAATTTTTTAAAAATATTAGCTGTATATATTGTGTATTTTTTCAGAGAAATATTTTTAATACAAAAACTATATTAAGTAGTTGATATATAAGAAAATTTAATTGTTTGCTTAGTATACGGTTTGAATTGAACTCTCCAATTAATATTTGTCCCTATTACGTGTAAGTGTGTAATTTTATTTAAGTTATTTCCTTTCTTTTTTGTGTTTCTTTCATTTTGGTCAGAAGTTATTTCCTTTCATAAATATATTTTTATAAAAATGATTTA
The DNA here is from genome assembly GCA_000218505.1 of Schrenkiella parvula. NCBI lineage: Eukaryota > Viridiplantae > Streptophyta > Magnoliopsida > Brassicales > Brassicaceae > Schrenkiella > Schrenkiella parvula. The sequence continues at coordinate 13,564,136 of CM001190.1, read as the reverse complement.
CAAATTTCTTTAAAGTGAAGAAATCTTGAGTTGAAGCAAAAAAGACAAGGAATGAAAATGTGTAAATTCATTTTTTTCCAAAAAAGAAGATTTGTAATTATAAAGACACACTGAAAACTCCATGTGCATATCCGTATATTAACTCTCTCTCCTTTCTTCTCCTCTCTCTCTCAGTTCTGTAATCCCTAAATCCCCAATTTCAGACAATTTTAGATTCTCTCTCTTCTCTCTCTCTTCTCTCTTTCTCTCTCTCCTTTGCTCGAGTTTGGGGAATGCGTTCTGTGTAGTCAGCTGTATCCGAAGGTTTTTGGGTCTTTCTAACTTTCCCTTATTCTCCTGCATTCTTTCTTCTTCAAGGTGAAAGATTTCTCCTTTCTGTTTTGTTTTTGAAACATTAAGACAAATGTTCAATGTAACATTAAGACAAATGTTAAATGTAACATTTTGATACTCCTATCTTGTTGTGTTTTGTTTTGTGCCCTAAAAATGAAAAAAAAACGGAGACTGTTCTTTTTTTGCTTTCTCGGATTTTCTTATGTCCCGAAATGGTTTCAATTCAATTACGAAATTAATACAAATAAAAAAGATGAAAATTTTCCATCTCTCTGCCTAAAATTCTCAGCTAAGAGGATATAGAATTTGCTATTTATGTTCTTAGAAACTGCTTTATTGCTGCTTACTTTGAGTCAACATTTTGACTGAGCTTAAACTTTAAATTATGTTTGGAAATTGAATTTTAGTCAAACTTCATATATTAGGTATCCTAATTCATTGTTCTTGTTATTCAATTGAGACCTTCTTTCAGATTATTTGCTGTCTCTGAAAATGATATTTGTTCACTTGGATTGGCTTTGGCTTCAGACTCTTATATTGGCTATGTTGTTGTTTTTGGTACCTTGGTCTATGGTTTTTTTTCGGACAGTGGGTGACAAATGAATAACGGTTCTTGGTTACCTGAAGAGGACTTCAAGGGTCTATCCGATAACTTCTTTGATGATCTCATCAATCATATCGATTTCCCTCTTGAGGACATCGAAACCACCAATGACGAGGGAGATTGGGATGCCGAGTTTAAAAACCTCGTACCTCCACCATTGGATTTGCTCACGAGTTTGTCCTCTGAGTTCACTCGTGGTAGCAGCACTTGCAAGGGACAACGTGCAGGAGTCCAGAAGAAGCCCGTGCCCGTTTTGGTGAGTTCTTCTTGCTGATAACCTCGCATTTTTCTTGACCGTTTATTCGTGCAATCACCATAACTCTCATTTGCACTGTGTTTAATGTAGTCTTGTGGCAGGTAACAAAGAATCACGCTTATACACATCATTTACACATATTACTTGTATAGATTAGTTGCTCTGTCACTGCGCATGTTTGCAGTTGGGCATTAATTGGGTATTGTATAACATTATGGTTCTTTTTGGACTCAAGCCTTGATAGACTTTCCCCAGCATGTAGGTTAGAACAGTGCGTGAAAGCAAACCATGTTTATTTATAAAACATTATGCCATAATCAAGAGCACACATTTGATTTGGGAAAGTTGGTCTGATGCTACATCACAATTGTTTTGCATACAAGCTTTTGTATAACTTTTTTACTGCTTTAGGTTTAGAAAAGAGAGTCACGCGTATTACTTGAAAGATTTTTTGCTCACCATAGATGTTTGCTTTAGAAATTTAAGTTAATATAGCATTACATAAGTGTTCTTTCAGAGTCAAACCTCAACAGCTTTTTACCATATAAGGTTAGAAAGCTGTGAAAAAATAGTTTTCACTTTGCAGCATTTATGCAACTTGATGAATTGTTCAGACATTTGCATTAGGAACTAATTTTGGTACACCGCAACGTAGGAATTCTTTTGGATTCAAGCTTCAGTTGGTTTTTATTGCATTGGTTGCTAAATTGAATTAAGAAGAATCAATATCTACATTAGGAAAGTGCATCATTTTGAATTCAAACTTCATTCATTTGCGTTAGTTGATAGATTGTTCACACGATTAAATTATCCATTTGCTTTAGGAAATAATTTGGCATATTGTACATAATCATTCTTTTGGATTCGAGCTTTCATAGCTTTTTACTGCGTTATGGTAGAAATGTGTGTAAATGCCAAAGAGTCAAGCTCGTGTACATCATTTATGCATACTTTTTATGGAGATTGTCTATGTATATTTTTCTGCATCGTTTATGCATTATTTATGCATCATTTATGCATATTGTATTAACGTAATGCTTCTATTGGGTTGAATTGAAACACAATTGTTATTCTTTTTACCCAGTTAGGCAAGCACCTGAAAAAGAATCCTAGTTATGGTGCAGCCCGAAGTGTATCTGTTAAGTCTCTGAAAGCAGATGAGAAAATAACTGTGCAGTGTCTTTGTTCTTTTACATTAGCTTGCTGTCTTGATTCAAATGCCATGGATAGGAATAGTTGCCGGCTTAGCAGCTATGTAGGATGTGTTAAGAGAGGTTTGGGTGCTTTGTGGCTGGGAGAGTTTTGGATCATGTCTTCATTATTTGCATGAATAATCTTCCCTTGTATTGAATATGCTTCTGAATTTAGACTCATTGGCTTTGACTTCATGTGTGCAGAAGCAGACAAGTTCTTCGGAAGTGTCTTCTACTGTTGATAGCTCCCTTCCTGATGTCAAAGTCTTAAAGCTATTTCAGTCTTCAAGCCCTGTCTCAGTTCTCGAGAATGCGAATGGTTCTGCCTCGTTCCAAAACCCAAACAGAGCTCAGAGACTGGCCTTCCCTGTGAAAGGCATCAGAAGCAAGCGCAAACGCCCCACAACGCTGAGATTCAGATCCCTCAAGTCATTTGCATCAGAAATGTCTCAGCTGTTTGCTCCGGATGAATCATCAGATTCCGAATCTTACCTCTCTTCTGAGGACTCCGCCAAGAAGAAACGCAAGAAGAACAAGAATCGTGCGGCCCACTCGGTCTCTCAGAGTCCAGAACCATTTAACCCAGATGGTACAATCCGGAAATGCACTCATTGTGCGACAGTCAAGACCCCGCAATGGAGGGAAGGTCCCAGTGGGCCTAAAACACTCTGCAATGCTTGCGGAGTCCGGTTCAGATCAGGCCGTCTTCTTCCAGAATACCGTCCAGCTTCAAGCCCGACCTTCATCCCAACCATGCATTCAAACTCGCACAGGAAGATTATAGAGATGAGGAGGAACGATGAAGTCAAGTTTGAAACCGCAATGACCCGTTCTGTTAGATCCCGAGGATAGAGACTTTGTAACTTTGGCAGACCGAATGAGTTTGGTCTGTGAAAAAAAATCAAAACCAAAATTGTGAGGATCCGTAGAATTGGCTAACTCTCTGTAAGACTTATGCGCTTAAAACTAGGGTTTAGTATCTGTCTTTTAAAACAATCTGATGCAGAGAGTTTAGGGTTTTAGTTGGCAAATTTAGGGTCTTAGTGTTTGTTTGATTATGTGGTTATGTTTGGCTGACATATGTTTTATCAGAGTAGTAGTAATGCCATTTTATTTTCTTCTTTATTAAGCTATTTGAGAAGAAACTATATTATTTTATTTTTAAAATGTCATCAGCATTTCTCTTTCTTCTCTATTACGTTATCAATTTACCACACAACAAAATTTAAGAACCGTAGAACAATACAAAATTAACTTCTTCTGTTAAAACATAATCTTTAACACATCATTACTTCATTAGGCTACCAAATATTCTCATACATCAGCAAATTCTCGTGGAAGTTTGCTTTGCAGTTAGATTAAAATAATACAATTTTTGCATTATGCTTCATATATTGATTTCACATAGCATAATATATCAGAAATATGATTCTAAAAAGCAGAGTCCCGTGAAAATCTGCATTGTACCTAAATTTTACAAAACATACTACTGCAAATGTCTGTTTTGTATTCGAAATTTTCTCAGCAGATATCTATAAAAGTATGTTGCATACTTAGATTATATATAAAGGATATTACCGCAAAAACTGTTTTTCGTCATCAATATGATAATTAGAAACTTCTGTACATTACAAAGTCGGCGAATTAAACAATATTTCCGGAGACAAAAACCCAAAAAAAGAGACATAAATCGTTGGAGGAAAACAATTCTCCGAAACCAAGATCCACAAAGGACAAGAGCCAAAAAAATCTAATTTCAAATGCTTAAAAACCAAGAGAGCTTAAATCAAACTCAAAAGCCACCTCAGACGAACGACCATTTTCATAGAACTTGCAGATACTGAGCTGAAACCGAAGAAAAATTATTTGACAAGACCACAACCTAAATGATGTGAAAAACTCAAACTCAGGCTACAACACCGGCATAAGCAATCCCACGACCAAGGCGATCACAGAGACAAAAACCGTTTAGTATCTAGTTTTTATAAAGCAGCCGTTTTCTTCCTATGTAGATTTTACAAAATATACTATTGCCCTCATTGGTGTACATGCTTTAAAGGCTTTAGAGTTTTGTAAAGCTATGACAACCAAAAATTAATCAATCATGTTTTTAAGACTTTAGAGAATTTAAAAGCCTTCAAAGCCACATTTTAAAAATAAATTATTTTTTGTTCATCTTTTTCTAAAGCTAGTTTTTCAGGCTTTTAAAATTTATCTCTCCTCTTTTTCTCTTATTATTATTTCCTCATTTTAATTTATATCATTTCATATTTTTTCAGTTTTTTTGTTTAAATTTTTTTTTATCAAAATAAATGTTTGCACTAGAAAATATGTATAATATAAATTCAAATGTCAGAATTAATAAGAAAAAATCATAAACTACTATTATTAGTCTTAAATATTTGTTACGGATTAGATTTTAGCGTTTAATAAATTTGATATATGAAAAAAATTAATAATATATAAAATAACCAGCATAGTCTCTATAGCTTGTGATACCAATCAAACTTTTAGAAATATTTAAAAAAATAACCATAATTTTTAACGTCAAAATCTCTATAACCAAAAACCTAAAGCAGTTTAAAGCAACAATGATTTACCAATCAAGATCTATATATCTTGCTTTCCTCAAGAGTTTTGACTCCACTTGAAAAATGGTCCAATACAGTCCGATGATAAAAAGAAAAAATTCATATTTAAATACTTTTTCCTCCTTTTAAGTTCATATTTGGAAAATCTTGTCTAGTAAAGGATCCAAACACCTCAGAATGATAATATTATATTGATGAAACTCAAAAATATTGTCTAATTAACCTTTTGTTATTTTTATGGGTCAGACCTGACAGTAATAGTAATTGGTCTGGCTACAAGGATACTCATCGTTATTGTGGCGGTTTTCTCATTTTGATTGGGTCAAATATTGTTTTATGATATGCAAAAAACAATTCGTTGTTTCCACTTTCCAACGATTCGCCTTTACAAAAGTCGTTTTAGTGTAATGTTAAAATTTTAAGGTGTCAATTCAGGTTTGTGTCCTACCCGATTTTAAATCTTTATATGACATTTTTTCATGTTTTTTTAACAAAACGGCCATTATTCATGCTTCTAGTCTTCGAAATCACAAGACCGATCATGTGGGATTTTGCATTCCTACACTACACCAATAACCTTGATTTATGACAGCCTTTTGTTGTTTACCTCATCACAAATCCATCATTCACTCTAGAACAAAGCATGTTGATATTGATTATCATTACATCCACAACAGAGTAGGTTTTAGTGGGATTTTATCAAACACGTTCTTACTCCACTTCAACTTGCACACATCATAATTAAGTCTCTGTCGCATGATGCTTTTCTGCTCTTTAAAATTCAAACTTGGTGCCCTAAGTTTGAGGGGAATGTTAAATCATACGATTCTACAACATAAATACAGCCAACAAACCTCTTGCACACAAAGACCATTCTGAAATATTTAAAGTTATAAACAGAAATTAATTGCGGCATATACTTAATAATATATATACGATATAATCACACGATATTTTAGTTTTCCAAACAAAACAAAAAAATTAAAAATGAAATATTAAATACCAATAAGATAATTTTTTAAAAACACCATAAACCAAAAACTAAAAAGCATTTATTCAAATGGTTCTTTTTTATGTTATTATCCTCTTTTTATTTTTTTTGTACCTAGTTATAGATATATTTTTTTAATTTCCTTATGTATTGTAAAAAAATTTAAAATAATCTATATATAAATTCTTTTTTAAAATGGGAGCCAATAAAAACAGAGGTTCAAAGCGTATATTTCATTTAACTTTGTCTATACTCACGCCTAGTTTCGGAGACGAAAGTTTTCAAAGAAAAAGGAAAGTTACTCATGCAAAAATGTGATCTTGGGCTTGCACTTTATAGAAATATTGACATAAATTATATTTGGGTTCAAGGCGAACCACAAAGCCTATCTCACATGTAGAAGTGCTTTTATTGGGTCAAATATTGTTTCATGGTATACAAAACCATTTCTTATGATCATTTCTTTTTAGAATAACTATTGAGTTTTATTTGGTTTCAACAGGATCAACAAGTTTTATACAAAACCAATGCAGTCCTATTAACCAACATCAGTAAAGTTTCTCCATAAAAACCAATTTAATCGTGTTAGAAATTCATTTTCTTCATTGTAATCATCATTATTTTTTGTCCAAAAAAATAATGAAAACCCATCATTGAAATCCACAATTTTATTGAATTTTATGCCAAATAAATTAATATTTTTTCCAAGTAGATTAATTTTTATAACGAGTAAGAAAGAGTCGAAGAAAAAATATGAATTAAAGAGAAAGCAAAATCGAAAAAAAAAGAGAAAGATATATAAAAAAAAAAGAGAGATGAGAGAAGACAAATGAAACAGAAGGTGTCATCTGAATCTGAAGACATAACGACACAGATTCCTCAGACTCCGTTGTCTTCCTCTTCTTGTGGGTCCCTTCAGCCCCCACTTACACATCTCTTCTCTCTTTTGTCCTTATCTGTTTATTTATTTATATATTTCATTTTATTTCATAATTACTGTTAATGGACAAGAAACAAAATCATTTAAGAGTTGAGTGAACACAAAAAACATCATTGGAAAAAAAACATCAATTATCATTATGACCCAACTTATCTTCAATTATGTTTTTTTTGTTCTATATCAAATGATCATTGTTAAGAGCTGTTCGACTAAATTCATGCTATACAATTTTTTTCTTTTTTATCATGCAACAATTTTTTTTAATTGAATTTCCGCAAATCAATTTCGAATTAAACATCTATACAAAAATCCAGAATTTTAAGTAATGTAAACAAAATACTTATTAAAATAAAACATATGCACATTAAAATCAGTTGATCTATACATCATTTCAAAATTTTGACTCAATCAACAGTTGTGTTTGCGCCATCTTGCTTGAGTTTTTTTTTTTGTCAACTGCTTGAGTTCAATTATATTATGTTGATGTTCATCTAACATTTTTTTCTTTGAACATAATAATATCAAAGGAGTTTACAAAAATTACTACAGAAAAAATCGAAAATAAATTATGCGTCATACTGAAATGAATTTGTCGATGTTTTAAAATAATAAGTTACATAATCGTTTTCCAATTTGAACACAAATTAATTTAGATGTTGACAACAAATATAAATTAATTGAAATTATTTAAAATAAAAGAATCTTTTGTTCCATTCTCTTATTGTTAGGAGCTAAGAATCTTTTTCATCATCATTAGTTGAAACAAAAATAATACTTAAATCACAAGAGATGAGTTGAACAAAAAAAAATGTAAAAAACCAAAAACAAAAAAAAAATGTAAAAAAGATATAAATGGAATCAGTTGGCCAATCATGTTTCAGCATATAGGGTAATATAGAGAAAACGACATACATAACGTGGGCGACAAAGTTAGTCGTCATAATAATGCCACGTGTATATCAGAAATGTGCCAGATCAGCAATTACAGGTCAACTTTCGTACAAAACAGACCCACTCGACTCTAATAAAAGTGTTTGCAGTTGTAGTTGTCTCTTAGCTGTCACGAGATGAGCGTAAGTTAACGAGTTGTCAAGTATATGTGACTTAAGTACGCGTCAGGCGCAATATAGCCCCACTATGTCCTTATCCTTTGGGCCCAAACACTTTTAGTTTTGGCCCACTTTTGTGGAGAGGCCATAGTTCTTTTCTTCCTTCCTTCAATGTCCCAAAAGGCCAAAATATACTTTTGCCTTATATAAAAAGTTGTATTCATTTATTACATCATCATCACAAAAAAAATATTTTGGTCTAATCTTATTATAATGAATAATTGCCCAAGCTTAACTATTTATAGCACATGTAATTATGGTGAATAGTTTTACAAAAAGCAAATCTACGATATAACTTTTCCCACAACATAATATATATACGATTGATGATTTTATATACACTATATTCAAAACTATGATAGAAAATTCTACTTGCAATACTTTATAACATCCAACAAACTTTACATACATTAATCAGCTATGTTTAGATCGTGACACATATTTTATAATTTAAACAATTTTTTGCATCATAAGCTAAGGTTAGGTTAACAAATAGATTTCATCATCTCTTGCCTATTTCTAATATCAAAATATTTGTATCCTTCTTCCCCACTTTGTTATCTAAATGAGCCATGTATCATTATTTGGAAATAGCAAAATTTCAGCATTTTCAAAAATATATCCATCCTTACCCGTATATTATTATTAAAGACTAATTTAAATATTTTAGTTGAAAAACATTTTAAACTCACGACAAATAATGTGATAATCTGTTGGATCTCATGTCTCATTGAACCAAACTTGCTCGGAGCTTATGGTATTCATTGAACTATTGAATCTTGAGCAAATCCACAATATAGCACCTCCATACGTTTCTATAGAGGCTAACCGAATCAATCAATTGAATATATATTAAAAAGTGTATTTTATTTTGTGATTCAATGTTATGAATCATCTAATTAGTATATAATGTTAGATATAAATCATATATATATATATATATATATGTATTGCTTGCGTACTTTTTTTGTCTTGCACTTATCGATTTTAATATCTAAGTTTTGTAAAGTGAATCTAAAAGTAAAAAACATAACTATTTTTTTAAAAAAAGGGTGGTCACAACTATGCACATGCAGTTCATTTATCTTTTCGTATGCATGATAGAGCTTAAATTCTATGATTTGATATGTCTCTTGTTTTCATTTGCATAAACATGAGCTACGAAGGTAAATCGTTTAGGGAAAGGTTTTAATATCGAATGGCCCTCACAAACATTTACTTTGTTTCTTATGAAAGTTGTTGACCAATAAAGGAATCGTGCGTTATCTAACTCATATTCGCCCAAATCAAATAATTTTATCACACACATATAGAGATTAGGCGTGGACATAACTCCCATCCCGTCATGTTTCATTTCATTGTTTTATGCTCAGTTCCAAAATCTCATTCTATATGAGATTGTATTTCCATATGGCATAAGCTTTTGATTTTCATTTGGAAACGAAATAAGACATGACAAAAATGGGAATTTCCAAGATCTCACGTGGGACAATTATAGACTAATTACATAATGTTTTTACATATTTGAATATATATCATATAAATAACAAAGTAAAATACAATGATTAAGTTTCTAATTTTTATAGTGTAATAATATGTTATAAATTTACTAGTTATTATATTATATGTCGAAATTGAAAGTAAAATTTTCTCCCTTATTGAATGAATTATAATGGTTTTTTTAAAATTAATTATTAAGTAACATTAGATACAATTAAGTTTATTTTTAGTTGGCTGATGTGTTATTAAAAAGTAAATGATAGACAAATATGTTTTAATATTTAGAACTGCCATATATATAATATTTTTTAGAGTTTTTGTTTTGTTTCCATACCATCTCGTTCATGTTTTGTCCTCTATTTAAAATGGGACGCATATGGGACTGCTATTTAGGTTCTCAAATTTGTATCCTATTTTTGTTTGCACATCTATTATCCATTAGAAATTAGTTATTCAATATAAAAAATCTCAACTATATACCTCATACATTAGTTTGATATTATAATTCCATAGATACCTGTTCAAAATTATCCATGATATATTTACATATATTTCTATATATTCAATCTTACATAAGAGAGAACAAGAGAGAATGAACATATAATACAAGTTTCTGAAGCTTAAAAATAACTTATTTTATGTTTTTTGAATTTTGTGTTGTTCAAATAACAGGTGTTTTAAAATTCATGAGGATTTGGGAAATTGTTTTTTGAAAACGGTGGAGAAAGGAGTTAATGGTGGTTTTAAGCAGTTGATGGTGAAACATCGAAAGAGACGTTTGGGTGGTTTGGTTTGGTTGTCTGAGCAGTGACGCTTCTCTTTGATTTGGAAGGTTTGGCGGACAGTGACACAACAACTTACTACACCTATCTTCCCTTTTGTCACATCTCATGTCTTTCAACCATCTCTCTCTCTACATATATACTCTCTTTTTCATATTTTCGTAAATAATAATGTATAGATTTAAATGTTTTAGTTTTTAAAAATCGCTTGAACTTTGGTTTACACAACTGCCTTATAGGGCATAACATAAAAATGCTAATAAAAATCTGACTCAAAACGTTAAGTTGAAATTCCATTTTTAAGATAGTATCTTATTCCACAACAATGGTATGACATATATGATCAATATTATAAAAAATTCTTACTGTTGAAGAAAAAACATATGTACCTTGCTCTATGAAATATTATACAAATTAACTTTTAATCATGTGAATATCTAGAAAGATGCATACAAAAAAATAAAGATTTTTGAATATTAGGTTGACAAATATTTTTGAATGCTATGTATCCTTTTTTTTTACTTCATGTGCTATGTATCCTTAATCCTTATTATTAATTGTGTACTTTTTTAAGCCAACAAGATCATTTTAGTACAAATTGCTTTGCAGGTCTACCTGTATATCTGTATGGAAAATTTTCATATGTCAGTAGTTTGTATCAGCCATCTGATGTTTTTTTTAGAGTAATTACTAATAATCAAATTTCAAGATTTTTATTTTGGTGATTAATGGATCAGAATTATATCAAATGTCTAAAGTTTTAAACTCTTTGAACAAATGTCAACATATTTTGCATTAATCAATCAATCCCTCAAAAAATTCTCCACAAACGTTTTTTAGTAACTTCTCTACAACCTTGGGTTTAAAACAACTTGTGAACGTTAAATTGTATATGGGACTACTTACAATGAAAAATTACAACTTTCCTTCTGCAGAGACAAAATTGAGCACAAATCAAGAAAGCTAAGTGTAGAGTTTAGGAAGAAGACTTGAAGATTTAATGAAAGGAAAAAAAAAGAGGAAAAAACAGAGAGAGAGAGCAGAGTTTAAAATAGGATAGGACCATTCATAAATCATAATGTAAGACAACCCACCAACACATTATTTACCATTCTAATTTTGTGTTGCTTCTTTTTAGCGATGTCATGTCCATTTATTGATTATATATGCATTTTATATACATGTTTATATGTATATAGTGAATGTATTCGAGATAAGAAGAACAAAAATATATGGCTGAAATACACTAGAAAGACAAAGAAACTGAGTGTCTTCTCAATACTTTTATGTTTTTTTTCAGAAATAATGCATTAATTGATCCCTTTGTTTTCTTCCTCTCTAGTGTCCAATTTATTATCTTCTCTATTAAATATTTTTTGTTTGCTCGTTCTTTTTTTTCAACTTTGTTTGGTCATTCTTTGAAAACGAACATAGAGGATATCTATTTACATTTTTACATCATAATTTTTCACTTAAATAGTAAATACAAGTCGACAGGAAGAATTAGTTACTTCGTTTTATTCATGGTCATAGAAGTTAATATAGTCCCCTCCATGTTACTTAGGTTGTCGTTTTAATATTTGTATAGTTAAAGAGTAAATATTGTTTTTATCTGCATATTATTATTATTTTATCAAACTTATTATATCAAAACAAAGGATTGGCGAGAAGAAAACTGAAAAAAAAGATAATTCCTTGCTCGGGTTTGAATGATGAATAGATGATTTGTAAAATTGTTAACGTTAATTGTTTTGATTTGTCTAAAATTTGATTAAACATAAAATATTTAAATAATTGAATAGAAAAATATAATTTTTATATTTTGATATGCGAAAATTTTTTTAATTTTTTTATCTCACAAACACCTACAAAACTCAGATTTTTTAAAACTTTTTATAGTTGTTAATTGCTAATGAAATAAATTGATTGTTTGGTTGAGTCTTTTTTTTAAGTCTTGATTTGTCTTGGTTGACATTTTTTTAGTTTGGGAAAGAAAGCTGTGATAAGCAAAAAAATTTTTTAATCAAGTTTTAAAATTTTAGTTTTCCTTAAAGCAAGGAGATTTTTTTTTACTATTCTAATGTAAAAAGATATATAATATACTATTGAAGTTCCTTCAGTCAAAAAAAATTATTTCAGTTTTAAAAACTGAAATGAAGAATCCTACAAAATAGACACCAAAAACTCAACAAACAACGGCATATATTCGTAGCTTTTGTTTTTACTTTTTAGTTGTAGGTTTTTTCATATTTCTAAATTTTATTTGAAAAAGAACCTTATATATTTTCCAACTAAAATAGAAATAGAAAAATTAGGAGAAAACTAGTTTTCAAAAATAAAACGAAAAATAGTTTTTTTAAAATTTTTAATGAAGAAACAAGAAAAGCAAAAACTACATTGGAAACATTTACCATTCAACAGTATAGAATGTCTTGAATAATATTTTTGTTGGTTAAAACAAGAACCAATTGATGAATGAGCTAAAGTATGACGTGTCATATTATCATTGGCCAATGCAAGCCCGACAAAACAATCAGACGAGTACAACTCAAAAATCCATTTTAAGAGCCGCGTATTCATCTTCGGGTCAACCCACGTACGTTTTATTCCTAGTTATGACATCATTAAGATGGCTTTTAGCAAATTTTTTTTTGAAAAATATAAAATTATACAAATCAAAAGAACTTTATTTGTTTACATAAAGTATAACCGGTTTTCCAAAACCCAAAGAATTTTACAATGAGTCACTTTTAAAACATTTCCTAAACTATTGTAGATATTAAATTTAACCACTTCACCATTTTTTTTGGAAGTCTAGTTTCCTAATTTTCGGATTAAAAATAGTTTATTGTGGATGTTTTTGTCGATGAACATAGTTAATTTTGCTGTTAAGATTGGATTTTCACCATATTTTATATTATTATTTTTCTCGCTAAATATGGTATATGATGGTTTGGAACATATACAAAAAAATGGAAAAGTCTGGTTTTGTCGAAATTGAATGTGTAAAGAAGCAGTCAAAGAAGTGATGATTTCGGATCTCTTCCACAAATCCACTAAAATAACAAGATGTTTGTTGTCCTGAGGTCCAACATCGCATTCTATCTCCTCTTGTCAAGCGATTGTGAAGAGTTAAATGTCAAAAATCTATATTTAGGCGTTGCATGAATAAATCAAATGTCTTTGTACCCTTCTTTCTTCTCGCTTCTTTGCCTTCATAGATTCCAAATACCTCTTAAACTGAACATGTTCGTGAATTTGTCAGCCTCATTTTTTCATAATGCAATATTGGATCATACTCGAACTCCATCCTATAACATTTGTACCTCAACTTCAGTATCATTTAGATCCCCTGTCCTATGAGTACGGATTCACTGTTGTTGGAGGGCTGTGGCGACAGTTGCCTGTGCAGGCAGTCCCAAATCTATGTATCCATGCATGCCGGTTATATCGATATTTTTTTATCAATGGGGATCAATGATCGTACCAAAATGTTGTGGTCTCTCCGTTCTGAACTTTTACGCGATGAAAGTTCCGAGCTATAACTCTATACTTCAGCGATTTCTTCCACATCCTAAACTCACTATTGGTGTGCTCTTTCACTGTCTAGAAAGATTCTTGCTTAATGTTGTACCCTCTAATCCATTTTACCCATATTGTTTGGGCAGAGAGGATTCTCTAAAGCAGTTTTAAACAACTCACTTTGTTAGCCTCGTTGATCGATTTGAAAAAGAGTCCTCCTTCTGCTTTTGTTTTGCATACTTTAAACTATGTAAGCTTTGCCTTTTTGTGTTGTAATTAGGACCAAACCAAAGAAAGGTTACACACATCTTCTCAAGCTTTGCTATGCATCCACTAGGTAGTCGATAGACTGCAATCACATAATGAAGGAGTTGGAGCCGACCTGCATAGCAAAAGAATCTGGTGGTCCACGAGTTCATTTTCATCTTTAATCTTCTCGACCCTGGAGGCGTAATCTGCCGTATTCATCCATTTGTCATCAAATGAAGACCAAGATATCGCACAGGCAGTGTCACAATCTTAAAAGGAAAAATATATGTAATTTTTTCCTTTATTCGATCACTTATGTCCGCAAGATACAATACAGACTTTTCAATACTGATTTTTAATTCCGATCAAATGGCATAATCATCAAAGATATCTATAATCCCTTCAATAGAGTTGTGTTTTACATAAACAAAAACTAGTAAATCATATGCAAAATAAATTATACAAAACCTTAAAAAGCTGCAAAATTTATGGTATAATGGTTTTTTTATTCGTAGGTTCAATCCCTTTTTGTAAAGAATATATTTTTAGTATGATGTAAATTCGGATTCATTTCTATTTAAAACAACAATAAATTAGAATTGGACTAAATATCTGGTGCAAAATCCTATAAAAATGATATTTGGCTGTTTTACTCATCTTGTGATCTTAATATCAAATCAGATTCGTTGAGACCACCACTTAACTAAAAAAAATTATAGCATCAATAAATTTTTTTTTGTTAAGTCTTTGACGATTTTACCTGCCATCATAAAAACCCATAATTTTTTCCATAACAATTTGTGTAAAAAAGTCTAATTTATTAAATTGGGAGTTATAGTTATAAATTTTGGGATTGTATTTAGTTTTGTTAAAAGATCAATTTGATAGATTAAACGACTACATGTTATGTTTATATAACACATCATTTGTCTCCTAACAATTAGGTAAAAGATAAAATCATAATTGGCCAAATGCTCCATGAGGATTATGTTGCCTCTTATTAATTAATAAATCCAATGTTAAAAAAATAAAATAAATAACCGTATTTTTACTTTATGTCAATTACTATTCCCTCTATTTTTTTAAAAATGTTTTAATTTCATACTTCACACAAATTAAAAAAAAATGATTAGAAGTTCTACTTTGTCCTTTATTAATATATTAAATAAAAAGTAGAATAAATCAATAAAGCTAAAACTATAATTTTTTATTAAAAATATAAAAGATATTCATTTTGAAACAAAATAAAATCTTAACACGACACGTTTTATAAAACGAATCCACCAATAATAATTTTTTTTTTTTCATTTTTCATCATTTACTAATCAAAATCTTCGACATATCTTATTTTTTACCCAAGTGCAGTAATATGAACCATTCACTTTTCCACGGGTTAATTTTTTTTTAAAAAAATTTTAACCTCAATCGTAAAAATGAAACCCATCTTGGAGATGGGGTAAAAAAACAGAGAAAAGGAGAGAGGATATGAAAATGGTTTAACGATGGTTAGGTTTGTGTCCGGTCAACAATGGTTTCTGATTTTTAGTAGTAACATTTGTTGGTCATCAAAATATTGCGGGTTAACCTTTTATATAATCTCGTGATACGAAAAATTGCTAATTATATAATAAAATTCACTTGTCCTTGACCTGATTACTGAGCAAATGAAACAAACAAGTTAGTTGCAGGTTTTTTTCTTTTCAGATAATTTTTCCTATATTCCATCAAAAAAAAACAATACTAATAAAACTATATAGTTTAAAAGTATGTGTTGAGATAATCTCTCGGGTTGTTTGGTTCTTGTTCTGTAATTACATCATTCGAAGAGAAAAAAAAATGAATATTTGTATTATTATTGTGGCTTTGTCCGTACCTGATTATTGCTCTTCTGTGATCTGATCGGCCATTAAAGCTTTTTTTTCCCCTTCACTATGATTCCTCTTTTGAAGTGAAAAAAATATAGCTTTACTGTTTCTCTGCAAATTTATCACTAATCTCTCACTCTCTCTCTCCTTCTTTCTCTTTCACTTCCCTTTCCTTCTATTTCCCCTTCGAGACGGTTTTTTTGTTCTCTCTCTCTCTCTCTCTCTCTCTCTCTCTCTTCTTCTTCTTCTGTGCGCAAGAGAGGAACTTGATTTTCATGTCTTGAAGAAACTTTAATTTTCTTGTCTGAAAAGGAAAACGAAAAGACTGAATTTTTCTATCGTCTTCTCTCATTTTCACCAAAAAAACTGAAATTTGAGTTCTTTTTCTTTTCAAAAATCTTTGCTCTGTTTTATTCAGAAATACCTTTATTCAAAAATGGAGCAAGAGAAAAGCTTGGATCCACAACTATGGCATGCTTGTGCAGGATCAATGGTTCAAATCCCATCAGTTAATTCAACGGTCTTCTACTTCGCTCAAGGCCACACCGAACATGCTCACGCGCCTCCTGATTTCCACGCGCCTCGCGTCCCACCTTTAATCCTCTGCCGCGTCGTCGCTGTGAAGTTCCTCGCCGACGCAGAGACGGACGAAGTCTACTCCAAAATTACGCTTCTGCCACTTCCCGGAAACGACCTGGATCTAGAAAACGACGCCGTTCTCGGTCTCACCCCGTCTCCTGACGGTAACGGTAACGGTAACGAGAAACCGGCGTCTTTCGCTAAAACGCTAACTCAGTCTGACGCTAACAACGGCGGCGGTTTCTCCGTGCCGCGTTACTGCGCCGAAACGATTTTCCCGCGGCTTGATTACACGGCGGAGCCTCCGGTGCAGACCGTAATCGCCAAAGATATCCACGGTGAGACCTGGAAATTCCGGCATATCTACAGAGGAACGCCTCGCCGTCATCTCTTGACCACCGGCTGGAGCACTTTCGTCAACCAGAAGAAGCTAATCGCCGGCGACTCAATCGTTTTCCTCCGCTCCGAACCCGGCGACCTCTGCGTCGGAATCCGTCGCGCCAAACGCGGCGATCTCGGATCTAACGGTTTAGGATCCGACAATAACAACAACTCCTCTTACCCCGGATTCTCAGGTTTCCTCCGGGACGACGAGACAACAGCAGCGAAGCTAATGATGATGAAACGCAACGGAAGCGGCGGCGGGAACGGAATCGACGTGAACGCACCAGGTGGAAGAGTAAGGGTGGAGGCAATGACGGAAGCGGTGGCGCGTGCGGCGTGTGGACAAGCGTTCGAGGTGGTTTATTACCCGCGAGCGAGCACGCCGGAGTTTTGCGTGAAAGCTTCCGATGTGAGAGCAGCAATGAGGATAAGATGGTGCAGTGGTATGCGTTTTAAAATGGCGTTTGAAACAGAGGATTCTTCTAGAATCAGTTGGTTCATGGGTACTGTCTCCGCCGTTCAAGTCGCTGATCCAATCCGTTGGCCTAATTCTCCATGGCGTCTCCTTCAGGTTAGCCATCCAAAAAGTCTCTTCCTTTACCAAAATCTCTAAACGCAAAACGCTAGAAAACGCTCAAACGTTGCGGTTTATGGTTTGTTATAGGTAGCTTGGGACGAACCGGATTTGCTGCAAAACGTGAAACGGGTTAGCCCGTGGTTAGTCGAATTGGTATCGAACATGCCAGCGATCCATCTCTCTCCTTTCTCTCCGAGAAAGAAACTGAGGATTCCACAGCCTTTCGATTTCCCTTTCGACGGTACCAAGTTTCCGATTTTCTCCCCTGGATTCGCCAATAACAATGGCGAATCCATGTGTTATCTGTCAAACGACAACAACAATGCTCCTGCAGGGATACAGGGAGCCAGGCAAGCTCAACAACTCTTCGGATCACCATCTCCGTCTTTGTTGTCTGATCTCAATCTCAATAGTTACTCCGGTAACAAATTACAACAGTCTTCTCCGGCGATGTTTCTCTCCGGTTTTAACTCGAGCCATCATTATGATAACATCGTCATGTCCCGTCAGGCTCGGGATACAGAGTTCAATAATAACATTTCGTGTTCTTTAACAATGGGGAATCCTGGTTTAGTTCAGGACAAGAAGAAGTCTGGTCCGGTTAAGACTCATCAGTTTTTGCTGTTCGGTCAACCTATTTTGACGGAACAGCAAGTCATTAACCGGAAACGGTCTTTGGAAGAAGAGGCGAAGGCGGCCAAGGAGGAGAAAGGTTCAGCGGATCGCGGGTTAACATGGCATTACGGTTTGCAGGGACTTGAAACGGGTCATTGTAAAGTTTTCATGGAATCTGAGGATGTTGGACGCACCCTCGATCTCTCGGTTATCGGCTCGTACCAAGAGCTGAACCGAAAATTAGCCGAGATGTTTTGTATAGAAGAGAGGTCGGATTTGTTGACCCATGTTGTGTACCGGGACGCAAATGGTGTTATCAAACGCATTGGAGACGAACCTTTCAGGTAATATATACATATCTCAAAGAATTCATTCAATGAAAATGGTTAGGTTTTCAATTTTCATCACTAATTGAATTTGTATGTTCTATAACGCAGTGATTTCATGAGAGCAACGAAACGGCTAACGATCAAGATGGACATTGGCGGCGACAACGTGAGAAAGTAAGTCTTATCTCTCACTCTCAACCATACTTCTTCCGGTTTTGTTTATGTACCGATTGGAATACCGATTTCGGTTTGGTTTTGTGCAGGACGTGGATAACCGGGATCAGGAATGGTGAAAATGGTATAGACTCTTCTAACAAGACCGGTCCACTTAGCATCTTTGCTTGAAGCTTTGAAGAACCAGTGACATTTGTTTTGATCCCTAGTTTGATTTGCCATCTTTAATTCTCTTTTTTTCTCCTTATTTAAATTCATTTTGCTGTATTTTTGGGGTTCTAGTCTTTTGTGTGGAACAAACTATTTCAAAAGTTTTAAAGAAATTCCTCAATTTAGTACTTGAGCTTATTTGTTGGGGTTGTAAGTTGTATATGTCAATCAAAGAACCTGCCATATTATTTTGGGAATACCTAACAAAAAGCTAAATTTGTTTGAAGAGAAGACTACTATTATGAGCAAAATGTGTGTAGCAATTTCTTTTATAGAAACTAATTTTTCTCTTAAAGTGGTTTTACATAGCTTGTTTAAATATTGATTCATGAAGAAAAGCTTATAACTACATTTGGTATATCATGAAATTTGATTTTTATTTATAAAACTAAGCTTTTCTTGTTACCTAACTTTAGTGCTAAACTGTTGATTACTATTCACAAAATTTTTTTTCAAAATTTTCTTGTGAAACAAAAACTCACCAAGAAAATTTCAGTCAGATATTTTCTCTAAATCAGTAAATCTAATGCAACAGAATTTTCCTGCAAGAAAAAATAATAAAGTGAAACATAATATTTATTGTCTATTGGATCTACATGAATTTCATAATTTGGTCTCCCCTCACTACATATTTAATTAATTAGTTCAATGAATAGCAGAGGAAGATTTATTAAAATATTTAGTTTAAGATACCTTCAATTGTACTTAAAGTTAGTTGCTTTGAAAGTTAACCACATATATTTTATTCAACATTGTTACACACACAAACACACACACACGTATGTTTATATATTATTCAAAATTTGTGCTGAGAACAAGAAATTAAATATTTGAAAATCGATAGAAAGAGTAAATGATTAAAAACTATACAGTGTCATAGGTCACTCGTCATATATCTACACATATATCAATTATTATATATGCAATTTTGTTACCAAATCTTGGAGGGGTTGGAGATGTAATTCGAACAACAACAATACTCTTCTTGTAACCGTTGTTTTTACAGTTTTAATTTACTGAGACAACAACATATAAGTAGAAGAAAACGCAAATGTTATAAAGTTAGTTTATTTGAAGAAATACAAAAAAGAAAAATGGAGTAAAAGAGAGAAGAAGGGCTTAGGGATCTGAAATGCGGAAAACATGACAGCAAAAACTTGACTGTCCCAGCGAAGTTGTCGAAAAAGTCAAAGCAAAAGTCATGAGTTCGAAAAAAAAGAAAAGAACATAACATTGTCTAGGTCCATCTCACGTGCGGTCCCATTTCTGCCGCCGTTTTGGTGCTTGTGCCTTTTTCTCTTTCTCGCCAATGCTCTTTTTCTTTTAACCTTTTTATCTATTTTATTAGGATAAATTATTAATCATTATTTTAAGTTTTTTTCTGTATTTTAAAAAATTTCATTAAAAATTTAAAAATATCATTTAAATAATTTTTCTTTATAAATTTTTAATAATCCCAACATTATTAATTTATAGAAATTTTACTGTATTATTTTAGAAATCTAACAGAAAGTGCCAATGTTTTCGAATACAAAATCTGCGTTTAAAAAAAAAAGACTTTTAATGAAAATGTCATGCTAGCCACATAAATTGTTCAAGTAAATGTTTTTAAGAAGGGATTCCTAAAAATGGATTTACGGAAAGCTTTTGATTATGTCATCTGAGAATTCATTATTCGGGTCTTTAAAACTGCAGATTTTCTTCCAGTATATACAAAATGGATATCTCAATGCATCACCACAACCTCTTTCTCGATTAATGTGAATGGGAGGCTTTGTAGTTTCTTTAGAGGCACACGGGATGTAGACAAAGAGATCCTCTTTCTTCTTCTCTTTTTGTCATAGCAATAGAAGTTTTCACAAGTATTCCAACCTCAAGCTTTGAAAGCAGCAGTATTGGTTACCATCTCTTCAGAAGAAATCCTACGAATTTGGCTTTTGCTGATGATATAATTATTCTCTTTGATGGAACAACTTCGTCGCTTGAAAGCATTGGCTTAGTTCTGTATAAGTTCAAAGTCCTTTCGAGTCTACACATCAACAAAGACAAAACAGACCTTTTTACTGCAAGTTTGAACCCACATGAAGCTGGATTTCTCAACATATTCGGCTTTCCAATGGGTTCTCTATCTGGTATCTAGATCTGCCTCTTCTTAATAGGAAGTTAAGAAAATCTGACTACTCTCTTTTAACAGACCTAATTGCTGCAAAGTTCCGTAGTTGGACCGTGAAGTGTCTCTCATTTGCTGGTATTGCAACTAATTCCTTAGGAAGGGGGTTTCGCTTCCAAAACGCTGAGGATGGATTGAGTTTGAGAAATTTTTTGGTTTCGAATAAAACCCTAAATTTGCGGCTAGTCTGGCTCCTTTTCACTAGCAGTAGGTCTCTTTGAGTTGTGTGTATGAGATAGCAGAAGTTAAAGAGAGTGAACTACTGGATTTTGGTTAGTAAGTCATATGACTCATGGATTTGAAAACATTGGTTATCCTTGTGGCCTCTAGTCAAACAATTCATAAGTTGCAACGGGAAAACAGTTAGCTTTTGGTTTGATAATTGGAGTCCCTTAGGACCGCTTATGGACTATATTGGTGAGAATGGACCTTGTCTTATGGGGATGCATGCTCTATTGTCGGTTTGTGAGGGCTATAGGTCTCACAATTTTGAAAGACCCTCTCCCTCAAGGAATGCTGAAACATGTGCTATTTGAACTCTACTTCAAAATATGCAGCCACCCTATCAGTCTAGACGTTGTGATGTCTTATATTGGGGTCATCAAAATCAAAGTTCTCCGACATTCTCAACTAAGAACACATGGGAACTTCTACGCCCAAGAGAGCCCCCAAAGTCATGGGCTAAAACACTCTTTTAAGTTTTGTACAGCTAATCTTAACAGACATTCAGTTAAAGGAAGGCTAGCTAGTTGATGAATGAATATTGATTTATATTGATGTATTGTTTCTCCAATGCGACTACTCCGTCCAGGTTTGGCTTTAGAGCAACTCCATTGGTGAGACCCATACATAGGTCTCTAAATATTGTTTATTAATTTTGTCTTAAGAGACTGTCTCTTAAATCTCTTAAATAAGAAACTTCTCTATAGTTTTTTCAATTTTAAACTATTTATTTTCTTTTTTTTAACTTAAGAAACCTTTTAAGAATTTCTAAAAAGCACTAATGGAGTTGCTTTTAGGTTCTTAATTGTTTGAGTCTTTCTCGAATGGTTCTCCAATCTTGAGAGTAAATGATAGATTGGCTCATTCGTCGCTCTAATAGTGTTTCTTTAAGCAATTGTCTACACTTTTTGGAAATAGAGAAACACAATCTATTTTTTTTGCCTACGATTTCTATTTTCGGCCAAATAAATCGTCTGATTGGAGATATCTTATTTGCCTGTCGCAATCGTCCAAAATGTGTTAGCCTCTTATCTCTCAAGTTCACCTATGGCTAATATCTTTTTCTATAGTGACGTGTTTTTTATTTTCACTTGTTTTTTTTGTCATTGAAATAATATACTTTTTAGCATTTATATCGAACCTTCTCCTTTTAATAATATAATTTAAATTTTATAAAAAAGACAAACAAAGATAAATATGAACAATGCCCCGAAAGCTATGTCCATTAAAATGAATTTATTATCCAAACACAGCCAAAATTAGCAGAAAAGACAACAAAAGGGCGAAGCTTTTTGAAGCAAACAAAACAAGTTCCCTTATTTTGCTCTCTTATTTTTCAGTTCCAATCCGATTGCCGCGGGATCTGTTTTGTTTTTACTTCAATTCGTTGGGATAACCCAAAGTTTGCTTTGATTTATGTATAATAATGTTTGAAAAAGTTCTTATTATAGAAAAAAATACTTATTCTTAGGCATATCCATTTATTTAACAGAAAATGACCAAAAAGTAAACTGTGAATTAAAACTTTACATCATCAAATATATATTTGTAAAATACTTACAAACCGATATATATCTTTTATAAGATCATTTTACTTGCTCATATATCAATGTTTTAATAGGTCCGCTCTTGAACCGAAATAGATTAAACATAAGTTTGTAATTTTTTTTTCATAAAAGTATTTTGTAGCTTATATTTATAAATAATTTTTTAATCTAGTAATAGCATTTTTAAAACTCTTAACAAAAGATTATGAGTTCTATTTTTCAAAAATAAAGGTCAGTTTGATTAATTTTTTAATAACTCAACTAAAACTCAAATTTATCACACTAAATAAAAAAATCTAAAATTTTGTAACAATCTATTTTTTAAATTCAAAAAAATAGAAAATAATATTTTTCTAGCTTGTAGTCCTATTAAACTAAGAACTAATTATGCTTTTTAAGTAACATAAGTTTTAGAGATTATTTTGGGTTTTGATCCAAAATAACATTGGTTATATATATAAAAAGAAAATTCTAAAAATATGATATCGAGGGATGTTAACATTAGTTTCTTTCTATTTTTAAGAAGAGAAAAGTTTCAAATACCTAGACTAAGCTCTAACTAACAATTGTAGGGAGAGAGAAGAGGATAGTTAGAGCTGCACCATGCCATTCTACAGAAAAATAGGAAGTTTCTCTATTCTTACGAGGACATTTACTATCTTAGCTTAATTTGTGTGAAAAATTTCACGGTCGATTTACTCCCTCCGTTTCAAATTAAGTGTCGTTTTAGCACTGTTTTTTTGTTTCAAAAAGAATGTCGTTTTAGAATTCCAATGTAAATTTTAACATAAAATATCTCTTTTAACTTCCAATTTTTTGTCACATAAATCTATTGATTGTAGAATTAAAATAAATGATTCAAATTGACTCAATTAATTAGTGTAGAATACTAAAAGGTTAATGATATAAATAATTGAATGCTGTATAATTATAGAAAAGTAAAACAAAATAAACATTAATATAATTACAGAGATAGCATAAGGGTATAAAATAACTTTTACCTTATTTCTTAATTTGTGTGAAAAATGTTAGAACGACACTTAATTTGAAATGGAAGGAGTAGTGTTAACATTATAGTTTACGTAAACATAACACACACATTTTGTGATTTATATATGAAGCTGTATCTCATTGTTTCGATGTATAACGAGATCATTTCATGATCCATGAGCTTGCAAATGTTGTAGATCAAATATTTAATAAAAATATGAAGATTGTTAACGTCAAAATCAAGATTGAACGTGCATGCAAATCTCCTCTCATCTTTTGTGATCCTATTTTAATATTTAGTTTAGAAAATTTGTGGATATTTTTTGTTAGGTCAAAGAAGTAAAACAGGGAACATTATCTTTCATTTCAATAATCATCTTGATTAGAATATTATTTAGTTTTACTAGTTATTATCCTAAGAGTACATACTCGAAATGTTAGTTAGGCAGATCTGATTTTTCTGTTCTTTTACAATAAACAAATGTGATAAGTTTGTTCAAACCTAGTTGCATGTTTCACACACATTAAAATCATGATTAATGATTCATTAATTGTTTATGGTCCCAATAGATCAGACGGAAACAAATAATTAAATTAAGACATTGAAAACTAAAACAATTGAATGAGTCAAAATTGTAGACACATAGGGTGGTGAACCGAGCAAACGCTGTTAATGACAAATGTTAATTATAAACTTATTTAATTAACCAAAATGTAGACAGAAAGAAAGCACTCAACACAAGATCCAAGACCATTATCATATTATACGTAGGAGAAAGAAAAAAAAACATTTTTGAGTCTCTGTCAATAACATCAAATTCACCAACCATTTTAATTAATTAAAATTGATGATTAATTCGGTTGGTGTCATCATCATATTTTTGTGACATCTTCTGTTACAATTTTTTTTTCTCACACGCTATTATGTATATATACACTTATGCAATACTAATTATTCTCTTTTTTTTGTCAACGTGTAAAAAAGTTATTGTTTGACCGTTAAAAACAAACATTTCACTTTCTAAGATAAAATTAGGAGAATACACGGTGGAAAACATAAATTAATCAAATGAATGTATGAAACTAAATGAAATAAATATTATCTACCAAAAACAATATTGCTATAACAAAATCCCATATAATAACAAAATACTATAAACCATTCTCAACCATAGAAACTAAATTTTAAATTTCAAAAATAAATACGAAAATCCAAATTCGTAAATAAGTTAGAAAAAGAATTTTTTTTTACACATTTTCACAAGAATTTAGAAAGTTTTATTTTTTAAAAAATAATTTTAAATTTTAGAGATTTATATGTTTGTGTTGATTCGTTCTGATTTATTTTTATCTTTATTTATAAATTTTAATGTAATAAATTAAATTTTGAAATTTTGAAATATTTATTGATTCAAAATTCTTTTGTTAAATTTTAATTTTTTTCTTAAATTTTCATAATTAATTTGTAGCTCATGGTAAAAAGCATAAGATATTTTAAAAAAAATAGATAGAAAAAGCGAAAAAGAGAGAGATCTTTGATAACTTTGTACAGACGCCGCGTTCGTGTGGTAGGTCACACACGTGTATTGTGTTTTGGTTCTGACCGTCGAAACCGGTTTTGTTAGGTTGACATGGCATTTACGTGTAACCGTAAATGCATCCGAAGATATACCACATGTACGGTAGATACTACAGCATCCGTGTGAATCGCTCGATCGAGATGCTCATTTATCTCTTTGATCCGGTTTTACTGGTTTTGTCGAAAGATTTTGCGAGCAAACTAGTTAGTTGGTTTGTTCAACGATATTTTCTAATTTTAAATTTCTCAGATTTTTAAATCCCATTAAATCTAAAATATAATATCGTCTGAATGTTTTATTTTAAATGTTGTAACAAGAGAAATGACTATAGCACGAAAAAGATACTAAATTAAAATATTGAAAAAGACATTTCGCACTAGTAACAATTGTTCAATGGATAAAGGTAAAAAACGCAAAGAAAATGACTTTGATGACAAGACAAAAACAAGGAAAATGACATTGCACTTTGCAGATTACAACAATAAAAAATTGGTTCTATTGATGACTACTTGTAGCTACACATATTATATCCGATATGTGTAATGGTGATATAAATGGTTGTTGTGTTTTTCTTCTTTGGATTCTCATTTAATTATATATTATGACAGATCAATTATTTTTCTAAATCAGAATATTCAAAATATGAATTTAGTTACCAAAAGATGATAAATAAATGGCTTAGAATTTCCCGGATATAATATATATAACTTATTTCTAAATCAGATTTACATTTGAAACTTTAGTACTTATCTCTTACATCTTCTAATATTATTTGAAAAGCAGATTTATCAAAATGCTTGAAAAAGATTTTTATTTACGATTTATGCTACTAATTTAATGAAAAAATGTGTTTGGAAACAAGTTTAAGTTAGGGTAGACAATCTATTTGATTTAATTTCAAAAATTTTGAAAGAAACCAATTAACATCTTTTTTTTCAAAACCCTAAATCGACTATTTTTCATTATATATAAGATCAAGTAATTTTCAGTAATCAAAGCATTCATTTTTTTTACTTCTGACTTTTACATGTATGCTTTTTTATGTTGACTTTAACATTTTTTTTGTTAAATCTATATATCAAAATGTTTCCGATATTCTATGAAAGCACGAGTATTTTTGTTTTCTTTTTTTCGAACACTAATTTAAAATTTCTCTTACTTGTTCGCTTTCTATTTATTATGAACTCAATCATTTTTAGCATAAGTTTTACGTTTATGAATTCAATCAATTTTGGTGATCTATTAAAATAATCCAGTATTTTTTTAATACATTTAGATGGATTAGTCTGAATTTTGGAATGGAGTTTTTTCAATTAACATGAAATAACCAAACTTTAAAATATTTCTAGTTAATATCGAAGTTTTAAAATTTATACATTTCCTTTGAAAAAAATTTTCCTCCCAAAAAGGATTGAACCTAATTTCTTATGCTAAATCATTCGACCACCCCATTTGTGGTGCACTCGCTCTAAAAAGTTAGTTGTTGTTAAGATTTCTTGTAGGATTTAACATCTTTTTTTTTGTTACAGAACTTTGAATATGAATAATTATAATATAGCCCAATAAGAAAAGGAGATTTGTTAACTAATGGTCCTATGTAAAGCCATTATATCCGAAGTTCTTGAAATCGACCCTACCCATGTAAACTAATTCCAACTCCCTGCACTAACTAGGTCACTTCGATTTTCGTTTTTTTAGTTAGTTCAAATTTAAACTAAACTCTTTCATTGCATAATCCCTCATTAAAATTTAAATCTATGCTAAGAGTCAAAAGAACCATTCTAGATATTGCAAGGAAGATTGCAAGGAATTGGTAAGTTAAGTGGACTTATTCTGAGTGGGAATAAAAGGATTGATGGCATGCAAAATGATGTGAAACTACAACTATAATGTCACTAAACAGTTGTATTAACTCTCCATAATTAACATGAATCAATTTGTTTTAAAGAAAAAAGAGACCATAGTGGGATGTTTTCCGCTGAGCAAATGAAAATGAATAATGGCATGCAAAATGATGTAAAACAACAACTATAATGTCATGAATCAATGGTCCACAATTAACATAATTCAAATTATATAAAATAAAAAGACCAAAGTGGAATGTTTTCACTTTTATTTTTTTATAAGTTTCAACTTATTTTGTAATTTATTTGTATGAAAAGTAAATATAAAATTAAATATTATATTTTTATCTTAATTATACATGTGATTTTGATTATAAGAATTCAAATCTTATTCATTTTTGGGTATATTGGATTGCATCAGTTTCTCCAAATTGAACCATAATTTTATTTGGCTTTAATTAGGCAATAACCGATCTACTTTTGTTAGTTGCATATAGTTTGGCTTTTCGCCTTTGATATACAAATATATTTTTGTAAAAGTTCATATAATTTTTTTATATATGTTGTTCGGAAAAAGTTAGGAATTGAAGTGTGAATCAGTTTGAAATTGCATGAGCGAACCAAACCGGATCTTCTAAAAGTTCATTGATCAATTATTGGTTAAGAAAGTAAAAGTAATTGAATACTGAAAATTTTTATTTCATCAGTTTGTTGTGCACAATTTAAATTTGAAGTTATTTGTAACGTGAAATAAAAACATAATTCTTTTTTTCTATTTATTTGATCAAAAATAGATTTAAAGTTTATGTTAAATACAAATGATGTTATCAGAGAAATAATTTTGATTTAAAATATAGAGTTTTTGATTACAAAAATAACATAATAATTTATTTACTAAAAATAAATATTAAAAAGTTTCAATTCTTTAAAAATAAAATAATATTTTTTATAGAAATAAACTATATATATGCATGCATAGTTAATTATATTTTTCTTAAAATCATAATATTTAGAAATTAAAATTAGTTCTTTAGTTAATTTAATTCATCAAGAGTATTTGTATTATAAGTGTTATGAGAATAAACATGAATACATCAAATAGATTAGTCTTTTCACAAATAATATTGGAATAAAATATTTTTATTTTCTTATTTTAGAATAATAATTAGAATAAAATTTATTTTTTAATAATTAATACAATAATTTTAATTCTACCAATGTAATTGATTTTTATAAAAATTAACGTAAATGCATTACATATAAAACTCGCTTCTCAATAAAATTATAAAGAATTCTCCAACATAATAACAATAACGAGTTTGATTGAAATATTTTTAAAAACTGTAATCCGCTAAATGAGGTATTTTAGCTCAAAGATGAAGATATGATCCAAAGTAGTATAAAAGGCAAAATGATAACAATTATATAAAACAAAAAAAAGAAAACCAAAAAACCAAAAAATCAGAGCATCAACATTACGAGACAAAAACTTTATAAAAAAACAGACTTTCTTCAGGCTTTTGTTTTTTTACCTTTCTATTTTACTCCAAAACCGTAACTTCTTGATCAACCCTCCAAAAATTTGAATCGTTGAACTCTTTCACTCCCGAGTTCTCCTCTTGGTTTTCGTTTTCCGGAACTTTCTGAACGATATTCCGTTTCAACGGTCCAGCTTCACCGACTATCCCTTCTTTCAAAGCTTGGTCCATTGCTTTCTCTGTCCCTTCTGGTTCCACTCCGACAAACTCCACATCCTCTTCAAATAATGCTCGTACCGGCGGAGGTGATTTCTGCCCCGGGCTTCTGCTTCCAGATGTTAGGGAACCGTTTGGAATAACCGGTTCTGGTTTGACATCGACCATTGGTACGTCAATGGATGGGTTCAGACCGGAGCTAGTGACTTGCATATCAGATGGTTCATCGTTGTTCTCTAATGTGTTGATGCTTGTTGAGTCTGATGTTGATATTTTGTCAGGAGAGATGTTCGTGGGTTTCTCGGTTAGATCATCGTCTTCTTCTCCAACCATAACTTCATCGTCGCTGCTGCTGCTATTGTTGGCATTTGAGTTTCCGTTCATGTTCGTGTCTTCGATCGTTGTGTCAGCGGTCGTGTCGCTGAACCTGTCGTCTTGGAATGTGAACCAGTTCGAATTTGTGAGCAAACTGCGGCAAATAGTTATCATAATTTCAGATTACTTCAGTTAAAGAACCGATATGAGAACAAGAGAAAAGTCTTTGTATAATGCATAAAAAGAAAGATTTAAAACGCACCTTCCTTGGTCATCTCCAAGTCGCAAGGATGAAATTACTACTTCGGCAGATTCATCATCGAAGTAAGCATCCTGCATATAATATGAAGACAGAATCCACTATATAATAACTGTTTTAAAGAGAGAAAATGCTTTCAGGCTTACATCTTATCACAACAATGTGAAAACCGATATTAAAAGTAATTACTTAGATATTACAAGGAAGAGTGAAGAAGAACGAAGGACTTACAGTATCGTCTCTGTCAAGAGTATTTTGGTCCTGAAACCAGAGAAAACAAAAGGATTAGTTTGGTGTTGGCTAAATTGTTTCATAGATGCAAGAAAAGGTAGAAGTAGCAAAACACCTCTTCGTTATCATTGTTTCCATAAATTCTGTAGTTAAATGCTTGGCTCAAATTATTGGCCAGAGCTGCAACATCGTAATCCCTGTCTTCCTCATCGCTATCCCTTGTTCTTTCTTGTAGAGTAGTTGGGCGCCTGTATATGGCATTGGTTTAAAATCATTATAAGCAGGAAGTGAATATAGGGTCACAATGCAACTAATTCGCTCATCATGAAAAATGAGAAGCAATAAGACTGACTATGACCAAAAGAGGCTATTAATCTATTCCCATTCAAGCACATCGATACGTTTTATATAGAGAACTGTAAATCATTAGTTCCTAATGAACCAGGAGAACATATGTGTACTGCTTAGCATACTGCAGAAGAAAAATTAGAAGACTCCATATCCATCCATCATTATGAACCAATCATTATGAGGGTCTAAATTAACCATCCTATTAGCATCTAAAAGTATGCAATGACTGATAATTTGATGGTTCCTTAATTGAGGCTAAGAATGATACAGTGATAAGGAAGAAAAGTTAATGAACGTACCCGCATGCCCACCGGTACACATTCTCAACAGTGTTGCGCTCCTGCAGAACACTACTTTGCCACTCCTTCCACTCGCTGTTTTCCTGATGATTTGAGAGAGCAAAGTCTCGTCAACGACACGCGGAAAGTAGAAAGGAGAGCACTATTGATGCTAAAACCTTACATGCGTGTAGTTGATGGATCTCATTTTTGAACCAATTACTCTACAGAAGATCGTTTGGTTGTAATTCTTACCTGAAGAGATGCCTTTATCAAGCCATTGCTATCACTCAACTGGACAAGTTTCTTCCATAGTCTTGTGATATGTCCAACATATCCAACCCGTGGTGGTTTTTTCCCAGTGACAACTACGGTAGGCTGCATCACAGAGAAAAGTGGCATACAAATTTGTTTAACTAACAATCATCGGAAAAGGAAGACTAAGGCTCTTATTTGAGTTTATAACGATAATACCAGACTATATACTGTTAATCAATTAAATCCATTGTAAGAAAAATCGCAAATGGTATACCAGGTTATCACCAGAAAGAACCGAGTCTTTGTCTGATGAAAGAATTTTGGAAATTAGATTGCATTCTTGAAGGATATGGTTAACCACTGTTTCGCTCTTATTTTCCAGACAAGAAAGTATAATACTTTCCACTTGGTGATGCAGAGCGTTATTGAATGGGTACCTTCATAAGTTAAAAAGCATTTAATTATCTAATATGTCAGGGAAAGGCAACATCCAGATCAAGAGTTTGAAGTTTAGTAAAACCTTACTCAAAAAAGAGTTCAAGGATCCTTTTTATTGTTCCAGAGCTCACTAATTCTTTCCCAGCAGCTTCATTCCCAGATTTCAACAGAACCGCAATGAATTCTACTATCTGAAAACAGAATAAAAACAATCTGACTAACAGATCCCAAGATTCAGCATTGTATTTGACATAAGAAAAGCACAGTCCACATTCAAAAATCCAACAATTCCTTCTCAGAATGCTTAAATTTAGGATCTGACCTTCAGGCGATGCTTTCCAAGAGGCGGCCTCAGCTGTCCATATGTTGTGGGTAATACTTTGCTGTCAGATGCTACACTGAGAAGCATAAGCATGTCAC
The DNA here is from genome assembly GCA_000218505.1 of Schrenkiella parvula. Lineage (NCBI taxonomy): Eukaryota > Viridiplantae > Streptophyta > Magnoliopsida > Brassicales > Brassicaceae > Schrenkiella > Schrenkiella parvula. The sequence goes on along the minus strand of CM001190.1, from coordinate 13,532,736 downwards.
CTGCAGCAGAAGACATAAAATCTTGTTCATATGAGGACAAGAAGAGACAAACCTTGATTCGAAAAAACTTGCAAGACATAAATCCTACATATCCAATTTAGTGTAGTAAGGAATTCCAAAAACCATGGAACTAATGAACTTCCATATCCCATTATCTACATAAACCAAAATGAAACAGAGCCAATAGAGAGTACAACTGAGATATGAATAAGCAGAAACTGGACAAATAATCACAAAAAGGTGCGGTTGTCCATATGATCACTTCATGTGCATCGAGCACAAATTATAATAAAAGAAGAGAAACAAAGTGATTTTGGTGTTTAATGGGGAGATCTAATAGCATGGCAAACCAACTTACCAAGCTTTGGTAGCATGGCATCAATAGTCTCCTGGGTCACTGGAGCAGGAGACTCAAACATATGCTGACCTCTAAAAGAATTGAAGAAATGCGATGAAGCAGCAGATCTCCTCGAATCTAACAGAGAGATGCATACAGTAAGTGAATGAACTAGGCCAGATTTTGAATGTGAATCTTCTATAGCATGACCAAATATCCTAGAAACGAAGCTGCAGAAAGAAGATAGAAGTTTTATCATGTCAGACTATTGCGTACATCCGCAGAAACCAGAAAAACTCAAATACGAAAGCAAAGATGACAAACCCATGGCTAGAGAGTTTTGTAGCTAAAGCTGAAGGTGCATTTCGAGTAATTGCACATAATGTTTCTGCTGCATTTGCCTGAACCTCAGGAGGACTCTGATTCAAGTTACAGAAGGTTGTAAGAAAATGGGAGCATAAAAAAGACTGTAAATGATAACGAGAATATTGTCAATGATAAATCCTAATAACCGCTTTTTTCATTTGGTAGCCTCTCACTATACTAATCCCTGCTAATCTAGCAGTGTGCTTGTGACCAAAGCGTCACGACAACAAAAAATGACCCTTTTTTAGACCACTGAGATTTATCAAACATAAAGCCTCATGTCCAATTTTTTAAGGAACAACCTGAATTTTCATCACTTACAGATGGATTTAGTTTGTCCACAATCATTTCAAGTAAATCGCTATCAGCCAAGTATTGCATCACATCCAGAAAATTGGGATAGACATGATCGTCAGCCCCAACCAAGCGAACCAAAACCTATGCAAGGTCACAAGAAGTTTATTTGTAAAGATGAACAACGAAGTCACACCAAGTTGCACAGGGTCTCAGACAACCATTTACCTCCATAATGGATGTTATTCCAATTAAATCAACCAATTGGCTAAACACATTTTGATGCCCCTGAAACCATTAAAAAAAAAATCCAACATTTGTGATCAAAATTGGCAGTTGCATCAAATGGAAGATTGTCATAAGTTAAATTGAACCATTTAGTCACACCAAATTAACCCCATCACAAAATGTACGTACTATAGAAACAGCCACTGATCCAGGCTTACAATAGAAAGTATGTACTAAAAATCTATTGAGTAGCCAGAAAGAAACCCTTCCTGTATATTACTACTAGTCAATTCCAGACATCATGTCACAGAAATTCCATAATAATAATAGAAAAAGGTTGTTCCTTGATCTACGTTTCAATTCAGCTAAATCTCAGTGAGAAAACCCACATTCGATATAAACCTTTGAAGAAATAAGATATCTACAAGAATGCAATAAGATAATCTAAACATTGATTCAAGAAAGAGAAAAAAATTACCAGTCATTCTAAGTAAAGCGGCATTACTTACTTTAATATAGTTCATAAGTGCTGCAGTCTTTCTGATCATAAGACATATGACAACCTAAATCAAACAGAGACACGTAAGAACACATTTGGCAGACCTTAAAATCAGTTGTTCTTTACACATACTTCTTATTAGTAAAAAAGAGACCTTGCCGAAATAGCCCGCCAACAACGCACTATGAGGACGATTCGGTTCCAAAAAGGCGAATAGCATATCCATCAGCTGCAAGACAAAATTAGACCCAAATTATGAGATCAACTATAAGGATAAATATATATCAAATCCAAATAAGACGAAACTATTTTGAGGAAAAGGTAGCACGATGAATAAAAAAAATACCTTCTCGTCCTCCACCAAAGTCTTAAGAATAACATCAATTTCACATGTGAATATCTCACAAGAGATGAACGGAAACCTAAGAGAAGAAGAATCCATCACTAGCTGGAAATAAAGCATTGCCAGAAACATTCAAGAAGAAAAACATGGGCACTGGAAAGACAAAAAAAAAGGCCAGGAAGCACATATTACTTGAAAGCACGTTTGCTATCAGCATCATCCTGAGGTTCTTCAACAACATACCGCAATAGTTGCTCCACTCGAGCTTTATCCCTCAGACTGCAAACACCAATACCCCCATCAAACTCTTTATCCGAGAAATGTGAATGACGCATCGGAAAAAATCAGCAAAATATACAAGATGAAGGCTCCTACAAATTTATGAGCCGGCTATTCAAAGCTTTGCATTCTTGAATAATTTCTTCCTCGTCAAGAAGCTCTTCCAATGTGAAACTCTCCTTGTCTAGTATCGACTCCACCTACATTAATAACAAATGAAAAAAAAAACATCCAATCATGAATAAATCCAAATTGAAAGTGTTCAAGCTCCATATGTTAACACTAGAAGAGGATCAACAGATAGATAGCAGAAGCAAGAGACTCAAACTCAATCAAGTGATGCAGAAGCAATGATAAATGTTCTACAAATTCCCGATAAAACTTATAGCTAATCTAACTCGAGATAAAAAAAAATGCAAACGACTTATATAACCTAATCAACGGAGATCAGCAGGAATCGGTTCTCGAGTGAAAAGCAAGAAGACATGCGAGAAAAGGACGATGAAGAGCAATAGGAAACAAGGAATGGAGTCTCTTATAAAAACTCACGGGACACGACGCAGAGAGAGACGCTAGCTTCCAGAACATGGTGGCGGCGAGAGGAAGGAGATGGAGAGCTTTGCAAAGAGTAGATCCTCGAAAAGAGTTAGAGAACCCTAAGCAGAGGAATCGCTAGATGGAGGAGGAGTGGCGATTTTGGGTATCGATCAGTCAATGGTTATTAGGGAGATCCAGAGAGAGAGAGAGAGAGAGAGAGAGAGAGAGAGAGAGAGAGTAGTAAAATTGAAATTGAAATTGAAATGAAATTGAAATTGAAATTGAAATTGAAATTGAAATTGAAATTGAAAATTGAAAATTGAAATTGAAATTGAAATTGAAATTGAAATTGAAATTGAAATTGAAATTGAAATTGAAATTGAAATTGAAATTGAAATTGAAATTGAAATTGAAATTGAAATTGAAATTGAAATTGAAATTGAAATTGAAATTGAAATTGAAATTGAAATTGAAATTGAAATTGAAATTGAAATTGAAATTGAAATTGAAATTGAAATTGAAATTGAAATTGAAATTGAAATTGAAATTGATGAAGTTTCTTTTTTGGAAATTTGGAAAACAAATGACAAATTAACTTGACATATTTTCTTAATAAACAAGATTATCTCACTAATACTTTGATTAACCGTAATCTAATTTTAGCCTCCATTTAATATAAAAAAATTATTTCTATTTTTAAAAATTTCTTAAAAATCCCTAAAATCTAAAAAAAAATCTCATTTTCCTCTTTTTTTCTAACTTCTTTTCTCTTCCCCTCTCTTTCCCGTTCAATTCTCTTCTTTCTTCTCTCTTCCCTCCTCCACTCTTCTCTAATGACCTAATTGAGAAAAATATAAAAAGAAAAGAAAGCACAAAAGAGAATAAAGAAAACTGAGAAGAAAAAAAGACAGAGGATAGAAAAGAAGGAAGAAAAAAGTATTTAAACCACCCGTAGATAACTCACATTCTACTACCTATAGATAATAGACATTGTGATAGAGTGTATACTATACGAAAAGTAGAAAGTAAAAAAAGTGTTTGAATATATATTCAAACCACATTAGAAGATAGAATACAAAACATATTTTAAAAAACACATTCTACGGTAAAACGTAACACAGAGCTACAGGTGAAACCTAAAATCTAGCTTCTTTAGATATATATCAAAAATTATAACATATATTCTACTCATTCGTAGAACTAGAATTTAAGTTCTAGAGATCGTAGAAAAAAAACAAAAAGAGGATAATTAACATAGATTTTCCAAAAACAATTGTTCAATATATTGAAACTGATGGTTCTTGCATATTTTATATTCTTCTAATTTTATTAAAAATTTTAAAAAATTTATTTCTAAATTATTTATATTTAATTAAGAATAGTTTATACCAAAAATTGACAAAATTGAAGAAGGTTTATTAGGACAATATGTGAGTTAATTTGTCATTTTTTCCAAATTTCTCTTCTTTTTGTCAATTAGAGAGCAGTAAGCGAACTTTAATTAGAAAACTTTGATTAGAAATTTGAAATCGATAAAGTAAAAAAAGAGATAAATCTTTACAATATAATTTTTTTTCATCTGAATTTTATTGAACAAGTGAACTAGTACTATACCAGCAACAAAACACAAACACAGTACAACGACAACTAAACTTGTAAACAAACCACATCTACACGATTACTACACAAGAGTAATGTTACAATCTAGAGCCAAAAAATTATGCAACCAGCAAAAAAACTTCTAGCATCACATAAGATTGTCAATAATTTTCCATAGTTATATTGTGGGCAATACGTAGTACATTGTCATTCGAATACTCTATTTCAAACTTTAACCTCTATACAATATAGTTAAAAGCTGTTAAAAATAATGGTAACTAAAATAATACGTAAATACTATTGAACATAACACTTTTATATCGTTTTTATATTTGATATCTATTAAAATAGTATATCTTGTACTGAGTGATACAAAATTACCAATCAAACTCAAAAAAATTGTTCTTAATAACTATGAAAATGATATATACTAAATCAACACTATTATTGATAACATAGTACAATAACAAATGTGATAGAGAATACAAAAACTATTGATATAAAAATATTATAACTTACAAACTGATAGAGAATATTATAACCGGTGGAACCTAAAAGCAAAATTATAACTTACAAACTGATAGAGAATACAAAAACTATTGATATAAAAATAGTAAATGTTAGAAAGTAACTTCATTATTATTTTTACTGTTCAAATATTTGTTTTACACACCATTTAAAAGTTAGAACCATTTACAACTAAATATAATTGTTTGTATATACCCTAGAATAGACTAAATAAAGTTTTTGTCACAAAAATAAAACACAAAGGTAAAATTCACAAAAATATCATTCATTAAAATATAAAAAAACAATAATACCCATCACTTTATATATTTCAATTTAAATTAATTATCAAATAAAAAAATAAAATAAATATTTTATTTTTCAGAAAAAAAATTCAAAATTTCGAAATTATTTTTTTCAAAATTATTTTTTTTTTCAAAATTTTTTTTCAATATTTGTTTTTCGAAATTGTTTTTTCAAAAATGTTTAGGAATCATTTACATATTTTTAGGAAATGTTTCCAAAACTTAATAAATATTTAAAAATGTTATGACATACATATATTGGTTCAAATGATATATTAAATATATATGAAATGTTATACAGATTATAAGTATGTTTTTAAAATTTTAGGAAATATATACTTATTTTTAAGAATTGTTTACATACTTTTAGGAAAAGATTCCTAAAACTTTAGTAAAAGTTCCTAAATTTTTAGGATTTGTATACTAATATTTAGGAAGGATATACTAATTTTTAGAAAAACTGACATATTTCTCCCTCCAAAGTATCATATAACAATAGATAACCACGAAGTTATGCCCCCATTTTGTATCTCTCCAATTATAAAGTTAAACTTCTAATTCCCCCCATCTGAAAGATCGAAAAGTATTTCCCCATGGTTATTGGTTTGAACGGTTTGTGATCTTAACCGAATACAGGACCACTTATACCAAATACCAAACCAAAGTAAAAACCCGATCCAATATGAAATCAGCACCGGCGACCCGCGTTGTTGACCCTATTGAATATTAGAAATCCCCAAATCGATTTTTCAAAATCGAAGTACCCTAAAAAATTAAGCTTCCCAATTTTTTCCTCCAATCTAAAATTCAAACATCTTCATAAGCAAAGATTCTGGAGTTTTTGCTAGAACACCAGCAGGCCGAGCAAGAGAAAGAGTTATGGGTGTGCCTAAGAACTTAGGAACTAGGTGCCATTCCACAACCGACGGAATCGGGAAAGGAATGGCCGAATTCAGGAACTTCGTGCCACTCCACAACCGACATTGCAGGATTCACGTCGAATCGGGAGGCTTCTGGGTCGAGATTTTTTAGGGTTCTTAGGAAAAAAAATTTGGGGATTTTTGATTTTAGAGATTTGATTTCGAAAATGGAGATTTTGGGGTTTAAAAGTCGGGTTAGTTTTAATTCGGTTACCCAGTTTAATCAGGTTGTAATTGGTTTAATCTTGGTTTTAACAAATTAAATGTAATTCGATAAACAGTAACCCGTGTCTAATCATGGTTCGTGTGGTTTTACGTTTCGATCTTTTAATTGATGGAAAAATACGTTTCGATCTTTCTAACTGGAGAAATTAGGAGTTTAACTTTACAATTGGGGAGATACAAAATGGGGGTATAACTTCGTGGTTATCTGTTGCTATATGATACTTCGGAGGGGGAAATATGTCGTTTTCCCTAATTTTTATGAGTGTTTTACATATTTTCAGGAAAAAGGTTCATAAATCTTTAATAACCATTTAAAATAGTTTTGACGTATATAAAGTGATTCAAAATTACTAGCAAAATGATTATAAATATGTTAAAGTGATAATAAAAAATGTTTAGAAGACTAAAAATATGTTCTTAAAATTTCAGAAAAGATATACTAATTTTTACAAATGATTAACATATATTTAGGAAAGTTTTCCAAGACTTATAAACAAATAAAATGGTTTTAAACGTTTAAAAATATGACTCTAAATAAGTTAAAATGGTATATAAATTAGATTTGAAATATTTTGAAGACTAAAAATATGTTTTTAAAATTTTAGGAAAGGTATACTTATTTTAGGAAGGGTATACTAAGTTTTATTAATGATTTACATATTTTTATGAAAGTGTTCCTCAGATTTTAAAAATACTTTAAAATGGGAACATATATAAAGTAATTTTAAATATTTTAAAAGATGATTATAAATATGTTAAAATGATATATTAATATATATATATGAAATATTTGGAAGACTAAAAATATGTTCTTAAATTTGTACGAAGAATATACCAAATTTTAGGAATAATTTACATAATTTTAGGAAAGAGTTCCTAAAAAATTTCTTCAAAACAAAATTGGAAAAATAAAATTTTGAAAAATAAAAACTTTTCTACAAAAAAATATTTTTGTAAAAAAAAACAATTTGGAGAAATTGTTTTTGGAAAAAATAAATTTTTGAAAACAAATCCAATTTTTTTTATATTAAATTAGTTTATTAGTTTATGGGTAGTTTAATACTTTTTCCTTTAATGAATGTTATTATTGAGATTTTCACGTTTGTGATCTCTTTTTGTGATTAGAACTTAAATTAATCTATTTAAGAGAATTGCTCAATTATCTAACTAGATAAACAAATATGAATTTTTGAACCTGTTAAATTTTATGATTTTTGATTCGAGATAAATTGATAGTGAAAATATTGTCTGTTTTTAAGTTATATCAAACTTCCGAAACAGTTATTATTTTTATTTTTGTTGTCGAAAAAATGCCACTTTTTATCGTGACATGATTGCACGTGAATGCTCCGTGCCAAGCTGCATGTCCTTTTGTTTTGAATCTTTAGTATGTACTAGAGATGATCCCGCGCTTCGCGCGGGTGGTTTCAAATATTTTTTTCAATTATTTTAGTAATTTTTTTACCTTATATAGATTTGTTTGAGATTTTTTTTTTGGATGTGCATTTGTTAATGTTATTGCGCGTTTGATAAAATTGTAGGATGTTGAACCTTGAAGATTGGTTTAATGTTTGGACCTAAAAAATAGTTATGAATAAGGGTTATGAGGTGCTTGGTACTCTTATTCGTGCAAATTTACTAAAGGAGACTGATGATAAAAAACATGTCGTGATGCATGACGTGGTTCGCGAAATGGCTCTATGGATTGCATCCTATTTTGGGAAGCAGAAAGAGAATTTTGTTGTGCATGCAAGAGTCGGATTACGTGACACACCAAAAGTCAAGGATTGGGGAGCTGTAACAAGGATGTCACTAATGGATAATGAGATTAAAGAGATAACATGCAGTTCCAAGTGTTCTGAACTTACAACTCTTCTCCTCCGAAGTAATGAATTGCAGAATCTCTCAGGTGAATTCATCCGCTCTATGAGAAAGCTAGTTGTTTTGGATCTATCATGTAATCTGAGATTCAGTAAACTTCCAGAGCAGATATCAGAGCTGGTATCCTTGCAGTACCTTGACTTGTATGGTACATCTATAAAGAAACTTCCAGTTGGTTTCCAAGAGTTGAAAAAGTTAACTCACCTGAATTTGAATCGTACCCACAGACTTCATAGCATCAGGGGCATATCAAACTTGTCGAGTTTAAGAATTTTGAAACTACGAGATTCTAATGTTCATGGAGATGTCAGCTTATTGAAGGAGCTGCAGCTTTTGGAGCATCTACAAGTTCTTACTATAACTATATCCACCGAGTTGGGTTTGGAGCATGTCTCGGAGGATCAAAAGTTGCTGAACTGCATCGAAGAATTGAATATTTTCAGTGTTCAACTAAAACCAATCAATTTGTTGTTGTTGTTGAGTATGGAGAATCTTCGTGAGCTCTTGGTGGAAAGTAGTAATGTCTCTGAGATTAATACAAATAGGAAGTGCAGAGAAAGTGAGATGGCATCGTTTGGTTTTCACAATCCGAGAAGACCATGCTTTACCAACCTCTCCAAGGTGGTCATAGTAAACTGCAATAGCATTAAGGATCTGACTTGGCTACTGTTTGCTCCAAATCTTGTCACCCTACAAATGGCATCATTAGAAGAAGTGGAAGAAATTATAAACAAAGAGAAAGCAACCAATCTTACAGTTATTACACCATTTCAAAGAAATTAGAAATCTTATCGTTGAGTAATTGTTTGAGTGGAAATCGGTATTGGATGATTCGAAGGTTTCAGTGTTTAAGGAGTAGTGATTTTATTGATTATGATAACGATTTTCAATACAAGATACAAAGAGTCGTTTTTTCTCCCCTTTTTCTCCAAATGCGACCTCCCTCTTTATAAACTCCCCTGACCTAGCTTCTCTTAGGTCGCCGCTTATAGCTCCATAGGTGATTATGAGCTCAACCACTCTGCACGTGTCTTCCTGTCGTTCGTCGCAGCGCAACTGTTTGGCCGGTTCTGGCGGGTGCGTGATGATACGCTCGAGCTGCTTGGCAGGTCGGCATTTACGAGCTAGGCAATCATAACTTCGGTAGGTGAGTTCGCCGCACTCCTCTACCTACTGCGCATGTCCATCATTTAATGCTGATCAGAGCCGAGCTACAGTGAAACGTCTGGTGGTTCTGGTGCTCGTTCGCGTCGTCTTGAACCGGGTAACTCGCGGGCCACATGATAACAAACGGGTCGTTCGTGGGCCTTGAGCCTCATGGATATTAATCCTTAACCTCAATCCGGGCCAGATCGTGGCGGGCGAAGCCCACCTCCAACAATAGCCCCCCCAGTTCGTCACCGAGCTGGGGAGGTGCGAACGTTGATAGTTCTTGCACGATTGTCGCAAGGGTTGAGGTCGGTTTCCTGTGTACGTGTCACGATCCTGATATGCGCCATGATCATGCGATCTCGGTGCAAAGTCGCTTCGGTTTCCTTATCTCGTTAATTCGTCTGAACATGTGTCGCGATCCTGCATCCTTGGCGTAAAATCGTTTCGGTTTCCTCATCCGGTTTTGCGAGTCTGGGCACGAGTCGCAATCTTGCGTTCCTAGTGTGATGTCGCTTCGGTTGCCCGGCTTCGTTTGCACGCCTGGACGCATGTCGCGATCTTGCGGTTTATATGTGTGTTCCTCGAGACGGTACCTAGGTCATGATTGCTTTCTCCTCGGGACCTCGCGCCTCTTTGGCTATAAGAAGCGAACTCCGGCCTTCGATTAATCCTTCATTACTTCCGAGCTTTTTAATCTCAGGTAAAACTTTCGTTCTTCTCCCTTTTTCCTCTGCTTCCGTTTTGTCCTGTCGACTTTTCTCTACTTCTAAAAATCGAAACTCGAAAATGGGTCGAATTCGTGCCGAATCCAGTCTCGATTCCGCGTCTGCCGGTGGCTCTGACGCCGCGGAGCCATCTTCTGCTGGGCCGTCTCCGAATCCGTTCGGGGGGCAGAGATCCCCGTCTCCGCCGCCAATGCGCCCGATTCCGGTGGCTCGTCCCCGGGGGACTTCTTCTCGGGGTCAGGGGAGATCCTCGTTATCTTCGCAGCTACGTAGGTTAGCCGGTGGTGGACGAGGGTCCCGAGCTCCGACCTCGGCGAGAAGGAGCGCCGGAGGTCCGCCTGCGCGTCGTATCGAGATGCGCCTGGTGAAGTCTCGCATGGGTGATCGGGCACTAAAGTGTTTGGGGGAGTCGTGCGGTTTTCCGCCCGGGCTTGTGATGCGAGCTCCGGAGTCTGCCGAGCGTCCCAGGGATGCTCCACCAGGTTGGCTTTGCCTATACGAGGCGTATTTCGATGCATGCAGACTCTGGTTTCCTCTGCCGCGACTCCTGGTTGAGTACTGCCGGGAACGTAGGGTCGCCGTCTCTCAGCTTACGCCGGCGTCGATCTGGAACATGGTCGTAGCCCTGGTGATGGGGAAGGAGGTCGGCGTGGATGTAGATCTCCGATTTTTTGAGGAGATGTCGTCGTTCAGCACCAACTCGGGGACTCCGGGGACATACTATGTAAATATTAAGTCCAAATACGGCATCCTACATTCGAAGCTGAGCAAGGATCGTTTTTGGCAAGAGGGATACTTTTTTGTCAAAGTGAATCGGGCTTCCGTAGTGGGGGACGGCGTTTCGTTCCGATCTCAATGGAATCGATCTCCTGGTAGATAGACGATTAGGTAGCTCGTTTTTAAGATCGTTTCAATTTGTTTTAATCTCTTATCTTTTCCTTATGTTTGCAGATCGTCATCTTATTTCCCTTCCTCCTCCGGTGGGATTCTTTAAGGCTATTAAGAGGATTCGGGCATTTGGTCGAGCTCGGTGGTTCGAGGTGAACCGTGACAGAGTGTGTCCGGTTTCGTCTCGTATTAACGAAGGTGCGTGGCTCTTGAGGTAGTCGAGATGAGTTGACAGGTCGGAATCGAGTTGGTACTTACTCGGCCTTTTTTTTTATTATATTTTTTTAGTCGTCTGGAGTATTCCCGAGCTGCCGTCATCAGTTAGAGAAAGATGGTGAAACCAAAGAGGAACTTCCCGAGCTACTCCGCGGCATTGCGCGAGCATACCTCGGCCGAGAAGAGTGGAGCCGAGCGTGATCCTTCACCGGGAAGCGAGGATGGGCTTGTTAGGCGGCGTGTTAGGTTGGCGTCTCGAGTTGAGAGGAGACCTGACTTCGAGGAAGTCGATCCCGAAGTGGCAGAGGTCCCTGCAAATGTCTCGGTAGTTCGAGCTGCCGAGCCTGTGGTTGCCGAGGCTGCTGTGGTGAGAGAGGACGAACCTGCTGGGGTTGAGGCGAGCGAGCCCGCTGGGGCTGATATGGCCGAGCATGCTGGGGCCGAGGTGACCGAGATCATTGTGGCCGAGTCCACTGCGGTCGAGGGGGCCGATCATGCATCTGGGATGCAAACCGAACAAGTATCGATGGCGTCAGATGCCGAGGTGGTGGCATTGGAGGGAACTCCCCGCTGTCGGGTGGATGCCTTTAGAAAAAGGGGCCGGACGAGTCGCATCCATCCAGCTTGGGCGTTCCGAAAAGACCCCGAGTTAGACGAAATCCTCACGCCGTTAATTTCCGGTATGAGGGCGTTGGAGGGTACGCCACAAGAGATGCCTCCGATTGATGATCTCGAGGAGGAAGAGATCTACAAAGACATCGCCGCTGCCCAGGCGCTGGTAAGTTTGTATCCTCGGGTTTTGATAAATGTTATGTTTTGAGGTCGTGGCTGATGTTGCGATTTGTGTAGGTCGTCTGTCATACGAACTGGCTCGTGCGGTCGTACGATTCGAAACTGAAGAAGGCAGTGAAGGACGGCTGATTCGATGCTGAGAGTGCCGCGCTTCTGCTCGGGGAGAAAAGGAGCCTTGAGGACAAGGTGAAGCTCCTTTCTGAGGAGAGTATGGGCTTCGCGAGCCAGCTTGTAGATGCCAAGACTGCCTTGGTTGATCTAGAGGCGGAGAAAGAACGTGTAGAGGCTGTCTGCCGAGGTGTCCAAGCTTAGGACCGATAGGGATGGCTGGGCGTTTGAGAAAGGGGTTATGGCCTCGGTGGCGGACGTGCATCGTAAGGACGCTGATCGGTTAAGGGTCAAGCGGAACTCGCTTTTGGCCGAGAAGGAGTCGTTGGCTACCGAGCTGAAGTCCGAGGTGGCTAGGCTGAGGCGATCTCGGGACCTTTGTGTCTGTAAAGCTTAGGCCAAAACGAAGAAGGAGGCGGCAGAGAAGTACGGAGCTCGATTTGCCAAAATAAGGCAACACTTGGCTGAACAGGAGGCTGCGAAAGACATAGTCCTTATGTTGAGCCAGATCAGTGGGACGCTGGACTGCCTGAAGGTGCTGGCTGAGTCAGATGGAGTGACTCTTCCTTCGGAGAGGATGAGGAAGTTGGAAGAAGATCGAGACGAGTGGGAGCGTCACTTTGACCAGCTCGATATCGTGGAGCTTCTGCCCGCCGATCTGATGGCGACTCCGGTGATTCCGCGATCTTCTACCCCCGATGCTCCAAGTGTTGAAGTTTCCACTGGCTTGGATCAGTTCGGGACTAACCTGCAACCCTAGGATTTTGTTGTTGTTGTTTTTTTGTTTTTTTCTTTTTTTGTTTCTTTGGTAGTCGGTCTCCGCGCGCCTTTGTCGCGGCCCCTTGTATCTCCTTCAATCCCTTTTAACCGAAATGTGAATTTTACGAATTTTGCCTTCTCTTTTCTTCTCTCTTTTTGTAAGATGAAGTCCGAGCTGATTTCTTCCCTTTTAAGTGAATGAAAAAGAAATCGAGTTGTGGATGAATGAAATATGAGTTGTGAGTGAAGACGAAGCTCGTAACCGGTGATGAACTGTCTTGTTCGTTCGCAAGACGGGCTCGGCTTACATTAAGTGTGCGAGGTAGGCTCGGCTTAGATTGATGCGAGACTGGCTCGGCTTATGGCAAGTTTGCGAGATGGGCTCGGCTTAAATTTAGTGCGAGTCCTAACTTGGCTTATATTTCCTCTTATGGGAAGAGTCTTGCCCGCGACTGATCAGGAAGGGGCGTAAAGGTTTCGTGGATAAAAATGTTGATAAAAATGTGGGATTGATGTTGATATCGCGTAAAGCTGCCTACGTACCCGATAATCGAAATCAAGCCAACCGTAGTTCGTTACAAAATAAAAAAGGCGGGCCTGCTACTTAATAATAGTAGCGCTTTAGGTTTGGCGTGTTCCAAGATCGTGGAATTGCTTCTCCACTCATAGTGGTGAGTTGGTAGACTTCGGGTTTGACGATCTTGTCAACGATGTAGGGCCCTTCCCAGTTGCGCCGAGCTTTCCTGCGTTCACCTCGGCGGTATTCTCGAAAACCCTCCGGAGTACTAGGTCCCCTTCATTAAACTATCGACCTTGAACTTTTCTGTTGTAGTATCGGGCTGCCAAGCATCTCGTCGTTGAGGTCGCTTGGCACACTCACTTCTGCTGGAGCCATTGCCTCGATGCCGTGGCAGAGTGAGAATGGAGAACGTTCGAGCTCGTCAGCCCATATTCCTTTTTTCTCCTCGATGCGTTTCTTCAGTCCGTCAAGGATTGTCTTGTTGTTGGTCTCGGCCTGACCGTTTCCTTGAGGGTATCTTGGTGTCGACTTACTCAATCGGATGTTTCATCTGGCGCAGAACCCTTCGAACAAAATAGAGGTGAATTGGGATCCGTTGTCGGTGACGATCTCGTAGGGTAGGCCGTGCCTACATATGATGAATTTCTACACGAATTTTTGGACGTCGATTGCGTGGATCTTTACATATGATTCGGCCTCGACCCACTTGTGAAGTAATCGGTGACTCTGAGCATGTACCGCTTCTGACGTGACCGAGGTAACGGTCCTACGATGTCCATTGCCCATCGCATGAATGGATAGGGGGCTGTGGATGTGGTGAGTAGTTCGGTTGGTACGCGGATCATGGGGCTGTGGCGTTGGCATTTCTCGCATTTTGCAACATAGTTTTGGCAGTCAGCTTTCATCGTTGGCCAATAATATCCGAGCTTCTTTACCTTGAGGGCCAGAGCTCGGCCGCCAGAGTGATTGCCACCTGCGCCGTCGTGCGTTTCCATGATGACGAGCTGTCCTTCAGATTTGCTAATGCATGATAGCATGGCCCCGGTTGCGCTCCATCGGAAGAGTTTTCCGTCCATTCTTGTGTAGTGGGCGGACTTCGTTCTTAGTCGCCGAGCTGCCCACTTGTCCTGGGGGGCCTGGCCGGTTTCGATGTAGTTATTTATCTCTGTGCGCCAATCTTCTTCCTCGGGTGGCTCGAGGTCGGCTTCTTCGATGTCGGGCTCGTTCATCGGTATGCTGATAAGATGGATTCATTTGGCGAGTTCGATGCTTGGTGTTTCGATGCTCTTCACCAGGATGATTCGCCTTTGCGTTGGGTTGGAAGTTGAGACAAGTGCGGCGAGAGCGTCTGCCGAGGTGTTTTCTCCGCGGGGGATCTTGGTTAACGAGAAGACTGTGAATGCCGAAGCGAGGTCGCGCACCACTTTGAGAGCGCCATGTCGTCCATTCGGCTTAGGAGCGCCTGGAACAGTGCGGGTATGTGGCCGTCCGCGGAATGAGACTCCGGGGGCGGTTGTACTGGGGTTCTTGGGCTGCGGTTTTGATCCGCCGGGGGGCTTGCTTGTCTTGGGGGCCGAGTTTCTTCCTGGGTTTCGAGCGGTTGCGCCTCCTAGGATAGTGGCTGATTTCTCATTGCTTGGTCGAGAAAGGACTCGAGGGACGCTGGGCTTGGTCGCAGTGTCCCTGGGCGGCTGTCTGCCGGGTTCTTCGGTTGCGACGGTCTTGCTGCCGTTAGTTGTTTGCGGGACCTTTGGCGGTGCCATGTCGCTTGAGGACGCCATCTTAACTGTTACTCTGTGCGTTTTTGAAACCAAGATTCTCCACAGACGGCGCCAATTGTTTGAGTGGAGATCGATATTGGATGATTCGAAGGTTTCAGTGTTTAAGGAGTGGTGATTTTATTAATTATGATAACGATTTTCAATACAAGATACAAAGAGTCATTTTTTCTCCCCATTTTCTCAAAATGCGACCTCCCTATTCATAAGCTCCCCCGACCTAGCTTCTCTTAGGTCGCCGCTTATAGCTCCATAATCATGAGCTCAACCACTCTGCACGTGTCTTCCTGTCGTTCGTCGCAACGCAACTGTTTGGCCGGTTCTGGCGGGCGCGTAATGATATGCTCGAGCTGCTCGGCAGGTCGGCATCTACGAGCTAGGCAATCATAACTTCAGTAGGTGAGTTCGCCGCACTCCTCCACCTACTGTGCATGTCTGATCAGAGCCGAGCTACAGTGAAACGCCTGGTGATGGGTCCGGTGCTCGTTCGCGTCGTCTTGAACCGGGTAACTCGCGGGCCACATGATAACAAACGGGTCATTCGTGGGTCTTGGACCTCATGGGTATTAATCCTTGATCTCAATCCGGGCTAGATCGTGGCGGGCGAACCCCACCTCCAACAGTAATTTACCTAAGCTGGCGAGTATCTACTGGAGTCCGCTGCCCTTTACGTGTTTGGTGATGTTAAGTGCAGAAGGCTGTCCAAAGCTGAGAAAACTTCCCTTCAATGCTACAAGTGTCCCACGACTACGCGATTTTTCTCTAAAAATGGAGCCTCAACAAAGTAAACTTGAATGGGAGGACCAAGATACGGAAAGTCGTTTCTTTCCTTTAATCTATCGGGTATTCATTTCTCTTATTCACTCCCGCTTAAGATATTGCAAAAGACAGGTTATGCTTTTAAGTGAAAATGATTTTTTCAGAATATTTTGTGCCTCTTAATTTCAATGCCTTCCATAAGTGTCATTAACTTTGTTTATTTTTACTTTCTTCTTTGGTTGTACTTGGACTAAACATCCTTTATTCTGGATGTTGTGTTGTGTTGTTGTTCAATTGGAGCATTTTGTTATTGTATTACTTAAGATGGATTGCATCTTTTTGAAACTACGTACTTACACAATCAACAGTTTATGGTTTTAGGTTGGGATCTTCAAAAAGAACGTGGTGTTTTCGTGTGATGGTCAATAGAATCAAGATGAAAAATTTTGGTTTTTCTATTCCATACTCCATCTCTTTAATGTGGTCTAGTTCTAAACTATGTCTAGTGGCCAGTTTCACTTCACCAGAAAAGAAAGAATCATTAGAACTATCCTCATGCTAAACTGATCTTCAATCCAATCTCCACCATTTAGATCCCTTGGATTTGGTTTGCGATGTCTTCAATTAGAGTAAACCAGCTTTTAAATTAGGACCGTACTTATGCATTAACCGGTTTGGACATTTAATTAATAACCAGCGTAACTTAAAGAAACCAAAATCATCTCCTTCATAGCCACGAAATTTACCAAATCAGAGAACTCGAAACCCCTACATTCACTAATCTCCATTAATTTATCAATTAATAGATTTAAATATCCGAACAAAATTATGTTTTATTAGATCATTGATTTTCGATTTAGACACATTTTAAAATTAATTATCAAATAAAAAATAAATAAAATATTTTATATTTCGAAAAGAAAATTCAAAATTATGAAAAAAATTTTCAAATTTTTTTTTTCTAAATTTCTTTTTTTCAAATTTTTTTTTCAATAACTTTTTTTTTCAAAAAAAAAATTGTTCATCATTTTTAAGAAGAATATACTAATTTTTAAGAATAGTTTGCATATGTTTAGGAAAGAGTTTATAAAACCAAATTTCAGGAAAGATATATTAATTTTTAGGAATCATTTACATATTTTTAGGAAAAGATTCCAAAACTTTAATAAACATTTAAAAATATTTTGAGATACATAAAGTAGTTTTTAACGTTTAAACAGATGACTCTAAATAAGTTAAAATGATATATAAATTATATTTGAAATTTTATGAAGACTAAAAATATGTTTTTAAAATTTTAAGAAATATATACTTATTTTTAGGAAGGGTATACTAAGTTTTATGAGTGATTTACATATTTTTATAAAAGTGTTCTTCAAACTTAAAAAAAATTAAAACATACATAAAATGATTTGAAATATGTTCTTCAAACTTAAAAGTGATGTATTAAATATATATGAAATGTTGAAATACTGAAATATGTTCTTAAATTTGTAGGAAGGGTATACCAAATTTTAGGAATGATTTACATATTTTTAGGAAAGGGTTCGTGTTTCTTGAAAAACAAATTTTGAAAAAAATATAATTTTGAGAAAAAAGTTTGAAAATTGTTTTTTAGAATTTATTTATTTTTATATATTAAATTAGTTTTTATTAGATGATGAGTAATTTAGTACTTTTCTTATTTAATGAATGTTATTTTGGGACTTTCAACCTTGTAATATCTTTTTGTGATTAAAACTTAATTTAATATATTTAAGAGAATAGCCGTTTTTTAATACTAACGAAATCCATTTCTATAAAAAAATTATGTGCTTATTATACTCTTATCAATATATATATTCTGTTTTTTTTTCTATATGATGCTCGTTTTTTCTAATTTAGCTATGAACCTAAAAACAATAGAGCTTAATGAAATGAAATATATCAGAGTACCCAAAGTTCAAACCCAGCAGACTTCGAACTAACATCACAACATACCATCAAACTTGTGTTATGCAATCTAATATGAACGGTATTATCTAATTGCAAATGATTTTGTAATTAGTTCGAATTATGTGCTAGGTGAGAGCCATCTAATATAATATGTTATCATTTCAAATTTTGTACACCAAAAGATACTTGTTTCGTATGTTTCAACTATCAACCATATTCATTCTATTTATTTATGTAATATATTTTTTATGAGCTTGTTATCATTCGAAACAATTTTTTTATTCTTTATATATAATTTTATATTTTTAAAAATAAATTATCTATGCAGCATCGAAAGAATGGAATGATTAGTGATGGGGGCTAGAAATTTAAAATGTTAGTTAGGCCCGAGAGAAGCTGAAGAATCATGGGGTTTCAATCCTTAATATTATAAATAATTTTCAGTCTTATTTTCAAAAAAATGATTTGTTTTTTTTGTTTTAAGTCTTACTTAAAACTTTAAAGTAAGAATCTGCATATACTTCGATTATGAAATATATAATCGCACAATAACAAATAGAAATGATATTCGTGATACATTGTTTGGAATTAGCGAAAATGGTATCTACACGAATAAAATAACATGATATACTGTTTGAAATTAATGAAGATGATGTTTACAGTAATGAAATTGCATGTTTTTTAATTCATATAAAATAATCTCAAAAATGTAAAGAGTTATTAGCATTTTTTTTTCAAAATAAAGTGAAAATAACAAAAAAAAGAAAACAACACAAAACAAACAAACTGATACATAATGCTTAAATTCTTATATACGTTATTGTTTATATAGATTATATATCTGATTTGATTACCTGAACCATTTAATATCCTATATATATCTTGTTGCAAAAAATAGTAATAATAATAATAAATGCTATTCTACTTATTTTGATCTTTCATTACTAATCTAAAACATCTTACTTATTAGAAAGAAACAAAAACAGTAGAGAAGAATAAAAAAAGAGATAAGTAGGTTAGTTAATAACTTCTTTTGGTTTAATTGTTAAAAGTTTGGTTAAGCCATTTCGTCAAGTTCGGTATATTCCTCCTTTTGATCGAATGACTCACTCTCGCATAAACCTTAACTTTTCCACGATCTGCTCTTCTTCTTCTTCCTCTTCCTCGTGCTAGCTTAGGTTTTTTTTTAATTTCCACTACCCAAGCTCCATCCATGGCTTCGTGCGATTTCTTCCTCTCTGCTTGATTCTCAGGTAACACACAAATCTCTTAACTCCGCGCCACCTCGATCTGCGTGCTCTCTTTTGATTGGATCTCGTTTTCTCCTTTGCTTCTCCTGAACAAATCTAGTTATCAAACCAGAAAATCTGCCCTATTGGACCTTGGATTAGTTTTTGAAGTGTGTAGAAAGAGATGATACGAAAGGGAGAATCAATAACTCTACTCATCTCAATAACTCTACTCATCGTCTAGTTTTAGTTGGTTTTTCGCCAATTTTTTTAAATTGGAATTAACTTAATTAGAGCCTTAATTTGATTTCTCTCGATTCAGGATTTTGATTCATGTAACTTGAAACTGTTTTACTGAGAACCTAATGCAACACGATTTCAGTTTTGATTATCATTAGTTGGTATAAATTTGAAGCTAATTTGGGAAATGATACTTCAGGTGTGGGAGATTAAGAACTAAAATTCTAAGATTTAGTAATCATCCATTGGTTAATACTAAAATAGATAGAGATGTGTTGAATTGTGTTGGTGGAGGAAAGAAGAAATGAATGTGAGTCATGCATCGGTTCATCCGGTGGAAGATCCTCCTCCAGCAGCTACAGAAGTAGATAATCCGCCTCGGGTGAGGATGGATGACATAGAAGGGATGCCTGGAACTTTACTTGGCCTCGCACTTCGTTTCTTCCAGTTCTTATTTGCAGCTGCTGCGCTATGCGTCATGGCTACTACTAGTGATTTCCCTTCCGTTACCGCCTTCTGGTAATATTTATTGTTGTTCTTCTCTCCATCGTTAATTTGACATGAATGGCTCGGTGTTTTAAGGGCTTTTGTTTCTTTATGGTGAAAATCTGAACATATCGTAACCGAGTGTGGTAGCAACCTTTCTCTCTGACAATATGCTATACCATAAACTGGTATCTGTTTGTTTGTTGTTTCCATTTTCAAAAGTGCAATACAAGATAAAGTGTCTGGTTTGTGGCTTAATGTGATTAGTAATGAAGGTTGTGAGTTTGTTAATATCTTGAAGGCTGACCAGAAGAAATTCACACTTTCTGAAAGAAATCGTACTAGTATTTTTATACTTTTGTCAAGTAATGTGAGGTAGCTACTTTTTTCCATAATCGGGGATACATTATGGTAAGAAAGATCATACTACATGAGCTGTATTTGATAAGTTAAGCGTTGTTGAAGGCTTATTATATCATGTTTTCATGTGGTCACTGTTACTGGTTAATTTGGTTGTTAATCATGTTTTACTGGTTAATTTGGTTGTTAATCATGTTTTGGCATCATGGTGTTTGTTGGTAGTTACTTAAGTATATTTTCCTTATTGATGGGTACTGGTGTATGTTTTCTATGGATCTTCTGCTGCAAATTCTCTAGAGTCTAGATAAATGAATCTTTTAGTAGCATTGGACATAATGTGATAGTTGAATCGATTTCATGTAATGGGTAGTATAAATTGTTATATATGTATGCGTTATATGATATTTGGTGGCTGTTAGATTTTCCTAAATATGGTTTACTGTTTTTGGTTCATCAGCTACCTAGTTGCAGCCACTGGCCTGCAGAGCTTGTGGAGTCTTGCATTAGCCACCGTTGATGTGTATGCCATAATGGTAAAACGTTCGCTACAGAACCGTAGACTCGTGAGCTTGTTTGCAATTGGTGATGGGGTGAGAGATTGCCACACTCTTATGAAATCATTGAAACCTCTCAGTTTATCAAAATTTGTATGATGAGAAAATGAAGATGGATAAATAAGCAAATCTTTCCTACCTTAAATTCAGGTGACATCGACGCTGACTTTTGCAGCGGCTTGTGCATCGGCAGGCATAACGGTTCTGATAGACAATGATCTGAATAGCTGCTCACAAAACCACTGTGTTCAGTTTGAAACATCAACAGCATTAGCCTTCATAAGCTGGTTTGCTGCTTTGCCTTCTTTTCTCTTCAACTTCTGGTCTCTCGCATCCCGTTGAAAACAAAAAAGATTGAAGATGCTGCTCCACGAGATGCGTTTCCATGGTGTGCTTATTGTGGGGTTTTTTTTGGTGTATAGTGACTGTTTTTTCTTCTTCGTATTTCTTATTCGGGTTTGGATCCGACTTTCTTCAAACCCCAATACCGGAAAACTGGGAATTGTTTTGTAGGCCGGCCTTGTTCGTTTGGTTGAACACTGACAAAGGTTGGTCGGCGTTGGATCTATGATTGAAAAAAAATTCAGTTCTTGTAGCTTCAAGCTTCCAGTACTTGGATCGTAAACTTTACATGCAAAATGGATTTAAACATTGGTTGTAGATTGAATTATCTGTAACGATGGGATTTATGAAAGTTCAAAAACAACAAAATAAGAAGAGAGGACACAAACAGATTGAATAAGAAAGTGAAACAGATACAACAAATCTAGTAGAATCCAGAGATCTCCAAGCCATACCTCCTAAAACTCCCAATATAATACAAATCCTTCTCATTATCAAACTACTCAGATCCACCGAGTTTAATAACGATTACTAAAGTAACAATTTTCAGATACCATCCTCAAAAAAGCTAAACTCAGAGATAGTCTCCAAGACAATTCTAGCAGATTTTGAGATTCTCCAGTAGCTCTTTCACTGTCTGCGGTTCTCCTTTTGAATCCTTCAATGCTGCTCTCTCAGTTTCCTTTGCTGCTGTTGTCTCACTCTCTGAGATTGGTTTAGCTCTTCCTTCTTCTTCAATTTCAAGATTATCGGGCAAGACTGGAATTCTTTCCTCCATTTCTTGGGTTTCTTCTACTTCAACCACAGGCTTCGCAGGGGTTTGGATATTCACTTTTCTAACAGGTAAATGCTCTTCCTTTCTGATCGGTGGTGGCGCAGAAGCAAAAACGGGCACCGAGGTTCTGATCGTGACAGGAGGCGCGATTCTCACAGGTGCAGCACGCATCATAGATGGGATATACACAGAAGGTAGCTGCTGAGTGTTTGTAGAAGGCGGAGGAGGCATTGGAGGTGCAGAGAAGACTGGTACAGCGGTTCTGATCGTGACAGGTGGAGCCATCCCATGGCACGGTGATCTTAAATGCCTCATAGGAACATAAGGAGGAGCTGCTGTTCCTGGAGTTGCAAATCTCTGCTGAGGCCTGTAGCTGCGATTTTCCAAAGCAGATGCTATGGCTCTCTCAACGGAAGTTGCTGCTAAGGATCTGCTTCTAGAAGAAGGTTTCGGACAAATAAAGGGTAAGATTCTCGATGTGGTTGCAGGAGAAGGCTGTGGACTTGTTGGTCTAGGGCTCGGCATGAAAAACTTCTTTGCAAATGGAACCGGGCCACTCGAGGAACTTCCCGTGCCAATATTTTCCTTAATACGATAGTTTATCAAGGCTCTTGCTATAATCACCTGTTCTAGTTCGTCAATGTTCTCAGGATCAGGCATTGAACTTGAAGTTTCTTTTGCCACTGTTACCAAAGAGGAACATAGAAGATAAAACAAGTCGCACCATGTAAGCAGAATTACCATTTTGATCAATTAAAACCAAATCAAAGCCGCAGAAACCGGGTCAGGAAAAAAGACTCACATTGTTTTAGAGAAGACCAAGCGGCCATAGCAGCATTCTTCTCTGCTTGCTTCTTGTTCTTAGCCGGATCTCCGGTGAATGTGATTCCAGCTAATTCTACGGTACCAGTAAACACGGGTTGATGGCCAAGACCAGACCTGAAGGTTGTGTATCGCGGTAGAGGTGCTCCCACTCTCTGAGCTATCTCCTGCAACAGGTTCTTGTACACACCTGTCTCATCCTATACGATCAGATAGAAAGTATGATCAGTCATTGCGACAAGAAAAGCTTCAGACCCAAAATGGTGCATAAGGTTCAACAGAAGGAAGCATGCATCCAAATTCAAACCGATTAAACACAATCTGAAGAATCAGATAAGCCAAAAAAACAAAAAAAATGTCTGAACAATTCATTGTTCTATCACTTCTTTTAGCTATAAACGAAATGTCTACAATCAATCAAATACATCAATGGCCAAGAACAAGATTTCAAACTCTAGATCCAGCCATAGATCAATTAACTAATCTAAAGCATCAACTTTCCAGTTACAACTCAGAAACCAAATCCCTAAGAAACCTAACCACACAGAGTAAAACCCATCAGTCACCTGAAATCACATGCAAAACCCACACAAAAACAAAATCCACAGCTAATAAATTCTAATTAGAATGAAAGAAAACGAAACCCTAAAGAAAAGAGGAAGAGAAAAGAGACGGTGAGGCAAAAAAAAAACTAACCAAGATCCTAGCGGCGAGAGAGTGAGAAGGGCCACGATTAGAGAGCGCATTGAGAGCAACTTCAGCAGCAGAGTGTTCAGCTTGACGGAGAGTAGAACAGTACTGAGGACTCTCGAAGATCTCGCCGTTGAAGTTAACCGTCGCCTTGAATCGCGGCGCGTGGTCTGGACCTTCCCTTATACAAGTATACGAAGGGAGATTGAAGCAGCTCCTCTGCGCAAGCTCCTGTAGCTGATTCTTGTACATTTTTTCTTTTTATCAGCTACTTCCAAAATTGGAAATAAAGAGAAAAAAAAACTCCGATTTCGGAGAGATCAAAGTTTCGTTTTTTAGGTTTTTATTTCCATCATTCCACTTCTCTTTCTTCCAATCATTGAAAATCCCAAACTGGATTTCTGCTTGGTAAGCGAATGAACAGGCCAGATGTGGCCGGTATGGAGATGAAGAAGGCGAAATCGGAGGAAATTTAGGGTTTTTGCAGAGGAAGAAGAGAGAGAGAGAAGGGAGAAGGGAGGAGAGAGAGAGAGAAAGAAGAGAGAGAGAGAGGAGAAGGGAGGAGAGAGAGAGAGAGGAGTGTGTGGGGTTTTTGTTTTAATGAAATATAATTAATGGAGAATTTATTATCTGCTTTATTTGCTGGTAGTCAACTGAACGTTAGCCTGCATGGATGTGATATTTTTCTTTTTTCTTTTTAAAATTTTCTTATACAAATGTGTGTATGTATCTCAAATTTGGGACTGTACATTACTAAAAAAGGGATGTTACCTGAATATACGAAAATAAATTAGTAATCTGGTTTTAGATTTGTTGTTAAGTTAGATTTCTTCAAATCCAAATAATTTTTTAAACCAGATAAAAATTATTAATTTGATAGATGATTAAAAAACAATTTAATTCCGATTAAATAATTTATACTAAATTTGGAATATACATAGATAATTTTTCTTATATTTTAATATTTTTATATATCAGATATAGTTTTACTTTGATAAATAAAATATTAAAACATAAATAAAAATAAATTTTTTAGTTAAATATTTGAAGTTTTTGATGTTTGTGATATATATTGAATCAAAGTTGTTTTCAAAATTTTATATTTAATTATAATTTTTTACATGTTATGATATTTTTGGTATAGCATAATCAAAAAACCGTAATTTTTAAATTGTGTTTGTTGATTAAATTTATGTGAATTTATGATAATTTATTCTTTTTAAATAATTATTTTATTTATAAACAAAGATTACATAATCGCTAATAATATTTTTTATATAACATGATTTTAATAGCATATTACACCGAATGCAAAACTTAACAAATCAAAATGTTTTTATTATGACTTATTCTGTTCAACTAGCAAATACAATTTGTTGTTAAAATATTTTGATTTGTTTAATATCTTTGACAATTTATTTATTTCATTGTAAGATTTTGGCGACAATTTTTAATGATACCAAATCCAACACTACAATGTTTAAACAAAAGTATTTTCACCAAAATTAATTAGATATGTTAATTTTAGCATTTAACGGTAAACTTGTTTTCAACCAATACAGAAACTAGTGGAAAGTCGTATTCCAATAAAAAGGAATATGAAGAAAAGAAAATAAAAAATAACAAAAACAGCTGCAAACCTAAGAAGTAGTGCGTGCTTAAATTTTCTCAAATATTGAATTAATATGTTCACACATCTCTAAAGAATAATGTTAGCAATTGCTATTAAAAAAAAAAGAATAATGTTGGCTTTTGATCAAATTTTGAAATATGTCCACACAAGTCAATGGGTGAAACAAATGACAAGTCGTGAAATTACGGAAAAGCCTATTTCGTTTAAAGAGAGTTTAAGGGGTAGTCTCGTAAATAAACAGTACGAGTGTTTTGCAGTAATAAAAGGTGGGATTCATAATCATAGTTAAGCTTAGTGGCCAACATTAACTTTTTAATTTGTTTTTGTTTTTCATTTAATCTCCTAAAGTTGATGAAGTTTGACTGATCATTATTCATCACATCACTACTCATCTACCCCATTAGTTTGTACTTACTAGTCGTTTTTTCTTATATTGACTTTTTTTATTATTGTGCAATGCACATAATTTACCTTACTAATTATGAAAATTTAAAATAAATTAGTTATATTAAACTTACAAAATTATCAAATATTAATTTTAATTGAATTTGGGAAGAGAGTTGTGTTGATACATGTTATATTCATGAAATTATTTGGTAGCGTAACAAAATAAATTTATGATTATATTTTGATCCAAACCAAATAAAAGATTTAGATTATTAGACAAACTGATTAATTGATTTTGAATTATAAAAAATATACATGCATATAATTCATAATACGAGAAATTTAAATATAATATACAAATTTATAGACAATTGATATACACTATACGTAACTGAAAATAATTTGTGTCATATTCTAAATATTTTAGTTGCTATATTTAATATATAATTTGCCAAGATTTCGATGTCGATATACAAAAATAAAAATTTAAATAAAATTAAATACTAAAATACATATTTAATTTATCAAGTTTGTTGAACTATTCTAATAAATGAATTTTGTTTTTAGTGTCAAAAACAAAAGAATACAAATTTGTAATAAATAATGACCGTTAAAATAATAAAAAATGTAACGTTCGTGTAACGTTTCAATCTTAAAGCATAAACTGAATTTGTTTCATGTAGAAAAAACTATTAGCCTTATAAATATTTACCTAACTAATTATATATAGATTGCAAAATGAATCAAGTTTGTTTTAACATTTACCTTTTGGTGTTTACATTTCTCTTAGACTTATTCTCCTTTCAATACTGTCTAGTAGGTCACATATTGTGTAATATCTTAACATGAACCGCTGTTTTTAAGTTTGCTTATATGTCATTATTTCATTCATTTTCAAAAAAGAAGTATGGCATTATTTATTAAAATTATGATATGACTTCAATCTTATTATGGGATGTACAATTTGACTTATAAAAATTAGATTTTTGGCAAGAATTTTATTTAATAACTATATTTAGCTATATACTTTAATTAATTAATATGTCTCATCATTTTTAAAGTTCTAAAAATAATATAATTTTAAAATGTAGCAAATTTTCACATCAACTTAGATATAAGCATATAGCAAATTTTCTTATAAATATCTATATTTCTTCATTAATTTATTTGTAAAAGTGTTTTAACAATAACAAAACTAATAAAATATTTATCAAAAGTCAAATTTTATGGATGGTTTGATGTTTGAAATGATAATTAGATTTATTAATCGATGTACATAGGCAACTAAGTAATATCCAAATTTTTAAGTTTTATCACTTTAATCGTGATAAAGTATACTGGTTGAGCGATTAACGGTCCGTTCGTTGAACTAAATCAATTTTTTAAAACAAATAAAACCAAAATTTATTAAAATTTATATATTAAATATATACATATTTATAATAAATATAGTATAAACAAAGTTAGTAATTAACTTAATATTCACTAAAAGAAAATTAACCCCAAGTATAAATCAAATTGAAAAATTTATTAAATTAAACTGGAAAAAAATTACAAATGACTATTTTTATAGTTTCTTTATATTTTTTTCTAAAATGAAGCCAAATTCTAAAATAAGTTTTCATCATTCATATCACATGAATTCACCTAATAATGTTAACTAAAATATGATTTCTACATAAAAACTTGAAAAAGGCAATTTAAAAATGATTCAATGACCGTAGATTTCTCAGTACCTACACACCTCGTTTTTCTTTATGTAACGGTTTTTAGATTCTTGGATTTTGTTTATGTCTTTGTGCGATCTTTATTTTCTATGGTTTCTTTCGTAACAATCTCTATTTTTTTTAATATGGAATCTTAAGAAAGATCTTTATCTTCTAAGGTTTTTATGTTTGAAAATTAGATTCACTATAGTAAATAACTATATAATAATACCAATGCTTTAATTTATAAATAGAGTATTTGTCTATGTTTAATATAAATACTATATATATATATATATAATTCTCTACATTATTTAAGATGTCAAATTTATACTTGTGGCATTTACATTAATTTTAACAAGGTCAATTAAAAATATTTTTAATAAATTAAATTTACATTAGGTTAATTATTGTTTGAGATGGATATTATATCTCCCATGTGGACGGTCTATGTGTTATCACGTGTCGTTCATGTTTTCTTTTGCATAAACGATTCTCCTGAATCAAAACTAGATTTTAAGCCGTATAGGATAGAAATGAGGCTATGTTCTTTGCCAAAGGTAAGGAAAAGACATGATGACACATCATGGAATGAAGAAGGCTTGATGGAGATAAGAGTAAGAGCGATCACGCAAGATGATCGGGAAGAGATGCGGGATCAAGCTGTTTCAGCTATTCATTTTTGTTTGTTAGATGATATTACAAATCATGTAGTAGATCTTACAACTTACAAACGGATGTGAGATCAAATTGGAAAAAATGAATATGTTGAAATTGTTGTATAGCAAACTGTGTCTGAGTCATATGGAGCTGTCTGAAATCGAAGATCTTGTTGTACATTTTAACAAATTCAATCAAATTATAAGTGATATGGAGCTTCAGGGTATGATAACAAAGATATATGTTTGAGTGGTTAATGTCAATCGAAAGAAGATAACTTATGTATGCAGTGGTTTTTTTTGTCTACAATAATATTGTTATACACCCACAAATATTCTAAAATCGAATTTGAATCTGCTACAGAACTTTTTTTTTCTCTGAAAGATACTTATATTTAAACACTGAAAGATACAAAGTAAATTACAATGCCGGATAAATCGGAAACATTGTCCGAAAGTTTTATGGGAAACTAAAGCCCTAGAGTTTTAAGGGAAACTAAATCTGGCAGGACATCCTCCAGAACCAAAACAAACTTACAAACCAATGTTTTGAACAAGATTTAACCGAGACTAAAATAATATGTGTCGATGTGTGTTTGGATTTTTAGAGACAATTGTGAAAACAAACCGATAAAAGTAAAATATAGGAAGAGAGGGTCAATTAATTTCCAATTGAACTTCCAACGGTCTTAGTAAAATAAAAGATCGAAAAAAATTAGAGGAATACTCGATCTTCGTAATCCTTTGTTACCTCTTTAATGACGAATTATTTATATCTATTTCGTTCGTAATTAATGTGTAAACTATATGTTTACATTGGTCATACAACATATTAAGTATTAAAAACAGGTGCATTTAAGCAGAGCATTCAATTAGGAACACTGTATTAACCCTCCATCATCCGTAATGTCTAGAGAAGATAAAACAAATTCAAATTTTGTCCCAAGAGCATTTATCTCCATTTCTTGGATTCTCTCAAGAGTTAAGTTATTAAAGATACTTTTTTTCCGTTTCAAAAAGATAATATACTTTTTTATAAATAAGAAAAATTATAAAATTTAAAAAAATCTAAAAAACCGAACAGGTGGAAATTGATCTATAATAAAAAAACATGTTGATTCTCGCTAAATCTTCTTTGTTAATTTATCTGATGTCGTGTTATTTGCACACGAAACCTATATAAATTCAAAAAAATCAAAGTATTCTTCGTAACGTGTAAAAAAAATAATTTTTTTTATTAGTTAGCGATGATAATTTGTTGATTTTAAAAAGAATAATTGAGTTTATTAAATTATTATTGTTTAGAATTATTGAAAATTGTTAATCACAAAAGATGATGCATTTATAATTAAATTTTAATTTTTTTAAAAAATATATGAAAATTTTCTATTAATTTGAAACCGGGAGATAAACATATAGGAAACAAAATTCAAATAAAAAAACTTGTCTAAATTTTGGTGATGAACGAGAGTTGGCTACACAATCTATAACCACCATTGGTTTTCCAGACAATTAAGAGAGAGATTGTAAATATTTGTCACTAAAAGAGGAAGAAAAACTATTTATTTTGTAACTTTGAGGACAGAATATATTAAGTAAAAAAGCTAGAGAAGATAATATAATTAAATTGATGGGCATTTAAACTGAAACCACACAAGATAACAACTCCATACTCCTCACTACCAACTCCACTCTCCAGTCTCCATCCTTCCATCAGATTCAAAACCTTAAAAGGCTTTTTTCTTTTTTTCTCTTTATAAAACCAATTTGCTCTGTCTTCATAATAATCAAATTTGTCTACATCATCTAAATTTTGACTATTCAGTCTGATTAATAACAACAATAAAGAGCTCACACAAGAAGAGAAGCATTAAACATGAAATAGCTTTCTCAAGGGTACTACAACACACCAATGATTTAACTTATTGCCTTATTATTTAAGAAAAAAAAAGAGAAAAAGGGGTGAGTAATGCTAGTACAAGATTTGGTGAATAGTAGAAAGATCAAAAGAGTAATATCACCAAGAGAAAGGGCTTGCTCCTTGCAAGAACACTTCATTCTCCACATCTTTTACTCTCTGGCAAACCTGATTGCATATCTTTATCGCCATCGCCTACAACATACATTTCATTCATCATCAGAAACAAAGCATTTTGCAAGTTTTTTCATGGCTTAAGCATTTTGATTTGAGTATCCAATATAACTTTTCAAGCTAAAAAAAACTCACCTTGTCTGCAAGTGGATCAAATGCTGCATATAGTTCAAAATCTGGTGTGACCCAACATAGCAGAGCTGCAATTATCATAAAAGTCTTTTTTTGTCAGTTCGCAGCGAGAAGATTTTTCGTATTCTGTTGAAATGTACAAGTTCGAAAACTTACTGTAGTTTTCATCTCTTCTATATTGAGTTTTGTGGGGTCCCAATCCCTTCTCATGCATTGAAGCATAGAGTTTCTGGTATGCTCGATATAGACTGTTGACAAAGCTACATCAGTAACTTTTTCCATTCCTAATGTTAATTATTTGGTTGCGTAATAATCCCTATGGAGATTCATGACTTTACCTTTTCTGTTGTCTGTGACTAGTTACTGGAGGTGAGAACTCAGATGAAATGTATTGATCTAAGTATATACTGCGGTACATGAAATGCCAAAGTCCAAAGGGACCTCCAATTCCCACAGACACATCCGCTGTGTCTTGTCTTTGATTAGAAGTAGATGATGGTTTCTGTCGAAGCCGGCGGTCTATTGGCAAATCCTCAACACGCATTCCACCTTCCGTGATTGATCTTTGAACCGTACTTAGAATATTTGACTTAAGAAGAACACCCTCAATGCGAATCCTAACAGATACAGGTTTGTGGACTTCATTACTAGCTTAAATTCACATGCCTATAGAAACAGTATTCGGCATCTTATCATGTCAAAAACACAGGTATCTTCAAGTATGAAAGCGATTTGTACCTGCAATCTTTGAGATGATAGAAGGCCTCTGAACGTGTGGTAAGCAGTATCACATATGTATCATCCTATATCACCGAGTAAGCTGAGTTTAAGAAGCTCTTTACAAATTACAAGTATTAAGTTATAACTCACATCGAAGAAGTGGACATAAGCATGCAAAAAGGCCTGAGGATTGTATCTTGGTAGGCAGATTGGTGAGAAAGATTCTGAAGTCCTGCTAGCAGAGAGGAAGTAATGAGATGAAGTTATACAAACGAATGTTTGGTTCAATGTGGTTACATGGACAAACTATTTGCCACTTGCCTGAATGATTCTGATGACATGACGAAATTTGAGAGGAGAAGCAAGTCATCGGGATGGAGAGACGCTTTCTGTCCACCAGCAAGACTGACAACCTGCAAGTTAACATACAGTCATTAACTATGATGGACTTCCAGGCTGAAAAACTTTGATATTTTGGACAAGGGCTTCTACCTTGTGTCTGCACATTAGTAGTGCAAACAAGACACCAGACTCGCAAACCTCTTGCAATATTTTCCCTGTAGCTTGCCGTAACGCATATGGAAGGGGAAGACAAGTGTAGGCATGCAGAAATGCAGCTGGGTTCCTAAAATTGGGAATAACATCTCGAAGATTGTTAGAACTTTTTCTACATGAAGCTTAGGGGTAGGCCGAAATGAGAAAAGATGTAATGTATGCTGAACAACAGTTTTACAGCTGCGGGACGGACAATAAACAGATTCCAACATCTAATGAACCTTAGAGGCTTGTATGTTAAAAGTAGACATTGTAATATTGGATTATATACTTTGATAATAATTGGTGATCTTTGTATTTTAGCCTATAATCCCTTGTTACTTTTTTATTAAAATATGTCTATCATCAATTCTATTGTTGGTTTCTAAAGTGTTCCATGAAACGATGTGAACTTTTCTAGCAATTCCAGTGAAAAACGTGCTCAAATATCCAAGTTTTTCTACAGATAAGACCACAAGTACTAACATAAATATAGATAAGTCTATATTTTCCTCCAGATTAGGAAGCCATAACGTCCAGGAGGCTGGTAAAACTTCAGTCGCCTCATCTCCACATTAATAAAATAACAGGAAAATAATGTGAAACGAGTTGACTAAAAAGAGTTGCGAAGCAGAGACAAACCAGCTAAATGAATGGACAAGAGATGAGAAGACAGCATCTGTCCCTCCAAGCAAGGGTGTCATGTCGAACTTTGCATTCTTCTCAAAACATCTGTCTATTGACTTAGTTAAAATTAGTATCATCTGCATCACCAATATTGCACTTTTGTTATTTAAATCGCTTATTTGAAGAAGACAAAGTTCTGAAGGAAGGATACAGAGCAGTAGTTCTATATTTACCTGACCATAAAGAAGCTCCAACTGCCCCCTTAAATATTCATATGTTTCATCTGTACAGCTGATGCAGACCAGGTATATTGGCCCCTTCACGAGAAAGACAACCTGAATTTGACCATACACATGACTTACTTATGCAATTGAACAGAACACATCTTTAGGGTGCAAATGGAGCATTCCTCAACAATTTGTTCAAATCAAACCATATATGTTGAATGCAATGGAATGAGCATTCCCCCTAATTCGACTAGAAAATCAACAGAATTCAAAAGGAAAAAATTCCCTCTGCAATACTGGGGACGTATAAGTGGGATAAATTTGTTCATTTGTTTTCCATATCCCCTTTCAATTCTATAGATCATCATTGTATCTGATGAGTCATCTAATATAGACACTACCGCCAACAACAAAATTTATCCCGCGAGGAATTTTGAATACCTGGTGTTTTCCTGCCTTGACTAAATTGACACGGTCACCACTGAAAACAATGGGTCAGGCATGAAACTTTAAAGACAAAAATAAACATTAAGGGAAACAAACATCAGACAAAGCATGTGCATTATACCCATTCTCCACAAAAGAAATAATAGCTTGAAGAGTAGCTGAAAATCCAGCAAGCTTGTGTTCATCTCCATATCTGAAAGATACGAAAATTAATAAACAAATGGAACAAGAGTAAATCAGTTAAAAGGATTCTCTAGCTCGCTGGATTTTGAAGAAGTGAACCAAACCTGGAATATATCGGTTTTCCGGAGTTACTCAATATGAAGAAATGCTTCTTCCTCTTTCTCCATGAAATTGAAGCATCATCCTGCGTTTCATATTAGAAGTTCGATCTCACAATTCCATCTACCGCCGATGAAAACATAATCAATCTTGATCATTTCAAACGTATCATTCACTAAACATTTTCCACAGTGCTATTAGATCGTTAATACTAGTTCAACAACATTCTTGATTAAAACTCTCTACCCAATAACTCCTGGAAAATAGAAACCCAATTAACTGATTCGTCCAAGTTCTCCTCAAATGCAAGAAGCTTTAAATCAGTGTTTCCACGAATCTGGCACTAAAGAACTCATAACCCAACAATCCATGACGGAAACTGAATACTATCGAAAACAATCGCACGGAGAGTAGATGCTTGAGCTGATCAAACTGACCTCGTCGACATGGCGTTTTCCGGGCAACCACGCGGCTTCATGCTGCGAGGCAGTGTCGCCGTCCACATTGGCTTCCCGAATCTCATCCTCGCTGGCGTCGTCAGCTTTGTAAGTAGAGGTAGCTCCGCCGCTGCTCCCTCTCTCCCCATCGTAACCGCTGCTGGTCGGGCTCGGCGGCTCCTCCCCTGCCTCCATTTCCACCGGATGCTCCGCCCTTGAAGACGCCTCTATTTCCTCTTCTCCGTTAGTTCCCGCCAAACCTTCACGCACTGAACCTCCGTTGCTAACTCCGCCTTCGTTCCCGTTGGCCGATGCAACCTCCTCCTCCTCCTCCGCACCATCTCCGCCGCCGTAATCGGTGTGACTTCCATCAGAGACTTCGCTTGGCTCAGACAAATTCATTGACTCCAATTGACTTTGAACACGCTCCGAATTCGTCCCCGGATCGGTGCTAGGGTTGGGATCGGCGAAATCGGTGCCGGACGATGAAGGAGAAGAGCTCGAATCTGAAGTCATCATTGCGTAAAATCGGTGGAAACTTTAGAACGGAATTTTTCAAGGAAGAGAAAGCGAGAGGAGATAAATTGGTCTCCTCCAACGGCAAGTCGTGTTGTTCATTGAATCTCTGTAAAAATCACTTTTGTCCACTCGCATTGAGGGAGAAGATGATTCACGATTCACCCAAAGGATCCAGATTTCAATCGGATATACTTGACCCGCTTAGTGACCCGTCTTGTTGGGCTTTTCTCAATATAGAGGGAAGAGCTCGGGTTTGTCTCATTTACATTTTATGGGCTTTGAGCCTCTTTTCTGCCCCAACAGTTATAACCAATGGATACCAAAGATGATTTCATAGTTTTCTTTTTGCAGATGCTGCCTATAAGCAAATTAGATTATGAACCTGATAAGCTTAATATACCATAAACTTTGTGTGTTTTAACTGGAACACACCAAGTAAAAGATGAACACAATATATATGAAGGATATAAAAAAGAACATAATGATCCTAAGAGAAGAGAGTGTGAAAGAAAGAAAACAAAAGAGAAAAAGGGTCATGGAAGCTTAGAAAGAAGAATGTTTATATTAATTTTAAATTTTTTTAGTATTTTTTATAATTTTGATTACAAATTATAAAATGATATAAAATTTAATATTTTACTAAAAATTAATTAATTGTATTCATAACCAAACACGTAAAGAAACGTGCCTAAATGTTATAACAGTCTATAAAAAAGTAATAAGTAATTATCTAGAAGGACAAAAGAAATGAATAGGGAAATATAAATTTGACATTTAATTTGGGTGGTATCGGTTATATACCTACTGTTTATATTATTCGTCCGTCGTCGCTTTGGTAGAAACTAAAACTAATGAGAGAAGAAAAGGACATGAGTATAAAACGACAAGACCAACGCACATAAAACGACGAACGACTCTTTCAGTCATCACTTACGTTGGGAAATACTACAAAAGGATTACGGCATCTTTTGGGCCCCACCAGAGAGGTACATTTACCCGAAATTACAGCTATGCCACTACTTGCTTACGCCTGATTAAAATATTCATATTTCCACGCGCTGTATTTTTCTATATACGCAAACATATTTAAACCGAGTTATGTCACGTTATCAAAAGTATTTTGTTTTAAAATATTTAAATAATACGGAATTTAAATTCAGAATTCGGAATCGCCTTTTATTTTAGTAGTTCAACCTAAAATATTAAAACTTTTAGCTTCCATTAAAAGTTTGAAAATCGATATATAATAAGTCATTCTCGGTATTTTTTTTAACTAATTATGTTACATCAATTTGTTTTATTTTCTCTTTATTATATATGGCATAACGTTAGAAAATCTTTCACGATATATTCATTGGATTTGAACATGTAATTTTACTTGTATATTACTCTGCCAAGTACCAGGTATTAAATAAATGTCGATATCTTATACAATAATTAAAACGTCGACAACAAATGTTCTAATATATTGTGAAAACAATAATTTATATTTCGAGCTATTATTTTTGTTTTGTTTTTAAAGTCATGTAAATGTAAACTTGAAAGTTGCGTCTGAAGCGATAGAGTGGTTTATAGTCAACTCAAATGTTTTTAAACTTTGATTAAATTCAGAACGTTAATTTATCTCTCCAGCTTAATTTTTTTTTGTTACTTAAAAAAATAAAAAGAAATAAGATAGTTGCAGTTTCTATACTTTGTTATGTTTGCACATGATCTAGGTTATTACATCTATCTGGTGTTAGTAGTAATGGTTACGGCAAATGAAACGTTAAAGTTTAAATTTGTGTAATTTAATCAATTATTGAAATCTTATCCAAACCAGTGATTTATCCATATAAAACGCCTAAAAATATGTTGCGTTTGCGCGATCCAAGGCATTAATCCAAATATTATTGTCTCGTCTACTTGATATTGGTAATAAAAGTATACTATATAACATCAAAAGGTGGTAATGATAGTATATTATATAACATCAGAAGACTAAGTCATCTTTGCTAGGCAATACGAAGTCGTATTAAAAAATGCCTAGTCAATTTTCATATTTGGTGTCTCAAAATCTCAATACAATCTTTAATTTCTCGGAGTAGTAAATAAAATAAAATATAGAAGTTGGTAATAATAGTACGTATAGTCGTATATTATAACATCATATGATTAAGTCGTCTTGCTAGGAAACACGAATTCATAATCCGATGTAACCAACCAGATCTGTGTTTACACTTAAATATAAAATTACCAAGAAACTGAAGTCATCTCAATGTTTTTTTAAAAAAATTGGTAGAAAAAGACAGAAAATGATACAAGTCATTTTTTTATTTATCAGGTTTCAATATTTTCAGATTTGATTAATTGTCTAATTACCGGTTTACACTCATGTTTCTAAATTAAATGTAATTGGATTAGTCAATAAGAAAAGATAGAGGAACATATGCCCACCAATATTGGTATGATTAAAGACAACGCACCATGTCTCTTCATACAAATAATCCAAATCGATTCCACATGATTAACTAATAATTAGCTTAATCCTTTGTTTAGTCCTCGTTGACGAAATAATATGTTCTGTTCTTCAACTAACCAAGATCAGAGAAGAATCTAATCAAAGGACTATAAAAATGAAATAAGTTTGACGATGATGTAAAAAATTACTATATAAAAGAAAATACCGATATTTTGGTGTCCCAAAATTTGAATACATTCTTAAATTAACAGTCTCTTTATAATAATAATTCACCACTTGTCGAAATTCTTAGCCGCGATAATAGAAGAAGCGAAAGTACAAAAAAAAAACGGAAAATGTGAATCCAGAAACTAAAAAATAATTAAAAAAAAACCAACCCCTCCTACTTCTATTTGTAACCCCAATATTTTAAAACAGTTAGTCTTCGATCCCTCTAATTTTAAAAATAGTATTTCGCATCCTACTCAGATCTCTCCCTTTCAACGTCCTCCCAGCACCTTCGTGAACAGAAAACGAGGCCATCCTCCGACTCGCGAGCAATTCATGCGGCGGCACACGCCGTGTTTCTCCGCCGCATATAGAAATTTCGTCTCCGTCGACTTCCTCGTTCGAAACCTGCTTCCGTCGACTCTCTTCCCCGAGAATCTTAGACCAGTCGGGAACGTTGACCGGGAGAGAAGACGCAGCTGTGCCGGAAAATTTCTCCGAAACCGAACCACCTCGAGATTTCCGGTTAGTTCCGGTTCGACCAGAGGTGATTGTAAGGTCACCAAAGGTGAAACTGGAAGAAGAATCTGAACCGGTATTGTAGAGATCCCACTCGTCGAGCTCGAAATCGGAAGCGGAAGTGACGTGTTGCTCAGTGGAGAAGAAACGGTGGCTTGGCCGTGGATAGTAGCATTTGCTCGTCGCCATTTGAAAAGGAGGAAGAAGAAGAAGAAGAAATTGATTTAACTCTCTTTTTTTTTTAATTGAAACTTTTAGATTCTCATTTGGGTTTTGGTTTGCTCCGTTTTATATAGAAGGTAAGGTCAATGGATAGACTCGACGGAATTACTAAACTACCCTTGCAAAATTTCGTATAAGTTTTAAACTTTTGCGATTTATCCAAACGAAACGATGACTGTCAAAAAAGCTTTTTATTCTGCACGGAAACCCATAGGGAAGTATGAGTTTTATTTTATTTTATGGTTTTGCTTTTTGGTTCTTTACATTCAATCTTTAAAAAAAATAATAGTAGTGTAAAAAATTGAGCTATGTGTTTATTAACTTTTTTTCTACGAAATTTTGTAGTTATGGATGCCGACTGAATAATAACACAACCAAGATTTAAAAAGTTTTGACTTGATCAACAAAATTGATGAAGATAATATTGTCAACAAAGGGCCCATCAGCTTCTATTTTCGCTGAAGTCGAGTCACTAAGCCCAATCACATACTCAAATAGTCAATACTTCCTATCACTAGCTTTTACTCTTTTTCGTGAATGTGATTTTATGATATGTTGATATATTAAATATCAAATTCACTAGGTATTTAAAAAGATTGAAGAATATATTCTGATTACTGTTTACAAGTTTTTAAAATAGTTGGTTAATTCATAAGTTAAGGAAATAACTTATTATGTCGGCAATAAGTGATATGTTTTAATAATTTTCAAGAATTACATGGAAACGATGTTTACACGTGTTTACCAAGAAACAATGCCACGTACTATATGATTCAGGAACACACGTCAAAATTTTTAAAATAAGAGGGTAAAACTGTAAATTTAGTTTAAAAAATTCGCAAGACAAACGACAAATTATTGTACGATGAGATGGGCTAAGTAAATTTCATCATCCTTCACCCAAAAGCAATTTCTAGAAGAAAAGACAAAAAAGAAAAGATTAAATTAATTTAAAAGTGGTCCCAAAAGAAACAACACGTGACAGTTCTTCATCGTGATCCACGTGGAGAGATGAGCTTTCGTGTACGACTTCGTGGCGTGAAGGCACGTGATTGCTTCCAGTTCATTGGTGGAGAGCGACGTCGTTTTTCAGGTTCTGTGCATTCATAAAACCCCTTTGATAATTCACGAGACGACAAAATAGTTCGTCGGGGAGAACAACATTAATTAAAAAAAGTAAGATTTAGTTTAACAATTTTTTTAATTAAAATATGACAAACTTTTGCAAAAAATAAATTAGGTGGATTCTGTGCATCTCTACTTGAAGCCCATGTACATTGATCTAACAACGGGCCTTATAGTCTCTAATATATGATTGGATATGTGTATACAACTATGACATTATCATAAACCACAAACCAAACACATTTTGGTCAATTTGATAAATTAATGTCAAGAATATAAATTAAGAATATCAAGATTCTAAAAACTAAAGTTTATTCATAATACTGATTTAGATAGGTTTAGAGGGGAAGGAAATCTAATCTAATTTATTTATAGTTTAGTTAGACTATTTGTTCAAGAGCCGAACAATTTTAAGAACCTAATTATATAGCATTTCCTTCAGACCAAACCGGTCTAAAATTAATGTTTGTTTTTTTTTAAATAACACAGAGGTGGGACATGCCGGCTAGAGTACATGCTTCAACTGGAACATCGCTTCGCTATACCACCTAAATTCTCAATTCTTATCACACGTAGTCCACAACAAAAGTCATAAACCCTAAAATCAAGGGAAACAAAAGAGTTAAGAAAAAGATGTTTATTTATAGCCTTTTGCTTTTGTTTGTTATGTTTTAGTTATCACCTCTTTGAGAAAACATCTTGACTCGTTTTCCTAAGAAGAGGAACAAAAGGAAAAAAAAACGGTTTCATCTAAATATTTCTTCTCTATTTTTACGTTATTAAACCCTATAAAAACCTGGTTTAGGACATTAAGATCCAACAAAAATTTGTCTATTTCGAGCTTCTTAAGGTTTGTTTTTGCATTAGATCTGTATTCCATGTCAATCCTCTTGATGAAGATTGAGGCGAGGCGGCTGCAAATGCCTCCACGATGGACATCAGAGATCGCACCTTCGCTCTTACGCATCAAATTGAGACCGTCAAGATGTCCGAAGCTAGAACCTATCAGAGAAGACAGAGCGGAGGAGAACGACGAATGTGATGTTAATAGTTTCATTGGCAAAAAGTAAAAGGTAGAAACTAACATATGAAGTTTTGCGTCCTTATTCACTACGAGTTGATCAAGAGACGTTGTATCTAACTTCATTTTTGTAAGACTCGTGTGTTTTGTTAAAGATGATACATTTCTCTATTCGAATTGATTAATAGTATACATATTATGAATATGTATGGTGTGCCTATTCTTCTCTTCGTAATTAGAAACCCTAGGCTACGTTATACAAACATAGACTCTGAATACTGTACGGTTTATTCATGAGAATAATGTGGCTTTATATAGCCTTTACATCAAAACAGAAAATGCCTAAAAATACTGAATAAAAACAAACTCTCTACTGCAACTGTTTGACTGAAACAATCGGACATTATTTGACTAAGCAAACGCTACAAACTCAAAAGACTTCTTCAACTCTACTTCTTTACTCTCTAGTTCCAAACTGATTTGCTCCAACAAACCCTAAACTAAGCTTGGTTCACAAGATTTAACTTATCTCCAACAGAACAAATCTCGAGCTTGCTCCTTAAACTTTCAAACGTTTCCCCTTCAGTGCTTTTGTTAAAACATCAGCTACTTGATCTCGTGATCCACAGTGTTCAAGTCGTATCACACCTTCATTAACCAAGTATCTTAAGAAATGAAAACGTACCCCTATATGTTTACACCTTCCACGAAAACATGGTTTGTTTTTAGAGCTTGATTGTTGAAGTGTTTGTCACAAAGAATGACTTTGCTTCCTTCTGCATCATATTTTAATTCCTCCAAAATCCTCTTAAACCATATGGCTTGACAGACACACGGTGAAGCAGCTACGTATTCCGTTTCAATAGTGGAGAGTCTGACAATTGATTGCTTTTTCACTGATCGAAGTCACTGTCTGTGTAGATCAAAACACTTCCATCTCCACCTCTCTTATACCAATTACCAAAATCCATAGTACCACTCAAGTATCGACGGATTAGTATGATAATTCATACTATCTACATAACAACGATCACGCTGGTCCTGTTTTGGTTTCGGATCGTCTCACGGCTGCTTTTGATTTTCATAGGTGACGTAAATCCGTACGTATGGTGTGAAACAAACTAGAGTTTATAGATGGTACCAGTTCTAGACCCATAGCTACTGATCGGAATTATGGTGTTGGATTAATAATTGGTTTATCCTTCTGCAATCCTTAAATGCAAAAATAATTAATAATTGGTTTATTGGATTAATAAATCAATCAATTTTTAATTAGTTTATTACGTTAATCAAATTAAACCCAATGGACTAAAATTTATTAAAACTTTATAATTTTAAATATATACATATATATAAATATATATTGAAATGAAAATATTATTAAATAATATAATATAGACAAAATTGTTATTTAAAATATATTTCACGAAACCTAAAGAAACTCACATAAAATCAAATTAAAAATTTATTAAATTATACTAAAAAAATTAAATTACAATTTATGCTTTTAATTTTTTTTTTGTGAACTTTTATGGTCAAAAAGTAGAAAAAACAAAATTTAATGGTAAATAATATCTTTAAATATAATTATTTTTGCATAATTATTTATGCGCTAGAACTATATAGTTTAGCATATAATCTTTCTGATTAAATCGGCTTGGTTCATAGAAATAAATATACACAAACATGACAATATGTCTCTAACACTGATTAAATTGTTTTGGTTAACTAACTGACGTCTTGGCTTTGTATTAGAACATGATTAACTGATGGTTTGGTAATTATCATGTCATAGAAGCGTGGACAATCAAAGGAATTTTAATGTTTGTTATCGAGTTCGAAATATCTAATATTTTATATAGTTTCGTAGCGGATTCTAAATATTTTTTTAATAGATAAAAAACTAAATAATCACATGTATGATAGTAAATGCAACTTAGTATACCCTTACATTTTTTTAATGACAGATTCAGTAAATAGCACTGAAAATTTTATGTGGCAGCTACTATATCAGATACTTTTTTTTGAAATTGAGATCTTAATACTGAGTAAATAATGTAAAATTTATTGTTTAATATTTTTTGTTGGTTTCAGAATCCAAGTTTAAGAGATATCATATGATACTAAAGAATTTCAAGATTGTATAATTATGTACTTATTAGTCAAATTCTGGTTTGATTTTACAATTTGTTTATATATAAAGTTATAGAAAAGTTCTGCAAATGCTCTGAAACGATAAAATAAATTTGCTGAATGTATGCAAATGTATGGTTTATTTGGATATATACCATATTGATTCTCTATTACCTAGTAAAAATATCAGAATGATCG
Organism: Schrenkiella parvula; assembly: GCA_000218505.1. Taxonomy (NCBI): domain Eukaryota; kingdom Viridiplantae; phylum Streptophyta; class Magnoliopsida; order Brassicales; family Brassicaceae; genus Schrenkiella; species Schrenkiella parvula. Next base: position 13,490,998 of record CM001190.1, on the reverse strand, counting down.
AAGTATAAAAGAATTATTAAACTGCATTATTGTTTAATTTAACTAATGGGGATATAAATAAAAGAATAGACAAGACTAAACGACGATAAAATTCATGGGGTTATAAATAAATTAATACCTCAATATTTTTCTAGATTAAAATAAATAAAACGGAAATGATCGAAGCCGTATCGTAAATAGAATAAAGTTAACCAAACTGAAAAAAAGGCAAATGACCAAAACCAAAATAAACCAAATAAATAATATTGCACTGAAAGCTTCAATAACCTATTAAGAATAACAACGTGGATTATTAAGGATCGTTATTAATGTACTTTTTTGTTATATAAAAAAGACATGGTCGTCTAATTAATGGAATATTGTATTAAATGAATCTCTTTTATTTTTATCAAAAAAAAAGAATTTAGTCATATATTTGTGTAATTTGTCTGGGAGACTTTTCTTTTATATATTACATTTTCAATAATAAAAATATATAAGTATGCTTTTGCCCCAATTTTCAACTATTTCTTTTTTTGGTAGCTTAATTATTCCAAACACCAAAATCTCTCTCTCTTTTATCTCTAAAGATTAAAACTCAACAACTTCTGTGGAATAAGCCGGTCGATGCATGTTCTAAATTAAGTATATAACACATTTCAAATGCGACGTCCTTTGTATATGTGCATTTTTTACAAAGAAAATGGTCATATATATATGTGTGTGTGTGTTTGATAGAGCTTGTAAATTGAACAAGATCCGGATAACATGAGGCTTGAGAACATTGTTAGATATGCATTCAGAATTTGCATTCACATTTCTAGTAAGAAAATTTCGATATTAGTATTTTGAATAGAATACAGAGTTACAAATGGTATCTAGTACGGATTGATGTAAATAGACAAATGACTTGGACGACATGTTGGTGTCGTACATGCATGTTAGCTTTGGTTGGTATATAAAGAGAATATGATGAATACGATATATCTTTATTTTGCTATATATTATAATGATTTATGCATAATAACTTGCCATCGTCTTCATCATCTTGATCATGCATTGCTTCCTCCTGCTTCCTTTCTTGCTTTCGCCCTTTGATTCCTCCTCTTCCTTGCATCATCAACCGCCTTTTGCATTTGATCCAGCGCAATTCTTGAATTAGACAATGCTTCATCAGCCATCTTCTTCACTAGACAATGAGCCATCATGTTGGCTTTATTTGCCAGAGTTTTCATCTCTTCATTAACGAGGCCGGTTCCAATTATGACGTCCTCGTATAGTGAAAGGATCTTCGTGGTCTCGGCATCAAACTCTTCGTCATCCATGTAGGCTTCGTTAATGGCTTCCTTGTAAATTCTGTATACTATGTCTGCGTTGTGCTCAGCCATTTTGACCTTGTTATTGATCTCTTCAGCATTCATCTTGAGAGAGAAAAAGAACAACTTAAGAGAAGTTAGTGTAGAGCTAGCAAGAAAGGATGATCTGTGAATCCATAAGATGCTCAGGACACACCTATATATAATAGAAACACATACACACACAAACACAAGTTCTTAAAGCTGTGCATCGATCATTCTGTTTAGGGAAAGAATAAGTTGCATTTTTGAATAGATAATACTGTTTTAGGCAAGGTGAGACTTGAAAAGAAAATAATAATTGATCCTTGTGTTACATTTTTTTAACAACTTGATCCTCAACTTCAACAAATATCTCAAAAGTGCTTTATTCACTCATTAATTACCATGTCCACTTTTTTTTAGCAACTTTGATCAAATAAAAACAATACACACACACATTGTTTTAACAACTTTGATCTGAAATGGATCGTTGTGCTATTCTTGGGAATTCTAATGCTTTGAGTCACGCGTGATTACCTTAACACTAGATTCATTTTCACTAATTATTTACCTTAAGTTACTAAATCATATTAGCTTCCGTTAGTATCTTATGAGAATACGAAATATATAATCAGCAAATATATTGAATAAGCTTTTAGAACCAAAAAAAGAAGAAGGTGGTCGCTGATAATAATAATACTAGATATTTGAATACTAATCAAATAGTACTTGCATAATAATAAAGATTAAACGAGTCATCTTATTGGAAGACAATATTATAGATATTTCACTATTAGATTATGATGAGATGCAAATTTTTGTTTGAAAATGTAATTGTTTAACTATTGTATTGAAGAGTAATTTCATTCAACAGATTACAAATTTATAACCTGTGTCATAACGAACCTGTTGGAACAAATTTTCTGATATAGAAAAAATAAATTTAAATACAACTTTTTATGATAAGATCTATTGTAAAACATAATATTGATATTATTCGTTATGAATTCTCTCATTGACACATTGAATTGGGTCCAATTTTTTTCTTGGAGTTGTTTTTTGGGCATAAATCCAGTTTTGATCGACAAACTTTAATTTGTATAAAAAAAATTTAGCTTTTTAAGAGGAAAATCATTTATAAGAGAGCCCTTAAATCTGACAAACTTTTGCAAAAATTAAAAAATCAGGTGGATTCTGTGCATCTCTACTTGAAGCCCATGTACATTGATCTAACAACGGGCCGGCCTTCTAATCTCTAATTATTGGATATGTGTGGAGATTCATGAGATGAATACTGACAAAGAAAAATATAAAACTTTTAAAAAATATATTTTTCATCAAAAATTAATTATACTGACATCCTATGTTTGAGTCAACAGCATTAAAGATTTCACAAATTTTGTTTTTTTCAATCCTTTTTTACTTATTTTTAATATTCACATAACTGATTCATTGAAAAACTCTTTAAAAAATTAATCAGAAAAAAATAATACATAAAAAAAAGAACTCTATTAGATAACTTCAGTCAAAATTATTCATGTTTTAATTTGCAAACACTAATTTCTGTAAATTTTGTTGACTACCAAATAGGGCAATCACAATGTTGATTATACCTATGAGTAGCCAGTCAAAATTCATATCGAATATATGTAACAAAAAAATCTTAAAATGTCTTTAACGAAAAGAGTGGAAAATCTTGTGAACAAAATAAACCAGCGGTGAAAAGAATCACGTGACAATACATGTGAACGCAATAAAAAAAATTCAACTAACTAATTTAATCTTCCTTTCGTCTTTAGGACCAATTATGAGATAACATCAAACAATGACATATCAATAATACAAATTAGAAGCCGTAATCAAGGAAAAAAAATACAAATCAGATCGCATAAATAAATTATAGAAATAGAAAAATTACGACGATAAATAAACATATTGCTGAATATTTTCTCTGTTTTGTATAAAGCGATAATTTTACTTAAATGCACATAGTAAGCAAATTTGGATAAAGTTAATTAGAGAAAAAAAATATTTCTACCTCGAAAATATAGTACATTATTTAAAATAAAGGAAATAATTTTTTTTTGGCTAAAACATCGTTTAAAACTAAAAATGAGAGTGTGGAAATACTATCATTTGTAATCAAAGCAAATTTTCATAATATTTAACAATGAATTAACAATCTCACATTCTAGGATTCACATGAGAACAAAATCTAATTTTCTTAAGACATAAAAAAACGTAAGATACAAGATTCAATATCGTGCACAAAACTCACAACATAAATGGAAAGCGTGAAGCTAAGAGATGCATGCTTGACCCCTCTTGTGCCATTATAAGTAAGAGATCGATGTTGTGTTCTAAGGCAGGTGTGTTATTATTACACTCACTCACTCATATAACTTTGTTTATAAATTTTAAAGCAACTAAAACAAAAATTGTTGCTGATCCTTCAAGGGAAGAAGAACTTGAATTTAATTATAGGATGCCAAAGTTTAATGATGGTTCCTACTTTTCAGTCTTCTACTTCCTAATTATGCCTTAATTAAAAAAAGACGATGATGTTACCAACTAATGGTAGTAATTAAGTATTTTATGCATAGGACCTGATTTTCTCATATTTTTCTAATTAGTAATTAGTTTAATGCATAAACTCAGCTTGTGGTTTTTGGGGGTCAAAATCAAAATTGGTTTTGAAAAAAATCTGGAGATTTTTTTAGTTATAGTAATAATTATTGTTAGAGAGTAATATATAAGTAATATGTGTCAATCCATTTACAGCCAATTGATTTTAGGTCCATGAAACTTAATATGGTATCAGAATCCGATCCACGTAATCTAATCCGATCTATTATTGATCCGATCCAAAAAATTGGTCCATCAATCCTTGTCCGATATTCTAAGATTAATGGCCAAAGAACCCTTATCTCGAGAGGGCGTATTAGAAAGTAAACTTCCACATTATAAATTAGAAGAAATCGTAAATAATATATAAATAATGTAAGCCAATCCACTTATAAAAAATTGATTTTAAATTAAAAATCCATATAATTTAATAATTATTTTATGCATAAGACGATATTATCTTTTTTTTAGTAATTTAGTTTAATGCATAAACTCAACTTGTTACCTTCGTAACACCAATCTTGTGGTTTTTGGGGTAAAAAACAAGATTGATTTTGACAAAAATCTTGAGACTTTTTTGGTTTATAGAAAGAAAACCAAAAGATTGTAGGACCATAGAAAATAACAAAGTTAAAAATATGTTAAGGAAAGGTAGAGATATCATGAGAAATCATATTGTTCCCTACTGTAAATGTCTTCTTATCTTTTTCACCACCCAAAACTAATCCTAAGCAACAACCACTTCATTTCACAATCACCTTATAAATACCAAACCTTACCTCAAAGTCTCAACAAACACATTACATTAGCCCCACCTGCTCAACAACTTATAGCCTCCTACACTTTCAAGAAATCCATTGAAGCTGAGAGTTAAGAAAATGAATTCGAAAACTTGTCTCATCTTCTTCTTCTTCTCTTCTCTAATCATCACAAACATCGCCTTAGCAAAAGACCGAGCTCCTCATGGTTTGGCTTATGAGACCCCAGTGGCGTTTTCACCTTCTGCATTTGACTTCTTTCACGCACAACCAGAAAACCCGGATGTCACTTTAGACCCTTGCGCTGAATCGAACTGTTCACCTCTCCCCGTGGCTGCAAAGGTTCAAGGAGCTTTTGCAAAAGCAGAGCAAAGCGAGATAGCAACAATGTCAACTGGTTCAAGAAGCGGAATGGGATCAGCTGGTGGTAGTGTGATAGGGGTCATCTTTGGACTTGCGTTTGCCATGATGATGTGAACCATTCCAATTCCATCCAACCTAGCTAGTGTTTTGAGCTTATATTATGATAGAGCACGTAGCTAGAGTTTGAAAGTTGAAGTGTGTGCTTTTTTCTCTTGACTTTTTCTTGAAGCTTGTATTTAGATTTCCATATGCAGTGGTTAATAGCAGTCTTTGACTGGCCGGTTTAGAGCAAAAAGCAACTCTGGCTTTATATTTGGCTAAAATTTCGGACACTTTTTTAAACATTTTCTTTATAAATTAACAACAAGCTTAGCTAACACTTCTCGTAAGACATAACAATTCTATCAGTTCAAGAAAGTAGATAAACAAGATTAGTAAAAGACTCGAAACAGAGAGAATAGGTTCCCTAATCTTCAGTTTGGGCCTAACCCAGACCGGATAAAAAATGTAATGTGAATTTGAAGAGGTGTGACACGTGAGCCAATGTGTGCTCACACGTGCAAGCTTCCTATTCAGCCGCACGTCACGTGTCCATCTTTCAACACTCGACCGCTCCCGCTTTTAAGGTAAGTTCTTTCTTCTAGACGAAGCAAATTTCTCAGTAACCTAATGGAGAAGAAGAAGAAAAGCGATGAATCAAGGCCGCCATTGATGGCGTTAAACCATGTATCAAGACTTTGTAGAGACGTTAAAAAGTCTCTTGAGTTCTACACGAAAGTGTTAGGTTTCGTGGAGACAGAGCGTCCCGCGTCGCTCGACTTCGACGGTGCGTGGCTATTCAACTACGGTGTTGGGATCCATTTGGTGCAGGTTAAAGACGAAGACAAGTTACCTTCAAACACTGAACATTTGGACCCAATGGATAATCACATCTCGTTCCAGTGTGAAGACATGGAAGCTTTGGAAAAGAGGCTCAAGGAAGTGAATGTGAAGTACATCAAGAGGACGGTCGGTGACCAGGAAGACGCAGCTATCGACCAGCTCTTCTTTAATGACCCGGATGGTTTCATGGTCGAGATTTGTAACTGCGAGAATCTCGAGCTTAAACCGCGCAATTCGGCTGATGCTATACATCTCCCGGGTGATCGACATGCGCCTCCTGTTGCGATCCCTGGAAGATAAGACCATGCGGATGATACTAGGCAGCCTCAGACCAATTCTTAATACTATCTAGACTCTTTTTTTTGGTGTGTTCTTGTTCTTGTACTGTGATAAAGCTACTACTCTATTAATTAATGTTTGTTTGCACCACAAACTCCATCCAGTAGTGACACTTAGAAATGGAGTCTGAGCTGCGATTTGCAACTATTTAATGAAAGAAGACACAAACGTAAACAATAAGCATAAACGTCTCAAATGTTAGCCAGAACCCACAATTTTCAAACCTATTCGATAATTGGAATTGCTTGAATTTTGTAAAAAGGTATGAAAGATTGAAGCATTTAGGTAAAGCAATCTTACAGATATTGAGGCAATCCACTAGGCTCATCGACTGCTGACACTATGAAAGCAAGAAGTTTCCAGGGAAGAAAGTAAAAGTACCTAAAATTTCCGAGCTTTTTGACTTCTTTCACGGGACACCCAGAAACCCAGGAGGGCCACTTTGGATCCCAGAACAGAATATGGATGCTCGCCTCTGCCTGTGGCATCAGTGATTCAATGAGTTTCTACACAAACACAGGAAATCCACATAACATCAAGTGATTCTAGAAGCAGTAGAGGAGCTGGAGGTGTGGTCCGGATCATCTTTGGACTTGCGTTTGCCATGATGATGCGAACCATTCCAATTCCGTTCAGTAGTGTTTGAGATGATACTTGAGCGGAAATCTGCGCTTTTTCTTGTAACTTGTATCTAAATTTCCATACGCAATGGTTAGTACTTGAGTACTGTATTCGACTGTTTACTGCATGACCAAATATTGATCACCTGCCAATAACAACAAATCTAACACAATATAACGGGACGTAGGTCACATCATCTCAATCACTAAGCAAACGAATAATAAGCACTGTTAACATTTATCAGTAAACACAACAAACTCTCATCTCAAGAATGTAGACAAAACAGGAATAATGCTGTATTCAAGATGAGGTCATACAACCCCGAAATCCATAGTATCTAAAAAAGCCCAACACGGCAAGAACAGGAGGACAATCGAAGTGTACTGAGTCTTGTAGAAGTTTTCACATTTTCAGCAAAAGTATATTATCCATCTCTACCATTTACGTGAACTAAGATACTCAATTGCAGGTTCAAAGGTTTGGTCCACAGCTTTGTTCCACAGAGATGCAAATTCCATCCGATATTTCTTCCCGAATATGCGATCTCTCACCTGAAAACAAAGAAAAATCCCAACTTTCTAACTTATAATGCTTCTGTAATCATGAAGTTTTAAGCTAACTGGCCTCTAAACTGTAACCAGAAGTTCATATAAGATTATTACAAATCCAGCTAGTTCTATACCAAAGTGTACAAATGCAGAAAGAACCCTACAAATCCAGCTAGTTCTATGTCAACGTGTATCAATGCGATCTCTCACCTGGAAACAAAGAAAAAACCCAACTTTCTAACTTATAATGCATCTGTAATCGTGAAGTTTCTAAGCTACCTGCACCTATGATCTCTAAACTGTAACCAGAAGTTCATATAAGAACCCTACAAATCCAGCTAGCTCTATATCAAAGTGAATCGATGCAATGGCTCAAGCCTTAGAGAAACTTTCAGTGTTGCAATCCAGAAAATTCATAGCCAATCAGGGGAAATTGAATTGATATCTAGGGATTTGTGAACAAATAGATTCCCATTTAAGAGGATTAGATACGGAAGAAGAAAGGAAATGATAACCTGAGATTGATCGACGGATTGAGATTTACGATCAGCGATGGATTCATGGATGAGTTTTCGCTGTTCAAAAACGATGAATCCGGTCAAGGCGCTACCCAGAGTGGCGCCAAGAAGACGCTCCTATAGAGGAAGAAATTAAAATGTCAAAACAACAACAGAGAAAATCGATTCTATAAAATATGGGATTTTGAGAAGAAAGGTGAAAACCTGAGCGAGAATGCTGATCATGGTGAAACTCTCTCGCGGTTTGATTTGCTGGGAACGACGAAAGGACTTTTTTTTTCGTTTTCTCCTGAAGAAACGAATGAGGAAGACGACGAAGACAAGCACGCATATAGAGTGGGCCAATTATGGGCCTTAGCCCATTTTGTTACTCTGGAATAAATTGGTAAATGGGCTCAGAAGTATCACTGAGCATTAATGATGGTTAAGACTAGCCTTGGAGAAAAAGCAACCAGAATCAGTAGAAAGAAACCCTAATTAATTTAGAGAGCGACTAGTGGGAGCAAGATGATAATGCGAAACATGTTTGTTAATGTAAAACAAGATTTTATATTTCTTCATCATTTCATGATTCTCCTTCCAATATAGTGATTTTTTTTGCTTTCATAGCTTTGACTTCTTAATTCGAAAGCTAAGGCTTTTGGCACACTGGTCACTATTTTTGGGATCATTCACCTACAAGCTTTCAAAGTAAACGATTTATTCGTTTCACCATTTGTAGTTTCAGCTTATAACAAATGCAAATCTCTCAATCAGCCATATATCAGGGAGAGTATGATAATCCTGAAGTTCCCTAGGAGAGCAAGACGAACTTTTGGGCTGTCACGGTCTTCTCAGATAATCAATCTATAATTACTTTGTTTTCCATGTATTTTTTATAAAGATGTTCAGTATTGCTTTCAACTCCATGCATGGACCAATCTTCTCTTGTATTTTGGGTATTATTGTTGTTGATTCCTTATTTCCTTATAAATGGTATATGAGATACATTGCCACGCTATTCAGAGTATAAAAATGAAACAGGTGGTGTTACTGTTTATGAAAATGACATAAATTCTTGAACATGTTACAGAGGTAAAATATATGGTCAAATGAGATATGGAAAAACGATATTTTGGACGGATCCGGATCAGATATGAATATACATGGTTTTGGCGGATCCATATAGTAGTTTTTCGGATCCGGATTCAGATTTGGATATTGAAATTTAAGGGTATCCGATTTTTTCCTTTTTTTGATGATAGGATTAAAGTTGGAATGAGGAGTTCGAACCCTTGTTTATTCGTCTCTCTCTTGGGGCTAAATCCCTCTTTCAAGCAGCCTCAAACTTAAGGGACCAAACTTCTCATTCCTCTGGAGGGCCTGACACGTCGCTGGTCCGTCAAGACTTCTAAGGTCAGGTTACAAACTAACAATGGTTTAAGAAGCTACGTATCATGACTCTTTATTTAATCAACGAACAAAAAATGTATTAAAAATGATTTGAGAGTATTAAGTTGCATAAATACATGCACCAGTGTTTTTTTCCTTTAAAAACAAAAAAAAAGAAACGTCATGCAGCCAAGTGTGAATATTGAAGAAGCTTAATGCGTTCGACATGGGTAGCAACATTCATTAAACAAAACACATGAGGACCTAAAAAACGATATGTCTATTTGAGTATTTGTTGACTTTATCATTTAACAGAAACAATGTATTGATTTATCTTTTTTTCCCACATTCATTCGCTTCCCCTCCTGGTTCTTCGTAGCTCTCTCAAAAGAGGCAACAAGGCGAGAAAATAGATTCCCCGATCGACATTTTTGTAAGAGGTGTCTTGATACGATCCACATTGAATCAGAAGCTTTTTATAGAATCGAATCGAATCGCCATGGCCATGGTGAAAAAGCTCGGTTTCATTGTCATTCTATCAATGTGTCTCGTAATTGTAGATTTCTCGAGCGCTCAGGAGGAGTCTCCATCACCAGCTATCTCGCCGGGACATGAGACACCAGCGGATTCTCCTCTGCCACCGTCTTCTTCACCGAAATCAGAATCCTCTCCATCACCAGTTTCATCACCGAGAGCAGATTCCCTTCCACCACCAGCTTCATCACCGAAACCTGAATCCTTAGCGAATTCTCCTCTGCCATCACCTTCAAGGCCTCCTCAGCCGGAATCTCAGTCACCATCTCCATCATCTTCATCTCTGTCTCCTGTACCAGCATCTGTTCCTGCTCCCTCTGACTACGACGAGTCTGATGAGGATTCAGAGCCAGAGACAGAGTATTTCCCTTCTCCGGTACCAGCTCCTGCGCCGGAAGAGGGAAAACCAGAAGACATCAAAGCAAGCGACGAGGGAGATGAATTCAACGATGAGAGAGGCGAAGAAGATAGCGGGATGAGTGGATTGAAGAAAGCAGGGATCACCATAGGAGCAATACTTGGAGTAGGGGCGATTGTAATCGGAGCTCTTGTTTACAAGAAACGAAGAGATAACTTAACCAGAGCTCGTTACACTTACTTTGAACAAAGCGATTTTCTTTAAACTGCTTCCATATTTGGATTGAGAAACTTATTTCCTGATTCTTTTTTCACTTCTCAGAAACGGAAATACATATATAATCCTTACATTGTGTTTTATGCAAAACGAGAATAGTTGTTGTATTCAATCTTAAAGAGTTTATTATTATTTATTACCTCTTAAGGAGCATTACCATTTCGCAGTGGTCAGTGTGAGGAAAAAGGTCAACGGCCATGGCCTTGACAGGTCTAAAAGGCTCAGAAGCAGGCATTTTCTTTGCTCTGTATCGAGCCAAAGCAGCAGTCCCCATTCTCCTCTGTCTTTGGTAACCTTTGTTCTCTTGATCTGTTTTCTCGAAAGACGGTGTGCAAAGCTCTATCGCGTTTGCCACTAGCGTTTCAGGGTTGCAAGAAATGTACCTGTAATACCAGTGCAATTGAAAACTCTGGTGTTACTATCCAAAATGATGGAAACAGAGTCGAAGAAGCCTATGTTGTATAGTGTTTTGAGAGAAGGAAACTAACACAAGCGTCTTTAACCGTGGATGGGTTCTGAGAGCTTTGATTACATCAGGATGAAGTCCAGGACGAGGTGGATCGACTATAGCAACTACATTTTTGAACCGTGGTTTTGTAGATTGTTCCTGTTCTAAGGAGGCATCCTTCTGCCCTTGAATGTTTGGAGGAGGTCCATGATCTGAGTTTGACATTTCTTCTGTTGAAGAAATTTGTTTGTCGAGATCATCTTTGGCATTACTTAGAGGCTTGATTTCTTCCATTTGAGACACATCTAGGTACTCTGTAAGTAGAGGGCTCATCACATCCTCTGCCTGTAACATAAAGCCAACGAACACTATCATGAAGAAGAACCCATAGGATAAAGATAATGAAACCGACTACAAGAGTTGTTACTGGCGAACACATGCCTTAGAACAAATGAACTTGCAGTTGGTTATGCCATTGATCTTTGCATTCCATTCGGCATCTGATACAGCCGAGGCATTCATTTCTATGCCAATTACCTGTAAGAGCCTAAGATGTTAATACCGAACCCATTAAGACATGATCATTTACCCACTTTTATAGTTTTGTTCAACTTATGAAATTGTAATGAAAAAGTACTATTATTCTTCCACCAAATTGTGTTCATTGGTTTTGCAAGTTAAAAGTAGCAGAGTATTACCATACCAACACGATGTGCCAGTGTAAGCCCGATTGTTCCAGTTCCACAACATACATCGAAGAGTAAAGTGTCGGGACCAAGATCAGCCCAATCTCCAGCAAGTGAATATAACTTCTCGGCGGCGCCGGTATTAACCTGGATCAATCATTTAAATATCTATTACAGAACACCGATTTGACCAATTTATCAAATATGCATAGATCCTGAAGATTTAATTATCACCTGAAAGAATGCTGTTGGGGATATGCTGAACCGAAGGTTATTGATATAATCATGAATCCGAGCTTCAGTCAAGACATTGGTGGATTGGTCCTGATTTGTTCCATTATCTGACATTGGAATAGGCAACAATCGCAGTGGACAATCTGGTGGTGCAACATTTGATATTCCTACGTGATCCTGGGAAAGAAGCGATAGAGGCAGTTAATGATAAAGTTGGACTATAGAGCTACGAATCTGAATTATACAATTTATTTTGAATTTAGTAAAGAAAAACGTGAGGAGAAGTAATCACTTGAACAACTAATACAGTCAGAGGAAGAGGTGGAGAGCTTGCTCTAGCTCCTTCAGCAAATGCTTTTGCCAATTCTTCAAACTCAGTTGCCACTTCGGCCTCATCAGTATCCGTAGTACAAACCTGAATTGTTTCACGCAAGATAGAGAAATCAAAACAAGAGATTAAAGATCAACTACCATCCAAGTCAATGATCTGAGATACAAACCTGAACCATAAGCATAACCTCTGCAATTCTTGTATTAGCATCTTCATCATTTAAAAGCATGCTGGGTTTGCTCCCTTCTCGAACCTAAGATATTTGAGCCAGGTGAAAGGACAATCGAATTAGGTAACCCATGCTTGAGCTATAATATAACAGCGTATCCTACAATACACATACCGTCAACTGTCGCCAGAACCCACAACTTTTAAACCTATTCCAAACTGGGAGCCTTGAATTTTCTAAGAAACTCTGAAAGATTGAAGCATATCGGCAAGCAATTTTGGAGATATTGGGACAGTTCACAGCTTCCTCGACTGCTGTCACACCCGCACTGGAAAGTTTTTGCATTAGTTCTTCTCATGACACTATGAAAAAACACAAGTTTCAGAGAAGAAAGTTACCTAAAATTTCCGAGCATGAATCCAACAGTTAGCTTTCCCTCAACGGAATATCCAGTCGAGAACTCACACTTGTTCCTGTAACCATTTGTAACCGGTGATTCTATAATGCCCTCAAGCTTACATGAAAGGCCACCTACATGATTTAATGTATGAATTAAAAGTCCAGCCCAATATTCATTAGCGAAATCAAAATGGAGATCACAAGCATTGGCTTTGTATAGAGTTCTTACCTATTTCTCTAGACTGAAGAACCCATTCTGGAAGTGATTTTCCGTTTGGGCAAGCTTTACGCGCATTTCTCGTCTGCCAAGAAATATATTTCCAACAAAAAATCAGTCTGTTGAAGTTCAAACTACTGAAAAAACAGCGATCGCAAAATAGAAAAGAAAACATGAGAAAGTTCCTTACAAGTTTTTTCAGCATCTGCATGATAGAAGCCTTTTTCTGTTCAAGCTGGTCGACGTAAGAAAGGTCTGCCAATGGAGTCACAGCTTCACGGGCACTTTTGATTTTAGCAGCCTGGTTTTTTGCTCCGTTCTTATCGGTTGTACGCGGAAGGACATCAGCGATCTTCAAATTCTTGTTATTAACAGCTTTTCCTTCCAAAATCTGCAAATATTCAACAGACTCTCAAACAACAAAAAAGAGAGATATCTCAAATCGATAAACTCGACAAATGGAAGGTAACAACAACAACAACAAAATTTACCTCCACGCCGCTTTGTAATTGTTCTGCATTCTCAAATGTCAGAAAACCAACCATCATTCCTCGTCTTTTCTTTGCAAACTTAAATTCAACTCCCTGAAAAATGAACGAATCAGTCACTCAATCTATCCAAAGATCGATTCAACTACAATAACATGATCGTAGAAACTAAATCAAAGAGCTAAGAATCACTCTTTTACTCTAAAGACTAATTCAATAGTTATGTTTGAGACCTTAAAACCTTAAAAGACGAAAACTTTACCTGCTCTCGAATAAACTTCTTCAGATCATCTGATTGCCATTTTGTGGGTAAATGCACCAGACATTTACTTAGTGACAGATCATGAACACTATCACCACATCCTTCACCATCGTTGTCGTCCATCATGTCCTCCGTGAACATAACCTCGCCCTGTTCTTCTTCCTCCGCGGATTTCAAGGCATTCTCCGACATTTTCGCCTTCTTACCGCGCTCGGAAGTCGGGTCCCACGTGTTATCCGGTTTCTGCCGGAGCTCCTTCTCGCCGTGTGCGTACTTGCACGTGCTTCCATGGCTACAAGAACCCTGGCGCCTAAAATAGGAGCAGAGGCTCGTCTTAAACCACGGCGAAGGAGTAAGATTCGGGTCCGACGATTCAAGATTGGTCTTCTCGTCGTCGCGCTTCCGTTTCTCCCCTACTGCTTCGACATCAACGGAAGATGAAACTGGGTCGATAGGAGCTGGAGTGATATCGGACGGACTCTGAGATTTTAAGGTTTCGACGGAGGAAGAAAGCTCGTCGATTGATGATGACGCCATTGGAGCATCATCAGTAGGATTTGGATCGGACGATGGAGTTGAGTCTACGGGAGCGGGAGTGATATCGGACGACGGAAGCTGGGATGTTAGAGCTTCGGCGGCGGAAGGAAGCTCGTCGATTGATGAAGACGCCATTGGAAATGTGGTGGTAGACGGTAGAGTTTGGTTTATTGGAAGTGGCGGAGTTTCAAACTGTATCAGATTCAGACCTTAAACCCTACCGGATTACTTAATTTTCAACATTGTTTATTTTCTCCAATATTACTATTGTTTTTTATTTAACTTAATGAATTAAAAATAATGACAAAAAAATAAAAATAAAAAATAAAATAAAATAAATCAATTCTCTGAAATTTTGTTTTCTAATTTTTGGCTATAGTGATATTTTTATTATCCGCTAGCTTATGTCTTTTTTAAAAATCGACTTTTATAAGCTTTGTCTTTAAAAAAACTTTAATTTCTACCATTTTTCATGTATTTTCAAGTTCCAAACTTCAATAACATTTACTAGGTGACAAAATAATTGATTTATGAAGTTTTGCATTACAATATTTCTAATTCTAGTTTATTAAAAAAATTAGGTGGATTTCTCAACAATTTGAAATGTTCATTCAATAAAATACTTTTGTCTACATATTTGAAAGACTCATATGAGATTGGAAATGGTCTTAATTCGTCCCATGACACTATGAAAAATTTGCATTATAGTTCTATTCCACAAAATTTTCAAGCATCCCTTCTTAACCAATGTGTACAAACACATTCTGATTACATGAGCAATCATGTCCACGACGTGCAACAGTTAATAGTCTTTGAAGAATATAGATTTTGCCTTTACATATTCGTAATAAGTTGAAGAATGTATCTCACGTTTGATACGAGACAAATTCTACCATTATGGTATCAATCCATTTAATTGCTGCAAATATGCTTTTCTTTTGCCATTCAAACATTTTTCAAATATAATTCTCAAAAATTCATCAACAATCTGTTTCTTGTTTATCTTGTATTTGTAAATTCTCTTGTTGGTGGACCAATTTTATAAGTCAAATCGACTAAATAAAATTAGATATATGAAAAGAAATGAGTTATTGGGGTTTTTTTTTAAAAAGCCTTGAAAATTTTGACTAAAAGATAAATGAGCATTTGTTATTAAAATATAATTTTAAAATATTGGAAACCCATTGTTAATATTTTTCTCCTTCTGTAAACAGTAAAGTGTCTACATTAGCGGTATAGTTATCAACATATATAGTTTAATAACTTTAGTTCCAGCCAAATTTATTTGGATAAACCATAAACTTATACTATTATTACCGGAAAATAAGCCATTTTAATTCTGATTTTTTAGCCTCGTTCGTTTTAATGTTAAATAAATTTATTGACAGCCATTTAAATCCTGAATTTTTCTTTGACTGAACCAACTTAGGTACGACTTTAAGTGATTAAACGGACAGATTAAACCATGTTAAGCCGACGTTTAATTAACTGTTAAAAGCAAGATGACGCCGTTTCTCTCTTCATCCTCAACAGCTAAATCGCGAAAATCCCCAAATCAAACCAATTTTTCAAATTTCCCTTTCTCTCTCTGATTTCTCCTCTTTCTCAATCATCGATGGCTTCCTCGTCTGATCAATCTTGTGGCGTCGTGAACGAACAGTGTGGCTTCCCGTCGAAGTGTGTATGTGGTTTAGGTATCATGATTTTGACATCTAAAACGCAAGAAAATCCCGATAGACCGTTTACCGTTGTATTCGCCAAAGAGACAATAACTTGGGTCAAGAGAAATCGAAGATAGGAACTGGTGATTCGATTTTTCTGGGTTGTTTAGAATTGGGGGTTTTTTCGATTTAGGGATTTCAGAATAAAGGGGTGGGTTTGATTTGGGGATTTTTAGATTTAGTTTTTGAGGGTGAAGAGGGAAACGGCGTTGTTTCACTTTTTGAGGATGAAGAGAGAAACGGCATCGTTTTATTTTTAATATTTAATTAAACGTCGGCTTAACGGGTTTAATCTGTCCGTTTAGTCACTTAACGTCGTGCCTAATTTGATTCAGTAAAAGAAAAATTCACGATTTAAATGGCAGTCAACAAATTCATTTACCATTAAAACTAACTAGGCTAAAGGTCATAATTAAAATGGCTGAATTTTAAAAGTTCGGCATTTAAATATCAGCTTCTAACGACCCCATGACAAAGATCTCCAAAGATTATGGTCGAGTCTTCAACTTTGCAACTCCTCGATCCAATACATGCATGCCACATGACAAACTCCAAATGGAAATAAATTTAGCAAGTAGTAGCGAAAAAGTCGTAGAAAAATAAGAGGAAAATGAAAACAACATCTTTCACACGACGGAGAGAGATCGAGAGCTACTGCAACGACTGTGGCTGAAACTACCACAAGTACATGTGGGTGTACCGAAACTTGCAAATCTTATAGAACATATCACCTGAGTCGAGACATGGCATTTTAAGGAAAGAACATGACTGGTTGAAGAATAAAACAGAGTCGTTTCAACGTTTAGCTTCAGTTTTAAATTTTGAATAAGTCTTCCTTGTTTGTAGGAGGCACTTGCACTTTATCTGTTTAAGTATTTGATCCATAGAATTCGGTCAACCTGTTGTATGTGTGAAGATCTACTTAAATATCTGTTTCTTATTGAATATAAACAAATCGAAGTGTTCAAATTACAATTTATTCAACTCTGTTTTCTGTAAGTAGCCAAAGATATGCGCAAACTCGGAGAAGACATGCCTGATTCCAAGGTAGTTGAGAAGATATTAAGAACTCTTGCGCAATAGAAGAGTCAAACGACATCAAAGAGCTGAAAGTAGATGGACTACAAAGTTCTATGATGGTCAATGAGCAAAATCTGAGTAGACACACGGGAGAGGAATATGCGCTGAAGGTGGAAGGACAATGGAGATTTGGTGAAGAAAGAGGCCGAGGAAGATTCTCACCACGAGGCAGGGGACGTGGGGGGAATCAAGGCAGAGGAAAAAGGGGAAGTAGTTTCAACAAGGACCTAGTTGAATGCTACAAATGCCACAAAAGGGGTCATTTCAAGTATGAATGCCCAGATAAAGATAAGTTGCTAATGGTGCATGTTGATAAAGTACAAAAACAGAGATTTCACAAAACACCCAACTCAAGTTGCAGAACGAGAAGGGTCTGGAAAGTCAGGAAGACAAAGACAAACGCCGTTGTGGATGAAGGATTACGTAGCAGGAAACTCATGATTCCTAATCTCAGAAGATGGAAAAGACATATTTGCAATGTTCAAGGCAAGGTTAGTTGCTGAAGTGTATCATAAAAAACACGGAGTTGACTTTTATGAAGTGTTTGCTCCAATAGAAAAATGGGACACGATCAGGTCTATCATAGTTTTAGCTGCAGAAAAGGCGTGGGCAGTATATCAACTCGACGTAAAGAGTGCATTCTTGCACGGAGAGTTAAAGAAAGATGTGTATATCGAGCAACCACATGGATTTGAAATGAGAGATGAACCCAACAAGGTGTAAAAGCTAAAGAAAGCCCTCTACGGACTCAAACAAGCACCTAGAACATGGTACAGCCGCATTCAAGGGTACTTTCTAAGTAAAGGATTCGAAAAAATGCTACTGTGAACGCACCTCGTTCGTGAAAAAGAAAGGTACCAATCTGTTACTAGTAAGTCTTTACGTTGATGACTTGATCTATACTGGGAATTCATTGAGCATGTTAGAAAAGTTCAAGAGTTTCATGATGAAAGAGTTTGCAATGATTGGTTTGGGAAAAATAAACTCTTTCTGGGTGTGGAGTCGTTCACCGCAAGAAGGGGGTCTGTATAAGTCAGCAAAAAAATACGCAGAAGAGACAGTCAAAAAGTATGGCATGGAAGGCTGTTACCCATACCCGGGCATAAGTTAACAAAGGTGGGAGTAGGAGAAGCAGTTGATCCAACCATGTTCAAACAGCTAATAGGAAGCTTAAGGTACTTGACTGCAACACGACCAGACTTAGTGAATTTGGTCAGCTGGTACATGGAAAAACCCGCAGAACAACACTCAGTAGCAGCGAAAAGAATTCTGAGATACGTTCAAGGAATCACTGAATTCGTAATTCAATACAAACGAGGGGGAGAAAAGAGACTTGTGGGTTATGTGGACAGTGATTATGCAGGGAATATTGTGTCAGCCGCATATGGAGCATCCCAAGATGTGTGGCTAGGGAATGTTCTTGAAGATATAGGATCAGACCAAGGAGAAGGTACGAAAATGCTCTATGACAACAGCTCTACCATTAAGTTATCGAAAAACCATGTTCTCCATGGAAGGAACAAGCATATACACGTAAGGTACCATTTCTTAAGAGAACTTATGAATGATGAAGTTATACGACTTGACTACTGCACTACACAAGACCTGATATTATGACGAAGGCAGTCAAGTTGGAAGTATTTGAGAAACTCAGAAGCAGAATGGGCGTGTGCATCAAGGAAGAAATAACCTGAAATGAACCATTTCAGTTTAAAGGAGGAAATAAAGAATAAAACAGAGTCGTTTCAATATTTAGCTTCAGTTTAAAATTTTGAATAAGTCTTCC
The DNA here is from genome assembly GCA_000218505.1 of Schrenkiella parvula. Classification (NCBI taxonomy): domain Eukaryota; kingdom Viridiplantae; phylum Streptophyta; class Magnoliopsida; order Brassicales; family Brassicaceae; genus Schrenkiella; species Schrenkiella parvula. The sequence goes on along the minus strand of CM001190.1, from coordinate 13,472,131 downwards.
TTGTTTGTTTGTAGGAGAGACATGCATTTTATTTGTTTAAGTATTTGATCCAAAGGATTCGGTCAATCTGTTGTACATGCGAATATCTACTTAAGTATTTGTTTCTTATTGAATAAACACATCGAATTATTCAGATTACAATCTGTTCAACTTTGTTTTCTGTTTAACTTTGATGGCGACAACACTGGTTCGGTTTGAGATCTTGGAGTCGGAAGTCCATGTGTCCCCGGAGCTGGATGAGACTGTGACACATTCAAACACAAGTTGCTTCCAGTTTGTTTTGTCGCGAATGATATCTTTGTCGGATCTCCTCCCATCTCTTCCAACAGAACAAGAGTGTTCCCGCTAGGTTTTATCCACGAGCGAGGCACGTGATATCTGTAAACCAACAAAAGACAATTAGGTTTCCGTTTAAACACATAATATTCGATCCAAAATGTTCATTTTTTTCCTTTGTCGCATACAAAAACCGAAATGAGAAAGAAAAAAATAAAAGCTAATATGATGAAAATTAAATTTTCAAAATTTTAGGATAATATAAACCAAACTATACTATAATTACGTTTTACTTTGGTTACTGTTATTCATAAACCGCAAATCCGGGAAACTGAAATATCTGAACCAAATCAGCTGAGAGAATGTAAGATGGTTTAGTACTTACAATGTCTGTGAAGGTTTTCCACAGTTTTTGAGGCATTTGTTTGCACTGTAAGATCCTCTATAGTTACATGAATCTGTGCAACCACCATTTCGTGCAATGCTGGTTGGCCAGTACCGACCTATGCTCTGTCCGTTCACCCACGCAATACCTTTTCCTGTACCTGTGAAGTCTATCGCTACTGGATCACTCCCAGAAGGAGCATCAAATGTTGTCTGAGAAACATAAAAACGATGATTGTTAAAGAGTGACAACAAAAAACAAGAGTAATCTAAAGTGTTTTTGTGGGTGTAGTTATCATCATCACCTTGTACCAAATCAGTGGCTGTTTAGTGGGCAAAGGAGACTTTGAAACCCATTCAGAAGAATCTCCAGTTCCCAAACCTGTGTCTTCCCCTTTGAGTCCAACCTATAAAAACAACTGTTAAAACTTGAAAGCCAGAGGTAGGACAAGAGATTCTTGTGGTTGATTCAAATCAAATGGAGAGTTAATGACCTGATAAGTCCACTGCTGCGAAGACAAATCGATTGAGCTACCACTTTTTGCGCTTTTAAGTGTCAAGGGACCGGTGATTCCTGCTCCAACTAAGTCAAAGAAAGCTCCATAGTTCTGGGGAATAATTTAGATTAATTGGTTAAGTAGTCATGAAGTTCTGTGCTATGGAGCATCCAGTGCCATATGCCGAACAAATAATGCTTTGCAGATCAAATATGAAAAGAACCTACCGCAAGCCCTACAGTCACACCGAGGAGATCAATTGTGTTATTGCCGGTTACAAGATTAATGGGAATATCCAAAGAAATCTTCTGTTTGCCATTTCCACTTCCTGCAACCAAAACCAGTGTATACAATATGAATCAATGGTATTGTTAAGAAAGACTGTGGCAAACTTAATTTCAACTGTTTGTCAAAACTCAGAGTAGCATATACACCTGCAAGTTTTCCATTAATAAAAGCATAGACCACTTGGCCTAGGGTAACTTCTTTACCAGTTTTAAAGTATTGCCTTATACGTTAGCTCTAGTAGAGTCATTAATAGCAATAAGAAACTAAGCAAGTGAACTTAATAGAAAAAGCAATTGGCTTCTTCTGTCTAATTACCATGTAATAGTTCTGGAAAGTTCCTCCTCGTTGGTAAAACCGTGCGACCGCAAATGCAAGATCTTCAACTGGCCTGTAAGGGGTAGGATCTCCAAAACCAAGGAACCTGGTCATCCGAATATACAAAAAAATGTGAGTCAAATGCCAACTTAGACGAACAAATTAAGAAAGGTAAAGAACCAAGAGATTCACCATCCACTATAGTTCTCGGTCCACATCTTTGGTTTATTGTTTGAGTTAGGAGTAAACTGGTCGCAGTAGAAACCATTGCATGTATTGATCTACCAAGAAAACAAAAGAAAGAATGTCTCAATCAAACTTGCTACTACATATGATGCAAACAAGACTCTTAAGTAGTGAAATATTCAGAAAGTCACAATGGGATCAGGAGCATCTCCTTGCTGGCACATGTTCCATGGTACTGCAGTATCAAGTGAAAGAGCCATAGAAGCAGACCACTTCATATAACTTTTACCGGCTGCACCATAAGCTGAATCAACATTTCCGTATTCATTCTCAATCTGACATCCAAAATCATGAAAAACCAAATAAAAAACAATTGAGTACATCCTCAGAAATGTTACAATAAGTAATGAGAGAATTTTTCCAATGGACAAACCTGCGAGAGAATGATTGGACCTCCTTGTGATGCATATAGCTTTTCTTGCTTCATCAGATCAACAATCTTGGCAGTGAATCGCTGCATTTCTGCCTGCAAACACAAAGCTAAAATATATACATTTGTGACATAACAAACAAAAATACAACCAAAAAAGACACACCACTAAACTATACCTTAAATGGCTCGTTATCAGTTCGAAACTTAATCCCAGGAACAAAATGTAGCCACACTGGGAAACCACTGTTCCACAAAATCCACCATTTTTAAAAATTAATCAAAAACAAAAACAGAATCATCTAGAAAACCCACATTTACCCGTAATTCCATTCCGCGCAAGCATAAGGGCCAATTCGTAGATGGACATAGAGACCAGCTTTAGCAGCAAGCTTCACAAATTTAACTAAATCGTATCTTCCCTCAAAATTGTACTGCAAAATAATTTCCAAAGCGAAAAAAAAAACAAAGAATCAGAGAAAACATAATTTTGACAATAGAATAAAAAAAATCGAAGGGACCTTGTTCTTCTCTGGCTCGTGACCATTCCAGAAAACGTACGTCTCTATAACGTCCAAGCCACCGTCCTTTGATTTCTGCATAAGGTCTGGCCACATCTACACAAAATTCCAAATTATATATATACATATATTACATCCATGTATAGATGCCTAAGAGTGTAGTTACCTCAGGAGTACTTCGTGGATAGTGAATTGAGCCTGAGATCAGAATCTTCCCCTTCCCGTCGATGACAAGAGCACGGTGGTCGTACGTCACATTAGCCGCCGTCGCCGCCATTACTAGTTGAACAAGAAGAAGAAAAAGAAGAGAAATCGTCTCTATCTTCCTTCCTCTAACCATTTTCGCTAAAATTACCATAATCCAACTTAATTCTTCTTCTTCTCTTTGTACTTTAGAGATCTATATAAAGACTAAGCACGAATTGGCTTGAAGATACAGATAAGCATCCTTTCTTTCTTTTATGCTTTTTGCTTCAGCTTCTGTGTCACCTGTTGCTTCGCCGCTTTGTGTTACTGCATTTACTGAATCAACGAAGATAGATACACCTACACAGATATATACATACATACATATGTTCAGAAGAAAAAAAGCTTTCGCTTTCGCGGATGCTTTTTTTTAATTTTCTGTGGACAATCTCTGATTATTACCGCATTGTTTGCTTCTTCCAAGGAACAAAAAATGGCGTTACACATATGCTTATACGTTTTGCATCGTCGTCGTCGTTTTCTTTTGGGATTTTCTAATGGCGGGTGAAGAAGAAGATTAAGAGAAAGGATTAGTGTTTAATTAAGATTGTTGTAGAGTGAAAAAGACGCGCGTATAAAGGTGTTTTGGTGGGTAAAATTATCGAGTGCTTCTCAGAGTGATCTGTTACAGTGGACCCATGATTTATTAGTTGGACAGAAGGAGACACGTGGTGGTTAATATTAGAGCAAGCTAAAGGAAAATTGATTGGACTAAGAGAAAAATGGTAACTACGACTTGCGACTTACGAGGCCGTTTTGGGTTTTGAATAGGCTACTCTTGAAAAGAAAATTCAAGTTATTTTAAATGATTTTTATGTTTTAGAAATGATTTTTAAAGTAACGAATAATAAAATCATAAGAGTATAATCTCTTATATAATTTAAGCAGGAAATTTTATAAAATAAAATAAAAATTCGTTAACACTCATTGTTAAACTATTATAAATTATAAAAATTAATATATCGATAATTTTATAATAAATAATTATACTATTTCATAAGTTAAACAGTTTTATCTAAACTATAACAAAGATTTTATATATGTTTATCTCTATTAACCTAAATAAATAATAATAAATTGTATGTTTTAGAAACTAAATTCTAGATCTTTGGGTATATAAACATTAATAAATCTTTTATTAATCATTTGAAAGAATAAAGTGAAAATTCATGTTTTTTAACGATATGTAAAATATATATTTAAAGTTGAATAATGATATAAATATTTATAAATATATATTTATAATAATGACGGCAAAAAAAGATATAAATATGATATTAGTACAAAATATTATAATTATTATTTTTGAAATAAATACATATTATAATTTTAAGTTGTGAATATTTATAATACATGCCATTCATTTATTTCTAGTAAATGAATAAATAATAAAATATATTTTATTTTATAAACTAATTGGTAGTGGAAGGGTTTAGAGTTTTGTAACTAAATTTTTTATGGTTTTATCATTATCCCTTTCTTTATTATGTTTTATTGTATTCTGCTTTTGTATCTTTGTTTTGTTTCCCTTTTTTGTGATTTAATTCTGGGAAGAATATTTTTTTGGCCAGTTGTGGTTTCCTGCAATTCTGGGAAGAATATTTGCGTCTGTTTGTTCTAATATTATACTTTCAGCAAAAAACTCATAAACTAATAGTTCTAACTTAGCACAAAAGAAAGATAAGTACCATTATGACTATGGTACCATGTCAAAATCGATGCGTTTATAACTCAAAATCATTTAGGTATGAGTTGATCAACTCATGTTCTTTTACATTTTAGATCTTTTTTATATCAGATATTTTTATTTTTAACACTTGCAAAACAATACAGACACAAAATTAAAATACATGAAGATATTGATAAGGAAGCCAATCCCAATACCTTCCCAATATTTATTTTGTTAATGATTCATTTTTGGTTATTATTAGGTCATGTACATAAAATTACATAAACTAAAACATAAATTATATAAATTTATCATGTTAAATTTGCTTTTTCCATTTTTTTATAATTTTCATAAGTTTCTTCTCTTTTTTCGAACTATATCAAATTCAGACCTTAAACCCTACTGCATCACATAATTTTCAACATTATTTATTTTCTCCCATATTACAATTTTTAAAAAAATCTTTAATTTAAAATAAAATAAAATAAATAAAAATCAATTCTCTAAAAAAAATTTTGAATGTTTGGCTCTAATGATATTTCTATTATCCACTAGCTTATATTTTTAGAAAATGTTCGATCTTTGTAGGCTTTGTCTTAGAAAAAACTTTGATTTCTACTAGTGTTTGTGTATTTCCAAGTTCCAGACTTGAAATTGATTTGGAAGTTTTGCATTACAACATTTCTAATGCTAGTTTATCAAAAAAATTAGGTAGATTTCTCAACAATTTGAAATATTCATTCAATAAAATATTGTTTTTCTACATGTTTGAGAAACCATGTGAGATTGGAACTGGTCTTAATTTGTCCCATAACACTACGAAGAATTTGCATTATAGTTGTATCCCACAAAATCTTCAAGCATCCCTTCTTAACAACCAATGTGTCCAAATCCATTCTGACTTACATGAGCAACCATGTCCACGACTTGCAACAATTGAGACTTCTTGAAAAATATAGATTTTGCCTTTGCATATTCGTAATAAATTGAAGAATGTATCTCACATTTGATACGAAGACAAACTCCACTATCTGATGGCTTGATCATTATGGTATCAATCCATTTAATTGCTGTAAATGCTTTTCATTTGCCATTCGAACATTCTCCAAGTATAATTCTCAAAGATCCATCAACACTATGTGTCTCGTTTGTCTTGTATTTGTAAAAATTCATCAGTATCTTTGTGAAACATTATACAAAAAGTAAAAAAAAACATTATGCAAAACCACACACGTGCATGATCCATATGGAACATCCGGCACCGATATATGATTTAAAATCACATTAAATTCATCTTCACATATTCACTTGGTGTCATTTCTCTGCCTTTGAAACAGTATTATTAAACAAAGATTTTTGGCAGGTGGATGATAAATGATAACACAATTGTGTTTGTCCCTCTATAGTTAATAATTATTGGAGATGGGTTTTGCACCCTCTTTTAAGATCATGTCTGAATTAAAATTGGTATGTTAAGACAGTCCATCAAGGTCGACGAAAGTCGAAGATATCGCAAAATGAAAATAAATTTTTCCTTTTCTAAGAAGAATAAGGAGATTCGCCGAGAAAGAAAAAAAATTTCCTAAAATAAAATAAAAAAGTTAATAATCTAACGACTCACCAAGTTTGAAGACAATAATTTCAGCAAAGTATCATTCATTCACAATCATTTTGAGAAATTTAGAAAAAAACTATTACCAAAATTCATTTAATTGAATTTCTCATCCGCAATTAAGTTCGCATCTATTTTTGAGTTCCGACAAATTATCAGTAAATAATATTTTTAAAAAATTTATAGCCTATTATGTTTTAACCCAATACACAAACTTAGAGTTCATGTTCTAAAATATTGAAAACCAATTGTTAGTATTTTTTTCTTTCCGTAAACAGTAAATTGTCTACATTAACGGTATAGCTACCAACATATATAGTTTAATAATTTTAGTTCCAGCCAAACTTATTTGGATAAACCATATACTTATACAATTATTATCCATTTCATTTGCTTTATTGTCAACAATTACGTACTTCAATATCGTATCAAATCTACGGAGATAAAAGGAACATGGCACTCATGAACAAGAAGCTTCAACAGCTAAGCTCTTGACGACCCCACGACAAGGATCTCCAAAGACTCTGGTCGAGACTTCAACTTTGCAACTCCTCGATCCAACACATGCCTGCCACATGACAAACTCCAAATATAAATAAAATTTAAGAAGTAGTGGTGAAAAAGTCGTAGAAAAAAGAGAGAAAAATGAAAACAAGACCTTTCGCACGACGGAGAGAGATCGAGAGCTACTGCAACGGCTGTGGCTGTAACTGCCACAAGTACCTGTGGGTGTACCGAAGCTTGCGAATCTTATAGAAGATATCACATGAGTCGAGACAGGGCATTTTAAGGAAAGAAGAGGACTGGTTCGATTTGAGATCTTGGAGTCGGAAGTCCACGTGTCCACCGGAGCTGGATGAGACTGTGACACAGTCAAACACAGGTTGCTTCCTGTTTGTTTTGTCGCGAATGATATCTTTGTCGGATCTCCTCCCATTTCTTCAAAAAGAACAAGAGTGTTCCCGCTAGGTTTCATCCATGAGCGAGGCACGTGATATCTGTAAACCAATAATAAAACAGTTAGGTTTCGGTTTAAACCCATAATAGTCGATCCAAAATGTTCTTCTTTTTCCTTTGTGGCATACCAAAACCGAATTGAGAAAGAAAAAAGTAAAGACTAATATGATGAAACTTAACTTTTCAAAATTTTAGGATAATATCAACCAAACCACTATAATTACGTTTTACTTTGGTTATTTTAATTCATAAACCGCAAAACCGGGAAACTGAAATATCTGAACCGAATCAGCTGAGAGAATGTAAGATGGTTTAGTACTTACAATGTCTGTGAAGGTTTTCCACAGTTCTTGAGGCATTTGTTTGCACTGTAAGATCCTCTGTAGTTACATGAATCTGTGCAACCATCTTTTCGTGCAATGCTGGTTGGCCAGTACCGACCTATGCTCTGTCCGTTCACCCACGCAATGCCTTTTCCTGTACCTGTGAAGTCTATCGCTACTGGATCACTCCCAGAAGGAGCATCAAATGTTGTCTGAAAAACATAAAAATGGATGATTGTTAAAGAGTGACAGCAAAAAACAAGAGTAATCTAAAGTGTTTTTGTGGGTGTATCAGTTATCATCATCACCTTGTACCAAATCAGTGCCTCCTTAGTGGGCAAAGGAGACTTTGAAACCCATTCAGAAGAATCTCCAGTTCCCAAACCTGTGTCTTCCCCTTTGAGTCCAACCTATAAAGAAAACCGTTAAAACTTGAACACCAGAGGTAGAACAAGAGATTCTTGTGGCTGAATTAATGACCTGATAAGTCCACTGCTGCGAAGACAAATCGATTGAGCTACCACTTTTTGCGCTTTTAAGTGTCATGGGACCGGTGATTCCTGCTCCAACTAAGTCAAAGAAAGCTCCATAGTTCTGGGGAATAAGTTAGATTAATTGGTTAAGTAATCATGAAGTTCTGTGCTATGGAGCATCCAGTGCCATTTGCCAAACAAACAATGCTTTGCAGATCAGATGAAAAGAACATACCGCAAGCCCTACGGTCACACCGAGGAGATCAATTGTGTTCTTCCCAGTTACAAGATTAATGGGAATGTCCAAAGAAATCTTCTGTTTGCCATTTCCACTGCCTACAAACAAAAACCGTGTATAATTAAGAAACTCAGTGTCAAACTTAATTTTAACTGTTTGTGAAAACTCAGAGTAGCATATACACCTGCAAGTTTTCCATTAATAAAAGCATAGACCACTTGGCCTATGGCCAACTTCTTTACCAGTTTTAGAAGTATTGCCTTATACGTTAACTCTAGCAGAGTCATCAATAGCAATAAGAAATTAAGAAATTGGAACTTGATAGAGAAAACAATCGGCTTATTCTGTCCAATTACCATGTAATAGTTCTGGAAAGTTCCACCTCGTTGGTAAAACCGTGCGACCGCAAATGCAAGATCTTCAACTGGCCTGTAAGGGGTAGGATCTCCAAAACCAAGGAACCTGGTCATCCGAATATACAACAAAAGTGAGTCAAATGCCAACTTAGGAGACAAACAAATTAAGGTAAAGAACCAAGAGACTTACCATCCACTCCAGTTCTCGGTCCACATCTTTGGTTTATTGTTTGAGTTAGGAGTAAACTGGTCGCAGTAGAAACCATTGCATGTATTGATCTACCAAGAAAACAAAAGAAAGAATGTTTCAATAAAAAATATGATGCAATCAAGACTCTTAAGTAGTGAATATTCAAAACTCACAATGGGATCAGGAGCATCTCCTTGCTGGCACATGTTCCATGGTACTCCAGTATCTAGTGAAAGAGCCATAGAAGCAGACCACTTCATATAACTTTTACCCGCTGCACCATAAGCTGAATCAATGTTACCGTATTCATTCTCAATCTGACATCCAAAATCATGAAAAACCAAAAAAAATGAATTGAGAACATCCTCAGAAATGTTACAATTAGTAATGAAAGAATTTTCCCACTGGACAAACCTGCGAGAGAATGATTGGACCTCCTTGTGATGCATATAGCTTTTCTTGCTTCATCAGATCAACAATCTTGGCAGTGAATCGCTGCATTTCTGCCTGTAAACACAAATCCCAATCACGTAATTGACAGCTAAAAATTTATACATTTGTGACATACCAAACAAAAATACAACCAAAAAAGACATATCACTAAAACATACCTTAAATGGCTCGTTATCAGTTCGAAACTTAATCCCAGGAATGAAATGCAACCACACTGGGAAACCACTGTTCCAAAAAATCCAAATTTTTAGTTAAAAAAGTGCTAAAGTTTTTTAAAAATTAATCAAAAACAAAAACAGAATCATCCTGAAAACAACATGTACCCGTAATTCCATTCCGCGCAAGCATAAGGGCCAATTCGTAGATGAACATAGAGACCAGCTTTAGCAGCAAGCTTCACAAATTTAACTAAATCGTATCTTCCTTCAAAATTGTACTGCAAAATAATTTTCCAAAGCAAAAAAAAACAACACACACACACAGAATCAGACAAAACATATTTTTGATAGTAGAATAAAAAAACCCAAAAAATCGAACGGACCTTGTTCTTCTCTGGCTCGTGACCATTCCAGAAAACGTACGTCTCTATAACGTCCAAGCCACCGTCCTTTGATTTTTGTATAAGGTCTGGCCACATCTACAGAAAAATCCAAATTATATATTTATAAAGTCATAGATATATACATACATTACATCTGTATGTATAGATACGTAACAGTGTAGTTACCTCAGGAGTACTTCGTGGATAGTGAATTGAGCCAGAGATCAGAATCTTCCGCTTCCCGTCGATTACAAGAGCACGGTGGTCGTACGTCACATTAGTCGCCGTCGCCGCCATTACTAGTTGAACAAGAAGAAGAAAAAGAAGAGAAATCGTCTCTATCTTCCTTCCTCTTACCATTTTCGCTAAAATTACCATAATCGAACTTCGAGATCGATGAGATTCCTTTGTTTCTCTTTGGAATCTATATAAAGATTAAGCACGAATTGGCTTGAAGATACAGATAAGCATCCTTCTTTCTATTTTACTTTTTGCTTCAGCTTCTGTATCACCTGTTGCTTCGCCGCTTTGTGTTACTGCATTTACTGAATCAACGAAGAGAGATACACCTTGACATATATATACACATATTCAGGAAAAAAAATGTTAGAAGATAGACATTGGATTGCTTTCGCTTTCGCGGATGTTTTATTTTTTTAATTTGTGTGGACAATCTCTGATTATTACCGCATTATTTGCTTCTTCCAAGGAAGAAAAAATGGCGTTACACAGATGCTTATACGTTTTGCATCGTCGTCGTTGGGGAAGAAGATTAAGACAGGATTAGTGTGTAATTAATAATGTTTTAATTAAGATTTTTGTAGAGTGAAGAAGACGCGCGTATAAGTAGCCGAGACAGGAAGCAAGTTAAAATAAAGGTGTTTTGATGGGAAGGTGGGTAAATTATCGAGTGCTTCACAGAGTAATCTGTTACAGTGGACCCATGATTTATTAATTTGACAGAAGGAGACACGTGGTGGTTAATGTTAGAGACAGCTAAGGGAAATTGATTGGAAGAAGAAAAATGGTAACTACGACTTACGATGCCGTTGCCGTTTCGGGTTTTGACTAGGCTACTCTTGAAAAAATAATTCAAGTTATTTTATATTAGAACTGATTTTTAATTTTAAAAATGATTATTTAATTTTAAAAATGATTTTTAAAAGTAGCGAATGATAAGATCATCATAGTATAATCTCTTATATATTTAAAGAAAGAACTTTTTATAAAATAAAAAACAATCGTTAACATTGATTTATTATTTTATTATAAATTATAAGAATTAATACATTGATGATTACACAATAAACAATTATACTATTTTATGGACAATCATGGTTTTATTGAAATTACAATGAAAATTTTATGTATGTTTATCTCTATTAATCTAGCTAAATTATAATAAATTTTATTTTTGGAAATTAAATTTTAAATTTTTCGATATGTTAACATTAATAAATATTTGGTTAATTATTCGAACGAAAAAATTTAATATTAAAATTTTATATTTTTTAATAGCATGCAAATTTATATTTAAATTTGAATAATGATGCAATGATGATATTAGTATGAATCACTAGATTATGATTATTATTTTTGAACTAAATGCATATTATAGTTTTCATTTTTGTGAATATTTATAAAACATGCCATCCTTTTATTTCTATTAAAGGAATAAGTAACAAAATATATTTTATACCATAAATTAATAGTTCTAACTTAACACAAAAGAAAGATAAGTATTGCTGTGACTAAGATACCATGTCATAATCGATGCGTTTATAATTCAAAATCATATAGGTGTGACTTGATCAACTCATGTTTTTATGTTTTAATTTTTTTATGCCAGATATTTTAATAAATGTCAAAACAAAACAAACACAAAATTAGTACACCACAAGATATTGATAAGGAAGCCAATCCAAGTACCCTCCCAATATATATTTTGTTAATGATTCAATGTTGGTTATTATTAGGTCATGTACATAAAATTACAAAAACTAAAACATAAAAATTATATAAGCTTATCTTATCGTTGTATGTGTTTATAGTGTTACTTGTGACGAGATCACAACACCATCAGAATAATGGTGGTTCCAACGACTAAAACTAGACTGTGGTACATGCACTAGTGCGTCATAGCTCAGACCACTACGTCACCCACTTGAATCTTTTTTTTTAAAAAAAGAGAAAAATCATCGTAAATCGACTTTCAACACGTTAATATTGGTTTTATCTGTCGGTGTGTCTACTATTATATTATTTGTCGTCTTTTATTCTTTTTGTTAGATAATGTAAATGTTGGTGTCTAGTTAAGATTGGATTTTGTAGATGTTTAATATTTGCCTATTAATATGAGTCATGAAAAACAAAGAATGTGATATGAACAGTCAAAAGTGAATTTTCTAATATAGAAAGGAAAAAGACATATTAAATGCTGATTTTAATTAGTTGATGACATAATAATATATTAACATAAACTACTAAACTATATGTTAATCTACAATTATTTCGATTTACTATCATTAAAATTAACCAAGACTTATAACATATCGGTTTGTGTTAGTATCATTTAGTATTATTGTTTGGATTCGAATTCAGTTTAACGCGTATTATTAAATTATTCAAAAAAAATTAATAAAATTAATACATGTGCTAAAAAAGCATAGTGGTTAGATATATATATGCAATAAAACAGGATTGTGATATTTTGTTGGTCATCAATTAGGGTTTTTTATATTATCAACCAAACGAATTAGGATTTATTAACCCAAATTATATATATATTTTTAAAATTGTTATTAAAGACAAGAATATAAAATAAGATTAAAAAGGGTATTTATTTATAAATGGAGAGCGTTGGGGATGAATGTCGTTGTCTCAACCAACAAAACAACAACATGTGACGCGCGTTTCCATGAATCGTCCGTGTTTGGTACTATTAGCGTAGCGACCTCATCATATTCCTCATTCTCATCATTTATTATTCACACAAGTCGCTCACCATATTTTCATTATTTTACTCAATTCATTTTATTTTATTTTTAATGTTATAATACTTAAATTTGTTTAATAACATGTCAATCGTATGCAAATTATTTACCTAATCCAGTGCTGTGATCACATAAGTTATGTGAGATTTGAATTCATACAGTAATCATTTTAAAAACAGACTAATTTCTTTCTGTGTTTTTCGTTTAATTTTTCTACTAATTTTTTATTCTATTTTACTAATGTTTTGGGATAAATACTGAAAAATTGATACTTCTTGCATGTTTTTTCTTTTACGTTTTAGTGCTCTTTGGATCAATTGCCATTTGCCACAACAAATATAGTTTTGGGCTTTATGCCCATTTCGAGTCATCACATGTCATGTTTTAACAACAACACACCTTATTGTTTGTACAACAAACACCTTGAAAACTTGATTTTCATTCTCAAATTACAAATTTGGAAATTATTATGATTTATATGCCATTGAGGATTACTCGCGGTCTTATGTTAATGCATACCTCTAATACACAATTGGGTTTAGTATACACTTTATAAAACTAAAACTTCTCTTGAGTTTTTTTTTTCAGAAGTTTGTACATAAGTAGATCGGCTTTAATTTAGCAACTTCTCAAGAAGACATAATTCATTTCTGCCTTTGATTATGACCAAACCTATAAACCAAAGATTCTAAAAGTCTAATCCCCTACCAGTTTCAGACAACTCTTTCTTTGGAGAAGAAGAAGAAGACAAACCATTATCTAATTCATAGAGCTCTTCATTTTCATCTTCATCTTCAGAATCAGCTTCAGTGTCTGAACAACTCATATAAAGCTTATTCCGGTCGTGATCACGTGATTCCGATGGAGAATCATCCAAGATCGAAAGAGGATTTCTGTTACTCGGGTCATCGTAAAGAGCAACATGTCTGTAGTATAGTTCAAGTTCCTTCTCTGCAATTGCAATGAAGTGTTTTACCGACTCAAGAGATTGTTCGTACTTTGATTTTTCATATGCCTGCAAAAGAAACAATACCATGTTAGGAATCAGCAAAGAAAAAACAAAGCCCCAAACAAACAATAGTAGACTTTAGAATGATAGATATATCTCTAATAGCCAAAACGGAATGGAGAAATCCTGTTTCAACAATGGTAAAGTTTCTACTTTCCAGATCCTAATGAACGAAGCCGTAGATGCAATGTTAAGCATGTAAGGTTATACCAACCATTCATCTGCAATTAGATGCCAAAACTAGTAACAATTTGAGGACTTACCCTTTTCTTCGATAATGTATCGATTGGAGACATAACTTTTGGCTGCACATAACCTTTCCCTCTATAAAATATGATTGTATCATCGCCGATTATGTTAACAGGCACACCACCACTCAGTTTAGCAAGCTCTTCCGCGTACTGTTGCACTTGGCCTGGCTTACTATTATTGCAGATAACCTTAATGGTTTCATGTTTTTTCCAATGCAGATGCATGTTTAGAATAACACCACCAAATACTCCTCTTCTCCCAATTGGTACATAATTAGATCTTTTCTGACCCATTTTCTTCAGGTAGAAACGTTCTTCCCCAGTAATCTCATGGGGTTGAACCTCAGGTCCCTGCACTTTAGCAACTTCATACCGTTTGAGTTTCTCAATCAGCAATGCTTCTTTGATCTTGGCCTGATACAAGAGCAGTACCAAAAAACACATAGAGTGAAACTTCAGTTCATCAAATTCATAGCTTTTACTAATGAAATTAGACTTTTTTTTTTAAAAGTCTCACAGACCTTTTCAAGCTTGTGCTTTATTCTTTCCTCTGGATTAGCAAACTTCCTCTTCTTCCCCTTGACAGTAAGTCGTCGTGGGTCTTTCCTGTTGGCTGCATTCCTTTCCTCTCTTTCCTTCTTTCTTTTAAGCTTCAGCCTCTTTTTAGTCAACCACTTCCATTTCTTGGGAGGATCAAGTTCCCGAGTTTCAAACTTGGGTTTCCCTTCTGATATCACTAGGTTCACTGTCCCATGGCTATAGTTTCTACATACCGGCCTTGAAATAGTTGGGATGGTCGGTAGAAAAACTGTCGATGTTGAATAACCAAATTCTTGGCTTTGCGGAAGAGACCTGATGGGAAAATTTGTGTTAGTTGCAGTCGAGGAGAAGAATAACATATTGACTATGTTGTATAGTCTCAGATATACGAACCTGGCAGAAATGAGAAGTGGATATGAAGATCTAATAAGAGATGAAGCTCTTTGAAGACCACGAACAAAAGCAATTGCCATCAACAGTGTGACAACCTTTTCATTCACTTCGAATAGTCTCAAGAGTCGAATGTTTCATATAGCCTGCTAAAAAATTCAACATTCAGAACAACATTTAGCCAAAAGTATCCACATTTCTAAACACAAAAAACCACTTCAAATTAAACCCCAAAGGGAAAAGGAAAACAAGTTTAGACACTCCAAAATTGTTGGTAGTAAAATTGCTTCAAAACTAAGAAGAAACAAATTTGCAGAGACAAACTCAATGAGATCTGATAAACACTAGCAACTCCTTGTTCTAATGGTCAAAATGGAAAACATATGATGTTACACTTCACAATTAGGACTAAAACTGCATTGGCCAGGCACAACACAACATAAGGCACTGCCTACAGAGAACAGTGGTTAGAGCTAAAACTCGAGATACCCACATTTTCAAACCCATTCACTGAAACATATCAATAACAGTCCTTAGAACAAAATCATTAGGAAGTCGACAATATACCCTAAGAATATAAAAATCTCAGGCGGATAGAGAAACTTCCTTAATCCCAAATTCGGGTTCGCAAATTCAGGACAGTCACGGAAGAATAAAATGAAGTAATTGACATCAATAGTGATATCAAATTTTCGTAGAACAAGAGCGAAGGAGCTATAACACACAAAGCTCGATATGGCAGTAAGAAGCATTTCATCGAACATATGGTGTACAATCCCAGAGAGAACAAAATACCTTACTTTGAGAATATTTTAAAATTGGAATCTACACGAAACGATGAGCAAGGTGATGATGACAACGGCGAAAGCGGCGGCGATATAACGAGAGACCGATAAAGATAACGTGCAGTTGCGGCGTCGATTGCCGGCGTTAATAGAGGAATCGTTTTGATCGTCCGCTCAAGCGTCAGAAACTTGAATATACTAAAATACCCTTACATATTATTTCTATATGATGGATTAAATTTGTTTTATTCTTATGATTAAATAATAGATTAATGACTCATTTAGTAATTAGTATCTTACAAAATCAAAGTTACTTACCATAATCAATTTTCATGAACAAGAAAAATATAATCAATAAAAAAAAGCCAAATTATATTCAAATTGATAAACTTTTTACAATAGTTATGAATTATGATGGTTTTGTATTTGGTATGAGAAATAAAAAACATTGTTTTATTGTTTACGTCTACTTAATATATAGTTTGCTGTGATAATTTATATAATTCATAAATAATAGTTATCAATGAAAAAAAGGATAGAGGATTTCTTAGAGATATGTGGCAAGCTCTATCATAATATCACAAACTCATTCGAAAATCGTTCATTAAAACATATCCATATTCTATGCTTTTAATTAAACGACGAATAACAAAAAAAAAATCATAACAATGTAGAAGGAGAGTCTCTTGGTTTGTTCTCTCTTTAACTCCACAATGTAGAACAATCGGTAGACTTAAAAGAAACAAGCTCGGAAGAAGTGTCATATCCAATCAACCAATTGTTCTGTGCTCTGTTCCCAAAGATTGCATCACCACACGTAATCGTCACACAGTATTCTCCTCCATTATCATCATACGTATTGGACTTATCCAAGACAAGATCTGCACCTCCCGAGAAGTGCATTGTGATCACCGGAAAGATCTCTATGTCGTCGGTAATGTAGCAAAGCATCTCGCCAGAAAAAGATGCTCGCTGAGCGTTAACAGCGTTATCCACAGCATCCTTCACTTTCGTGCAGTAGCTATCGGGCAAGTACGTGAAGGTTGTACCAGAGTCTATGATTATGTTCCCTTCTAAGGAGTAAAAAGGTGTCCCTAATGTCTCAATGCGGTTATCTCCGACGCTGATCGCTTCTAGGTTTAGGTAGTAGAAATTAGGGTTCTCCATCCTTTTAAACATAGTGGTTGATACGGTACCGTCTCCTGCTACAATAGCGTTACTTCCAAAGTTGATCTTACTAGTTTCCTTACGAGAAAGGCAGTAAGAGACAAGACCTAAAAAGTTTTCGCCCATCTGAGTCATGAGCGAGAAAGATCCCCAATCTAGACCAATAACGCCTGAAGCAGCCGGGGTTACAAGCGCTGAGTTTTTGTGGCCACAACCAATGATAGTTTCAGGCATCACAAAGGGTTGGCCTGAAGTAGATTGGATTGTGACCGTCTCGGTCGCTAAGGTTCCCTTGGAGTAGCTTTGGTCTAGGTAGTTAATCTCGTAAGTACAAGCGTTACCGTCGTGGCATATTTTCTCTTTGTAGGTTGAGGATTTTGAAGGGTCGAATATAGGATCTTTTTGGTCGTAGCAGTTAAGACAAGGCAAGCATTGTGTCCATATGATGTCGCTTCCCGTGTCTAAGATCGCTTCGATCTCGACAGGAGGAGCACCGATTTGTAGTTTCATTAGATACTCGGAGGTAGTAAAGACCGTATTGGCGTATGGTGATCCGAGCTGATCATCAGTATTAGAAGGTCGTCGAGAAGATGAATTAGAGCGACGGTGGATTAAGTCGATGGTGAAACCACCGGGAGGTGATGAAGCAGTGGTGGGAATAAAGATAAAAGAGGTAATGATTTGGAGAAAGAGAACGATCATTGTAGTTGCATGAGACATGATGATCGAATAATGTTTGGTTTTGAGAGACAATGCTATGTCTTCTTCATTCATGCAAGTATATATATATATATATACATGTTGGACGTTTTGTCGTAATTGTTAATTATCCTGATTTAGCAACTTCCTCATCAATTTTTTTTTGTTTTCCATTACGGTCTTGTAACTTGGGAAATTTTACATTTTTTTGTTAATTAAAGAAATTTACATTTTGTTTTATTTTGTGTTCGGGTTTTCCGTTTATGTTTTTTTGATTTACATACATTAATGGAAATTAGATCACACGTTTATTTTCTCTCGATTTATAGTTTTAAGTATTATGAATCGAGAATGAAAACTTTACTTTTGTGGTATGTTTGTAAATGTAACTAGGCTTTTAAGTTGCCCCGTTTATAATGTGACTACGAAATTTTGAAAGTAAAATTCTGAATTTGGAAAAGTTAAGGACACATAATGGAAATGGAAAACGGAACCAGTGAATTTCAGAAAAGGAAAAAATGGAAAATAGAAACCAAAGGATAAACGTTATTTTGTTTTAAGTGAAACCGGTTCTGAAAGAAACGCTTTGGTCGGTTCGGAAAGTATGTCTAGCTCCCAAATAAACCCAAGAAACATATGTAACAGTTCTAAGTGGCTTTAGTATAATGGGTTTGTGTGATTGGTAACAAATTACCTTGCAAATTGAGTCATGAACATAACCTATAAAAGAATGATTTTTGAACCTTTGTAAACTTAATAGCTTTAAAACATTAAAAATGTCAGTCATGTGTTAAGATGTGAAGTTAATTTACTTCAAAGAAAAGAACAATAATAACTATATTTATTTACGCTTCATTTCTGTCACAATGGTTTTTGATTTCTATGCATCTGATTTATTATATGTAAGCTTTATCCAAACCGTTGTTATTCAAAAAAAAAAAGATTTTAAATTCCTAGTTTATTAAATAACACAATATTTATCATTTTAGCATTTGGTTGAACACAACCATAAACATGAAGTGTAAGAACATAAAACTTTATAATCTTCTTTGCTTCAAATTAGACGAGATTCTTGTTCAATCAACAGATTCGAAGAGTAGACTAAAAGACATTATAACCATTCTTATTGTTATTTTCAAAGAAACAAAAACAAACATCACATACTCATGGTTATCTACATACAAAAGACAAACATTTTGTCACATTCTCCTTGCTCAAATCAAAATACGATCGAAGCCAAACGCTCTGGTTCACCCTCGTGCGGAGGCGACGCAGCTGCAGTGGGCAGAATAACAGCTTCTCTCTGAGCCTCAACGAACTGCCTCATCGTCTCTTCGTCAACTCCAAAACCCATTGCCAATGACGTTAGATTGAGACTCCTTAGTAGCGAGTTCGATCCAACAAGAAACTGAGGCCTGTTCTTGTAAGCCGATGTTGTGAATCCGACAAACTCGAATGGTGCGGTCCGAGATGCGACCTGGCAAAAGGCAAAGTAGCGAGGGATCCAGAACACATCACCTTCGGAGACTCTTGCGTTCATAGCAGAAGTTCCATTCGGAAGTACGACTTGAATCTCTCCAGAACCAGACAAGACTATGCCGTACTCCGTCGCTGTTGGGTTCATATGAGGAGCCATCATTGATCCCTGAGAAAAGTTTTAAATTCCAATGGTTAATTATGGTTTAGAACTGGTTTAATCTGAACCAAACCAGTCTTTTGATTCGCATAAATGTTGCTAATTACTATGCTTGACTACTAATCAAAGTTAGTGTAGTAATCAACTATGAGAAACGAAGTATACCGCGGTGAGATTTACGAGATAAAAGCCAACACCAGAGTGTTTGAGAGGCTCGTAATCTTCAGAATCAAGAGCTTTACTCCATCCATAATCGTTTTCGAAATCGTTTTTCCGATCATAAATGTTGTAAGAGTCCTCGCACTTGGAAGATCTTGACCTGCGGTTCTTTCCTTCGGTTAGATCCAATATCGATCGTACGATGTTCTTCCAAGACCACCCTTGATTGTATTCTTGGTCTTGAGCGGTTCCTTGTTTCATCTCCAATAGCTTCTTAAGATGCTTATGTTTCTCTTCCCCTCTCAACCCCAAGAACTCGGTCCACATTGTGGGAACATGTTCCGTGATGTGCACAATTGGTCCACGGACTCGACTCATCATCAATTGTTGTAGCTCCGGTCGTGAAACCTATAAGTACAAGATCGGTTCGATAATGAAATTGACAGGACCAATATGAGAGTTTCAAACACCAGTTTGTTTTATCAAACGCAGAAAAATAATCGAAATCTTTAAATAATCATGGAAGTTGAAATGTACTAACGTTGAATGCTGAAGTTAAAGTATCCGTATCAAAGCCGGCGAGAACAGACGACGAGCCTCCACCTATATAAAAAGGCTACACAGAAGCAACGAGTTAGCCAAACATCAAAAAAAAATTATAAACCAATGTGGCTTAGATCAGCTCTAAATGTCAAAGCTAAGTTAAGTACTTGGAAAGTTTCCAAACCGAGACTCTGCGATGGATCGATGCTGCAAATGACATGAAGGCGTTGGCCTTGGGCTGTGTTAAGCAAATAAAAGGTAGAACCAGCAGGAATCCAGTAGATGTCACCTCCTTTCAGTCTCTTCTCTTCGAATTCGTCTTTGCATATCACTCCAAGTGTTGCTTCACCTACAAGTAAGCACATGTCGAGACAGAGAGTGAAACTAATTAAAGAGAGAAAGAAGATATGAGAGAGTGAGAGAGAGAGAAGAGAGAGTGAGAGAGAGGGACCTTGACGAATGAAGATGAGGAGGCTAGAGTCAAGATACTGAGGGACAAAGAGGGTTTTAGGTTCCATTGTTAGAAACCCAATGTGCATTGGTTTCTCAATGATCCTTCCTCTTGGAGATATCACAACTCTCATCTCCCCACCTTCTGATTTGATCACTTGTTTCCACTCTTTCATCAAGAACGATCCTCTTACCCTCTTCCTCCTTTTCCTCCCCACTCTTCTTCTCCTTCGTGTCCTCTTCCTCCTCTGCCTCCCCACTCTTCTTCTCCTTCATACCCATTTGATCTCATCACCATAACTCCATGGAGAAACACAACCAGAAGCAAAAACGTAAAAAGTCTCTTGTTCTTCTCCATTTTCTCACTCTCTCGCTCGCTGTTGATTCAGAAATGCTTTACTATATCTTTGTAAGAAGAATGCATGCGCGTATGTGTTAAGTAGGAAGAAGGAAGATGACACGTGTAGCACATGCAAACACTTGTAGCGTTCGTGTCTATACACGCAGTTTTTTTTATTTAGAAAGTTTGATACATTAACGTTTTCTTTCCACCACCTCTCATTTCGTTCTCTCTTTTTGGATTCCTTCTTAGGGGATATATTTTTAATTATTTTGAGATCGGAGATCAAAGATCATAATTCTTTGATGACAAAAAATAAAAATGTTAATTATTATTATATTTCAAAATTGAAGGGGTATCGTAAAGACCAAAACAATGGTCATATAGCTCTTTAGCGACCTTGATTGGATCCATTAATTGTAAACCATAAATAATTTATATATAACATATTAACCTCAAAACATCTTAAAAATAGAACACTGATTAAATCCCCGTGAAAGCTAGCGCAGAGCCGGTTATGGATATGGAATCTTGCATGCAATAAATATTTACACGATTCTTTTACAAGTGTTTGAACAATCTTGAGTTTGGGTTCTGAGTAGTTTGAGGCACAGTTCACTTGGCAAGGATTGGAAAAGTTGTTAGGACAAGATGGGCTGAAGAATGGTTTAGGCTCAATAGAGTAAGATCATTCTTCAGGCCCACAATTGAAGAGAAAAAGAGGAATATGCATCGTCATGGCGAGACCACTTCCCATACAATAGGCTTGACAATTTTTTTGACAAACAAGTAAGGAACCGAATCATATGAGGATAGTCTTGGTAAGATTGAGCATTTCTTTTCTTCTTTTGTAAATACATTGTTCTTTTTTTTTGGTTTCAATAAATTTTACATTCAATTCAAAAAAGTATACAATGTATGTTCAACCAATTTATTAAATTAATGGATAGTCGAAAGAACGAAATTTTAAGTTAATAAGATGACATGCTACATAGAAAAAAGAAAAGTTAAATTGACCTTTTGTACGGTGCGGAGAATCATTTTACATATAGATAAGTTTCAAACATGCATACAGAAGAAAAACACTCAAAAGAATATATGAAAAGATAAATATTATTTAATTTTAAGAATAATATAATTAATTAATTATGTTTCTTCCAAAAAGAAATGAAACCGCGTTGTTTCACTTCTTCGATATTAGTAACAAGTCTCAGTCTCGAGCTGTCTCAGACAAAAAAAAACAATTGTACATTTGTGCCACGAATTATTTTATAGTTTCTAGAAAGAAAATTTGAATTTTTATGTTGTCAAGATAGGATAGTAAGTTTATTTACCTCCATATTTAATATTTTACACGACCCAAAAGATATATTAATTAATTCATAGATTTCGATTAGTAACTATTTTGTGTAAACATTATATAATGCATTTAGAAAAGAGAGTTTGTTTGAAACTTGTTGATCATAATGACAAACGAAAATTTAAAAAAAAATGATAAAATCAAATCAAGAGACCATGAGACAATAAAAGATAATTTTCTGTTGTATATCTTATTGTCTCAAACGTTACATATATAATAAGAGAAAGCATATTTAGGAGTATTTTATCATAATCACCATAACTCTAATCATATCAAAACCCTTAACACGATACAATCACCATAACACATGGGACTGACCGTGATTTAAGTATAATTACTAAGCAGAACAACGATAACACATAACACTAAACTGCATATTCTAAGCTAATTATTTTATTTCTTTTAAAGAATTAAAATTCAGAAAATAGAATCATGCGGGTTTAGATGCAATGAGAAAAGAGAACCATGCAACAACTGAAAAAGACTGCGCCATTTTATTCAAGTTTAGCATTGTCCCCTTCACACGCTTATACATTTGCACTTTCATTCACTAATATCTATTTTAAAGACTAAGAAAGCTAAAAAGAAGAAGAAATGATAATAACTTTAGAATTTTTGTTTATTATTTTACTTATCTAACATGTTGACAATCTACGCAAATCGTGTGCATGTGGCCATCCATACGTGCACATAACTCTATAAAAGGTAATGTTAATTTCTGAAATTTATAATTTTTTACCATTAAATTATGTTTATGGATATCGTTTTCGTACTTTGAATGAACAACGTTAGATTGATTATATGGAATTTTAACTTAGAATTAATTAGCAAAAGACAAACTGGTTTATGTTTTCTGATATAATTTAAACTGTATCATATTTTCTATATGAGATTATAAATACACTCTCATTCAAGATAATGGCTATTCAAACTCATTTCTAAAAGAATATTATTAGGATCGACAATATATCATATTTGGAACTGCTCTATTTGAAACAAGTATAACTCTAATATCCTATTAAATTTTATAGACTTCTAGTTTAAAATTATTTGATCTATAACTTTTATATATATATATATATTTCTCAACCAATATGCT
Source organism: Schrenkiella parvula (assembly GCA_000218505.1). Taxonomy (NCBI): domain Eukaryota; kingdom Viridiplantae; phylum Streptophyta; class Magnoliopsida; order Brassicales; family Brassicaceae; genus Schrenkiella; species Schrenkiella parvula. The sequence goes on along the minus strand of CM001190.1, from coordinate 13,448,755 downwards.
AACAAAGGAGGTAGACTAACATTGTCTTTGATATGAGTTTTTGTTAGAATATTAAATAAAGATATACTAAAATCTAACAAAGTTGTAAAAGCTTTTAGTCATCCCCCCACGCCTTATCTTGGTTCCACATGTTTTCTGATATATCTAAAGAGTAAACTTATCGTCTTAGCCGCCAATTTAGTATTCTTTTATCAAACAAGCTGGTTTGTGGAATACTTCGACAAAAAATGAGTCTCATTTGTATCATTAGAGTTCAAGTTCAGAGTGAATGCATTTCTGTTGCTAATAACGAAGAATTTAGTTTTATACTTTGATACTTTTGCTATTTCTGATTTTATGTACAAAAAAAACTCAAAATAAAATAAATTAGTACAAAATATTTACAGTTAACTGTTTTTATAATGGGTAAATTTGCAGAATAACCAAAAAAAATTAGATTTTTAGAAAGAGAGTAGAGATGGATAGAAAGAGAGCAAAAGTGAATAGGAGGAAAACTGGTTAGATAACTAATTTCTTTTTTTTTGGTCATTCAATGCAAATTCTCCTTTTATAATTTATATAGATTTTGTATTACCAACTTAGGTAACTGAGACGTTACAATATTCTAGTTTTTTATTAGTAAAAAATATTTTGGCAAAAAAATTGAAAACTTTTTGATAAACTGTAGCTATCAGAAACACATTAGCGGTAAATATATTATTAATTTGATAAATATACAGTATTTAAAAATCTTTCACTAGTGCACCGTAAATCCATTCAAAATTTGGGACAGATTAATGACAGAATTTCATAAAATTAATTTTACAAATATAAGTAAGAAATACATTTTTTCAAAAACAAAATTATCGCAATCACTAAGTATCAATAAATTATAATATATTCACATTGGAAAGAATTAGTATAAATTAGAGATAAATTTTAAAAAGGTTTAGATTAAAATATAATCTATTTTGCGAAACTTGTAAAAATTCAGGTTTTCTTTTTCTCACTTAAATTCTCCATAATTACCAACTATGACTGAAATTATAATGAAAGGATACAGAATCTTAGTTCCTCAGCTAACATGATAAACCCTCAACCACTATAAACCACTGTATATTAGTTTAAAAAAAACGTCTTCGTAATGAAAATCATATCATTGTGATTCTGTTGCGACCATTTACTGACATAATTACTTAAGTTGATATATTGACTACCATTTTGTATCTATTAGTGACTAATCATCTATTCTCACCATCGGCGACATGTAAGTTTTATTAGCATTCGTCAAAAAATTTATATTAGTTATTGAAAATGAGTCGTTACATGTGACTACGTGGCCACATATAGTAGCTTGCATCACATCAAATTATGCCATGTTTGAAAATGTAGAAGAAAAATCTCACCCAACTCATTACTATAATTCCATCTTATAATTCAGGTCGCTGACTCTTGGTTTCATAAATATATGTACTAAGATCAATATATTAAAATGTATTGTAGTGAAGGTATTTTGAGTTTTAATGGAAAAAAATATATTGAGTGTTACTTGAAAAATATATATTCTTATTGAAACAGTTGATGCAATAAAACGTAAATATATTTGATGAGGTTTGTGTGTATAGATTATTTTTTTACAGGGTTAAACAAGTTTGGTTACTTTGAATATTAATGTTCTTTGCTATAATTAATATAAGTAAATGGGATTTTATGCTAATTTTTCGGGACAAAATTTCTCAAAACATTATTAAAGTCTCATCTTTGTGAAGTATGAATTAATATTTTACGTTTTAGGAATAAAGATTGAAATTGACATAAGTCGGACGATCAGGAAATTTTCAGAATAAAAATCTATTAAATCCGATGAAGAGGTTCTCTAACTGATGCAATTATGAAACTGGAAGGACTCAAGGTAGGTACTTTGTTTTTCCTTTCGGCTGCTTATGATAATAAAGGGACTAGAAAAAGTAAAGCCAATTTGTGTAATCATTACAATTATATACCCTAATTGCCTTAAACCTAATTTAAATCGTTTATAATAGTGTTGATATATCAATCGTGTTTCTATCGAAATCTTTTTGGAGTTTTAGTTGAAAGTTTTTAAAATCCAGAACTAATGTTTGATGATATTTTGGCATAAATACATTTTTTCTCAAACCTTGAAAATCTTTTGTTTTCCTTCAAAATTGAGATGTATAATTTGTAATAGTTTTGGCCACAAATTTGAGATATGAAGCAATTTTCTTTGGTGGGTCAAAGCTACTGTATACAAAATGTTATTTCATTTTCATGCCATGATGTTCATACTATAATAAAAATAACTAAATAGTAATAGCTAAATAAAAAAAAAAGAGAAAACATGTTTTCAAAATTTTGTCTGAAAATAATATTATTGATTAATTAATGAGAAAGTCCGTTATAGAATATTATTTAGATAATTTTGTCAAATTTAATAGATCATATTAAATTTCGTTTATTGTATTTGTTATTATACATACAATTCGTAGTGACAATTAGTCATCTCAACTTTGTGCCGACAAATAACGAATTAACGATGCACATAATATTCTTTTGCTTGTCACGTGGGATGCACATGATGTCGTTAAAATATATACATAAGTTTTGGACCACTATTGATTTTGTTCTTTAAATGGTTGAATGTTATTTAAACCGTTCATATAAATAGTGTCAGAGTCAACGTGGACATGTTGTTTGATAAAATGTCGGTAAACACAATTTATGTGTTTGGTTAGATTGATTACAATAAAAAATTGCGAATTTTAGATATATTCATATTTTCTTGGTTAGCGAAATGTATTAAAGTAAGATCGATGTTTCGAGAACCAAATCCCTATAATCGAAAGAGAAATTTTAAGAGACAATCGGAACACAATGATTAAGGTCAATAGTCTAAATAATTTTTACCCTTGAAAACACCATCATTAAAGTTCTTAGATTATCTTTTTAACATCGAGGTTGTTAGTTAATTTATTCGTCCACACATACATGAGTGCGTGTATAAATAGATCACATACATATGTATACATGTTGTCACATGGAGCAAACGCGTAATGTCTTGTACTCGCTGTAGTCTACAGGGACGTGTCATGTCTTCGTCGTTTCCTTAGCGAATGGAGTTAACTCGTCTTTCACATTGTATGCTTTCAAGAACTCGAAAATTTTGTCTTTATATTATTCATAATATACACAACAAAACACACGTCAGAGGAAAAAGATACTGCACGTTAGTCGCCTTCTCGGTGAGCACAAGAAAGATTAACAATGACCTCTTTCTCAATTTTAAGCAAAATAATGATTATTGATCGAAGAATCCACAAAATGTCAAACTCTTCGTTGCATTGTGAGTGTGGTGAGGTTGTTCCACTCGGTGGTTCGATGTCGTTAAGACACATATTTAGTGTAATAGTCTCTTTTCAAGTGGAATAAAAACTAAAAACAAATTATAACAAGTATATTAAACAATAAAATAACAAATATACAAGACGGGTCTAGCCATAAAATTTTAAAATGCATCTCAATTAACTCCTTCTCATTAGCGTTAGGAGAAGATTCTTAGAATCTTAGTACAACCTCTCTTCTTTTATCTAATATCCATACATAATACTAACACGTAACATGTTTGACAAGTTTGAAGCAGTTTCGTTACGTGCTTGTATTATGATTGGTTGACTTAGACAAATTTAAAATATAAAAACAAACTCCGCATATATCATATCCTAGGTCTTTAATATGCATATGGAAGTAACCACTAAAGCGCTTTAAAGTGAGCTAATAATACCATAAGTTATGATCATGTCCAAAGAGGATCCCACCACGACATTGATGAATTATTGTTGTTGTTGTCCTCAAGGAATCCCAAATCATTGGTCACTTCATCGGGGCTACTAATGAACTCGTCACCACTTTCAAATGAACTCTCAAAGGACATATTTTGTTGTCCTTGCTTTTGTGCTGATAACTTTGTTTGCTCCATTTTGTATAACAATTCTAGTAGATCTGATCTTTGGAGTTGCATGCTCACTAGCTCTACTTGAGTCTTCGCAAGTTGTGCTTGAAGCTCACTCACTTGTCTCTGCAAATGGTAAATCGCACCCGCACAACCATAAACCGGATCTCTCATCCTAGCTCCTGCTTCATAAACCATGCTATTAACCGCATCTGTTCTTTGAGATTCCGGAAGTTCCTGATAACGAAAACAAGCAGGTCAATATCTCAAAACAAAAACATCTTTCACTAAAGCATACTTTTCTAAAAGAGGATATAGAAGTCTTGGACATTATGTCGATTGTAGCACATATTTAATAATTGAAATGATTGAACTTTTTGTATTTAACATTAATTATGAATTTGGTTTTTGATGTTTGACCGTAAAGAAATCTTACATGACTTTTTCAAAGGTTAATGAAAAGGAATTGTTGAAATAGACATGTAATTATACATAAGACTTTTATTTTCCTTAAAGGGTTAGATATGTTTAGTTTTATGTTGAACATGTATAATAGTGAGAGGCTGCATGAAGCTTTGAAGAAAGGTTGTTATTGACCTTTCATTGCAATTGTAGGGCCTAGTTCTGGTCACATGACTTATGAACCCATTATTGTTCAACAACTAGACTTTTAACCACTTTAACTTCCTTTTCACATTTTGGAAACCAGATTTGTTTTTTAATTAAGAAATTTAAGTTAAATAATTTTATATACAAAGAACAAAGACACTTGGTATTAAGTATTAACTACTAAAAAACAAAACAAAAACTCTTTATATTGTAAAAAAGTTATTAATAACAACAAGAGATTCTTTGTGTTAATTTTCCTCAATATAATTTTGGTGTTAAATATTAATAAGCAAATGTGGAATTTCTGGTTATGTACACACGTGCGCGATGACATAAACACAGAAAATACACTATACACACGTGTAACAAGTAGTGAATAAAGGAAAGAAAAGTACCTGCAAGAACTTAATAATGTTGCTAGCTCCGAAGACACGGTGGGCGATAGTGAACTTCGCCGGATCCGTCGGAGGAAAATAAGGCGCTAAAACACATTTCTCGGCGCACCGCCGCCGCAAAATCTTGCAAGCCGCACAAGGACTTAGCACCACCGGCGGTTGTGGCGGCTGCTGCGGCGAAAGAGGCGGCGGAGGTGAAGAAGTGGGAGAAGGAGAGTTGACGGGAGTGGTGGCTTCAGCCACGGCGGCGACCGCGACGGCGGAGGCAGTAGGTGTAGCAGCCGGAGTGCCACCGTTAATCTCCATCTTTAGCATGGTTCTTGATTTCTTGAAGGCTAAACTGATAATATTTTGGGTTAATATTAGTTGAGTTTTAAATAAGGAAAAAAAGTTAAAACGAAAGTAGTAGGTTGTGAGCGAAATGTAGAGTGAAGTGATTTATGGTTAGAAAGATTGTGAGAGTATGTATATATAGAGAGAGAGACAGAGAAGAATGTTCATGTGATGTCATATATTTGAGTTATGATGTAATATTTTTGTTATGGAATAATTTTAACTTTCTACACTTTACGGTGGCTCCTAAATTCTTCTTTGAGCTTTTTCGTTTCAACGGTTGATTGACTTAGGCAGCTTTAATTAAAATTATTTCCACATTCGCACTTAGACAAACTTCTCGTATTTAAATTAAAATATATCCTTAAAGTAGTCTTTAAAGGGGAGTAATTACTTTCACATCTCTCCTATATACATATATACTCATATTCATATTTTTTGTTTTTATTACGACAAAACATTTTGTTTTAGTGTGCCAAATATGGATTGATCACACTGTTGAGTAACTTGATTTTCTAACTAATTATGTATCTAACTCAGTTTGAAACGAAATAAATATTGCACAAAGGAATTAACGAGTTTAATTGATTTTTCAATGTGAAAACTAAAGCTAATTTCGACAGGGATTCTCTATAACAATTCACTATCAAATGACCTGTGAGAGAATACAAAAAAAAAGAAAAAAGAAAAAGAATAAGTCGATAATTACAAGAATGAAATATTCTGGCAACTATGTTCTTGTTATGTCTTCTAGCTAATTTATCAGAGACTGAGACAAGATTCGTCCATGCTTCCAGAAATGTTGTAGCTTTTGGGATAAATTGCTGATCAGGTGTTTCATTAGCAAAGAAGATAGATGATATATATCATCATGTTGTTATTCGATTTTTTTCTGTTGTTACCATTAGTATCACATATGTATCTTTAATTTGTATATATCTCCATGACTTTATCTAGAGTACCTCTCATTTGTATATATCACAAATGTTCTACATGGTATCATACAAAGCTTCTTTGTAAAGATCCTGAAAGCCATTTTTATCTCTTCTCCAATGTCTTACACTCTCTCTTCAACTAGTACTATTATCATCAATATTTGTGATTCGCAAACCCATTTTCTCACTGTTGACATGCTTAACGTGACCAAACTATCATCTCTAAGTAATCTAACTTGAAACATTCAGATGAAACATAATTTCATCAAGTTCATCGACAATCCAAGGAAGATTCCAATTTCGTCTATGTTTCTTGGCAATACCAAGACTGCCTGATGTACATCGCCATCGTTGGTTCTATTCAACCAGTGAAACATGTACATTTGAATGCCACCGCCAACACCTCCTGTGAAGTGTGGAACACGCTAAAATCAAATTATAATAAGCTAATTCGAAATCACGTCAAGCAACTCTAAAATCAGATGAAATTTAGTGTATATGATATGAAATAAATTGGTGGACATAAACATGCAGCTAATCAAGACAAATGCCTTTATTCTTGATTTGCTTGGCAGCCATGTTGATCATAAACATCCACATGATTCATAGATGATTAAAAATCTATAATAGAATCCACTCGTAGCCCCAATTAAAGATGGTAAAGGAGAAATATCCTAAATTTTTCTTATATAAATAATTTTTGTTTGTTTTGCCTGTTAGGTAATTTTTCAATTTGTATTCATTCAGTAATTAAATAACAGCCGTAACATTATAAGAGAAAGATATTTCAAAAAACAATATTAGATATGGAATTCAAAACTCAATACAAACAACATAAATATTTTTTTTCTTTTTGCAAGAACTTTAATATGACCGAGAAGAAGAAAAAAATATATTTTATTACAATTTATTTGATAGATACAAATTGGTAAAACTTATATCTAAATATAATAATTATATGATTTATATAAATATAAAAATTTCAATATCTTTCAAGACCGGTTATGACTTGACATCTACCTCAAACAATAAAATATTTTCGTTTAAGTTTTGACTGATCTTATCTTTATTTTTCTCTTCAGAATATTATAATCATTAGATAATATTTTCAAAAATATCACATCCAAAAAACATAACTTTTAAAAATTGATTTATAAATAGTTCTATATATTTTCTCAATTAATAAATTAGTTTATAATTTTTGTAATCCTGTTTTAATTTTATTACTATTTTATAAATTTCTATAAACATATTATAAAACTCAGATAAAATTATTTTAAAAATTTGATAATATCTAAAATTTACAAACATTTATTAATCTGATTTAGAAACGTTTATAAATTTGTATCTTTATAAATAATTATACTGATACATATAAATGCTAGATTTGATAAGAAAACAATAGTACTTTGAAAAATAATATTATAAAAATATTATTTTTGAAATTCTCCTTTTCTTATTACTATTTTCCTTTATTTAATTATAACTATGATTAGTCTTTAATTAAGTTCTTAATTGTTTCCACCGAAACGTTTGCACTTTGGAGTCTACTAGTGAAAAATATTTGTAAAATTCATTTTTGATTCGTAAAGTAAAATAACAACTCACAATTATAAAATAACCTCGCAGTACTATGATATAAGGAAATTAACACAACAAGCCAAATGGTTCTTCTAGGTTGCCTAATTTTGATTTTAGAAATGTCTTCTTATTTTTTTGTTTTTATTTACTTATATTCTTGAGTTTGTATAAATTTGTAAGACTTTTTCTGTTTGATTTAAAGATTTCTATTGAAGTGGTAGGAAATTTCCAAATTAATAGTCTTTATAAAACCCTTTTTTTCTTCTTTATGATTTTTTTTTGTAACAAAGACTGAATACTTAAAGAATTTTGGCCGAAGTTGACGAAAAAAAAAATTTCGACATAATTACACAGTCTTCCTACCTTTACTATGATAATTATGGACCTATCTCCACTTCTTTCAACGTTTTCGTTGATATACGACATATTTAATTGATGTCCTTAGGAAATTTTGAGCTTGGCTTAGTCTTAGGCTCTTAGCTTTACAATATTTATATCTAAGTGACTTTATGAAACGTGGCTACATTCTCTTTGTCAAAACTTGTTCATAAATGCTTTGTGAATGACCAAATGAGTATGAATAGTTTTTTTCATGACCTGATATTTATAAAACGTGGCATCGTTCTCACTATAACAACTTGGTCATTAATTAATGTAACAACTTGATCATAAATTTATTGGATTTGATCAAAAGAGTATGAAATAGTTTATTCATGAATCATGATCATGGATGACTTTACATTGAGGATCTATGAGACTATGAGTATAAATTGAGTAAAATTTAGGTTAATTATAATCATTTCTTAAGGCTCTTTTTCTTTTTTGGTTACTATAGTCTACAATTATATTTTCTTTCGTTACAGTCATATCCTTTTCGCATAACTTGGTTAGTTTCCACGTATAGGCTGCGACTTCACAAATGTCCGAACGAATACAATATATCGTATGGACTGACATTAATATAAAAGAAAAAAAGCTTGATAAATATAGATAAACGTAACACGTCAACTACGTAAGAAAATCACGAGGTGCACGTTACAACTACCTGTCGTCCGAGAAGCATAAAAATGACACGTAGTCAGTGATCAAGCGAGCTAGTTCTTAAAATATTTATTGGGTGTGCTATTATTTGATATTTTTGATGCCACAATCAAAGACAACGTTATCTTTCAACTTCTCTCAACCATATCAATTTATTCACCTTTTTGTAAAGATATTCGTTTTTTTATTTAGCTCATATTATAAAAAGTAGAAGTTAATTTATTACTTAATTGGGGGACATATTAGGGATAAGTTTGGTGGAAATTGGTCAGCTCATTGGACATATTAAGTAAGGAAAAAAGGGCTTCTTTGATTTTTGAGGTACTAACGAAAGCTATCTCTATTTTATTTTATATTTTTGGTAACGAAATGTCTTTTTGGTTTGCCTTTATCCATTCACAAATTAAAATTTCTTTTAAATAATATAAGTGCAAATACATACATATTATTACGGGGGAAACAAGAAACCACACTCATTAGTTATGAGTCAAAGTGCATTATTAATTAGCTATTCAACAAAGAAATTATTATTAAACTAAAATTGTATTATAGAGATGTGATGTATGTATCACTGTAATGTGTGTATACGAACAATGAGTCAACTATAAAGGCTAATAACAATGCATTAAAAATATAAGATTAACAATAAGCATAGTGCATTCTATTTTTCTCTCCCATATATGCATCATTTACTAGATAAATAAGACTAATGTAGACGGGAGTAGATATTGTCAAACTACTGACTTTTTAACCTTAAATATATATATTAAAAGAATTGAAACACTTATCCAATTATTTAGACTCTTCCAATCTTAAAACTCCCAAATTTCCAACTTGTATGAATAGGAGATTCCTCCGCATAACATGTTACATTTCTCTTATTTATATAAAAATACAAACAATTTTAGAGAAAAATAGAGAAGAAACGAAAAAAAAACTTAGATCTTGATGTTTTCGTAGATTAGGTACAGTTGATAGATTGACTGTATTGGAACAGACCGTTCCAAGGTTGTTGTTGTTGCTAAGCGCATGCAAAAGCTAGTAACATCAAAATACACATTAATTCAAACTTAAAGGCCGTCAAATCAATTGACAATACATTCAAAACCTAAATCCCAATACTATACTATATTTACGAATGATGAGTTACGCGTTGTAGATCTAAATAAACTGTATATTTTAATGTAACAACATTTGCATAATATAAAGAACATTTATAGGGTTGATAAAATCATCAGAAACAAAGTTTCTTCTTTGTGAAAACTAAAACGAAAGTTGGGATGACAGATTTTAAATTGGTGTCAAATTAGTTTTTTTGGCTTCTTTCAAAGGTAAACGATGAAATCTTTATTTCTTGTGATTTCATCTTAATAAGAAAAGAAAAGGTAGAAACATTTTTGTCAAATATATAACTTCTTTTTTTCTTTATTTAAAAGAAAACTTGTTTTTTTTCAAATATAAGATTAAGGTGGCAGTAGTTAATTAGATGTGATATATTCCATATTCTCTATCTGCCCCCACTAATATTACCACCCATTTTACATTTTTGCATATATGCTGATCATTTATTTCCACACACACGTGAAAAAAAAGAAGAAAAGAAAAAGAATATTCTAAAATATGCAAACTTACGTGCGTATTCGTATATAGGTGTGTATCTCTGTCACTCTGTGTGTTGTCACTCACAAATCTAATGCGCGTGGACCTTTGTGATACTTCCAAAGGAGAAAACACTTGTTTTTATAAAGCTGTTTAGACAAAACACTTGCTATATATATATATATTTACTTTTTCAAATTTGAGTTAATTGTAAAAAAGAAAGGACGAAAGGTATTATGCATGTACGGCAAAAAATAAGAAGGTAATATGAATATTGGAATTATCAAATATGATCAATATTTACATACGTAAACCAATGCTTTTGTAATAATTAATTACTATGATATTAGCAAATTTATATTATAAGTGTAAACACAACAAAAGTTTATCAAACTCCCCCCCTTAGAAGTGATTAAGATCAAATGTCAATATAAAAAATTAAATGGCATTATGTTTATTAGCGATATTTCGCGATTATGTGGGGTACTAATTTGATTTTGAGCATGTCGCTGTTAAACACTCATATTACATCACACATACGTAGTTCACTGAAATTCTGAGTTATACACAAAAATTTGATCAGAAAAATATTTAAAATATGTTTAAGAATCACATACTTGGTTCTTTGTTTACAATATTTTATTTGATTTAAAATTTTCACAGAAATTATGTATAATTTGAAATAATTTTGTATACTAGACCCACAACAAAAAACGCACGATAAAAAAATTAAAATCGTGTAGCTATATGTCACTACAAAAACTTTTTGAATATTATTTTAATTCATTCTGATATTAAAAATAAATCATATATTTTAATCTTGAATTTTTTCTAGAAAATTACCAGATCTTTTAGATAAAATTTTTAATTTACAGATAAAAATAGAAATTAGACATAGTTTCTTATACAGTTTTCCTGCATAATTATAAGTGATAGTATCGCTGGGAACAATTACGTCTATGTCAACACATAGTTACAAAATTTTCACAGTACGTCATAGTTTGAAATAAATGATCAATTCTAAAGTATCTTACTCTTTAAACTGGATTTAAAAGTGCGTTCAACGTATAATTGCAATCCAGTATGACATATCAAGATTATATGTACTTATCATCTTTGTTTGCATATCTTAGTCTTAAATAAATAATTTATAATAGATGTTGATTAATTAAGTCCGGGATTGTTTTAGAAGATAATTTCAAAAATATTATTTTTATAATATTAGTTTTCAAAAATACCATTTTAATTTTTTTAAAATATTACTTTAAAAATACCATTTTCATAATACTAACTTATCCAATTATTTTTCGCTTAGCTTTCTCATCCTTCTATTTATTATTTCCACTTGTTACTTCTTTCCTAATTCCTACCCGTCAAAAGCTTTAAAACTGTTTCTATCATTTTTTTCTGAAGTGTGAAATTTATTACTTTATATAAATAAAGGAAACAATTTAAAGTTTGAAAGAATCGAAACTTTAAAATATCAAAAAGGAATTCCATAACAAGCAAAAAGATGGGTAAAGAATATTAGTTACAAGTAACTTATATTTTCTAAATATAATCAATAAAATTGACACGGTTAAACTTGGACTAGAGCGGCCAGTCTGACATGTCGAACCTCGACCTCGTAATATTTTCAGTCCAAATATTATTATAATTTTGGCATTGCTCATTAAAATCCGTAATTCTTCATAATTTTTATTATGCAGTTTAACATATTTTGTTATCTTTTTCTATTTTTATACAGAATGAATTCTCTTAATTCCAAACCCTATATAAAAAGAGCAGGACAAAAGCCTAACAAAAATTACTGGCAAAAAAACTAAACAAAAACAATTGTTCTGGTTTATATAGCGAGATATGCATATAGTCACTATAAATTTGTATTATTCTGTTTAAATGTGTGTTTTAATTCGCCCAAATTAATATGGACTGACCCAACGACTAATTCTCTGAAAGATTTTTCGGTTGGGTATTCAGATCGAATTTCAAAATATTGCTATATATGAAAGAATTTGTACATTTCACAATATATAATATCATATTGTATGTTTTATCAAGAGTGTCGTCCTAGCACATTTCTCATAAATTAATAAAACACTTAATTATAATATAATGTCTTTGTTTAATATGTTAATACTTAGATGATAATAATTTAAATTAAGAAAGAAAATTTTTTTGTTCTTTGGGTATATTGTAAAATAGGAATTCTGCCTAAAAAATTATACTGAACATGTATGTGCCCATTTGTACATAATTTTTTATTCAAAATCAATTGATACATTAGATCATTTAAAGTTTTGTTTCAAATCCAGTAATAAATTTAATTGTCTTAACACTTGTACATAATTTTTAATTAATTGATAGTACATTACATAATAAAAGTGATTGAATGCAGTGGTCAAAGATTGTGTTTTGGCCCATGCACACTCAGATTTGTAAAGATAAAAGCAGAGACTCTGAGAGATACGGCTTCGGTACGTTCAAACTGGTCATTATTAGCCTCTTTGATTGCTCAATAAATGCTGCGATAGAGTGAATGAGAAAGCTCATCATAATCAAATTTTTTTTTGTTTTAACATATAGTAGTACTCATTGGAGTATAAATACTAGTCAACAATTTTTTTTTTTGAAAATATGGTGTGTTAAGAGTTTATTTTTATACTATGAGATGTAGAATTTGATTATCATAATGAAAACAAATGTATATAGAAAATTTATTATGTTATAAGTAGAATTATTCGTCGTAATCTTGGATGTTATGTTGTGAAACTTTGTACACAGATTAAATTATATATTGTAAAATATTTGTGTTTTAATTATATGATTTAGATGTGTTACCCTTTCTAAGAGCCAAAAGTTGGATTGTGCCATGTAGTGTGTCAAGAAGGACTATATTGACTACCATTTAATAACCATTCTGATAGACTTAGAGACGACCCATTTCTTCTTAATATCTTTAATACCTAAATTATAAATTGATGATGATAGCCTCAATAAATTCTAGCTGATGATGTAGGCTCAATAAATTATAGTTAGTGATGTAACACATGTGCACACTAATATTTCAAACGATTAGTGGCTAAAAAACGAAATTTATAATCTATACTAAATCAAGGATTACTTAGCGTGTAAAACATGACTGTTGAGTTTTCATTCTTAAATCTCATGTGACTAAATTAACTTTCGTTACAAATAAACTCACACCAAATTGTGTGATTTTTTCCCTCTAATTTAATACAAATTCTAAAATTTAGATTTAAATTTTTTTTAAATCATCTAATTTAATACAATTTTTTCTCATGAAACCTTATGTGTATAATTAATGCTTTTTCTAGTCAAAACCATATGCTATTTTCTTATCCTATACTAGTATTATAAAAATAGAGTTTTTTGTTAGAGGTTATAATTAATTGCTTTGAATTCTTGAGATGAGAAAGGATATTAAGAGACCCACAAGGAATGAAGTAGCAGTAATGTTACATTCAATTTCCCACACAAACAAACACTTTATAGCATTAAATGTGTCAATGGGAAACACACACACACAAGTCAGAAAACCTCTTCTTCTTCTTTTCTCTCATTTTAGCCAGCAAAACTCAATTCATTTATTGTTAGTTGATTAGTTCAAGTCCCTTTCTTCTTACAGTATTTTTTTTAAAGACAAAGTATATGCATAACCCAATGTTTTTTTATTGGAATCAGGTGAAGATTAAGGACCAGTCCTGAGTCTCCTGACCAGACTAATCAAACCAAACCTTAACTATATACTCCCAACCAAAATGATCGGTCATTGTCCTTCATGCTTTCGAGCTTCCCTTTTTTTGATTTTCCAAATCCAAATGTGATCGGCAAGCTCAAGGGTAGAGACTGAGACATGCAAATGTGAACAAGGCTACAAATGCTTGGAAACGACAATCACACAAGAAAGACACAAGATAAACCAAACACATCACTGACGCTGATCTTATTGGGCTTAAAGGAACCAGAAAAAGTCACCAAAAATTTGAGAAATTGAAATTAAGACGTGAAGTAAGAAGAAGAGAGTTGGCCTACGACGTCCATTATAGCTTTAGTTAGAAAGTATATTTTAAAGCCTAAAGCCCAACAATTTTCAAGCTAGGTCCAAGCCTGCCTATGATGACTCCCAAATAGGCAAATACAAAGCTCCCAATTCGAAGAGACAAGAAAATGTTAGTACAGCCCATAAAAAAAGAGACCCAAATCTGTTTAAAAGCTGCAAAAATCCATCTCACTATACGCGAGTTTTGTTATGTAATTTGACATTTTTTTTGTACTAATCAGTTAGTATAAAATCGAAATGATGAACATTCATGTCGGATCTAAGGATGTCAATCCTTATTTAAGTCTTTGGTCATTAAGATTTAGGGAGAAATAGTAACGGAAGTGAAACCAAATTATTATCTGGTTTAGTAATTTTTGCGAAACTTCGTATATTCATGATCGTATATTACCCAATGTCCTTAATCCAAATTTGATATTCTTTTTTGTGAAATTTGATGTGTAATTATCAAATTATTTTTGTTTCTCTCAGTTCACAAACAAGTTGTTGTACTGCTCTGTCACTCTCTAGATAAATCAAATTTAAAGCTTCACGATATGTAGTATATTTTTTTAAAAAAAATTGGCATTATTCTGGTCATAAAATTTTTGAATGGTTTTTTTTATCAGTTCAATAATACATATTTTTAATTATTTTTAAAACAAAATTTCACGACATACAAAACCAATAATTTGAGTAATTGACTGTCCAATTTACTAAAGTCTAAAATGAAACATACGGCTCTCTGCCTCGTACCAATTTTGACCCTTTTGTCGGAAAACAAAAACCTATAAATCCAATAAAAAATTAAACTTTTCCCATCATACCAAATTTCAAACTCATGGATTTCATAAAACGGGTATGTTTTTTGTTCTTTAATTTGGACCCTACAGAGAATGCATATTTCAAACTAAGAAAATATAATTTACTGCATCTATGTAGACTTGTTAATCTTAAGTGCCCTAGGTCGTCACGCTCAAATCTCTGTGTTAGATTTGATTCTGTACAAGAGTTGTGAGAAAACATTATAAAAATCCTCCAATATGGCCGAATCATCAACCAATTATATTCAAATCAATTAATAATGAATTAACATGTAAATATTTGCAAATAAAAAAAAATAGTAGTAGTGTCTAAATATCTACCTGGAAAATACGAAGCAATCATGATAGAATATCTTGAAACTCACCACTCACATTTCAAAATCCAATGTTTTTTTTCCTCTGACACAAACCAGTGGAATGTTGATGGACATGTTAACCTAATCAACTATTATATCAGATTTCAGTACGAAATTTGTATATTCCTTCAACTATATGCCAAAATATACAATTTTATAAACATATACATATCCATAATTACTAATCATATATATAACAAAAGTAACAAAGGTTGATATATCACTCACTTTATACTAATTGTTTTCATCTCTGAGGACATTAGAAGACATTACGATAGATTTTGAGCCAGTACTAACAAGTGAATGATTATTAACTACTCATACAACTATATTCATATCATAACAAAATGAGAGAGTATAAGAAGAAGAAAGGATCCATGTCTTAGAGAAAATTAATTAACCGAGTTATTAAAAGAAATAAGGTAATAATTAATTAATTAACAAACCAAGGCCACCGTTAAATTACAAATTAAAACATCAAAGAAGAAAATATTTTTCTTAAAAAAAGAAAGAGAACTCTTTAGTCTTTGTCTCAACAGCAAAGAAAATTGGGAAACTAAAAAAGAGATAGAAACCCTAGAAATTGAAAAACCAAACATCCCCAATATAGTGAAAGTGGTATACAAACATGTGATGACATAACTTTAATATATAGTAATTATTATTATTTATTATTATAATGATCTTGATCTTAGACCAAAGGAGTGTTGAGCAAACCATTATTCCAAGATGAGGCCAAAGCATTCCAGCTTTCCCTTCCGGGATCAATCTCCGGTACAACTCCGGCAGATTCTCCGGTCATCTGCCATGGAAATCCCCATAAAACCTTGCTTGGATTCTCTGAAATATTGTTGTTGTTGTTCACATTCTCTTGCTTTCTCTCGTTTCCCTCCAAAGACGAGCTTGTCTTGCTCTCATTTTCATTTCCAGGCATAAACCCATAACACAAACTACCATTGTTGAAGTTACCATTTTGCCCTCCGAAGATCCCTCCGTTTCCAAACACATCAGAATGTGTATTCGTCGAGTTTCCATAAACGGAAAGATCGCCTCCAAACCCAAAAGAAGGCGTAGCCTGAGGGGTGGAATGTTTATGAAGAGTAGCGAAAGCGAGGTTGAGATCAATGGAGTCATAACCATAGGAGGATGGCATTCCCGTAATTAAAGGGTTGTGAAGTGGATCATTATGGAAACTGATAGGCTTATTGTTGGTCTTGGAGAAAGACGAGGAAGAAGAAGATCGTTTGTTTCGACGGCAACCACCACCAACGGGAACGTTACGGAGAGTGCCACCTTTAGTCCAATATCTCCGACAAGATTTGCAGAAGTAACGAGGTTGAGAGAGACTATAGTTGTTGTAGTAACAAAACTTTGTGTTTGGAGATTCACATCTTGGACATTTTTGAGCTTCACCTCCTGATTCTCCTCTTCCTTGCTTCTTCTTCATTTCCTCTTCCATTTTCTTATTGTTATTATAATTGCTTCCTTTTGTTGAGCTTACCAATATGGTTTCCAATGTCTCGTTTGAGATTTCCTGCACATTCAAACAAATTTAATTAACTTTTGCTGACGATTGAGTAGTGATGGTTTTGTTTACATAACCGGTTATGGAACGACGTGACGCCGATTCTTTTACCGACAATAATTCTTGTTATACCTTCTTGTCTATATATGTATTGCTCAAAGAAAAATATTTCGTTTTTTTATAAAGGGTTTTGAGATAAGGTTAGGGTAATCAATAAATGGCAATTTATTTATTTTTTAGTTATTATGAGCAGAAGTGTAAAAGAATTTCCATGATTTTGAAGTGTTTGATTTAGTGGGATTCAAGAACTAAGATAGCTCAAATCTTATATAAACAAACAAGAAAAAGAAGTTTTATAAATTTCAAATGGTAGAACAATAAATTACCTGTTGAGGATCCATCCATGCAACAAAGGGTTTGAGAAACGATTAACTTACTTTCCTAGTTATAATTAGAAATTGTGATCGTTATTTTGCTCAGATTCAAAAAGAAAAAGGGAGAGAATGAAAGAAAGAAAAAGAGAGAGTGTTTGCAGAAAAGTGGTGAGCAAGATAATGAATAGAGGAGATGAGCACGGTTCTTAAATATATAAAGCAAATTGATAATGTGGGTCCTTTTAAAAAATAATGTTTTTTTTCTGTTCTTGTAGCTACTTGTTATTTTTTAATTCTTGGTTTTTTCCACATTTTGGCAAAAGTCTTCAACAATATTCTTTAGCTAATACTGTTACTAATAAAAAATTTCTTGGTGCAAACTTAAAATCTATGTATTTTTAAAAATGTCTATTTAACTTTAAAAAAAAACATTATAGAAAAAGGTAGAGGACAACAGCTATAAAACCTTGAGATTAATGACAAGAAAACTATTTAGATGTATCGATATAACCAAAGGATATAGATATGCGATCTCTCTGTATAATGTTTGTTCCAACTGACAAGATAGCTAGCTAAACTCGTAGCAAAAAAAAAGATAGCTAGCTAAACATTCTATCGCTTTAAAAAAAAAACTCTTTTAAAGTATTGAATATGTAAAAAAAGATGTGTCATTAAGAATTACCTAGAATAGTTTATACATGCTTTGTGAGTATACATAATACATTTTCCCACTCAGATGCATACAATGTTCAAAGTCTATACCAACTCACTCCAAAATTAATCTAAACACTATGACAAATGAATGGTGTTGAATAATAATAATAATAATAATAATAATAATAATAATAATAATAATAATAATAATAATAATAATAATAATAATAAGATATAATAATAATAATAATAATAATAATAATAATAATAATAATAATAATAATAATAATAATAATAATAATAATAAGATAGTTATATTGTGGTCGTACACATATACGTATATTATGTACGTCGAAGACAAGATGAGCGAATCTGGCGTGGTTTCAACTATAAATGTGGAGCCTGCCACACCAATAGCCAGTAGCCACTGTCCCCATCAACCCACCCCAACCCCATTCTCATTTCAAAATCCATACCATTTCTTCTCTATGACTATCCCTATTTGTGTTTTTTAATTAGATATACGCGTATAAAAAATATAAACACATATATATATATATATAGGGACGATTTAGGAAAACAGCTGGCTGTAAGCAAAAAAAGAAGATAAATAAATGAAAAAGAAAGTTAAATATTTCGAAATTAAGAAAATAGATTTCAAATTTAGAATTTAATTTAGAATTTAGGATTTAATTTTAGGTTTTGGTTTTTATAAATTAGTTTTAGACTATTCTGTTTATTTTTATAGTATAAGTAAGGGTGAACTAACAATAAAATTAGTTGATAAAAAATCTTTAAACCTTAAAATATATAAGTTTAAATATTTATTTTTAAATATGTATAATAACATATAGATTTTAGCATTGAAAAACAGATAAATTAATTTTAAACTGTTTTGGCGGGCTATTTTAATATTTATATATAATTAACTATATTTTCAAAATATTTTTTATTGTAGAATGATTAACCTTTATTTAGGTTATCATGGCTCTATTTATGGATAATGAGTCCATCCTGGTATTATAGCTTTATTGTTAATTAGTACATGTTTCTACATTTATATATCTATTTTTCTTATTAAATTGTTAGAATTTGAATTTTCATTCTAAAATTTACTTGTTTATACACTATATAATCTTATTTAAGGTTATACATCTCATTTACATATATGAAAAGGATTGGAACCGGTCCCTCTAATCATCAATCTTGACTCTTGGGACTCTTTAAACATCTTCACAAGAAAAAAAAACATAACATAAAAGATCTCTTGGAAAAATCTGTAAGAAAATATAAAACAAAAACAAAATGATGTTGCCATGTTTTTATATAAAAAAAATAATAATATAAGAGCGAGGAAATGGGAAAATAAGATCGCAGTATCTATCAAGGAAAAAAGAATCGGATGCGGCGCGGCTGTACAATTATACGGTCCTCGTCGTGTAGCGCGTGGGTCCAATTACTTAAAGAACACACACAATAGAAATTAAAATGTTGATTGATTCTTTCCTATTTTTTTCATTTTATTTGATGTTTTTTTTCTCGCTATTACTCTTTCTTAAGTTTTTATATATTAAAAACAAAATTCTTAGGTCATATATTAAAATATAACTGTATGCACAATCAGTGAGTTACATGTAGTGGCTAGTGCTACTTATTTGTTTTCATCATGAGTCAATGACGTGAGTGGCTGATTTACTTGCTTCGTTATTATTCTTTTCTTCTCTTAGAAGACTCCTCAACCCTAAAATAATAAAACATCGAAACTAAATTACTTATACTTATACTATATCATAACAAATAAAAAAGTGAAGCACAATAACATTCAGAAATTCAGATTACGCACTTAACTACCTTACTTCTCATTTTTATTTTGGTTAAAAAATACAATATACCAATTAAAAATCAATATCTTTTATTTGAAATCAATTATAACATTTAATATTTTAATTAAGTGATGGTTATGGTTTCATCTATCATCTATATAATATATATGTAAAGATGCTTAACAAAAGTGTGTCATTCGATGCCAAAAAAGAAAAAAATTTTGTGCCATTCAAAATCTAAGAACTTCAAGGGATGATAAATATAATAATAAAAAGGTATTGTCAGATCAAATAATTGTAGTTGTTAATACACCTCCATCGTAAAAAAAATGTTATTCGATAACTGGATAAGTGAAGCTTAGGTTTGTAATAATTTAAAGATGTTTCTCTTTTTATAGCTAGACAACTAATAGGTCTAACACTGAATTAGTGGTTTGCATGTGCTCTACGATTATCAGAATTCTATCGATCCAAAGTGATGACATCAGGTTGGTATTAGCCACATCTTTGAGTTTACTTGTATTTTTTCTCCACATTTATTGTATAAATTTTTAATCATACATAAAAAAGAAAACATGAAGTGTCAATTTATATAAAACCCTTTTAATGCTGACATATAGAAAAATACGAACCCTTTATTTTGCTTACAAAACAATTTCTGAACTCTCACAGAAAATAAAAGGAACAAACAAAAAAACATAAATAATTGACAAGAGATATGCCAAAGCCAACAAACCGAAATTCCCATATGTCAGAATGTTAAATTAATAAAAACCCGAAATAAGACAATTTTTATTTTCATGATCAGTTAGTAACACAAGGGTATAATATTTATATATTCTGACATCAAATTGGATTGATACAATTCGACAAGCATCATGTTGGAGTTCAGTGACTTCAGCAAATATGAATCCGTAACTAACTATAACTTGTCACTATGTGAAGGGCAATAGTGTCAGTTGAGATATAAAATATGAACATTTTCTATTTTTTTAACCCTAATCTATTATGGAGGTAGTTTAGATTCGAGTTTTCGGAATTGTGAAAGCTTAATTTGTTATATAGATGAGCAGGTCGTAATCGGGAAACTCATTTTTTTTGGCTAACATCAAAACAAAACAAAAAAAAATGAAGAGAGAAATGTTTTATAATTTTGTTACAAAAGGATATATAATCATAAAGTTAGATGAGATATTTCAATTTGGGTTGCGCATTTGATATATACGAAGGAGTTGGTTGAAAAGATATAGACCAACCGACCAAATAGTATGATAAGTTTTTTACCGATAACTAGAATGCGGTAAGCTCTTGCATAACAAGTCAAGTTCGTATTGTCATCTTGATCCCACGGTGTGTAATCAAAGATGAATGAGATTTAACATTTTGCGACAGATTGTTTCATTGTTGCTATTAGACAAGCATGTCCACATCCATAATCTTTAGAATCAGGGTAACAACATTCTTGCACAAAAATTTAAAGAGCATAGTCGAAAGAACAGATCACTGACGTTAAAGAGAAGAGTTTTTGGAGGAAAAGTAGACAAGATAATATAATTTCTGCAATATAACCGTTTAAATTCTATCAATTGTGGTGCTAGTATCTTATCAAAATTAGATAAAGTGTAAAATAAATGTCATATGCATAATACCAAAACACAACATAGTAATACAAAAACAAAAATCACATTAACTTAACGAGATTATTGCTCAAATATTCCTAAATAAATATCATAATCTTAAATTCAAAGATCATATGAAAGTTATTTGAATCACATTTGAGAACATTCAAGTCGCTTGCTTTTTCGTATATCAACAATTTATAATAAATGTGTGAATCGTCTTTCTCATATCCATTGAAAGATACTAGAATCACCACATCTACAAAAAAAGACATAATAGGAATTTGTAAGTGTTGTTTGCTTTCTATTCAAACTCCAAAATTTGGTCTGAGGTACAAAGCATCTTATCTTGAATGTAAAATTTTTACTTTTGTCGGCTATTTGGATATATGACTTCGACTTTAAAGTTTAGTGTTTAATGTAACAGAAGAGATTGTTATTATAGAAGAAAAGGGTAAAAAACAAATGTTTAGGATGATAAAGAAAGCTGCTGATCACATTGGGATGCATTTGTAAAAGATTATGAGAAGTCAGTGAAATGGGGTCAACATTTGTTTCTTTGACTAGTCAAACAATTTGATTGTAATCAAATTTTTTTTGCTCTTTTAGTCAAAGAAAACAGTATAATGGTTTAGAATAACAACTTGAGTGATATTTGGGGAATTTTGGATGAATGGGCCACTCAGTGTTCTCTGAAGTGGGGAAGCAGTTTATGCGAAGAAAAGAATCTTCACATTATATATATATATATATGAATATGAAATGATGTGTGTGTATGTGTGCAAATAATGCGAAGGAATCTCTATGCGTGGATGATGAAAAAAAACAATTCCATCATTATGTTTTTTCTTTCTTTTTTCTTTAATTAATTGTTTTATTTGATGGTTGATTTGGACATTGGTTTGGTACGTGGATGGGTTTTTATCAATCATAACACATGATATAAACATTTTGTTTACCAATTTTATTAGTTAAAGTAGAAATATTAATAAAACATTCTATCTAGCTTTTTTGGTCATAGTATATTTAACTAACTATACACACTTTGTGGAAAATGCAGAGAAAATGATAAAATTGTAAATATTATAGCTAACTTATAAACACATTCTATGCATGACAAATCCTTTTGCATTAATTTTTTCATGTTTTAATTGCTTTTTTGGGAAGTAAAAGATTAAATTTTGTAGTTTAAATTTTGGAATAAACGAGATGTTTAAGATGATCGTGCAGCTTAAATTAGGTTTTGAGTTTGCTGATTTTTTTTGTTTATCACTAATGTTTAAGAGTTAACTCAAAGCATAATCTCACTACTATATATTTAGGCTTCATTTTGGATTTCTTTATTAATCTAGTTTTGGCTAAAACTCGTAACACAAAATTATAAACAAGAAGTATGTTTTTTATGTGTGATTAAAAAAATAACATGACATTTTATTAACTAGTAATTACTAAATTTGCACATATTCTATATTATTAAGTGATTAAAGTTTGTTAATAATTTAATAATACATATTAAAATCAATTTGAATTTAGTGAGTAATATTGAATAATATTAACACAAATCGTTATAAATCCTAATATTTTTTTATTAGAATTCTGGAGATAAAAATAAATAAAATTAGTCCAAATAAAATCATATTTTCTAATAGAAAAATTAGTAAATGAATTACTCCTAAACCGAAAATTGAGCGATTTGGCTGATTTTTGCCAATTTTTGCCGAACCAGACCATCTAAACCAGATTTCCGATTTTTTTCACCAATTTTAGTAAAATCGTTTCGGCTGTGTATATCTGACCGCTTAGCTGGGCGCCTAGACGACGCCTAGACCGATTTTTTGAACACTGATCTCAGTAGTAGACCTTTTTTTTCCTTTTTCTTGATTTACGAATCTGTTTAAGATAAGTTATGATTTTACCTATGTTTAATTCTCATAGTTAGCACAAAATGTTATTATTCATAATAACTTAATTAGAATACCAGGAAACTAATTCATTAAACCAAATTTGCATCGTAAAATTGTTAAAACTGAAAATCAAGAAAACATACGATAAGAGAACACATTAGTAATTCCCGATTTTGATTTATTAACATAAGCACATAATTAGAGACATGATTCATTGGTTTGGTGATAAATATGATATCTCATGTCTAGTTAAGTGATGGATTCATGAATCAAACAAGTCTTCTCACGTGGAGCCAAATTAGATAAACAATAAATAGTAAGTTAACGGTTTCGATTTTGTGATTTGTTGAAAAAAAAACGATATTAATGCAAGATACGATGGTGCATAGGGACAAGTGTTAGAAGCTAACAAACAATAATACCGTTTCTCTACGTGATAAAATGTGAGGCGTCACATATAACATATTATCCAAGTTTTCTGTTATTTGCGTCACAAAATACATGTATCGGGGTTATAAACAAAATGCATGTATCTGACATGCATATGTTGCGTCTCCAAATCATTTGAGACCCAAAAATATTATTTTTTACATTATACATAAACTCTATTGACCAAGAACAAATTATAGATCAAAGATCGGAACAAAAGCTCTAATTTATAACCTCATGAACATTAGTTTCTTCTTTGTTTGGCCAAAAATTTGATAGTTGGATATTTAAAGAAGTTTAGTGAGAAAATATGAAATATGTTGTTAGTTAATGGAATATTAGTAAAAATGTCCTGGGGACATAAAGATTGTTATGAATGAATTATAGGAGTTCAATTTAACCCATCGCTTGTCACAATCTAAGGTTGTTTATAAGTGAGTTAACTTTGGATATTTAAAAGCTTTGATTTCTTCTCCTATGTGATTTGAGCTTTTGACATGACTGGGTTTCATAGACTCATATAGAATTGTTTTGCTCTTTGCCTCAAGTGTTACAGATATGTATGTGAGAGTTTAGAAATTGATGTTTTGTACAAAGATGACCAAAAGCAGAGTATCAAATCTCATAATAGATTGGTGAGAAGAACAAATTCTTGCCTGATTGTTCATTTTTGATTTAGAGAGCCAACAACTGTTTGGAAGTTTCTTGAGTTTGTGTGAATAAAATGATAAGTGGGTTGCTTTTACTTCATGTATTCAATGGCACTCTGCGAAATATCATCGAGGAAAGACACCAAATCTGCTAGCAAAACCGCTACCATCCAAGTCTTGTTCTTCTCTGTAAGATAGTTCTTAAAGGCTATTGCTTCGTCTTGTCCTCCTCGGATAAACATCACTTTCGGTGTGATGCTCCTTTCTTTATGGCCTTCCTTTAGTTAAAGTTCTTCAAATAAGCATAACCTAACAGATCTAAAGGTGGTAGAATTGGATTTTACTTTAACCTTGTAGTCTAATATCTGTTGTAATCTTTGATTAGTCTTATCTCCAAGTATAGACTTATATCTCTAAGTAAGGGTACTTATGCTCTCTTGTATATATATAGAGATGTGACCTTAACGATATGAATATAACGATCATTGATCATTGCTTTACAACTAGTATAGGTCCTTCAGCATCATGCATTCCTATTTCAGTATTTTGTGGCTGAAGGTAGCAAAACCAAAAAGAGATATGATATGACCTGCAAAATAGAAAAGAGGAGAGAAAGATTGTTGCTTTTGAGGTTTGTATGATATGACCATACAGAGCGGCTGTAAGATGACACTAATTACACATCTCAGACAGCAAAACATAGGAAAAACTGAGGAACCAGAGCAGTTTGATGTCAAGCCAAAACACTCGATCAGAACAACATAAACACATACACAACCCCCAAACTGAAAAAGTGAACTAGACACACGCATTGGTTTTGAAAAATTATAATGCAAGTTTCACTAATACGCAATTCAACTACAATCTTAACTGAGATAACTAAAAAAAGAACTTTTTGGTGTGAGATAGCATTAAAATTTGTATTGAAGTTGGTTTGACTTTTCTGTGGCCAGAAACTTGGAAGCTTGATTTATGGAGGTTCTTTTTAGAACCCGGCTATGTAAATCATCTTACCAAAGATTAATTGAACAAATCATTGTAAAAACAAACATTAAAATAGAATTTCAAAACCATAATTTTATTATTTGCGATTCAACTAAAGAAAAAAACTAAAATCCAGGTACCTAAATAACTTGGTAATTGCAAGTACCAGACTAAATGACATTAGCTAGAAACTGGAAATTATAAACGTAGACAACGTATTGAAAGAAAAAAATTGCATAAGAACCATAAAAATGGTGATAGTTCTCAGACGCACAGTCGATGGCTAAAAGACCAGTAGTAGAGGCAAGAAAGAGAAGGACAAGACCATGTCCAATGTCCATCGTATAAGAGAGTTGATATATTGAAATTCCTCCAGTGAGTAACGAAAAGATCGAAACAAAAACATCCATGCTAGGATAGTTAAAAGGAACATAGAACATGAATGATAATATGAACAAAGAGGTCACAAATCTGAGATGTTTTAGAACCCGAGACGTTGGACTCGGACATTCGACAAAGAACAAACACCTTAGTAACATCACTGAAGAAGGTTTTGTTTCCCATATATCAACAAACCAAAGCAGGAGAAGATTGTCAACGCACACCAAACCAACGTGTGAATACACAAACGCCCATCAATCTCTCCTTCACCAAATTTTCCCACATACTCGGAGTTATACACAAGAATTTGGTGTTTTCAATCTCTGTTGAGACTTTTTTTTCTGTTAAATCCATTTTTGTTGAGACTTACTATAGTGTTTTCGATATTCAGATGAGGGCTTCTTCTAATATATATATATATATATATATAAAGGGATTGTTTGGTTCCAAACCTAAAAGACTATGTCAACAAGAATCAAGTGAGTTTTAAATATTATAGCTCCTGGTATCTATGTGTGATTCCTGAAGTGTCCAATCTCTAAATTAAGTGTGATCCGTTAAGGATCTACATGAGAATATCAAATCCCCAATTTGACACATGGCTTTGTGGAAATATAAAAGCACATTTCGAAACGAGTGATGATAGGATCATCATCTAACAATTAGATAGATTAATTTGAATTATGTAAATAACGTTAAATTAGTACTTGTATGTATGTGTGTATGAATGATAATTCTTATATTTTTTTGAAAAACTAAAAAAAAAATTACAAATGCAACAAACTTAATAAAAACACACAAGACACAACACGCAACATCCTTTTCTACTAAAAATCTCTTTTGTTAAAAAAAAAACTTCTCTTTCGACATATATGTATGTGAGAGTTTAGACATCAGTATGTATCATCTGTTTTTTCGACATATGACACAACAACCTCTACGAGTTGGGTGAAATGTCTCAATGGTATAGTTTTCGGTTCCCTACGCGAAATCATAACCAATTTGTAAATAAAGAAAATGTCCGGCTTTCTTTTACTTAAACCGGAAACTTGTGACATAAATATTAGCAATTCGTATTTTATTAAGAAGTAGATTCATTAACATAGATCCTTTATCCAAAGCGGAACGAAGGAATAGTTATCAGCCGATTCTCAAAAGATTTTACTTTTCTTCGTCGGAGGATGAATCAACGGGAATTGTGTTTTATTGTGTTTCTTTTCCGCAAAGAGAGAACGAGAAAATATATTTCTTTTCTAAGGTTTTTAGTTGTTGATTTACTTGAGAGAGTATGACAGTCAGATAGTTAGAATTTGTTAGAAACTTTTTTCTTATGAATCATAGAGATATTGTTTACGAATTTGGGAGGGAAATCATATTTTAGAAGAAAAAATTATATTATTTAGATGATAAAGTAGCTACTTGGTTACAAATAAAAGGAAATGAAGTATTTATAGCTTCCAAACTACATAGTATCTCAAATATTTTAGTTTTAAATCTAGAGTGTTTCACCATTAAAATTTTATCTTACAATTATCTAGATTTTTCTATGAAGATATCTATATTTTATTTTTATTTTTATTTTCAAGAGAAATTGAATCAAATTTTTGGGTTGGCCCAAAACTAATTATTGAATCATCAATCCAAAAAGTTAAATTTAAACCAAAATCTAGTTTACTTTTAACACATTTTTTTAAATTTGATTTTGTTACGCTAAACAAACTCTTCATATTGATAAAAATTTTGCGCTTGAATGATTTAATGAAAATATCAGCTAGTTGATTGCTCGTCTTCATGTACTCTAATTGCATATTCTTATTGGTAGCATATTTTCTAATGTACCTAGTGATAACAAATGCCAATGTGCTTATTTCAATCATGTAAGACTATGATTTTTGCCCTAAGTTGACTTATTGTTCACAAGATCGTCATTAATTTTGGTTGTAGTTCATTTACATGAATTTGTTTTTTTGCATGATTCTTTGGGGTTTATTAAAAAAGACTATAAATATTTTGGATCGTTATTTTTTTACGGTTTAATTATGAACCAACTATTTTTTAACTTTAAAAATTGAGTTTAGAGCCAAAGCAAATTATATATTACTTCTGAGAAAGATTTTTTTTAAAGCTACTGTTTTGAAAGTTTTTAGAAATAATTCAACACTAATAAAATATAGAGCCGGAACCAAAACGCCTACCACTTAAATTTCACAAGAAAAATTTAACTTTACAGTTTCAACTAATTAAATATTTTATTTATTAAAATTAATATTTTTCTATTTTTTCATGTTAGTTGTTTACGTGTTTTTTTGTCGTTGAACAACCCCAACTTTTTTGCAAACATTAAACACATGATTTGAAGAAAAATTAATTAAGGAATTAAGAGTGGCAGGATTTTCATCTATTAAACAAATAAAAAAAACTGAATAAATAATAGAAAGAGATCTCTTGTGAAACTTGTGAGAAACTATGAAGATATTTGTCTTATTATAAGTGATCCATTTTCTTAAAAATGTTAAAATCAAGTTAGATAATTTACTTATATTAAAGATATTTATTTAATATTGCTAAAAAATTCCTCAGAGATTCTAAAGCATTGAAGATGCTTAAAAATAAAATTTTATGGATGTAATGTTTATTTGAGTTTTTTTTTATGGAGATTGAATGTTTAATGAACAGTTTGGTTGATGAAATCACGTGTTTATTTTTATGACTAAGAATTTTTATTAGATTATAAGTTTCGATTTGAAGAAGAATCAATTAAGAAAATAAAAATTTTCAAATTGAGATCAAAATTAATTTTAATTTGTGAATTTTAATTTACGGAGATAGTTTAAAAATTATGAAATATGAATAATAATTTTAATTTGGGCAAAAAATTAAGGATGAAGAGAGTTAAAGAGGATGGTGATGATATTTAACAATAATAATAATAACAATAAATAAAAATTACTAATTGGGGCTCCAGGGAGCCCTACATCAGCAAAAAAAGAAGTTTATAGGACTGTCACGTGGCAAGTGTCTTATAATTGAGTTTTTTAACTCGGCTTCATTTTTTTCATGTTTTTGTTTGGACTTTTAGTTAATTGTTTATTAATTTTTCAAAGTATTAAATTCAATAAAATAAATTACAGAAAATATAGTTATAGGCTTAAATCTACCTTTTAAAAGAAAAAAAATTTCCCACTCCAAACCCAAAAAAAGGATTTTATGCCGGCTTTCAAAAAGGTTCTTTATTAAATACGTATGAAAAAAAACTTAAAAAATATATAATTGAAGATTATAGAAGCAAAATATTTTTTAAAAAATTGATTAAAAAATTATATATTATACAAAAATTTTTTTTCTGAGGATTTCAATTTTAAATTCAAAAGTTCTAAAAAAATTAAAAAACTTTTTTTAGTCTTACCAATTTAAATTGGACCTTTTTATTAAACACTACATGCACATAAATTTATGTGGCCCAAAAAATAAGCTCATCTAATAACTATAATTCATCATAAATTATTATAACCTAAGATTAATTAAGACATTCAGAACAAACAAAGAAAAAACCACCTCCTAAACAACTGACACCTCTTCCCTTCTCCATCAACCTAGATATTGCTCTCTTCCATAATTATAATTAATTAAACATGAAACTTCTTTTATAAATTTTTGTTTATAATTAATTAATTGCTTGATAACTTTTACTGCTTGATTTTTTTTTCTTACATACAAGAAGTTTAACAATACTGCAAATTACAGAAGTATAAGAAAGAAAAAAATCCAACTCAAATAGGTTAGTGAACCCTCCTTACCAAACAAAATAAAAAAATATTTTATCCGTATTAATCTAATATTCACAAATCGATTATGTATCTACATGTACTTTGTTAACACAAATTTTTAAATAATACAGGAATATTAGTTATCGAGTCGACCTTAGGTACAAAGTTTTACTTTGACAAATCCATTCCTGCAATAAGAAGCTTTCGAAGAAGAAATGGTAAAACGTTTTTTTTAAACAATAATTGGATGAAGCTAAATCTCCCTAAGAAGACTAATAGAAGCGCCATGAATAATGCTACTATATTTTCTTCATGCTCTTTTATCGATTTTAATTTTATTTCTGGATATGTTTCATGCGTCTACAAAAGTTGTCATCGTTAAAGTTATTTTAAATTCTTGAGGTTTAAACATTAAACCAATTTTTAAGATTCAGTATCCTATCATTTTATCCAATACGATAAGAAAAAATAAAAGATAGAGCCCAAAAACAAATTTACAAACAATTGTACAGAAAACACTTTTCCACAATGTGATATATATTAATAAAAAAAATTTTACATTATCCGCGCGTAGCACGGAAATAATCCTAGTTAAAATTAATGATTTTTTTTGCTGTTTATCGTGAGTTTTGTAGAGGTTTAATTTTTTTGTAAAGTCAATTACTATTTGGAAAATTATATTGCTTAGATGATAGTTAGAAAATAAAAGTATCAAATGCAAATAGTTAGGAAATTAAATGACTATCATTTACAAGTCCATATTTTTACAACATTTGTTTTGTTTTTAATTAATTGTTTTCAACCGAGAAAAATTAATTTCCGCCAAACTTTTACCCGAAGAAAAGTGAGGAGCGAAACACCTCTTTTTTTTGTTCATTGGAGATGCCAAATCCTCGTTTTCTCATGGCAGTTGTCGACGGGAACAAAAACTGAACTCCGCTTCTCTAAGATCTTCGACGGAAAAAAAAAATTCAGATCTGATCGGAGATCGTTCTCAAAATCTCTCCATTTTATTTTCGTTTTCTCGAGAGAGTGAAGCGAGAGAGCACAAGGAAGAGGAGAAGAAGAGATGGATGATTTCTTAGACAAGTTGCCGCAGATGGATCTGATGCGGTCGGAGAAGATGACGCTCGTCCAGCTTATCATCCCCGTCGAGTCCGCTCACCGTTCCGTCACTTATCTCGGCGAACTCGGCCTCTTGCAGTTCCGCGACGTGAGTGTTGTCAACCTCAGATCCGCCTTCTTCGCATTTACAAATCCATCGAATCTATTGCTATTTCCGTCGTTATTCTCGGTTTAGATGATTAGAAATGAGTAGAAGATTGAGATGTGTGATTCTCACAATGTTATTATATTCGTTGATCCGCTCTCGACTGATGCGTTACTTCCACCTCGAGTGGATATGCTCAGTGATGATCTTTGAAAAATTATTAGAGTTGGATTGAAATTGGTGGTATTTGAAATTGGTGATTTACCATTAACGAATCTCCATTGGTATTTGAAATTGGTTTTTCTCCTCGAGTTTTAAATTTTTAGCCTGACTACATCACTAGATCTTAATGAATTAGATCAATTTACGCGTTTAAGTTAGGAGTACGAGTGAGATGTTGTAAATTCAAAGAAGCTAATACTCTCTTATCTTCGTCTCGTTAACAGCTAAATGCCGATAAAAGTCCCTTTCAGCGGACATTTGCTAATCAGGTATCAACTAAACGTTCTCTGTAATTCTACTACATTCGATTCGAGCTCTGTTGTGTGCGATTCAATGGAGATAGGTTTCTACTTTGTTGATGTGGTGGGAAATTTGGCTTGACATTGATGAATATATATTAGGCTCAGTAGAAACTTTGTAGAAATATAATGATTCTTGTTTGATGATTTTCTAGTTAATTATATATCTCCATTCGAGTGTCACCAACATAATTAATGGTTGTTATGTAACTTTTTTTTTGGAAAATCTGTAGAGATTTCTTCTTAAGAGTTTATTGATTTTTGAAGAATAATCGTAGATTCTATTTGTCTATTGTATTATAATAACTCCCACGCAGGTAGATCTTGTTTATTATCCACAATGAGAAACTGGACATATTGCTCAGCCGTGAAAATATTGGTTCCTTTAATCATATTTATTGTCCTCCATATAGTCCTAGTGTTTCTTGTGCAGTTTACTTTCTAAAATTTTCTTTTTGTGTTCAGGCTGAATTACCCCCAAAGTTTTAGGAGTTGGATGTCTCTTAGAGACTAGGAGTGAATATATATATGGGCTAGGAATTACTTGTTTGCTGCACTAAAATATGTTTTCCTTAATACAACTTTGCGATGACGACACTAAATCTTATGAACATCTATTTTCGATATCAAGCGGTATGTGGGGAAAATTTCTTGGGCACAGAGCTGTTTTGCTTATGCAAATTCTACGGGCCTTTGAACAGGTAAAACGATGTGGTGAGATGTCAAGGAAGCTGCGTTTTTTTAAAGATCAAATTGATAAAGCTGGTCTAAGATGTTCACCACGCCATGAATTAGAACCTGATATTGAGCTTGGAGATTTAGAGGTACGAAATGAATTTTCTAGTTCTCTTTCTGCTGAGAAACCTTTGATATCTATTGTAATGCCTCTTTTATTGGGGGGAGGAGGCATGATATTTTTTATGACACTTCGTAGTCTTCTTTGTATGTTCAATTGCTTTCTTCTGCAGAGACAACTTGCTGATCACGAGCATGAAGTACTGGAAATGAATTCAAACAGTGAAAAGCTTCGGCAGACATA
This sequence comes from Schrenkiella parvula, assembly GCA_000218505.1. NCBI lineage: Eukaryota > Viridiplantae > Streptophyta > Magnoliopsida > Brassicales > Brassicaceae > Schrenkiella > Schrenkiella parvula. The sequence goes on along the minus strand of CM001190.1, from coordinate 13,416,193 downwards.
TAACGAACTTCTTGAATTCAAGATAGTTCTTCAAAAAGTAGGTTTACTCGCCTTTCGTTCTCAGATTTATATCTAGTAATTGGAAAACATTTCGTTTATCTGGGTTTCTCCCTCCCAACTACCTGATCAATTGACAAGGTTATATAGTGCAGTAGCTGTTGTTTAGTTTTACTCAATTTTTATTTGGTAAGATTTTCGCTCATCTTCCTTTGTTTATGCTTAACTTTCTCATATATTGCTACTTTACTTCCTTTTAGGCAAGTGGTTTCCTTGTCTCAAGTAATGTTCATGCAATTGGAGATGAAACAGAACTACACGAAAGCACCTACTCAAATAACGGTTTCATTGAGACCCACTCTTTACTAGAGCAGGTGATTGCATGTCAAAGTTTCCATTTTACTGCTGTTATCTGGAATCTCAAAATTATCTTTACTAAACTTTCAGTTATTTTATTCTCAGGAAATGAGGCCTGAACCCTTGAATCAGTCAGGATTGAGATTTATTAGTGGAATCATTAACAAAGACAAACTTCTTAGGTTTGAAAGAATGTTGTTTCGTGCAACAAGAGGCAATATGCTTTTCAACCAAACACCTTCTGATGAGGAGATCATGGATCCTTCAACATCAGAAATGGTGATATTAATCTCTTATTTTCCCACACAGCATATTCTCTTTATCTCCATAATAACCAAATCCTGTTTCAGGGAGATGCTTATTACTAAATGGTTTTGTGCTCAGGTGGAGAAAATTGTATTTGTGGTTTTCTTTTCTGGGGAGCAAGCAAGGACAAAAATATTGAAAATATGTGAAGCATTTGGTGCAAATTGCTATCCTGTCCCTGAGGATACAACAAAGCAGAGACAGCTTACGAGAGAAGTAAGTTGGATATTCCAAAACCTTTTTTTTTATGTTTTATTCAGGGGAGCTATTCCAAGATATTTGTATGCGATCTTTTTTTCTTAGCGATTCGTGCAAGTTGCTTTCTTCTTGTTCATATGATTTCGGTTTTTGGTTTTGTGTCCCAATCATGTGCGACTGTGATTTTCTGTATCACACTATGTTGTTTGGAGAATACCAATATTACTTATCCTGATCAGTAGTGCTAGTGACTGTTATTTACTGCATCACACTATGTTGCTCTAACATATCAATGTATCTGGTGTATAGGTTTTATCCCGACTCTCTGATCTGGAAGCCACTCTAGATGCTGGAATTCGCCATCGGAATACTGCGCTTAATGCTGTTGGTTACAGCCTGACAAAATGGATGACCACGGTAAAAAATAGTATCTGCAATTAGTTTTTTTCTTATAATTGTCTTTCTGGTTAAGAATGTGGGAGATTGTATGGTCCATACACTATGGAACAGCCATGATTTTACCTGTCCTTTTGCTGCTAGGTTCGGAGAGAAAAAGCGGTTTATGATACTCTGAACATGCTAAATTTTGATGTAACCAAGAAATGCCTTGTTGGTGAAGGTTGGTGCCCCACATTTGCTAAGACCCAGGTATACTACAATGTTTGTTCCCTATTACATAAACAAGTATTATTTCCTTGCAAGTGCAATCCATTAATCAACAACGTATGTGCAGATTCATGAGGTCCTTCAGCGAGCTACTTTTGACAGCAATTCACAAGTGGGCGTTATCTTTCATGTAATGCAAGCGGTAGAATCACCTCCCACCTATTTCAGAACGAACAAACTGACCAATGCGTTCCAGGAGATTATTGATGCTTACGGGTTAGTTCCACTATCGAGCATTACCTGGCACTATCGTAATGTTCCATGAGCATGAAAAACCCTCATCATTTAGATGCAAGTGTCAAGACCCGTGTTTCCCTCATCATGCATACATGATTTTAGAAGAATAACTAACTGGCTGCTTTCTAACAAAGCTGAGCTTTCTTCATTCTGTATCTTCTTAATCAAGTTACTGTTGATTGCATGTGCCAGTTTATTTCCGCTGATCACCATCTCATGTATTATCGACTTTATGCTTTCTTGGCAGTGTTGCAAGATATCAAGAGGCTAACCCGGCAGTTTATTCAGTTGTCACATATCCGTTTTTGTTTGCTGTTATGTTTGGGGATTGGGGTCATGGTCTATGCTTGCTGCTAGGAGCGTTGTATCTTCTTGCTCGTGAAAGGAAGCTGAGTACGCAGGTATGGTCGGCACCCAATTTTTGCTGTATTAGTTGAATGAGAAACTGGTGATGACACTGGCTTCGAGCATGAGTTGTTTACTTCACAAATTGAATAAAGCATCCATAACACAGAATTTTGTTTGAGATTGAGATTGTGTACCTTTGATTTTGAATTGAGCTGCAGTTTCTGCTCTCAGATTCCTATCCAATGATAGGCTTTTTGTTTTCCAAATGAGATAAGATGGTGATGTGCAATTATTCAGAATTGGTATAGAATATATGGATAATTAGTAACTACACTTAGTTTTCCTTTTCAGTCTAGGATAAAGGTTAACTTGAGGGAAAAAAAAACGTTTGTGGTGTGAATATCATTGGCCTTCTGTGAAATTTCTATCTATGTGGTATGATTTTTCTGTCTTATCGTTACCAGAAACTTGGAAGCTTTATGGAGATGCTCTTTGGAGGCCGCTATGTAATCTTACTAATGGCACTTTTTTCAATATATTGTGGGCTTATCTACAATGAGTTCTTCTCTGTTCCTTTCCACATCTTTGGTGGTTCAGCTTACAAATGCAGAGATACTACTTGTAGGTATGTATTGTGTTCAAATCTTGATCTCTCTAGTGAGAAGTCATGTCTTTTTTGTTAATCTACTTGTTGCTGATATGCATATTACTTTATGCCCAGTGATGCTTACACGGCTGGTTTAGTCAAGTACCGTGATCCATACCCTTTTGGCGTAGATCCTAGTTGGCGTGGAAGTCGTTCAGAACTGCCTTACTTAAACTCGCTTAAGATGAAGATGTCTATTCTGCTGGGAATTGCTCAGATGAATCTGGGACTAATATTAAGTTTCTTCAATGCTCGATTCTTCAGCTCCTCATTGGACATAAGGTTTGTTTGTTTTACTTTTTACTTTTATATTCCCAAGCTTATGAAACTTTTTCTTTTGTGTTGAGGACCACATGGATGACTCATGTCTTTGTCATGTGTCATCAGGTATCAGTTTATACCTCAGATGATATTTCTGAACAGTCTATTCGGTTACCTTTCACTACTCATCATCATCAAGTGGTGCACTGGATCTCAAGCAGACTTGTACCATGTCATGATCTACATGTTTCTAAGTCCCACCGAAGAACTTGGTGAAAATGAGTTGTTCTGGGGCCAACGTCCCCTTCAGGCACGGTTTCTCCTCTTTATTTCTTTTTTTAATCGAAAGCTACATTAGTTTTTGCTCCATCCTTACTCATCCTATCCACAATTCTGCAGATTCTGTTATTGCTTATGGCATTCATTGCTGTTCCATGGATGCTTTTTCCGAAACCCTTTGCCCTCAGGAAAATTCACATGGAGGTATCTCCAGTTTTAGGCGTTTCACTGCATCTGTTTTATTTTACTATTATATTTTTGGGCTCTGGGCTTATCGATGGATGAATGTTTTTTTTCTATAGAGGTTTCAAGGTCGCACGTATGGTGTTCTTGGTACTTCTGAGGTGGATCTCGATGTAGAACCAGACTCTGCTAGAGGCCATCAGGAAGAAGAGTTTAACTTCAGCGAGATTTTTGTACATCAATTGATTCACTCCATAGAGTTTGTTCTAGGTTCAGTTTCTAACACAGCATCTTACCTTCGTCTCTGGGCTCTTAGGTAAATCTTACTGAAACTTTCTTCTTTTTACATATGACCAATTAATCCTATTCCTCTTTGTTTCTAATATTGTCTTTAACCTTTACAGTTTGGCTCATTCGGAATTGTCGACGGTCTTCTATGAGAAAGTTCTCCTTCTTGCCTGGGGGTGAGTAGTAGTTTCGTTTCATGTTTAAGCTTAATATCTCACTTTTTTAATTTACATTTATCTTTAAATTCATATATATTTTGCAAACAGGTATGAGAACATTTTGATCCGGTTAATTGGAGTAGCGGTGTTTGCGTTTGCAACAGCGTTTATACTTCTGATGATGGAAACACTAAGTGCGTTTCTTCATGCTCTGCGTCTTCACTGGGTTGAATTCATGGGGAAGTTCTTCCATGGAGATGGTTACAAGTTCAAGCCTTTCTCATTTGCTTTAATCTCAGATGACGATGAATAAAAGAACCCTAAATATCCTTCCCCACCCATTTGCACATCCCACTTTCCCTTCAATTATCCCCACCAAAAAAAGAATATATAGAAGAAAAAATTGGCTTTTTAAACCTCCCTAAAACAAATTATACGGTAACATCCCTTTGCTTCGTTATCTACTTTTTAATCTTTTTAACCGAATCTTTCCAAATTGGTATTTGTAGTTAATGTCAAAAGTGGAGAATGTCTTTGTTTTCCCCCTAAAAGCTAAAAGCAGACAAGTTAGATCACTTTTGGAGTTTTTTTTTCACTTTCTTTTTTATACGTACATATTCCTGTCCTGGATTTTTGGAGGCGAGAGATAAATGAAAGCTTTATGTTGGTAAATCATTTACCCTTTTATATAAAAACATACATGAACTTTTTAACATATGGTATTGGTAATGATAAGAACATCAAATGAAATATGTTTAGCAAAAGTTTAGCAAAAGTAGAAAAAAATTTAGCAAAAGTAGAAATGAATTTTTCAAACCTCAAATGATATATGTTTCTTTTTGATTGGTTTGATTTTTATATAACCATTAAAATTTAATTAATTAACTAAACTATATTAGTATTGTCTAGATAAGAACCCCATTTGAGATATTCCACCATTGTCGATGTTCTAATGTAGTATGTATTTCTCTTGGTTAGTGTAATCACGTAAAGAGTTTACATGTAAGGGGTGTAGATAAGTACACTTAAAAATGGGAATCACATGATAACGGACGAGTTAAGGAGATTTTTAGTCAAAAGTTAAGGAGTGTCTAAATAAACTGATGATAATGGCTTTGAATGTTAACACATCGAAACCATAGTAGGAATTGTCGACTTTCAAATCATGGTAGTAATTTTAGGGTTTTGTTGACTTATAAAACCTTAGGTCCTTCCGCTCCTGGACTTTCATTTTAGGGTTTATAATTATTTTACGTGTCACTCTCATTTTGAACAACTCATGCTTTCTTTCAAAGAAATAACTTCTACTCATGGGTTCATTTGTTAAAATTACCATTGTAAATTAGTGAAAATGCTAAAATCTCATTAAAGGTAATTTAGTTTAACCATACAATTAAAATGTATGAAACATAATAGGTGTCATACACTTTATCACATATGATTATTTAGACATTCACCTTTAAAACATATTCTTATATTATATTAATCATAATTTTTTCTTTCACATCTTAGTCTCATCTTATTTTTTAACTAAGAAAAGAAAATAAACAAATCATGTATAATAAAAAGAATAAATTTTTCATTATATATGTCATGATTCAAATATAAGCATTTTTTTGCTATTTGATCTATAAAGTGATTTTTTTTTCATTGTGGAAGACCAATTTTATTGAATATACATGTTTTCTTTCGTTAATTTCTTGAAGAAGTACATATTTCTTTTGGATTTTTTTGTCACTATTTTTTTATGAGTGGCTGATGCTTTCTTCCATTCAGTAAATTTCTATATGAATATTACATCAATTATTTTATCTTGACATTCAGTTGAAACTAATGCCTCTGCTTTTAGATCAAATAACTGTTTTAAATTAAATAGTTGTAAGAAAAAGGAGCTCAAAATAATGAAACAAATATGAACAACCAGTTAGTCAAAATTTATTTGTAAATAAAAATTTGTATAATTTGAAAAAAGATTTTGATTCATTTTGGAGTATAAAGGAGAAGAAGAAATGTTTTAAAAAAAAATTATTTTATCACATTTGAAAGCCTTCTAAAACCTCTTCACGGAAATTTTAAAAATCAGAAAATAAAGAACATAACAGAAAAAAAACTATAAAGACTTTAAGATCAATCAAAGTCATAAAAACATGATTGGATATAAGTTGGCTGTAAAAACGTTAGAACCTCTATGGTCCTTAAAGTTTGACAATTAATCATGAAAAATAAGATGTTACCATATTGTTTTACAGTTTAGATTTTAGTTATTACAAAAGACTTGTCTTCCATCGCTAAGTAAGTAAATACTCTAACAAAATAAACAATATTTTTGCAGTAGCCGTTGGTATTAAGCTGTCGTCGTGATTTTCCAATAATGGTTTCTGGAAGTTTGTAGGGTTTTTGGTTGGATGCACTTATATACACCACAGAAGGAAAATGGTTTTGAACTAATGTGACCGTATTTAGTATAGAGATAAGAGCTCACAACATTTTCAATGATTTGATCATTTTCTGAAATTCTATCTTTCACATGAAGAATTTTCATGCACAATAGTTACTAATTCATCGTTATAAATGTTGTACACTGGATCTCCGTATAATTTCTTGTATGCTCCATACAAATCTTCAGTAAATTGTTTACTGTCAAAAGAAATATTGATATCAAAGATAAAAAAGAGGATTCTTAATTACATTAATCAAATTATCGAGTGAATTTTAATTATGAACGATATATATATATATATATATATATATATATATATATATATATATATATATATATATATATATATATATGAACAGGTTAGAATTTTTTAATCAATAAGATTTTAATAGATAAAAAAGAACTTTAAACTCTTCTAAAACATTATTGTTCATTTAGACAACAGAATTTATGTTTCACATCCAACCATGATTGGCATAATCTATCCTATTCAATTAAAATCTACGTTTTTGTGATGTTAGAAGAGTTGTTGTTTTGTTTTTTAAGAATTTTTTAAAATATGATAAAACATGTTTGATGAAATTTAAGAAGAAGAAAGCAAAGAATGAACTTCACATGTAATTCATGTATATATGATACCACTTCTTCCATGCTAGTCTGCTAAATCCTTCTAAATTTAGTGTATGAAGTAAAAATAAAGTTATAGTTAGATAAATTAGTTTTAAGTATAACATGCTTTTTCACCGATTATATATTTTTATCATAAAAAATGTTGGACCTTTGGTACCAATGTCATATATTTTGACATCTATTGAAAAGTTTATAATTTGGTCTAACTAAAGTGAAGTCAAATCAAAACACTTTCACAAAAATTAAAATGATTTTTTTTATCTAAACAAACCAATTTCAAAAAAATAAATCAAAAATAACTGGTTGAAAAAAAAAATCAACATATTTCTTATAAAAAAATTAACTTATCATCAAAAATAAAATCAGAATTAACCAGACTGAATAAAATTTTATTCAACTAAAATTTAATCAACCAAATAAATCGAATTGGAAAAAACTTGAAATTTACTCGCATTATACATCTACATTAAACATAGAAAATAAATAGCCGTCAAGAAGAGACTTGAAAGATAAAATTAGGTGTTCAGTATTAATATCTGGTTCCAATGAAATAATGGCTTTGAATGTTATTATGTTAACACATCAAAATCATGGTAATAATTGAAAGTTATGTTGACTTTCAAATCATAGTAATAAATTAATAATTGAAAGGTTTTGTTGACTTATAAAAACATTAGGTTCTTAGTCCTGTTTTCCAAAAATAATTCGGACCGAACCACAACACAACTCGACTCATCATCATAGGAAGACGTTAAAGTAACTGCATGTGGTATGAAACAATCTTTTTTAGCTTTGGTCCATAAATAATCGAATTGTTTTTGGCCCATAAATAAATTTATTTGTTAACTGTATTTTGTAGATTGATCCCTATTAAAAATATAGGTTATATGGATTAAAGTTTAAATATTTCAACACATTAATTTCATGTATTTAATCCTTTTTTTCCACCACAAAAGAATTTCAAATTTCTAGTACTGATGTATTTCGATATCTTAAGTATTTTTTTATTGTAATGAGATTATAATTTGGTTTAACTAAATTGAAGTCAAATCTAAAAAACAAAGTAATTTAAGAAAAACAAAATCAATTAATTTTTTATTTTCAAACAAATCGAAAAGAAAAACCCGGTTTAAACCAAATTTTTTTAAATGTAACCGGATTCATTTCTTTTTACTCAATTCAAGTTTGAATAAACCAATTAAATCGGATTGGAAAAAACCTAGAAAATTTTCTCACGCGTTGTACATCTACTTTTTAACATGCAAAAAATAAATAGCCGTAAAAAAAAAGAATTTGAAAAAAAAAGAATTTGAAAAAATAAATTTAGGTATTCTTCTTTATTATCTGCTTCTTCTGGGGTATTAATTCGCAATTCAATTTTTACCTTTGAAAAAAAGAGCCATTGGCCAAGGTTTAGCCACTAAACATACATCGCTGCAGTTTTTTTCTCGTCCTCTTCTCAAAATCTTCTTCGTCTTCGATTCTCTGCAAATCTCATATCCTTCTCCTTTCCGAAATCGTTAGTACCATCGCTCTCTCTCTCTCTCTCGCACATCTCTCCATTCAATTCGCCTCGAAAGCGTGTGTCTCAAACCCTAACGTTGGAATTAGGGTTTTTGTTCGTTGATTCGGAAGCTGCGACTTAGAATTTCTCGATCTATTCTCGATTTTCGCCATAGAAACCTAGAGATTTTCTACTCCTTTCGCGATCTCTAGCCTGATTTTTCATTTTTGTTTTGTTTTGATGGTCCTTCAAAATTACGGAATTTCGAGTTGTAAAGGTTCTGTATTTTAAAGAATCTTTCAAATTGAGGTCGGAGAGTTTAAAAAGTTTCTCCCTTTTTGATTAAATTGTTCTTTAATTTAGGGATTATGTTTTGGGTTGTTTGGAAGTCTTTCCATTGATTCTTTTTTTTTATAGTAGGACTAGTCTAGTTGCTGTAGTTTATGTAAACTTCTTATTGAATATTATGGAATATGTTCTGGTCTAATAATGCATGTTTTGTGATTTTTTTTTAATTATATAATTAGGTAACAATGAATGACAAAGGAGAAAAGACTTGTCCTCTATGTGCTGAGGAGCTGGACTTGACTGATCAGCATCTAAAACCTTGCAAATGTGGCTATCAGGTTGGATCCTACATTATAACTACTTCTTGTTTGTATCTTGTCACTGTTCGAGCAGAAATTTTTTGGTTTCTTGTTAGTAGTTTGAAACCAAATTGGATGCTGATTTGAGTGTCGAAATGTGTTCTTGCAACTCCTCCGGTTGGCAGTTCCAAATTTTATATCAGAGTGTTTTCTCAGCCTGTTATTTGAGTTTCAGCACCAAAGAGTCATTTAAAAAAATATGAGTTTCTGTTAATTATGTATGGTATCTACATTCACACATGCCTCTGTGGAACAATGTTCTGCTGAAAGAGGACCATGATCTGTAGTCTTGAGAATGCACACCCTTTCCTAGATTCTATGTTTAAGACTTACATGACCCAGTCTTTATCTTGTTATATGTTCATTTATGTTTGATTCATTTACTGTAAATATTTTTCATTGGTGCAGATATGTGTTAGGTGTTGGTGTTGGCATCAGATTATAGAGATGGCCGAGAAAGATAAGACAGAGGGTCGCTGCCCTGCATGTCGAACCACTTATGATAAGGAAAAGATTGTTGGAATGACAGTTAGCTGTGAAAGGTAGATCTTAAACTGGTAACAAAAAAAATTATGGTTTCTGCTAAACGTGTCAAAACATATCCTTTTTGTGATTATTCACCAAGTTGGTTCCTGAACTTAACAATGACCGAAAAAAATCACAGAAGGTGAAGCCTAAACCTTCGGAGGAAAGGAAAGACTTAACTGGTGTGAGAGTCATCCAAAGAAACTTGGTTTACGTTATGAGCTTGCCTCTTGATCTGGCAGATGAAGATGTAATTCTACCATCTATGCTTATCTCTTTGGAAAGAAATCACTTTTGCATCTCATTAATGTGGGGTTTACTATGTATGCAGCTTTTTCAGCGTAGAGAATACTTTGGTCAATATGGGAAAGTCGTTAAGGTAGCAATGTCTCGAACTGCAGCTGGGGCTGTCCAACAATTTCCAAACAATACTTGCAATGTGTATGTATCCGTATTTCCCTACAGATACCATCAATGGTGTCTTGTTGTGAATGCACTAATATTTGTGATTTCCTATAGTTTAGCAGAGTCCCTTTTCTTTCCGAGGTCTATTATGCATGTTTGCTTTTAAGAAACTTCATTGAGCTAACACTTTCTTTACTTTTCGTCTCCAATATCGGTATTTCCCAGATATATTACTTACTCCAAAGAGGAGGAAGCAATTCGATGTATCCAAGCAGTACATGGATTTATTTTGGACGGTAGAATTTTGAAGTATGTGAAGTTTTCTTTTTCTTTAAAAGATTAGTTACGGTAGGTTGTGGTTCATTTCTAATTGTTCCTGGATGTCATTAGCGCATGTTTTGGGACCACAAAGTACTGTCATGCGTGGTTAAGAAACATGGTAAGCAGATATTTGCGCTCACTAGTTCCCTCTAAAGACGAGCATACAAATTTAATTGTGTTTTTGTTTCTGCAGCCTTGTATCAATGCTGAATGCCTTTATTTGCATGAGATTGGCTCCCAAGAGGATAGTTTCACAAAAGATGAGCCCACATCAGTGCACATGAGGTAACTAACGTCAATGATCCTCGGTTTCAGTTCGGTCTCGATAGATTGTGGTTGACGTCTTGCTTTTCTTTGATGCTGATGATGAACTCTCTTAGTTAAATATCTATTAATTGGCCTTAAATAGATCCAGATGTGAACTTGTTGTGTATCTGGTTTTCTCTTACCTTTCATCCTTTATTGAGGCTGGCAGAGATGTGATTTTGCATCAGTCATTTGCTATGGTCTATATGTTGTCTTTTGATAGGTGGGTTCTCTGATTCTCTTATTATTTGAAAAGGAAAATTATTCACCAAATTACTGGTGCGGTGGCTGATTGTCCGCGGCGTTCAGGGAGTATGTTACCTCCACCAGTGGATGATTATGTTGATAATGAGTCTAGCACAATACAGATTCCAAAATCTGTCTCAAATGTAAGTTGCCATCACATTCGTGGATTCTCTTGATATTTTTTCTGCTGTTAGCATATTCATGATGGGTTTATGTTTGATTTATTCTCCTTTTGGCTTCTTCATATTTTGGCATTTTTTTCTTTTGCAGAATACTCAGAGTGTTGTTAAAACGTCTCCACCAAATAGTATCAACGGCCGATCTGTTACTCTTCCTGCTGGAGCCTTGTGGTATATTGAATTCTTGTATATATATTTTTTCAAATGTGTACCTGCTTTTTCTGTAACTTGTAACTGGTTTTTCAGGGGAATGCATTCTTCAAGCCAGTCTTCGGTACCGAATATACCATGTTCTAGGGAACCCTTTAGAGATAAAGCTGTCACAGTTTCATCTGCGGTTGCAACAAATTCAGTGCAGGTTTCTGCATCTCATAGTGATGTATTAAAGAAGCCAGCATTAGAAGATAATCATACTTCATATGGGAACGGCTTGAAACCGCTAGAGCTATTGGATAGTCAGACTGAGTTTCCAGAGCTTTCCTTGGTTAATAGGACCCAGTCAAGTAATAGTAAGGCATTAGTTTCTGCAAATGTGGATAATACTAGAGTTGTTAGTGTGCCATCAGATTGCAAAGATTTTACAGAGCCTTCATCTCAGTTTTGTACATCCATGTCTAATGAAGACAAACAAATTAGTAGAGGTATACACAGTGTATGCAGTGATGCTGTGTCAGTGGGTGCAGATAGTGTTGTGGATGGCTATGGGAGGCTAACAAGATATGACAGTTCACATGTTGGTCAAGCTTCCTTAAAGGCGTCTCATACAGATGTGTCCCGAGACTCTCTACAGCATTGTGTCAATGAAACTAGAGAAGTTCACCCATTAAATAAAACTGGCATAACTAACGCAAATGAAGTCGTTGTCTCAAGAGAAGAAGTTATTGCAGGTAGTGCTTTGCCATTGGTAACACATCGGCCGAGGATGATTTATCATCGTTCATCAGAGAAAGACTCAAGGATCCCGAGGTTTTTAGCTGTCAGCCCAATAAAGCAGGTTTCCTACGCACTATTTATCCTTCTTCATCCCAGTATAAGGCTGAGCATGATGAAACCAGGAGTGTGTTTGGGTCCTCCTCGGCTGACACCCAAGGAATTAATATAGCTTCCATCTCACATGGATATAACGAGATGCCACAAAGCGAGCCCACTCGTTTAAATGGCAGTCTTAATCATTCTATGGTTTTTCCTGACAGAGTAACGGACACACAACCAAATGGAAATTGTGGCGTTGACTCACAGGAAAACTCTAGGAATGAAATAGATGACAGGCTTGCAATATTGTCTTTAGATCTTGATGAATACTTGACGTCACCTCATAACTTGTTGAAGCAACTAGGGGCAGGTGACGTAGAGGCCAGGTCTCGTAAGCTAGCCAGTTCCTGTGAAGTTACGAATAATCAATCCAGGTTTTCTTTTGCAAGGCAAGATGAATCAAAGGATCAAGCTTTTGGATCTTATAACGTCTTCAACCAGATACCACATGGCAGTGACTTCTACAAGAATTCGTCCGAATGACAGAGTTCTGATATGGATATGCTTGGGATGTATAATGGAATTTCATCCAGTTATCTCTAAGGAATGGATTATATAACGCAAAACTCCACTATGCCCTCGTCTTATAAACCTCCTTGTGAGTGTGATTTCTCATTCTTTTACCTCAAGCTTCGAGTCTTCTAGGTATTTATATTATGCTTTTACTTCATGTTTACTTATACTGCACCGAACTGGTTATCTCTGATTGATGGTTGTCGGAATGTTAGCTGTGATAATGAATGTACAGCCAATTTTCTCTGGCATATGTCCACTATTTGGGTGATGCATTTCTTGGTTACAAAGTTATTACGCTTCTGTGATATCGACTTGGATTTGTTCTAAAAGCATGTGTGCCATAGTGCCTGCATATTACTGATCACTCGTGTAAAACTTAATCTCCTTTGGTTTTTTTTGTCATGTAGCTGTTCCAAGATGTCCGGTTACAGCGCCACCTGGATTTTCAGTTGCAAGTCGACCTCCTCCTCCTCCTCCTGGCTTTGCGTCAAATGGGAGAGAACAGCAAACATTTAATGGCTTTTCATGTAATTCATGTTTATGTTGAAGTTCCCCTCTTATTGTTCGGGTTTTTATGATATGTTCCTTAGATAAATTGAAAATCTTTTCTGTTTACCTGTAGGAAACCATGGTTATTCTGATTCACCAATGTACGGTAATCCATATCAGTCACTTCATATTGAAAACACTGGTGGTGTCAGGGATGTTCAATATATGGATCCTGCGATTTTGGCCATTGGTCAAGGCTTTGAGAATGCAAACATAGGTTACAGATCAAACTTTCAAGAAAACACATACATGTTTGCAAACGAGGCAAATCTTCACCAACAGCAACCACTGGTCATGCAGAACCCGTTGTCTTCGCATCAAAACTGTAGATTCACTGATTCTTTGGGAATGGCATCAAGGTTTACAGATCAAACTCAAGGGAGTAACATACTATCTAAAACTCTGGCCTTACCTAATGGTAACTGGGATGGGTTAAGTAATGAGATTCAAGTCCAAACAGACTCCAGAATAAGAGATTTGTTGGGTCGCCACATCGGATGAATAGCTACAATGGGACCTTCAGGATTTAAACACCATATGCCAGAATCAGAGTGCCCATCACTGGTCTGGTCTAGGAGCTGTGCTTAGATCGCCTCGAACTTTGAATCTTAGCTTCTGTATTACTCAGAAACTGAGCCAAAATAGAGGTGGTTGTAAAAAAGCTTTAGGAAGTTTTATTATGCACCATCTCATTATAATATTCTCTTTTTTGGGTTTTGAAATATGTCAAATATGGTTTTCAATTATGAGGTTATATAAGATTTTGTATTCTTGCATCTTCAGTTGAGAAATCTTTTCAAAAATATGTTAAAACTTTTTGAGCTTTACGTATCAAATTCACAAATTTAATAACACCAAAACTCGACTTGTATATGTAACCATTAGTTGACTATAACATGATAACGAACAAATAAAAAAGGAAATTAAGAAATCATTAATTTATTAACACTATAATTTGCTTTTGTGTTGTGGTGGCAAAACATATGACTAGTACTTATATTAAAATCACTAATGGAGATGTATTTGTGAACGGAAGAAGCAAATGTCAGATCTTTTAGAGTATTCTATTACACTAAACTAAATCCTAAAATGCAGATAATATGAATTTTGAGTAGACACTTCTTTTGATTCGGTTACAAAAAGAAAATCAAATTAAATATTACATTTGTTTAATGGATTGGGCCCATTATGTTACATAATCGTCTCACGTTGTCTTATTGTGTGCCACAAAAAATAAAAATACGATAGTTTAGTCTTAAGGATTCTCCGACAAGGTAGGTCATCATTGTTATTTATTTTACTTTTATATGCCTTTGTTGTCTTCTTCCTTCTGACTCTACCCTACGCAATTTGCAAATTTATTATTATTATTATTATACAATAATGTATTTTGTTACTAAATCAATTGTATTTAATTCTACAGAAACAAAAGCATATCTTTTACATGGCTCCAATTTGCTTAACAATAGTAAACGTCCAAAAACAATCTGATCATGATTTGTCATGTCCACAATTCACGCCCATGTACAGTACTTCTTACCAAATTTATGGATAGGTTTGGGGTAAAATTGTCACTCGTGCGTGCTTGGACAAATCAATCACGTACGCTAAAATTGGTCTATGCTAAGAATTGTCATAAAGAATACTAATTGTTCAAAGAATTATCGACAAAAGAAGTATAATAATATGTTTAGAGATTACTAATAAAGGCATAGGATACGAGTCATAGGAAAGGACCATTTTTGGAATATTATGGATAATAATGTAAATTAGTTTCTTAAGACATCACATCTCTTACTGAAATATCATTACATTACCCGAACGGTAGATAGACTTTGAGATTTGATTTGACAGAACAAGAGATCGAGAATCTCTTATTTTGCCTTTAGCTTGACAATTGGCATAACAACTACAGAAAATCTTTATAGCTAAAAAAAAAACTACACAAAGTCTTTAAAATATTTGATGACTATACAAATATATATATATATATATATATATAATATATATATATATTAATTTAATAATAGTACTGACCAAGTAAGTAGTTTGATGACTATACAAATATATATATATATATATATATATAGATATATATATATATATTTTTAAAATCAATGTAGCCCAAGAAGTAGTTGGAACGTTTAGTTCTTGTTTATATAAAAAGCTAAAGTTTCATTTCCAATGGAGCAAACAAATGTCTTTGTATATAGAAATGTTTAAATAAATATCGAGAAAATCGTCATAATATATAATTCAGTAAAAAAATTATAAATTAATAATATTGAAGGAGATGAATTATATTGAAAATTTAATTTAAAACTGAATTTTTTATTAGCTTGCCAAAATATTAATTTATAAAAATTAATACTTTATAGTGATGAAAATCACCATAGCATAAAGCTAAAAACGTTTTAAAAATTGATTATGTTTATATAATTTCAATTGTTAATTTGTTTCTAAATTTTCATAACTGGTTTTACATCTAACCATTTGTTTTTTTAAACTATATCATATTTTTGTCAACATTTATTTGGTAAAACTTAGAATGTATTATAGCATTCAATCCCTACCACTCTATTCCAAAAGTGAAACCAACCATATGTACAGCTCTTTCTGTATATAATATAATTGAGTACTATATTTGACACGTGACTTTAGAATATAAGTATTTATTTAGTTATATCTGAATATGTGTATATAAAGAGAAAGCTAACACTAATGTTTTTTTTGCCCAAACCTTTGGGATTCCGAAGAGGCAGCCAAAGTTGTCACATCCTATCACTATCTCTCTTTACTGTTGTTTTAATTTTTTATAATAAATATTAAATATCAAATGATCATATCACATAGCGACAAAAACCAAATTTCACAAATTTTTATTTTTATTTACAAAATTGTACCTTCCAATCTCCAAGAGTCTTTTTACCAAGAAAAAAGGAGAGCACATTTTTCACGTAAACTATAAAGAAAGCATATCCCAGTTTTATAAAAATCCAAATACCACAACATACATTTTTTTTCCCCATTTAGTTGATAAAAAAGAATTACATTTTCTTTTGGTTTATAAACCACAAAGATCTTTTCCTTATTTCTTGTTTTTTTCACATCTGAATTAGGAAAATTTGATCATTGTATGTAATTTAACCAAATGACAATCTTTTGAAAGTGTGGGGACTAGAGAGGCTACAAACTTTCCTCATACCAATATTTTTTCTTTTAGGCCCAACTTTGTAAGTTAAGGTTGTGGATAAAAGTAACCACGAGAGGCATTGTCATTGGGAAGTTGTTGCCGGAAATTAGAGAATCCTGATGATGCTGCTGCAACTGAGAACAATGGTGGTTGTGCCCCTGGTGGTTGCGGTCTCATGGCGCTTGTTTGTCCTGGTCTCTGCCATCCCCAGTTACTCATCATCCCTCCTTCAGCTTCACTTCTCTTCTCTGTTGCTCTTCCCTGAAACCAAAAACATTGTTTCATTTTCTAGTTCTGTTGTTTGACTTCAGACTCTATTGTTTTTACCTCGATGGGATTGTTATAACTCGGGCATGCCCCGTTCCAGTAAGCTCGATGGTCCGCGGAACCATAAGGAAGAGGTGCATTCACCGGCTTTCCCATGAACTCGTTATCTATCTGCAGTTTGTTGTTTAAGACAATAAGAAACGTTTTTAGAACTTGCCTGTTTCAAGGATTCGTCAGACTAATATTGGAAAGTACCGTCAAGCTAACTCCGCGTTGAGTTTCATATGTATTAGAAGGGAAATGAAAGACCCTCCCGTTTTGTTTTGAAGCATTTCCGGGAGAGAGAGAGATTCCCAAGTTGAGATCAAGTTTGTCATGAACACCTTCGTAGAGAAGAAAACAATCAGAGCTGTTTTATAGACTGACGATGAAAGAATTCACAAGATTATGACTTACTTTCGTTATTGGTCTCAGGGTTAATCTCATTCTGGTATGAACTCAGCTCGAAGTTGGTGACGGCTTCCCTACCATTGGAGTTGATCGCAGCCTTGTCGTAAGCCCTGTTTTCAAGAAGAATTGGTCAAAAAAAGAAGAAGAAGAGAAACTCATGTTGGATTTGAAAACTAATGAAAAGTTCTTAAGATGTATTAAAAATTTTGAAGAAAATGTTTTTTTCTAGCAAACAAGTAAAAATTCATGATCATTATAGGACCTTGCAGCTTCTACTTCGCTGTCGAACAGCCCAAGGTAAATATACCTGCAATTTAAGCATCTTAAATCTCCAAGGTTGAACAATCACCATTGCTAAAGCACTTTGATTCTCATTACTGAGACAACATTCCTAGTCTCATTTCAGAGAAACACTGAACAGAATTTCTAAAAATTTGAAAGTGTTGAGATCAAAGACAAAAGCTCCTCACTTTTTACCAAGAAACTGCCCCATCCTAGCTTCCCATCTCCCACATTTGTGTAATGTAACCCCTCGGTACTTCGAGCTGCCCCGCGAGAAACCGGTGCTTTGACGACGGAGTATGTGCACAAACTCTTCCTTGCTCAGGTTTTGTACCTGTTGAGGATGTAATACTCAATAAACTTCCCATAAAAGTAGGATCACACACATATATATATAACCAACTACATTCATATCCAAACCTGTTTCATATCTTCCTCATAATCGCCGATAGTGAAGTTGATATCAGCATCAACGCCTCTGAATTTGATAGCAGCTCGATCATAGGCTCTACGTTTATAAAAGATGCAAGTTTATTCATCTACAAAATCATAATCCAAAAAACAAAGCTGAAGAATGATCTAAATTTACCTAGCTGCGGCATGAGCAGTGTCAAAACCACCTATACGTGAAAGCAAGAAGAAAGTTGAAATATGAAATCAAGAACTGGTTTCTAGCAACAACAATCATGAAGCTTTATAAATTAAAACATCTTTTGTGTATTACCTAAATAGACTTGTTTCCCACAATCCCTGCAAAATAAAAAGTAGAAAACCAAAATTAGAGTTTTTGATTTGATCAATTTAAAAAGTGAAAAATAAAATTGAAATTTGAATAAATCAGTGATTAGTCTTACCAAATATGCGATTCCCATCTACCAGTTCTTCTGTAGAAGGTGACTCCTCTATACTGCGAGCTCCTTGACCTTGGTCCTCTCCGGCTCTTTTTCACCTGAGTTGGTACCGGAGCTGGCGCCGGAGCCGGAGCCACCAATTTCGTTTCTCCATAACTCGAGCTGTCGAAAGAGAGATCGATCCAGCTTCTAGAGCTCGATCCTTCAACATCTCGTAGATGCCCACAGTCTCCAGCCACTGGGAAAAACTCTTTAGTCACGCCGGCGAGAGAGGCGGTGCTTTCATCTACTCCTCCGCCACCGCTGCTTCCGACTTTTAATATATCGAAGCTGAGAGTGAAGGCGCGAGTCGAGCAAGAGTCTTCATCTGCGTCGGCATTGATTACCGAAGACGTTGACGTCCCTGACTCCTCCAATCGATTCCCCGAGCCGTCTGATGTCTGTCGATCTGCATATGAGTCACCGTACTGAGTCGACTCGGGAGACTCAGCGTCGAGATTAAGATCCAGCATCTTATTCTTCTCTCGTCGGAAAAACTTTTCAAACAATCAAGCTCCCGAAAATCGCAACGAACACTGCAAAATCCACCAAACCCAAAGACGAAAAAATCTAGCAACTGAGCGAAATCAGTATCAGCGATCGTCTTATAACCAACACGATCACATGATTTTGATTACGTAACAGAGCTCGAGAAATGAAAACAGCGGGAAAGGGAAGAGATGATCGGAGTTTTTGGACGGCTCAAAGAGAGAGAGAGAGAAGAGGAGATTATTGAAAGCCCTAACGGTGTAGCGACATTGGAAAGCGAAAAGTTTAGAAAATACGGCGAAGAATGAGGAAGAGAAGTTTCATCGCCGGAAAAATGTTACCGCCGGCGAGAAACTGTTAAAACGGATTGTTTCTATTGGAGAAGATAGAGGGAGAAAGAGGAGGGACTAGGGAGACGTGTGAGGGAACATTTCAGACCAATTTTTTAGAAGACGATCAAAATTTATAATAAAATTAAAAACATTTTTTTTCTCTCTCTCTATATATTATGATATATTGGTGATGAGTATAACGTTATATTGTTGTTGGTCCTTTTTTTGGCAGTGGTACACCGGCTCAACAATTTTCCGGTTTTTTTATAATTTTTAATTAAATTCGGTACGCACTGCTTTCTGGTCAATTCTTTGGTTTATGACCTGGCTTTGTGGCTCTAAGTACAAATTAGTTTTTTAATTTCTGATACCTGCCGTCAATTTTATCAAAGAGGATAATTAGGGTTAGGCATCTCTGGACCCAATATTTATATTTTTTTGTCAAAGTTTTCGAACATATTTTAAATTAAAATAAAATAAAAATATCTAAAAAGAATTAGATTACTTATTTGTTTGTATTCATAAATGAATATAGTTGTACAAAATCACACTAAATCTTGTATGTGTATTGATTTTTCAATTTTATTAACATATTTTCGTACATATAGATTATAATTTTCGTGTAGACAGATTTATAAAAAATAGCATAAAACCTTGATTTAGAAGATTTGATCCAGTATTAACACAAAATTTGATAGTTCTTTGTATAATTATTTATTTACTGGTTAAAGATTGTTTATTTACTTTACATATGTATATGATAAATAAAAAATATTAAAAATGTTATTCAAAATAAGGTATTTTTTCTTTCGAAGATTTGAGTTTTTGAAATACTATATTTGCTATTTTCAATAATAGAAAATTCAAATACTAAAACCCAAATACATGATTACAACATTCCAAGGTCATATAACCTTGTTACTGACGAAAGATGTTAGTCTTTTTACAATTATAAATGAATATTTTCCATTTCTTTTATTTTGTATGAAATATTCAGCTTTTGTGAAAACTTGTTAAATAATTTTTAGAGTGTTTTTTGCTACGGAGATTTATAAAAAACAAATATTCAGCACAAAAATCCAAAATGTTCAAGTATCCAATTTCCAATTTTTATTCACCGTAAAATATTAAAAAGGGTGTATAATATACCTTCAAATCACAACAAATCTCCTAAAATCTATTAGTTAAAATGTTTCCAATAAACTAAATTTTTGAGTACATTTAAAATCACAAATTTAATAACACTAGATTTTAAAATCTATGTTTGAATAACATATGATTTTTGCCATATTAATACACCCTTTTAAAAGTTACGTTCTTATCTCTAGAACCAAAATAATTGTGCCGGATTACATTATTTGATTCGAGTACAATTTTTTGAAATTAATGTTTTTAACTGTTTCTTTTAGTTTGAGTAAAACCGCTTATTAAACTCGCATATTATTTTTACTTTTACCTCTCCCTATAACAAATCCGTTTAAATCACGATCAGGAAATCAAAATTTTTTTCAGAAAACCAAATCAAAATAGATATTACGTACTAAAGAAAACAAGAAAATATCTGAGTATCCGACCCGATCGAGATCGAGAAACTGAGGCACATGTGTTAAGTTAATCTAAAACATAAGATAGTGAGCTCTGTCTTGGACGGCATTGTATTTTCATATTGGTCAATAAGGTGAGTCAGTGATCTAAGAGCAACTTCATTGGTGAGACTCATACATGGGTTTTCTTTTTAACTTAAGAAACCCTTTAAAAACTTTTAAAAAACACTAATGGAGTTGCTCTAACGGCTGGGGTTTACTCAAATCTATTATACATTTTCTTAACGCTAATGCAAAGAAGATTAGGAGTGTAATTTTGAAGTTATCCCTCTACATGACTACATCTGATTCACGAACACGAATAACATGTGACTCTCTCGTCTTTTAACAACTTGTGTATATTGTTTGTTCCTTTTTTCTTTCTCGTATCGTCCTTACTTTTATGTCGAAAGGTATATATATATATATATATATATATATATATATATTCTTTTTGGAAATAGAAAGAAAATGATATACTTTATTGAAAAGCTTTCTTAAATTAATATTTCACCGGGACTAAATAATCATAAAAATATTATTTTAAAATTAATTGGCTTTTGCAAAATAGGCGTCGATATTATCAATTTAAGTTTTCGTGTGGTCTGTTTAATTTCAGTATTGTCTAGCAGTATGGCTATTTAGGTTTTCTTTACACTGAATCTATTTATGACAGTTCGTAAATTTTTTGTTTTACTTTTTATTTAAATTACATTGTAAATCCAAAAAATCCCAAAGTAATTTAAATATAACATTTTTTTAACAGAAAACAAAAACTAGTAAATCTTTTTTTGTAAATTTTTATGATTTTTTACTTCATATCTTTTGAAAAGAATATATACTGACTTTGAAATTCAACACTAAAATAATATTTATTAGTTATTAGCTGTTTTATATGGTTGGGTTTTTTAAGCAACTAATTAACAAGTTTGTTAATGTCATAACTCTAGTCTCTCGGTATATACATGATTCTTTGTACAGTGTTGAAAAAACAAAAAAAAACAAAAATCTTCTTCTTTTGTATGTGTGAAAAAGGTTAAGATCAAATTAGTCGTGAAGAGTTTACACGTAAGAGAGTTCGAATACTTTGAAGTGTGACAGTTGTAATCTCTTAAGAATACCTGAAAACTCATAAGATTATGAATGACTTACATTACATTGATCTTTTATCAAGGGTTATATAATTTGCTATTAGGATAACGCATAGAAATGTGAAAGCAATTTTTATTTTGAAAAAAAAACTTCTAAAATAACTTATATTATGAAACATAGAAAATTATAAATATTTTTGATATCCTAACTGATCTATATATATTTATATCTAAAAAACTGACATTCGGAAAATGACGTGATAAAAACGATAACTATATTTGAATATATTCGTAATTGAGTTTTCATATGCAGTTGTTATTTTTGTGTTAGATTGTTTATTTCAAAATATTTTTGCTTTATTGATAAATATATTTTTCTTTTTATCTTGCGTTATTTATTTTCCAAATCACATCCATTGATTTTTTATATAAAACAGACTACTAAATTTCTAAAATGTATGTTGAAAAAAATACATTAACTTTGGACAACAACAACACAATGGTAATGATATTGCTAAACGTAAGATTTGCTATACCAACACTTCTTAGCGCCACCAAACCATTTGGAATTTTTTTTCCATACATATGACTATGACTGCATATTAATATAATAAATCACAAATTATCATCAAAAATATCAATCTTATAAAATTATTAAAAAAATGAGAATCCTCTTTCATCAGTTTTTCTATAAGTAATTAATATATGCTTAGCATGATTCGTGTTGGAGGGATAGTTACGTCTTATGTGCTCATGCTAGTTGCTCGATTCATGCGAAATAAAATATCTTAAAAGTAAGCACTGCTTTGTAGACACCTTGCCGACAAGGAAATATGCAAGTGGGTAAATAAATGTCTGTTTTAATTAAACATAATTAATCTGAAGAAAGAGTATAATTAATTTAATTTGGTTGAAAATAATATTTATGGGGATGTGATTGCTGAAAACATATGTTTATGGGTTTGTGACTTGTGATTAGATGACTATCGAAATGACTAAACTTTTCAAATTCTTTTTATTCACCATGATAAGAAATATTTCAAATGGATGTCACAATTCAAATATTTGATGCGACTGGTATTAAATTTTGAGGATTGATTTTCTTTTATGATAGTTTTTTTAGAGGAAACCATAAAATCATCTCCAACCCTACTTTTTTTCCACTTTTCACTCTAATTTGTAATAAAAACATTTCCAACCAACTGCATTTTTCACTGCAAATATATTAAGCCATATATTATTGTTGTATTTTATTATTTTGTATATATATATATATAAATATTATATGGACTAACATTGTTTATCCTTCTATTCTTAAGTGGAATATTTTTTGTTTATAACTTGATTTTCTAATTATATATTATTATTTTATACATAAAGAAAAAATTTATCATTTTCTTACATATAAATTTTATTATAAATTATAAAACTAGTTATTTATATTATTAAAATGATAAAATAGAACAGTAAGATATATTTAAAAAGTTACAATGAAAAAACTAACTTAAAAATAAAATAAAATAAAGAGTAACAAAATTTAATATAAAATACAACGGAAACAAACTTAATAATTTGGTAAATAGCTTCTAGATGCATTGAAATTATTAAAATATTATCCAAATAAAGTAGATGCATGAATAGCTTCTTCGTATCAATAGTAATTATATTTTATTAAGTACAATCAT
The DNA here is from genome assembly GCA_000218505.1 of Schrenkiella parvula. Taxonomy (NCBI): domain Eukaryota; kingdom Viridiplantae; phylum Streptophyta; class Magnoliopsida; order Brassicales; family Brassicaceae; genus Schrenkiella; species Schrenkiella parvula. Next base: position 13,392,707 of record CM001190.1, on the reverse strand, counting down.
GAAAATAAAGTTAATGGATTAAATTCATAAGTTTGATAAAATAAAGATGTAACTACAAACTTTTTATAATTATGTAAAAAGAGAATAGAGTTGAAATATTATTTTTAAAGTAATAAATAAAGTAGGGTTGAATAAGAATTGAACTGCATTTTATATTTATTTTGATTTTGGAGTAGAAAATAACGCTGAAACTTAGAGATGCCATAAAGACTAATTAACATTTTATTTCAACAACAAATCAACATTGTTACAAACCCTTAACAAAATAGTATTCATACTGTGATTTTCTATTTAAATAAGTTATTTTTTTTTAATCAAATTACTCCACCTCTCTTACTTCTCAACTTGAAATTTACCATATGGATTCCGATCCACACATCATGGTAGATAAGCTCAAAGCATTTTTTTTGTTTCGTTTGTACTGTGTAAAAAAAAAACCCTTGTTAGTTTGACTCAAAAGAAAATATCATAATCATTACTAAAATCACCACCAATGTCTAAAAAATTAACTACGAAGCTAAAATTACAGACGAAGAACATCAAAAATGGTGGTACCACAAAACATCATCATATAACTTGTATGCTCAATGTACTCGTGTAATTCTAACATTAGTATAGTAGTAGACTCCCTTAAGATGTTTATCGAATCCAATCAAGATTCACTGGAAATGATCTTGCAATATCCATAACGAGTCAATGAAGGTGAGATGAGAACGCAGTTCAAATTAGGGACAGAAAGCACATATGATAACGAGTAAGTACATTTTGAATCAAGAACTCTTGTTTTAAATTGTTTTAGCGGAACCACCATCATGAAATTTCACATCAGTTGAATGTAAATCGTGAATTTGTGTTAATAACTAGAGCTTTCCTGTTATGAGATGAGATACACTTATATGAATAATAACATTTTTCAAGTTTGGCTATCGTGTAAACATTCTTGAAAAAATATGAAGAAACGTGAAAAAGAAATTAAAGTGATTTTGATTCTAAGCAGAGAGAGTTGTTGATTTTCAGCTTTGATATCATGTCAAATAAGAGGATTTGGGATACTTATACAATGAAGATTAGGTGTAACTATGCTAGGAAAAAAAGCTAAAGATCCTAACAATATGATTTACTGATACGAGCAATTCTTTTTTACATATGTTGTTTTCGGATTATTGATAAATACATCGATTTGTTGGATGTGACTATAAATATTTTGAAATGTGTGAATAAAATTTTTTAATTTTCCAAATGTTTTTGAGTCTTAAAACACATCACAAAACTTGAGTAGAAACAAAAATAATTTTTTGAGAAACTTAAATAAGAAAAAAAGAAAAATAGCCTTAAACTTGATGAATGTGGAAAGAATTGATGGTTTTTTCTATGGAAGAGCAAAAATATTGAAAATTCAGAGAATATATAATTTTGATATATACATCTTTAAAAACAAAATTATCTTATAATTCGAAAAAACAAGGCAGGTGGTCGAAATCTTTGACTAATAATCACTGATAAAAACATGTTTACCAATAAAATCTATAACATCTAGATTTTTTTGTTACATGGGAAATGCAAAAATGTAGACACACATTTGTCCACACATTTTCCCTAAAGATCCTCCCAAATTAGTTGGCTCCCATGATTTTGACATTTCCCTATCATTACTTATCCCATTCACATCCCAATATTGTTTGTTTCTTCCATATATATTTTATTAATTCTTAAAAACTTTTTCTTATATATTTACAATAATAGTAGCTTTGGTTTTGCATGTATCACTTTGAGTGGGTACTACATTGTACTTTCCTTTTATAAACTAAGTACCACAATACCAATTTTCTCTTCCTTGTTAAAAAATACCAATTTTTTCCTTGTAAATATTAATTTTTGTTTTAAAGTTTTAAGCTGTTTAATTTAGGTACCTAAAAAATATAAAATTACTTTCTTCCTACAACTTTTTAAATATTGTAATGTTTTGACAATCTTTTGCCATAATGAACATTGGTCGACATGAGAAACAAGAAGAAGTTAATCATCGGTTTGTGTTGGGAATAAAGAAAGAGCAAAAAATGAAAAAATGATTAGAAAAGAAGAAAATAAAAAATGCTTTTCTTGCTATCTTAGTCACATAACAAAATACTTTTGTGCCCTTTCCCATCATGGTAAGTGGTAACCAAGTCTTCAACCTTAAAAGATACATAAATAAACATATATGATATATAATAATAACGATAAATCTGGAAAACGTAAATTATTCCAATTTTGGTTACTCCCAATAATGGATCTCTTCGCTACCTGCTAGAGCCGGTAGGTAAATCAAGTGACAATTTTTATTTTATTTTAATTTTTAAACAAAGTTTTTAATATTGCTGATAATGTGAAAAATCTTATCTATCCAATGATATTGTGCCATGTAATGGATATGCCACATATATGATCCAACGGATGAGATTTTGCGCTGCTTTTCAATATCACCATCGATGATTTGACACATATTTAGAAAACATCAATTAAACATCAATAATACGAAAAAACAAAAAATTTATGTGATTTGTTGCAAAATTTAAAGCGTAGAATGTTGAATTGGCTTCTACTACTGTTAATAGACATGCTGTAAGCAATAAACGGTTAATAGTAGCGATTCAAATAGATTGTTGAAACATGTATTAAAAAATTTAACCTTTGTCACAACAAAGGAACATCTTTTTTATATAATCTAGCACCAAGAACAACCCTAGTGAAAGATCTAACACAAATAACAAATAATCATCATTCATGCTTATTCCTAACCTAATCACAAAAATACTATTCACATAACTAAAACAAATGATGTTTAAATTCACATACACGAACTTATTTGGATACTAAAACACCACAAAACAACACCTAACCCAAATAAAAAAATGCGACAAGCGAAAATGAATATTGACAAAAATTTATTATTTCCAGTAGTTTTAATAATTTATAAATCGTTCTGTCAATAATTATGTTTTTAATTACTTTTATCAAGTTAACTTTTTCATCCAATTATCTTTTTATATTTAATGAATCTTTTTGTGCCTCAAGTATATCATATCTACTCTATAATAAATTACCCATACTGTTTTACAACTATATTTTAATAGAAATAAAAATAGAATTGATAAACAAAAATATATACAAAAACAAAAAATTCCAAACAAAGCACATAATTGAAATCAAATGTGCTATCTCTTTTTTTATTGTTTAAATCCTTTTCGCTACGAATATTAGTTTTTAATTGCATTATTTAAAAAGCTGATTATATATACTATAGAAAATTATGGTGTGAAAATTCACAATTTTCACGGTTTTAAAAGAAGAAAAAACACTTAACTATGTTAAATAATAAAGAAACAAGGGATCATTATGCAATTCATGAAAAAACTTATTAATATCTTCTGAGGATATAGAATTGATAAATAAAATTATGTGGATGACTTGTAGTGCACAGCATCCAACAGAAATACAAAAAAGAATTGGACAAAATAAGCAATTTCTTTTATAGTAATTTAACGATGAAGTACAAAAGCAGTGTTTCCATTAATGGTGAGAATCTGTTGTCGGCAAGAATAGTGTACGAGGTTTGAAATCTCTATGGGTAAACGTGGCCGCTTCCTGTCCGTTCATTTATTTTTCTACAGCAACAAAAAAAAGAAAACAACCTTTTGTTTCCAACAGAGACACACACTTCAGTCTTCACCAAAGATTAATGATATATGAATTATTTAAACTCCACATTCAAAACTTAGGATAACATGGTACTAAATGAATATGGATTACTAAATTTCTTTTTGGTGGTAAGAAAACATAAATATAATTTTTTGAACTTACATAAATATAAATTTATTTGTGATTCATCTGTATTTAATTACTAGCTATCAAAAATAATAAATTAATCGATTTGTTTCTAAAGTTATATTTTTAAATACTTTTCGAAAGTTTAAATCCAACTCATACTTATGTTAAATAATTTTTACATAACATGACAAAAGACTATCATAACATAATAATCGTCAAAAAAAAATCATCAATAACTAAAAAATGGCTCTAAAATCACTCAAGTAATCATAATATAAGTTTGCTTATCTTCGAAACAATTCCCAAAGTGTGACTGAAGGCAAAATATTTGGTATCTCTTTATATTCCAATTCATCTATATATTTGGACGTCATAATATACTATTTTAGGGGTTTGATTGTTTAAAATGTGATATATTAGATGGGTTTGATTGTTTCAAAACATAATTATATCCTATATGTATATTCTATTTATATTTAGATGACATATTTTTGCAAAAATAAAATATTATTTTTAATAACTATTCTGCTATTTTTTTTCTTGCTATAATATTTTTACATATGTAATAAGAGAAAAAAAACGATATTGGAATAGTTATAAGAAATAAAATATTTTTCGACTAGTGAAAAAAGAAAAAATGGTGATACCGTTTTCAATATCGCTAATTATATATTTTACTACTACAATAAAAAGTTACAATCATATATATTGGATAAAACATGTTTTAAAAACTAAACTAAACTTAATGACAAGAGAGAGAGTTCGGATGTTAAGTGAACTAGAAAATAGATGTATAAAATTTTGATTAGCTTTTTTGATGCGTATACAAATGGATAATGGATAGGAGAAAAAAATCTGATAGTTTTTCATTAAATATTTTTTAAAAACATAATAAATTAGCGATTAATTGGTATTAGACTCAATGCTAATAGAAGGAAACATGATTCATTTATATCTAACACCAAGTTTAAAAAAATAAATGGAGCCTAATGGCAAAACTAGAGACTCAGTCGAGATGTACATTTTCAGACAAAACATGTTAACATCACAAACATAGATAATCAACTAAAACTCATTGCATACAACAACATGTACGCTTGAGTCTTTCATAAACATATGTATCGATGTTTCAAATATTATCTAAAATATATGAAGTGAATTAGATAATGAGTTCGTCAAATCCAAATGCAGTGAATGTATCCAATTACTTGTTTTTTTGTTTTTTTCTTTATTTTAGTACCCATGAATTTTCTGGTAGCTTCTTAAACTAAAATAAAGAAAAAAGAAAGATCAAGAAAATAATCGTGGGGGCATGGAATATGATACCCTTTCAATTAGTTATGATTATTCGGTTTTCTGTAATATCATATTCTTATTAGAACCACATTTTTCTTTGTCACTATTGATTTTTTTTTCTTTTGCTATTGAATTAAAAAAATAGAAGAACCCAACAACTGTCTATACAAATGCTGCTGACATCAAACGTATAAAAATTATTAAATAAATTTATTTATATGACCTTCTATTTCTTTTTTATTACACCCTATTAGTTAAATGAAAATGTAATCCTACAAAAATCAAGCTACCTTAATGTTTGATACTTTGCGAGCTGACGTGCAAAGAGGACTTAGCATATAAAGGTTTTGCCTATTGAATATTGATGGATACTTTCAGAATATGCGTTTTCAGGTGATTATTATTACTATTAATGAAATGTGAGAGTTATATATTTTATAAGGCTTTATAACCTTTAGACTTTATTTGTATGTAAGGCTTAAATGACGAGATGATTCATAATGGGAAACGAAGATAATATAAATATTGACGGTGAGAAAAAAAAATATAAACCTTTGACATTTTCTTCATTTTAGACATTTTTAAAGAAAAACATACCTAATTTTTGACGTGGCAAGAGACCAAGAAATATAAACATTTTCTTTTTTTAAATGATCAATACTATATCATACATGTTGCAAAATAGATAGTTCCAACAAAAACAAATACTAACAAGACAACCCTTTACCAAATAATAAAGAGATTGCAGAGAACAATTGATATAGGCTGTTGTAACACGGAAGCTTATATCAATTGTGTATAATATTAGCTTTTCCTAAGAAAGTTGAATTTGAGCTAATGACCTACTTATGGGGATAATTACAGCATTTGGAAGTTGTTGGTGTCTCTGGTTGATTTTTGTATCAGCTTGCCTTCGCTTTGCCCTCTTAAATAGCTTTGTTCGGTTACGAGCAGTCCCCGTTAAAATTAATCATGTCGCTGTGCCCTGCATTGTCCTCACCATTAGTGTTAAGCCTTTATATTGTAATAATATTCACTGTGCCACATAATCGGGATCAATAATACCTAGAGAATGAATGGTGTTGATTTCTGGACCTTTCAGTTCAGTCCCGTTGTCGCTGAGCAATGAGATTCCAGCTGATGTTATATGGAACGGGAAGGCTAGAGGAGGCGACATAGGAGATTTTGCAACCTTAATGATTCTCTGACCTGCAAAACGTGAAACCAGATCATATGAATCAACGTTCTTGGTAGTTACTGTGACCTACCAAATGATTTAACTTTTTCATTCTATGAATGGGTGAAGCCGTGCCTGAGCCTGACTTGACTTCAAGAACCAACCGGATGGTTACAGCATGAGCCCAGTTAATCCCCAGTGCAGCAACAAGGTGAGAATCATACGTCCTTGAGCGTTCTTGAAAGTCATCTTTCAATTTAGCTGTTGAAGAGAAAATATACGATTGTGGTAGAATGGAAATTAACAATTATCAGTGCGTAACTAAAAAAAGATACTTCAGTTTCTGTTTACTTTACCTTGGAAAGAATACTGACTAGTTTCGTCACGGTTTTGAGATCTAACTTGATTAGTCACCACTATAGGAATCCTTGAAAATTCAGCAAGCGATCTGGAAATGTCAGAGAATCAGTATTAATGTTAAAGATGAAGTGATGATGTCAAGGGTACGTTCAAAGCTTTGTGCTGACTCGAGACTACAGTTCATACTTTAAGAAAGAAATATGCCAACCCAACTGAGGCTGACTCTGAGCTCCAGGTTTGTTTTCGCTGAAAATCAATCACTTGGTCAAAAGAAGAGAAACTGAAAAGAAATACTTTGTTACTAAGGTCATTGAGGTAACAAGAACGACATGAAAACGATTAGGAGGAAATATAAAGTAGACTAACCCTGTAAGAAGTGCTGTCATACTATCAATCACTAGCAGCTTTATTTGGTTTTGAAGAATCGAATCCTTCAGTTCTTGTATACTGCTGATTAGAAAGAAAAGTTTGATATACTGCAGCATGATAATAGTTCCTAGCAGAACACTCGAAGTTTCTCAACTCATATGACTGAATTTGACCAATACATGAAATAACAAGTCTAACATTGTTTCTGAGTCATGCAACTACTTCTTATAAGCCTACACTAACGAAACAATGAGTGAAGTCTCACGCCGCACCTTTCAGTAAAGTCCGATAAAGATGTTGGCCGCAAAACAAGTATTCTTCCTGCCATCTGCACTGCGAATGGTTATGTAAGCAATCTGGGATATGAGAAGACTTTACCAAAAGTCATAAAACATAGAATAAACCAGATAGCTGTTCCACAACCTCTTGTGCCATTCCCTTCAGGTGAAACACTTCAGGGAAGCTTTTCAATCCCATCTCTATCACCCTGAGGAATACACACTTTAAGGATTTCGTGCAAAAAGATGTCATGCAGGTAAGAAAAAGAAGGACCAGTTTACCTTCTTGAACTAAACTTAGACTCTACGTCTATGTATATCACACGACCATCTAATCCTCCATAAGCTGCTGGAAACGAAGCTGATAGGGCAAGTTTCATGCAAAACTGCGTAGTAGAGAGAGAACCTTTACCATATGCAAAAGCACACTGAAGCCAAGAGTGTAAAAGGAAAGCTATTGATAGATATAAAACACAGATACAGGAGCAACTCCCTGATATTATAGAGATCATACACAAAATTGGTAACCACACTCAACTCAACTATACAATAAAATGCTATTCTAGTTTGACATTAGCATTGTTGCAATCTTCAATCTCTGAGAAGATAGAATAACGTAAAGCACGACGACACTACCTGTGATTTACCGATACCAGGTGGGCCTACTAGCTCCGTCAAAACACCAAAAGGTATCCCACCACATAAGGTTGAGTCCAATCCCTTCAAATGGGTCGGAAGATGACCGGATAAATGTTCGTTTTCGACTTTTTGCTCCAGCAAAGATCGAGCCTTTTTAGAACATTAGTGAACAAAGGACTTAGATTTAAGTATGATACAAGCTTAATCCATATGCAAAAAAGGAAAAAAAACAAAGAGAGCTTACGGATTGGTATGGTGGAGAAGCAGCTTCACTGATGAGTTTAACCGCCGATTTTATCTCCTTCATTCCAATATCTAGCAGCTCCATTAATTCAAATTCCGTCATAGACAATGCATCCTAAAGATTCATTTGGATAACCTAAGAATCTACATCATCCATTGCAATACCCAAATTCGATAACCTATGAAGAAATTAGCAAACCCAAAGTATAATTTCACCGAGTAGGAGCAAAAGGCCTGATTTATGATTAAAATCATCGGAGAAAAAGGATAACCCAAAGCATAGTTTCAACAAAGTATCACTAGAAATTTATAGGAATCAGATAGAGATTTGATGGAAAACCTTGGCCGTGATGATGTTTCGCGCGGCGAATATATTAGAGATTTTCTTGTGAAGTTCCATTTCTGCGATGAGCTTGTTCGCCATCCTAGTCTACGGTCTCCGTCTCCGGCGTCGGAATGATTCTCTACACGGTGGAGGAGAAAAGCATCTCTCTCTCTCCCGCCAAATCCTAAATTTTCTTTGGGCCTGACAAGTGAAAAGGCCGGCCCATTTAATAAGAACAAGTCCTCAAACAAATGATTTGTTTCATTATAAAGCCCAGTAAAAGGCGAATACAGAATCAAAAACTTCGCTCTATAGTCAATTGAAGAGGCCCATCAAAGGAGGAGCAAAGAGTTTATTCTCTCATGAAAAACATTCTACGGTAGAAACACCAAACATATAATGTGTTTGCTTTGTTTTATTTTAATATTTATATATTTTTATTCTTTTGTTTGGAAAATCTGAAGTGTTAGTTCATTTTAAAAATCAACACAATTATATTAACGTACCACACAAAAACATAACTATTTTTTAAAATCATCCACAATTAGGAGCTATAAAATGATACATTGTTACTATTTATATTTTATGAAATAATATATATAAATTATATTTTTCATAAATAGACATATATATATTTAAATATAAATTCATTTTTTACCAGTATGCTATATTTTAATTTGTTTTATGTACAATGTTTTAGTTTTTGAAAAGAGATCATGAATTCTACTTTCCAAAAATTATTTTGTTTAGTTTTTTCTTAATTTTTTTTAGATTTTCAGATTTATAAAAGTATGCTGCATTTTGTAAAATATATGCAACATTGTACAATATCGTTATATTAGTTTGAGTTTTAACTTGGATCCTCCCATTATCAAAAACAAAGGTAACATATAAGTTATTAGTTAAAGGCATTTCTGTGGGAAAATTATTAGTTATAACTTTTATATCATTTGTTAAGAGCTCATCTCTTTCTCTCCCTCACATATTTTTGAGAGGGAAATTTTGAATTGTTTTTTTTTGTTTAATGCTAAAATAATTCGAATGTTTTTTTTACATTATTCAGATTCCGTTTATTTTTTTTCTTTAATATTTTTTGCTGAACTTATATGTAAATGATAAAAGCGGATCAAACATTACAAATTTAGTGGATCAGACCATTCAAGTGACACAAAAACTAAGCAGACGGATCAATAGAATATAATTGGATCAAACATCCTAAAAATTCATATTATTATATTCTGTTTTAAAATTATATGTTATTTTCATATTTTTCAAAAGATAAAATTTTATTTTAGACAAATTAATTTATAAATAAAAAATATAAAGATACAAATTTGTAACTAAGTACATAAAATATTTATACATTAGTTCAAGATTATGTTAAATCATTAGGCATGGTAAATGGAAGGACGATCGAATCTTCCATGTTTTTGGATAATTAGATATTGACATATTACTATTCAACGTGGTGTGGTGGTGTGTTGTTAGAGCCTTTAGTTTCAGGGGTCTCCATCGAAGTTAAATGTAGTGTTTATAATTGATGATGACAAAAGAATCTGATACATAACTTCATATTAACATTTTATTATTTCAACTAATTTGACATTATTACTCTTTTGGCTAATAGCCTAATACTATCATTATTATATAAAAAGATTAACAATATTTTAGGTGCACTTTTTCTTTTAGATGTACCACTTGAAAGAGATTGTATGGTTTTTAAATGGGGTCATAACTCATAACAATTAAATAAGGGCGGTGGATGAAATCAACATATTTGTTTGACCAACTTATCTTTATCGATTTCCTTTTTGAGTATTTTACTCTGAATTTCTTGGAATATATGTTACCTCAGTGACGTTACTGAAATTTGGATTTCGTGTGATGTACAAAAAAATAAACTATAACTTCTATAAATTAATTGATTTTAATGTGTAATTAAGAATCAACATATATTGTTAGTTCGTTTACATATCATAGCGAATAGAATATCACAGTTCATACATAAATGAACCATTTTCCATTCGTTAATACTAATATTCGCATTCATAAAAAATCACAAGGTTAGAAGAGGCCAAATATATATACATTATTATCGACAAACAAAAAAAATGGAAAAAAAAATGACTAAACTAAAGTCCGGTCTTGAACTAAGCAAAACAAACATAAATTTACTATCTTTTTTTATAAAAGTATTTCGGTTTTTTAGTTTATAAATAGATCTTTAGTCTAGTGTTATAATTTTTGAAACGAGAACATGAATTCTACTTTCCAAAAATTATTTTGTTTAGTTGTTTCTTAATTTGTTTTAATAATTCGATTAAAACACTAATTTATCACATAAAATATAAAAATTTAAATAAGAAAAACGAAAGAAAAGTTTTCCTCTATCGAAGTCAACGCCAAAACTTGCTCAAAACTTGCATATAAGCTGACTAGTTTAAAGTTAATTGCCCTATACATTTTTGAAAATTTTTGTTTAATACTCTAAAAAAAATGCAGCTTTCAGACTCATATCAACTGGCGTTGGCATGATTTGGAGATTGATACTATGATATTAGAATATGTAATGTTTGCTTTTCATCTATTCATATTAGTTTTATGTATCCTTATTCTTTTTACTTTCAATAGTGATATAATTAGTCATTTGCATTGCTGTAATGGAATATAGTTTGGGATGGCTAAACGTTAATTCTTTTGTGAGATCAGTGTTTGTTTGTTGAATCTTATAGAGATATCAAACATCTTTCTCCTCACCATTTTGCATTTTTTTTTCGATTTTCACTTAAATGAAAAAGTATTCGCCATCAAAAATTCAATGTAAGCGTGTTTAAATATACTTACTCAATGTTTATTACTAACTTTTTTATTTATACATGGTATTTTTGTAATTTTAGGAACTTTTTCAAATCTCCTCTACAATTATGCAAACAAAGGATAACTCAAACCACACTTTCAATAAATAACAATTATATACTATAATAAATTATTTAATTTTATTTCATTTCCCTTGTCATGTTCATCTATGAAAAATATATATGATTTTACACGTTTATACTAAGACCACTTCTCACCTCTACTTGAATATATATATATATATATTTATTTATTTATTTATTTATTTTATCAATAATTTAATGTTATGTATTAAATTAGATTCGAATTCAAATGGTTGCACTACATCGTCATAATACAAACCGTTTAACTACAAATCCGATATATATATATATTTTAAAAAAAACTCTATACAGTTAATGTATTACACAAATGACAAAGTTAACATTACAATGTACAGGTATACAATTGAAATATAATATGACTCTCGAAACCATTGACCCACCATGCATTATATGAACAATTACCGAACCTTACAACTTTTCATTGAATAAATTTTATACAGAAGACCAATTCATAATCACTTTCCTATAATAATCAACTCTTTCTTCCTTTATAAATTAAACTCCTCTCCCCTCTTCTTATCCTTATACTTTTCTTCTTCCTATCTTCAGCGAAAAAAAAACAACTGTAATATTTTTTTTGGGTTAATTTGCTTGAACAAGAAGCAAGACTGACCTTATCTGTACCTTTCTTTCTGCCATTAAAGAACTTCTCAAAAGCACTGAATTTCTGTTTGAGAGTTTCTTGAATTTCACTATTTTTCTTAATTTGCAATATTTTTTGTTTTATTTTGTTTTTAGATTTGATTCTTACATAAGCTCATGTTTTTTCCTTGCAGAGAAACTCGTCCATGGAGTCTCCGGCAGGCAAATCCTCCACCGTCAAGAAGGTAAAATTTCCGCCTCGCCGCGGAAGAGTGAAGAGAGAGATCTTCGGCGCTTTGGCCAATTCTCTCGTTTCCGCCGCCGTGAAAGTCGGTGGGGCGTTCGGGAGGAACGGCGGAGGTGGTGGTGGCTCTTCTTCCTCCACCGCCACTCCTCCGAGCGGATACACCTCCGACCAGAATAGCGAAACCTCTTAAAAAGAAACAAAAACAGATAAAGATATAATTACGAAGGTGCCACTGGTTTATTTCACCACCATGGCATGACACTAGTATGAGGGAAAGCTTCGTATGTGGTTCTCTGTTCGTTTTTGAAAACAGAAGGCTGCTTTCTCAAGATCCGGTTCGGTTTGTTTTAATTTGGCGTGGTACGTCCGGTTTAACTTCGGTTTTTTTGTGGGTTAAACTGGGAATACGTTTATGGTGTGATCAATTTGCTTTGTTAAACAAAAAAATATCTCCCTAATCTGTTGTTTCTACGTGTTTTTTAAGTGGAGTAATGATGTTGTCTGGGAGATTTTTTTGTTTTGTTTGGTTTGGTTTGGATCAACTGGTCTTAATGTCTGTTTGTATTTTAAATGCAATGTATAATAAAGTGTGTTCTATATATTATGTACCTTTTAAAAAATTAAAACAAGATGTTCAGAACAAATTACCATGAATATATAGTAAAACATCGTTATGAAATGTAAAAGAAACAAAATAAAAGAACTTATAATGTAACTGATTACTGAATAAACCTGTGTGGTTGTTTCATTTGTATTTTATTTGCATAATTTTGTTGGTGAGTGGTGATGGGACCTAGTTTAATAAGTTAGGTCAAAAGTGCGATGGCTAAGCAAGCCACCTTCACTTTTTCATTACTTTTCTTTTGTTTTTGCAATATGATTATGAACCTAAGACATATTTTAAGATAACCTTTTGCGGATATATTAAATCATAAATTTTTGGATTATTTTCAAATGATTCAAGTTCAAGTCTCAATAGTCAATAATATGTGTTGCTAACTTGTTATATAATTAATAATATGTAAAAGTGCATTAAAATATGTTACTGAAAGTAAAGCAGTCATATTTTGAAACGTGGACATAAATCATATGATAATTATGTGGAAAGACAAGCCCCAACGCCCAAAGAAAAACAATGATCAGTAAGTGATTATGTTGAGAAATTTCAACTTAATGAATGAAAAAAAAATTAGAACCATTTCTAATAGGCAGAATAATTAAATACTCACATCAAATAAATTTTAGTCGTTGAAACATAAAATTAAAAATAAAAAACACCAACTTAAGAGGATGAGAACAAAGTGGGAATGTTCCAGGTTTCTAGAGACAGTCAAAAGAGAAAATAAGTACATCAACTTAAAATAATGCGGGTGAAATTTAAAAGATTATAAATTTCTGAATTTGACAGAACTAAGTACTTTGTTAATAACCATTACCAGTGGCCAAGGCAGATAAATATTTTACCGTGTGCATGATATATATACCAGTATTGTTAACACATTATCAAATTTCATTTATATATAGCAAATAAGTAAAAACAAAATTTACTTTCATTGTTTTATATTTTTTTTTGTATACGGTGCACTTATTTTAAGAAAAGGGTTAATTTATTGTGTATCCATATTAGACTAATATAGCCATGTAAAATATATAATAAAACATCTAACTATAAACATTTTTTAATTGTTTTTATTCTAGTAATAACAAAATAGTATAACACATAAGTTCAAATGATATAAAACACAACATACTGGATTTTTAATGAGAGAAAACTCATAGAAAAATCTGAGAAATATTAGACTGAATAGAGAAAATAATTGATATATCAAATATGCATGATATTCATTTTATGTATGTCTATATAGAAGAACATATTATTCATTAACAATAAAATTTATCAAGTTAAAAAACCTATATTCGTTTAAAAACAATATAAGTTAAATTAGGTGAGAATTTTTTTTATGTTTTTAATAGAAATGTAAGAATTGGTGAATTGATAATTTCAAATTAATACAATAGAGAAAATGAAAAAGGGTACAAAACAATATCAAAAAATAAAAGAAGATGATGATATAACATTTAATAATATAATTATTTATATTGTAATTTATACAAAAAATATCATAGCTTTTTTTTGGTTATGTTATGAATTACAAATTTTCTTTGTTATTAAGATTAATTTCTCTAAAGAAATATTTAAAAAGTTTTAGTTAGAAAATATGAATGATTTATTTGATATATGTCTAATTTTAGGGTCACAAGGGAAATAAAAACATAAGAAAACACGAAAGATACATCGAAATATGTATAATTTCAGGGATACAAGTAAAATTGAAATATTTTTAGAAATCAAATTTAGATATAAAATCAATTTGGAAAAGTAAAGATATAAAATAAGAAACTCTAAAAAAGAGCAAGATTGGAGAGAAAATAGCCAAAAAAACCCAATGGGTCACCATGAAATTTTAACCTACGTTCATAGGAGGCATTGGAAGAGATTTTACTACTTAAACCATGAAATTTTCTGATAATGAATACAAAATGGAGCAAGAACACCTAAAGACTAGTCAAATTTCTTGACAAAGCTCTTTGAATCCATCCAGAAACAGTGTTTATTCCTTTTTTTATCTTTATAAATTTTAATACCTAAGATTATGTAAGCAAAAAACAAAATATTGTTATTCAAAACTAGATTTTCCTAATAAAATAAGTGCTAAGTCAACTCGTAAAACAAACGGTAGCAAACAAAAAGGTTGACCCAGCTTCCCACATAGTCAGATCTTACGTTTTACTTGACGCGCCTTATTAATAGTTACTGTTTAGCTATTAATAAATAATAATTAACCCTTCATTATTATATTGTTAATCTATGGTGCACCTCACCGTAGACGAGTATTTAATCTCATACTTTATAATATTTCAAAAATTTAAAGCTCTCTCTCTCTCTCTCACTTTTTCCCTTTCCTCTCTTTTCCATAACTCTTCTCCTTCCCTTCCCCAAAATAAAAATCAGCTTCTTTTTCCGTTTTTCTCTAAATTCTTTGTTTGATTTTCTCTTTCGCGTTCTGAAACTTTCTGGGTTTTGAAGAAGGAGATCAAAGATTACAACCTGTGAAAAAAAGAACGGATTTTAGCAATGGGATGTTTCGGACGCACGGGGAAATCGAGCAAACGATCGGAGACGAAGAACAATGATTTCGCCAAAAACAATAAACTAGCAGTCGACGTGAATTGCGTCCGTAAGAACGCGAATCGAGATTCTCCGACGCGACCTAGCTCAGGTATTGAGTTGATTATCGAGAAGCGATTCGTTCTTTTTTTCTCCATTTTCAGAATCTTGCGCTTTTGAGGGTATTTGTAATAACTAGTTTCGATCTTGGTTCTTCGATTTAGGTCATATCTTTGTTGCTACATTTGCGAAAAATCCGTTTTCGAAATCGATTTTAGAAATTGATAAGCCTTATCGTCATCCTTTAGTGAAATATCTAGCAATACGATTTGCTGCATTTCTTGATTTGTCTTTATGTGTTTCGTATGTGTTTGTGTGGATTGCTTAAAAGTCAGTCCATGTGGAGACGTAAACAAGGAGATAACTACTAAGGAGGATCAATTCACTTTGGATGCGAAGGATTCCAATGTTGAAGATGAAGTTGCAGGGAAGAAAGCCAAAACTTTTACCTATGAAGATCTCTCGGTTTCTACGGGAAACTTCAAATCGGATTCTTTTCTAGGCGAAGGAGGTTTCGGAAAAGTGTACAAGGGCTTCATTGAGAAAATCAATCAGGTGTATATATATGTTTCTTGATCAATCAATCTATTGTGTAATGTGGCTTAGCTAGTTAGGGATTTTTAAAGTTTGTGAATGGTAATTTCATAGGTTGTTGCAATCAAGCAACTTGATCGAAATGGTGGTCAAGGAGTTAGGGAATTCGTGGTCGAAGTAATGACACTAAGTCTCGCTGACCATCCCAATCTTGTAAAGCTTATTGGATTTTGTGCTGAAGGTGCTCAGAGACTATTGGTCTACGAGTACATGCCACTAGGATCTCTTGAAATTCATCTCCATGGTATGTTGTATTATACAATTGCTCTTTATCTTTCTCTCTATAAATATTAGAGAACGAAAAAGCGTCACAACTTGTCAAAAACAAGCCAAATGATCCTTATATTGGTGTTGTTTCTCTTTTAAATGAATACTTTGTGATGCTGATTGTTCTGACCTTTTCCGTATTTTTTGTTTGGTTTAGATCTTCCTAGTGATAAAAAACCAATTTGTTGGAACACCCGGATGAAAATAGCGGCTGGTGCAGCGAAAGGTTTAGAGTATCTTCACGATACAATGAAGCCTCCTGTGATTTACCGTGATATTAAATGTTCGAATATCTTGCTTGGCGAAGACTATCACCCAAAACTCTCTGACTTTGGGTTAGCAAAAGTCGGACCAAGCGGGGATGCAACACATGTTTCCACAAGGGTTATGGGAACATATGGATACTGTGCTCCTGAATACGCAATGACGGGTCAACTCACATTCAAATCAGATATTTTCAGTTTCGGAGTTGTCCTTTTGGAGCTTATCACTGGAAGGAAAGCTGTTTTTAATACCAAAACGCGTAAAGACCAGACTCTAGTTGGATGGGTAAAGACAAAGTCTCTAACTTTACAACGTTTGCTTTTCTCCCTTCTGTTTCTAGTGAGCATATAATTCACACTTTTGACAAACATTTACAGGCGCTTCCGTTGTTTAAAGATAGGAAGAATTTCAAGAAAATGGCTGATCCGTTAATGGAGGGAGAATATCCGATTAAAGGATTGTATCAAGCGCTTGCGATAGCTGCAATGTGTGTTCAAGAGCAGCCTAGTATGAGACCGGTGATAGCGGATGTGGTAATGGCTTTGGATCACTTAGCTTCTTCCGATTATGATCCTAACCACAAGAGAAAGCAACCTATTGTGACAGAGACAAGAGTCGATGATGAAGAGAAAAGAGTGACCGAATCTAAAGTTTATGAGGAGGAAGAAAAACAAGAGATCAAGATATGTTCAGAACAAGCAAGTTAATCAATAACGGTCCTTTGTTTGGAAACAAAAAAAAGAGATAGTTTTTTTTGTAGAATGCTTCGTTTATAGGAGCAACAATTTTGTTTCGAGCGATATCTAGATAGTCACTAAAATGGTGGAAGAAACTTGAGTCATGTTGCAATGGCGATTCTGGTTTCATCTAAGGTCGAAGCTCTACCACTTCCCTTGCTGTAAATCATAGTGTGACTGTGTAGAAGTAAACAAAACCGGTGCAAACCGGAATGCTATAGACACTCGCAATTGTGACTAAAAATTAACCGTTTGTTCACATATTTCTTGCTATTACGTGAAGTGAATCACGATATACTATATGATATAGAGTGGATCATAGAATTGGCCATTTTCAATACTTTTACTTTTAAAATAGACATTTTTATGCTAATTTGAAAACAATTTGAAAACATCGTAATTAATTTTTTGAATAATAGATTTGACTATCACTTCTACTAAACAGTATATAAAATCGTTTTAAATATTAGGATTATTCCCGCGGTACGATGTTTAGATCTATTTAGATCTAAGTCATTATGTGATTTATGTGATGTTAGTATTTATGTAAATAAATTTAGATCTATTTTATGTGACATAATTTGACGTTTTTTTAATAATGAACTGTTTTTTAGTATTAAATGTTATTATGCAATGTGAAGATTACGTTCATATATCATCTTCATAAATTTCTTAAGTCTCCACATACTTTCAAAATTTTCTAAAATTTTTTAGTAAATTTATTCAATGATTTTAAGCTATTGTGATCCAATTTATTCATAAATTTTTAACCCAATTATTTTATGTGTGTTTTGGCCCGTTTTTTAGATAGATCTGATTAATTTTTTGGGTTTTGTATTCCAATTTTTTCATAAATTTTTAGCCTAATTGTTTTATATTTTTGGCCTATTTTTTAAATAGATGACACATGTCATCAGTTTAAATATTAACATTAGCTGAGGTGTCACCCCTTATAAACCACATATAGAGATTTTTATTTAGTATAATTCTACTAAACAGTGTATAAAATCTTTTTAAATACTTGTAGATATCAACTAATTGTTTCTAACCATCTCACTCAAATCTCATTTTCTCAGTACGGTATTTCATAATTTCCACAAATTTATTTCATCAGCCAATTTTTATGATTCATTAAGAACAGGAAAATCAATTCAATAACTGGATGAATATTTCAATTAAACACATTCAACCGTTTTGGATACTCATTTTGTATAATATTATCTTGTTTATGCAAAGTATGCTCAAAAGATTGATACTTTTCACAAAGTATTCACATTTTGTTATTGCATTATTAACACCTTCCACATTATTTACATATATGTTAGACTTATTCCAACTAGAGAACTCTTCAATGACAAATGCACAAATAAATCTGAGGAGAAGAGTTCGGAAACTTATAATTTAAGGTGATTATATATCTTCAACCTTTAAATAAAGAAAACTTCTCTATAAAAATTAGTGAAACATTATAACTGATGTAATCCTAAATATATTTGTTAAAAAGTATATTTTATAAATAGAATAGACACAGAATAAACAAGTAAAACTGGTACATAAAATAACCTAATGAAAAAGTATTAAAATAGAATCTATTTATAATAATAAAGGAGTATTGAAAAATTAGTATGTATCCATATTTTATTTCTATGGTCTTCAACGAAAGATGACAGCTCTTTCTTCTTATAGCCTAATGAGTAATTAAAAATTTATAAGTATAAATATATATATATATATTATGCATTATATTACCGAACATCATAATCATTTTTGTATGGTTTACTTTATATTTTATGGTTTATCTTTTATTTCTTACTGTTCAACAATCATCTAATTATCATGCGAAAATCCCGTTTAGCACGATCAAAACGGTGTCCGGCATTTGGGATGAACCTGTAAAATTCGATGTACCAAATGACATTATTGCCCCTAAATTTCTTTTAAATTACAATTTTACTAAAAGTATATAAAAGCAAACCGAAACAAGAGAATCCAGAAGCGAAGCCCAAAAAAGGTGTTAGCAACGGCCGCCGAAGCTACTGAGCAATAATCATGGCGAAAGGCGACGATGCTTTGGCGAGGAAGAAGAACAAACTGAACAGGAAGAAGATGAATCGAAAGAACGATTCCGCCACCGTATCAGCTCGCATCGCCGCAATCATCGCCGCCAAGAAGCGCCGCCAGTCTGGCAAACGCAGCATGTGTCAGGTATATACTCTCTTATCGATTCGACTTTAGGGTTCACAGAAACCATCAACGAGCTTTGAAATTGGAAATGTTCGTGGAAATTGGAAAGTCTTTATATCAAATTATTGCTTGTGTGCGGTGAATTAGATGGTGAACTTGATGCATTTAGTTTCTATTGAATCTTAGGGGATGTGTTTTAGCCTTCCTACACCTGAAGATCCTTTCAATGAAAGGCAGAGTAAAGTCGACATTACCAAAAAGAAGAAAGAAAAGGTCAAGACTAGAGATGCTCTTTCAGTAAAAAAATCTCTTAGAGAAGGCAAGAAGAAACCATCTTGTATGGCCATTGATGGCGGTGAGAAGAAGCTGATTGGTGAGAGGATTGATGGTCCACCAAAGTTTTTAATGTTGTGCCTGAACGAAATAGAGAGCTCTTTTCGCAGAGATGATCAGCCTGAGAAGTCTTTGTTCACTAGCAGTTGGGGGATTGAGTTCTGGAAATGTTTTAATTCTGGAAAAGATGTTCTAGAGACAAGTGGAACATCTTCCACCGTGGAACAGATTGCATGGATCGTTTCAACCGCAACAGATGCTATTGCTAGGCGGGAGAAAGACGAGCAGGAAGAGGAGGAGTCGTTAAGCAACGGCCCTTTTCTCTTATTCCTCGTACCATCTCAGTCCAAAGCATCTCAGGTTAGGATCACAAGTTACTGTCTTCTCTCTATAGTGCATCTGTTTTCATTTAGTGACATTCTTATGAAAACATAATAAACATAAACATGAACCTTTTGGAGGACACTGAATATTCAATAAACGTTACATTATGCTGGTTTTTATTTCTATTTATATTGATAAGGGACATCATGCAGCTATTTGTTTGTTATCATGCTTAGGTTCGATCGGTTTGCAAGGCACTGAAAGGTCTTGGAGTTCATACAGTGAGCTTACACCAAGGAGCCGAACTAGATCACCAGATTGCTGGGTACATATAACCAGTCCATTATATATCTCTTTCTTTTTTGCAATCTAGTCTGTTTTACGCAGATTCAAGGCTGTTGCTACATGACGGATTATCTCCCTTTTTGCCTCCAGTTCTGATTAGCTGCCTCTTGAGCTGTAGGTTGAAAAGCTGTGAACCTGAGTTTCTAGTTTCTACACCTGAGAGACTTTTTGGAGATTGTTAACTTGAAGGGCGTTGATATATCAGGGGTTTCATTGCTGGTATGATAAAATCTCTCTCATGTTTCCTATATAAATGCTGCAGTCCAAGCATGTCCAAATCGTTTTCCTATAAAATACCCCTTGTAGCTTCATATTTAGTTTGTTAAAGTGGTCCATTTTGTTACGAATGATGTTTGTTCGTTTTCAAGCGTTCAATAATATAGCATCAGGCAACTCTATCTGCTGCCTGGTTTGGATTGAGTTTTGTTTCATACTCTGTATATTTGGCGGCTTTCCAAACTTCATTCTGAATTTCTATTTAAGTTTTGCTTAGGGAAACCTGATTCCTATATAGAAAAACTCACTTACATGGCAGGTTTCTTTGGCATTTTAACATTAGATAAGACATCTATTAGCTGTTAACATCGTTTTATGTTTATGACTATCAATTTTTCTTTAACTCCATCTAGCATGCTATGGAGCTTGTTCATCACTTCTCATTGATATCTCATATCTACACAGGTCATTGATGAACTAGGTTCTCTTTGCACCAGTGGTTACCTAGATGCGGTGAAATCCATTAAGCAGGCGATTTCCAGCAAACACCAATCGATAGTTATGAACGACAGTTATAGTGCTTCCTACATTCCAGCCGTCCAAAGTCTTTTGGGGGGTTCAGTTGACAGACTTTCCCTCTGTGATTCTGTTGCCAGCCAAGCCTCTTGTATTATCCAGACTGTAAACGTCTGCGCCTCAGAGGAAAAAAAGCTGCATAAGGTATGTCATATGGTACATTATTTTACCTATAACTATAGGTCTAAAGTATTTTGGGAATGTGAGATTATATGAAAGCAAAGTTCCTAAAAAAATTTGGACGTTCAAAACAAGCAGCTATACAGAAGTAGCATTAACTAATAGATGGCTAAATCTCATTCTCATACGCAAGTTCTTAAGACTAGCGTCAATGACATACAACGTTTATTAGACTTCTCCTTTTATGTTAGCTTGATACAATGAAGATAAGTAACAAAGTGAGGAACATGCAGGGTTTAAGTGTTTGCTCTTTTACTGGGATGGACAATAACGCATTGTCATTACGTTTTTTATTTGGCAGTTTACAGAGGCTCTGGATTCATGTTCTTCAAAGATAGTATACGTTGTTACAAAGGAGGAAAATTTCAGAAAGCTAAAGGTTCTACTTGAGCTCAAGGGTCTCTCTGTTTTTGCCAATAGTGACCCTAAAATCTCAAAAGTCAAAAAGAGGTAAGAGAGCTCCTCAACTTTGGTGTATTATTATTATGAAAGAACCATAGCTTTTGTCGTCCTTACAATTTGTTCTCTTTTTCTTTTTGCTTTGGTTCAGCCGGAAGCGATTGGCACGCTTGATCGATATCGAACAGTTGGATACAACAGTAATGAGGGACTTTGAAACCGTTCTACTTCCGGATTTTGTTCCATCATACGAAACATACGTTCAGATTCTGACAAGTATGGCTAGAGACAGTGTTCCCGGCGTACTGCACAGCTTTTTAACAGAAAAGGAGGCGGTGTCTTATCCGGCTGGCTCATTGGTGAATGTCCTTGAGGATTGTGGCCAGTACGTCCCTGAGCCTTGGAGGAATATGTATGCTTCTATGTCTGATTGATCAATTGTTGTCTTCCAAATTCTATATCTTTTAGTTCCCATTGTTTGTTTACTAAAAGCTTTAGCTGCAGAAAATTTTGGTTAAAGTGATTAATTTTGACTCTGGGTATTGAGTAGACCAACTGAGTTGTGTCCTTATGCTTCCTTTCTTTTGTTTTCCGTCGAGATATTGTGCCTTCATCCGGATGAACCGAACTGAACCGAATTAAAAAATTCATATATGAAAACCAAACCCAAAATTCAACCTTTATTAAGAAAATAAGAATATAGGTACTTTATTGGATTCTATTTGAAACTAAACCGTATCAAATTGATATATACTGTCGATTTTAGTTTGGTAGTTTACTTTTGTAAAACTGAAAACCAAATAATCCAAGATTGAATACCTTAAGAATACGAAAAAAGCATTTTTTAAATCATTTAGTAATTAGAAAAAAAAGAACTTTTTTTATTTTTTCCTCTAAAAAAATTGGGACTTTAACGGCAACATGTGATAAGGAGAAGGAAAGCAAAATGTGGTCGTCAAGCTTCTTAGCTTCTCCCCATTTATCTTCTCCTCCCAAACTTTCTCTGTTATCATCTTCTTCTTCTTCTCATCAAAAGATCCAAACTTTCCTCTGCTTTTCCCAAAATCCGTCGTCCACTGTTGGTATCAATTTCAGCAAGAGACACGTGAATCTCTCGATTCTCACCATCTTGTTCAATGGTGGGTTCTTGTTGGATAAGGCCAAATCCATCGCAGAGTCAGGAGATTTTCGAAGATACACCGATTCAAAGGATGGCTTCACTCTTCTCGTACCCTCTTCTTGGATTAAGGTAAATCGAATTATGTATTCAGAAATGCTGAATTGTTGATAAGTGATGAAACTTGATAAATTGATAACACACTTTTTGGCTCATTAATATGTGAATGCTTGAAGATGAATGTTTTTATTTGTTGATTACTTCATGGGGGAATCAAAGGTGGAGAAAGCAGGAGCCACTGTTCTGTTTGAAGAACCAGAGAAACGAAGCAACAATATAGGAGTTGTGGTGAGTCCTGTCCGTATAAAGAGTCTTCAAGACTTTGGTACTCCTCAGTTTGTAGCCGATAAGCTCATCAACGCAGAAAAGCGAAAGGTAAATAATAAACAAACAAAAAAAGACCCAAAAGAGCATAGAAGCTTTTGGTTGATTTGTTTGGTTGTCGTTGAATCAGGAAAGCACAAACGAAGCAGAAGTTGTATCAGTAGGAGAAAGATCAGGACAAGGACAAGTGTATGAATTTGAATACAAACTTGATAGCACGAGAGGAGGAATCAAAAGGGTTTTCTCGGCTGCTTTTGTGAGCTCAAAGAAGCTTTATCTATTGAACGTTGTTCATTCAGACAATCCAGAGAATCCATTGGATTCAAGTACGAGAATGGTCTTGGAACAAGTTCTTCACTCCTTTGATGCTTCTTTGCCTCTCACATAAACCATCCTTCTCGTAGAGCCCATTTTGTGTTTATGGGCTCGTTTTTTAATTGATGGGCTTATATATCAATCTATTAAGCCCAGTAAGTTTGAGATTTCTTTACTGTGTGGCCTATTTAACCTTCTTTGTCTTTTATTTTAATTTTTTGGATAAAGTTTAACATTCTTTGTCGACATGTATTTATGTATTTATTTGAGAGCAAAAAAAAAACTCACGAAACACCCCAACTGTTTATTAATTTTGCTGAAATTAAATTTCACATGTGAAAAGTGGGTGTGTGTGAGAAATTGATTAATGTTAGGATAGAATTATCATGTCTTACTTTCTATTTTTCTGTTTATCAACAGTAACTAAGGAGAGGAGACTAATTTTTCACAGGGATGATGATGATATACACATATATATGATAATAATAATAATGGTAATTATGTAATCACCCTAAATAATTCACCAAGTAGACAAACAGAGGTAAAACTCTTAAATGTTATAATAAATTCCCTAATTTCTTTTTTGCTTTTGACCGCTCTCCTATGGTCATCTTCAATTAAAGAAACATATAAATGCATATAATGTCAATAAACTATACTATATACGATCATATCTATGATTAGTTAACACGCGACACGATCCCTTATATACATCAAAAGATTGTTTATGCATGGTTATTACCGTGTCACGAGTTTGTATGAATGTGCTTCAGAAAGTGACCGAAGAACCGGTTCGGTTACGACATTAGTAGGCTGAGACTGATCTTTTGAGACAACATGAGGTCCAAAGAAAATTCTACATCCACAAGCTTGAGTATAAAGTTGTAATCGAGTGCCAAGAGTTATACATCTTTGAGTGAGGAACGGGTTTGCACAAAGATACTTCAGAATATGTAATTGGTGTATGATGTTGATAAGCTTTAAATTTATACTATCACATCTTTAATAAGTTAACCTGATTGTTTGTAAATGTCAATCAAATATTGTTTATGAGGTACAAAAAAACATTTCACATCATTTATAATGTTATTACACATTTCAAAACCAAAAATTTTGTTTTTCTAAATGATAGTGGTAGCCGAAAATTGCACTTAATTTTCATATTTTATAAACTTAATTATCCTCTATGTTTAATAAAATAGTTTGGTCTTTCTTTTTTTCTAATATAAACTGTTATTTCAAATTATTACATCGATAATTTTACAATGGATAATTTTATAATCGTGTGAATTTTCACGTCAAATGGTTGTATGTACACTAGATTAAACATATCTCCGTTTATCTGCATAATGCATAAATAATATATATTATGTTTTATAGGATTCAAATTCAAACTTTTAAATATATAAGCATTAATAAATCTTGATTAATTACTTGTAATGAAGAATGTGGGAAGAAGAGTGAATAGCATGTTGGGTATGAAGATATGAGATATGAAAAGGATAAGTGCATTGACTCCACAAAATTGGTGTAATTAATTGTGTTTGGGGGAGAAAAGAAAGAAGAGCAGAAAAGTCAGCAATTCAGAAATTATAAAATAAAGGTATCGGACACTCTGCCATATTTTCATCAGTCACTCGTCAAATCATCTCTTTTTTTTCTTTCTTTTTTTGTTTTTTAATATAATTATTAAAAATCTAATTGTTTTCCTAAACATCCTTCAGTATGAACTTATGGCAATAATTATTTATAATTTTTTGCTTAATAATGTGGATTTTTCAACGTCAATTCATATAATTGGCTAAAACAAAGATAACAATGTAATACGCAAAATTTATAATATCCATATTTATATTCAATGTTGTCAAAAATATTAGTTTTATATGGATGACAACAAAGTTTGTGCATGACCTTATGTCATTTTCAAAAAAGTAGTTAAAGAATAAAAAACAAAATTATGGGGCGATTATTGTAATGACTATATCTTTCTAATTTTACATGTACATATTCCTATATGGAATATGTGAACATATGATTACACTTTGTTTCCGGTCAATTATATAAACAAACATCTCAAACTACATCATTTTTTTTACATTTCAAACTACATTATTTTCTTTTAAAATATGTCTTGTTGCATCGTATTAGATAGTTCGCTATAGAAGACATTCAGCATAATTTGTTTTCTTCCATTAATTCTATAAACTGAAGAATACAAATGGCATAAAGTGTTGGACCCAGAATTTAGTTGTGAAATTATGTTGTATCATGCATCTTTTGGTTCTTCTACCAACGGCTAAATAGAATGATTTAGACTTAGAAAATGATATATCTATGAAACTATATTATTATTAATGTTACTATTATTTTTATTAATAAACATACAACTTTAATATATATCAACAGATCAACACAGTAATAGTTATATCGAACTGGTTAATGCAGGGACAGACTTGGACATAATTGAATGAAGTATCGGTTTTGGATTCCCTTTAAAAAATATTTATATATATATCATTTTTTAATTAATTTACAATACGTAAAAAATTTAGAAAAAATAGAAAGAAGATAATAACAACAAAAAAACCATTTGTTTAAAAAAATATTTGTCAATTAACAGTATAATTATTCTCGAGAATAATGAGAATTTTGCATATTTTCAGCTAAATAGGTAGTTTCCATTGAGGTAGCAAAACTTGTAACTTGAACTAAAAACATGAGTTTGACATTCTTTTTGAGATTACAGTTTCATATGGTCCATCTTTGCAATTACTTCATCTATTGGTACGTCGCTGTTGTATCTTAATTAGTTTACAGTTAAATATACACATGCGTACGTGTGTACGTGAATGATATTAAAAACTTGCATTGTGCAATGAAGTGTTCTCATAGAATATTAGTTTCAAAAAAAGATAAGAATGGGGACAAAAGAGAGGAAATGTCAAACAGCAAAAGAGCTGTTTGGTATTTTACCAACAGTTTAGGATTTAATAAGAATGTTGACAGAACACTACGCATTTATGTGTGTGAATACAAATTCTAAAATTTTATTTCTGAAAACAAAATTGAAAAATAGACTATGTTAAAAGGAAATGCAGAGGCAAATTGCAATTTGTCTGCATGCATGCATTTATAGTCTTGTCTCTTATATTAGTTTGTTTTTCCTCTATATTTTTACAAAGAATGAAAAAAGAAAAATATCGAAAACTTATAATGTTTATATATATAGAGCATCTAAAGAATCGTTTAACTTAAAATAACTACAAGGCATGATCAGATCAAAACCTTAGGATATTTCATAATGTAATGAATTGGATCATAGAAACATCCAAGTTCTTACAGTAAGTTATAGAGGTTTTTTTAATCGAAGTGTTGTTGGCAATGAAGAACTTGAGATATGGAATATCAAAATAATTATTTCTAGATTAGTCAATAAATATCCTTTAGTCCCAAAAAATTGAATATTCAGAATCAAGAATGTTGACAGTGAGCAGAGAGAGACAGAGAGAGAGAGAAAGGTAGACAAGGCTTTAGAGCCTATAGACAACTAATAGGTGCGAATGCTAATGCATGCAATGTTTTTGCATGCAGACGTTATAAAGTCATAATGCTCAGTTTCTGGAGATTCTAAACAGATGGATGATGTGATATAAATGGGTAGGTTTAATTAAACATGTCAAACACTTTCAAAATATAAATGGGTAGATTAAATAATAGTTAACTATACTTTGCTTCTAAATGTACAATTCTTTTTCGTAACGCAGATAATGAAAAAAATTAATGCATATGTATGTTTCATTTTACATGGTTGTACACAATTTACTAACTTGTCTGTCCATGTAAAGATTGGAGAAAATTTACCCATTTTTTTCTTTTAATATGATGTGTCAACGTCATTCTGTTGAGCGAAGTAAATCATAATAAAGTAATTATGACATAATCATTTAAGTTTCTCCTTTATATACATGCGTATATATATTCAGACATATACACATATTTATCTATTCTAGGTCTTGATATGATGGATCACATTCTGTGGATCTTTATCGTCTATTATTTTTTGTGGAAGTTTTATAAACTATTATTATTTGATAATGAGAACTATCATTTCTTTTTTTGTTTTGTACAGTTTCAATCTTTATGTAGGAAAAAAATAAATAAAACTGATTAACTTTTGTGTTTTCATGTTCGTACAGAGACGGATCAGTCAATGTCTTAATTAATTGGATGAGAGAATTGTGATTATATATTTCAAAAAAAAAAAACCTATTGAATGATCCACCTCGAGAACCCATGCACCTTCATTGTTCCTCTTTGATTTTTGTTCCTGTTCTTGTTTTCTCTCTCTCATGTTGCTATCTTTATTAACTGAAGAATGTCGTAAGATATTTAACTAAGATGTATATATATATATTACATAGTGAAAAATATTGTTTTAAGAAATTGATTATTCAACGTTTTCTCTCTATTTGAAACCAATGATGTTTAATTATTTGCAAAAGATTGCGAAATAGATAGTTTTTTTCTTTCTTTCTGAAATAGATAGTTCACAATTATGTGCCACTCGATTATATATTATTATTTATGACATCATTCATATACTACTGTATAAGAAAGTGAAAACACCCGACAAAAAAATGAAAGTGAAAACTATAGTTATTCAAAAAGAAATATCCCTTTATACATATAAGTACCATATTCAAATTTACAGAGTACGTATGTTATAATTTGGAGCATATGGAATGGGGCAGTATCAATGTAAAATGCATCATAACATAAAAAAACAATATAGTACAATGTTCTTTCTTTATGTTTATTTTTTGTCTAACCCTTCTCTCTCTTACGTCCCTTTCCAATGCACTTTAATATTAAATAAAAAATTCCCATTTTCTCTCTAACCATATAATCTCATTTCGGGTATATAAACAACCTCATCCATACACAAAAGCATCAAATATTTGGAGATACCATAACAATTAGAGAATATACACAAGAAAGCATCACTATTTGGTTGAACGGAGAATGAGTCCGGTGGCTTCAACGAGGTGGTGTCCGACGCCGGAGCAACTGATGATCTTGGAAGAGATGTACCGGAGCGGTATACGGACTCCTAATGCTGTGCAGATACAGCAGATCACAGCTCACTTAGCTTTTTATGGACGTATCGAGGGCAAAAACGTCTTTTACTGGTTTCAGAACCATAAGGCTAGAGATAGACAGAAGCTGAGGAAGAAACTCGCTAAGCAACTTCACCAACAGCAACATCAACTCCAACTCCAACTCCAACAAATCAAACCCAAACCAATGTCGATGATGTCTCAACCACTTACTAACATCATTGATCATCATAATCCTTACCATCTTCATCATCATCATAATCATCATCGTCCTTGTGATCATATGTCTTTCGCTTGCTGCTCTCAGCCTTCTCCCATTTGTCTCTCTCATCAGGTATGTAATATACTTACTCGTCTACATTTTTTTGTTTGGGTTAAACGTATTTTCTTATAAAATTATATTGGGTGCAATGTTTATGATCAAAATCGCTTTATCTGGATATAAACAACAGACAATCTGAGCCTAAACTCTGGTTTATTAACTTCTTGATATATACATTAATTTTCTTCTAACGTGATAACTCTAAACTGATAAACAAGCTCAAAGCTTTAGAATCTCATATATATTTTTCACAATCTCTCTTATGTTTGTCTCTATTGGCTAGGAAGTTAGTTAAGCTTTCTACCTTTAGTTACAAGCTCTCTTTATTTTGCTTTCATCAAACTTTAAAAGCCTTCTATATGATATTTCGATCATAGCTTGAAACCCTTAATTTTATTTTTAATTAATGAAAACCCTTTGGCAGAAAAGAAAAGAAAATAGATATATTTTTGCTACTTAAACGGTTTTACATAGAAAGCCTAAAATGAGAATGTTAACAATGTTCTTTTGTTTGCCCTAGTTTTTCTTATATATGTTGAATGATGATAATCTTAGATTGGTATTTTGGAAAATATAGGGAATTGGAGTAGAAGCTCAAAGCAAAGTGGTGAATGAATACTATTGCAACAAAAGTGGACCTGAAGAGATGTTGATGCAAAAACCAATCACGGGTCAAAACTCTTCTTCGTACGGTCGAGATTGGATGATGATGATGGATATGGGCCCACGACCATCATATCCCTCATCATCATCATCATCATCGCCCGTTCCATGTTGCAACATGATGATGAACAGTCCAAAGATACCACTAAAAACCCTTGAACTCTTCCCAATCTCATCCATCAACTCCAAACAAGACAGTACCAAACTTTAAAGAAAAGACAACATTTACAAAAGAGATTCTGCAGGTGTTTCATTCATGTATCATGTATGATGTGTCAAGGGCTAAATACAAAGACACGTGTACTTGAGGGTAAAGTAATAGCCGTTGGATAAAATTAGTTGAATAACTACACACCTCTCTCTCCTTTCTTATGTCTCTATCTCAGCAGTAGAATTAATGGTAGGTTTTAATTATTTTTAGAAAGATTTATTTTACAATATGTTTGATGGAGTTGAGAGTTATTATGAGTTGTAAAATTGGGTATCTTGGTTTCTGTAATTGCATGCATGCATGTGTAGGCTATTGTCTTTAGGACTAGACAGTGAGAAAGATCTCCTTTGTCTAATGTGTAACTTCACTCTTTATTTTGTGTGGTCACCTTTCCTTTTGATGTGTACCATGATTCTTTCCTTTATGTTTTTATTTTATTTTCCCATAATAATAATAATTGAAAAGTGATTACAAAATTTCTTGCTTTTGGTTAATTAATCATAATGTTTAAAAAAATTTTGTGTTCGAATAAGAAAAAAGTTTTTAACAAAAAAAACAGGAAAAGGAAAATGGTCTAAGAAAATATTATGAGTTAACCTCTTACAAAACTTCATTTTATACAAATTCTGTTTCTGAACATGTGCATTATGTATATAATCCCATAAAAATAGAGGTAATCTAACGAATTGATAAAGATTCAATATTTAGTGAATAAAAAGCGGAAATGTTCAATCAAGATTTTATCACTGGTCATGTAGATTGGTATGGTAGACTGTGACCATGAAAATTACAAAAGTGATATGTATGGTTTTATATGTTAATCGTTTATACCATTAATTTCAATCTTTTTTTTTGTAATTTTCAATCACGATTTTTGGAGTTGTTATGTGAATCGTGTTTTAAAACATATAAAAACGAGCTAAGAAAAGTTTATTCCTTCCTAACTTGTTCATTTGGTGTAAAAACATTGGAAATAAGCTATATTTCAAGTTTCCAACAATATAGTTACATTCTTACTGCTTTTATTTACAAAGTGTTCATGGAAACTATTCAACGAAGCTCTAATATTTATTTCTTTATGAATACTATTACAAGTTACTTTGAACCATATATGAAAAATGAAGATATTTTATAATTGTGCAGGTCATCTAAATTCTAAAACGTTGGACTTACTATATGGTATGTGTACAAAATGACTGAAAGATAATTTAGTTATTTTTATATATTTATGTTTTCCTCCTCTCTCTCTCTCTTTTTTTCCAACCACACAATTAAAATTAAATTTCTAATTAAATTGGTTGTCTAATAAACTTCATCAAATATTTTTTTTCCTCCTCTCTCTATATCTATTACTATTATTATTAATAATAAAAGGTGATATATGAAAGAAGCAAACATAGTTCACACTGTGAGGATTATATGTATGGGATAAGTACACTTATTATTAATTAGCTTTAAAAGGACTATACGTATAATCCTCACAGTGTATATATACAAGACAACATCAAAAAATAAAATAATAATTTTCTTTAATTTATACGCCGTGTGTACTAAATACGGTCAATAGTTTTCGTCTTTAAATAAATCTTCGAATGTAGAAAATATTTGAAAATTTGATATCTATTATAAAAAAAACGTAAAATATAACCAAAGAGTAGGTTCAAAAAATAAAGAAAACAAATGGAGAGATTTGTTGCTATACAACTACTCTTTTCCGTGTTCCTATAAATCTCACGGTAGACTCAGTTAATGGCCGTTAACGGAGGTCGACCACCGTTACTAACGTGTTTAGCTTCTCCGTTAGGTTGCTGCATTTGTTTGGGCGACTTGGAAGAATCATGAAACGCTTTCAACAATTCTTCAAACGACGGCGTTTTAAGTTCTTCGATCGAAACAACCGTTGGAATGTTGTAGAGTCTCTTCCTCGGCGTTGAGCTTGTTGCTTCATCCACCTAAGCAAAATATATTATAGTTTAAAATCATATTTACCAAATCAATCATGTATAAACTTATATGGTCAAATCAAACATGATCATTACCTTGTACTCGTGTCCAAGACATTTCCCTGTGTTCTGTTTGATCTCGACAACATTGCTGTCATGGTTGGTTCTTAGTTCTTTCAAGCTTTCAGAACTAGGAGCGATTGTGGAATTAATATCTGCGGATGCGTCTTTATCTAGTTGTAACGAGTCTGCGAAACCAAAGATGTTTTTATCAAATGATAGGAATCAAAACTATAAATGGATGTATAAGAGGCAAATCGAATCGCTTACGGTCAATGGATGAGAGGATATGGCTGTTTGCAGAATCGGCGTCTCTTGAAGTGTTTGAGACTGCAGAAGCAAACTGAGCTCGTAGTTTCTCATTGTTCTCTTTGGCTCCTCTGGTTTAATTATATATATAACATGGAGAAGGTTAGTTTGAATATGGAAGGATGTAAACAAATAACATTTACAAGGATGTGTACATATAGTACAGTAAGGTGCATTACCGGATAATAGAATCTGCGGTTGCAACATTCCTCTTTTCTAGATCGACCAATGATTCTTGAGCGGTCTTCCATTGTTGAGTTCCGATTCTTGAATCCTCCAGGCTGGAGGAATCAATCATGGCTCACAGGATTAATAACCACATTATTAAAAAAAAACAAAGTAGATGATGAATCTTTTGGGGTTTAGATGTGATTTACCATTTTAGAAGCATTTTCTGCATATCTTCCTTTGCAACTTCAACTGCAGAAATGTTATCGAGATGATGAGATTCTGCTTGGTTCATGTGAGCGTTCCATTGGACTTTGACGGAAGAAGCTGATTCTTGCATTGCAGACATCTCTTGCTGCAACGCACCGGTTTGGGATGATGATCCTTCACGAATATCTTGCACAGCTATCTGAACCAGTTCTTTTTTCCTAGCGTGTGAACTCGCTAGTAATTCCGCGACTTTTTCAAGCATTTGCTTTTCTTCATTTGCAATGGATTCCTGAATGACAGAAATAAAATCCATATCGGTTTAAATCTAGATAAAGAGAAGCTCAATGTCATTGTGTTGTAGAATTAGATGAGGAAAATAGCAAAAACCAACCTCAAATTTCTTTGTGAATGCTGATAATTTCTGCTCGTTTACGTTTTGAGCATCTTCTGCTAGCTTTGTTAGCTTAGTGGCATGCGTGTCTAGAGTCTTGAAGAAGTCTAGCATCACTGTGGAGACGGACTTAGCGGACTCCATTGATCGGGAATGCAAGTCCCGCTGTTGCTGTGTAAATGCAGAGAGCTTCTCTTCTTGATTATGGAGGCTACCTTGAAGCCCTTCAAGTAGGGCGTAAGCCGCTGATGTAAATCCTTTGAACATCTGATTCAACACCAGTACAGGGTCAAAGTTCAATACGAAAGAAATTTATCAGTTCCTTAAGAAAATTGACTACATGATTCTTCTCTGCTTACATTTTCCAGTGCACACAAATGTTTCGTCACTTCCGAGTTCAAGTCATTCAAAGTCGATTGGCTGTCTTTATCCAGATTCCCTGCTATATCATCTAAAGACTTGATGCCAGAATTGTACCTTTCCTTCAACTGTGCTAAACTTCCCCGTAGTGTTTCAGTAGCCTGCAAAGGAGACAATGTGTAAACATTATCGAAGATAGGTATCACAGACCCAGTGTTAATAAGAAGGTAAGGACAAATAATTTCCTTTCATGTTTACCTCTGTCTTTGCAGATACAAAAGATGCCATAACTTTTACCATGTCTTGCAATTGTTTTTCCTGCTGGCTCACTGAACCTGCCACACTGTTATTCAAGACTTCAAGTTGCAGTAGCAATTGTGACTGGAACTCTTGGATGAGCGATCTATTACTGTCTTCAATTTTGTCCTTCCTCTCTGGAATCATCAATAGCTTAGTGAGTTTTCAGAATGTGATGGTAACAGTGGAAGAGAAGAGAGAGCAATACAAACCAATTTTGGCAAACAAGTTGGAAACATCCGATGCTGCATTTTCTAACTCTGTCTGAAGCTCGACAGCACGGTCGACAAGTGTTTTCTCTGAGGAAATGTGAAAAAGATTAACGTAAGTTTCATCTATAAGATACAACTATCCAAACATCCATTACCGGAAGAAATTAGCTGAGCTTGTAACCACAAAACAAGGCCTATGTCACATGTTATAGACAAATGAAAGCCAACTTACCAGATCTAAGGAGATTGGATATCAAATACTCTTTTTCCTTAATTGTTGCAACTGCCTGTCTATGTTTCTCTTCGAGATCTAACAATGCTTGTTCAGTTTCCCGGAGTTTTTTCTGAAATTAGAGAAGAAAAAAATCCTTGCATGTCAGTGATGTGGGAACTGTGTTCAGCAACAAGACAGAACAAAACTTTTGATAGATACCTCAGTCTTTTCAAGCTTCTCTCTCAGTCCAGCAGTTACAAGCTGTTCCGCATTGTACAGCTCTTGAAGCTCAACAATTTGCTACATCCAACAATCGCAGCTTATTTTAGTAGGTTGGAAGGAGCCAATTGCAAAAAATCTTACAGCCAAAAACACAAATACAGAACTTCACTCTAATGCTTCCAAATTGAACTGCTCACCTTGTCTTTAGCTTCACCCTCTACTTCCATTTGCTCTATCTTTTCAGCCATAGCCTGCAGCAACCAATACAGAATGAAGTCTGAATCTATCTTCTAAAATTGTTAAATGACAGTGATACTTATTCCATAAGAAGAACTGCACCTTTTTCTCGGCTTCTTCTTGAGTGTACCTCTCCTTTGGAATATAAATTCCATTTTTCTCCCTTGCGGCATAGACCTCTGAACAGCCAGGAACAGACACATAAGTATTTGACAAATAGAGGAGAATCCTCAATATGTGACCAATACATACCTTGCTTCAAACGGTCAATTTCTCCATACAAATCTTTCATAATAGCTGATTTCATCATCTTCTGGTTAACCTGAATGCAGAAGGGGAAGTATTATATAACTAAAACTGACAGAAATAAAAGATCAGCATGTGTTTGACGGACCTCTGGTTTATTTTTGATGTGTTTCGCACGGTGCGCATAATCAAGGGTGCTGAGTGTTTCTTCCAGGCAATGAACAGAGGGTGAAACTGTAGCAATTATGCAAGTTTTTGTTTTTCCTCCCAAAGAGTCTCTCAATAATCTTGTCAATTTGCTTTCTCTGAAATTTAATGCATATAATCGTATGATTAGAGACTTGTCCATCATGTCTCAAATCTTCTAGAGAGAGATTTGTTAAAGGCAAAAAATCTTACCTATATGGAATGTGACCAGAGTGTTCGACCAACGCATTTATGACACGTCCGAGTGTGAGCAAACTTTTGTTGATCTCTCCAGCTTCCCTGGCTCTACCCTGCAATAAAGTGACTCTCATATTATTTAGTAAAATCATCGAGGCAAGACACACTATTTTTTCTGTCAATGGAAAGCCATGGTTACTTAGCAACCTTGATATCATTTCTGTACATGTGTAACTCACAGCATCAGTATATAAACGAGGAGAAAATTGTTACGGTTATATACCTCTCGAGCACCAGATCTTGAAATATTCTCTGAACCAGCAAGATCAACTAGATTTAGCTTCCCGCTTTTGACAATCTCTTCCCCCTCTGGAGTACATTCCTTAATGTGGATTGTAACCGAAAATATTGAATGAGATCTACTACTTTGTTTGTTGAGAAAAGTCTCTGCTGTGCGTCTCTTGGCTGACCCTTTCTCCAAAACTTTGTAAATCTCATCAGCAGTAGACACTATTTCTTCTTCCAACCCTCGGACAAAAACGCCACCTTTTCCATCTTCCATGAGGGCCAGAGGTTTCTTTGATTTATCATCTGAGAATTTTGTTTCTTCCGGAGCTAAAAGGTCAGTTAGTTCTTCATTGTAAAGCTCAAGAAATGAAACTTTCAAACTGTATTCAGCAGCGCTTTGTGCTTCCAGTATATCAAATATCTGTTTAACTGCTCTAGGGATAACACCTGCATCACTCGGGATTTCACCGTTCTGGCAAGAAATAGGTTTCCATCAAAATGAGGATTCAGTTAACATCAATAAATATGCTTCAAATGATGTTCTTAAATTGGTTGACTTACTTTTTTTCTTGCTCCTCCTTCCATTGTGTAGGTTTTCCCAGTTCCTGTTTGTCCATATGCAAAGATGGTGCAGTTATACCCATCAAGAACCTCAAAAACAATGGGAGAAACTGCTTGATGATACAGGTCCTTTTGTTGGGATGTTGGGCCAAAAACCTATTAGATTCCAAGAACTTGTAAGCAGGATGCAAATACAGTTTTCCCGATTATTCCAACCGATGCTTTCTTTCAGTTGAAAACATAGTAACGTAAACTTTTCATTATGCACACAATCTACAAGCTTTCAAGGTTATACCAATAACTTATAAAACAGTTAACTAAACTTTCAAATGAGATGAACTAAAACCTTGTCAAACAAAAACGTTTTATCAATCTGCTTCCCAGCAATATTCTGCGCTACAGCCACTTCCTTTTTC
The DNA here is from genome assembly GCA_000218505.1 of Schrenkiella parvula. NCBI lineage: Eukaryota > Viridiplantae > Streptophyta > Magnoliopsida > Brassicales > Brassicaceae > Schrenkiella > Schrenkiella parvula. Next base: position 13,356,129 of record CM001190.1, on the reverse strand, counting down.
CGGTCATTGCAAGTAAGTACCGCAGGTGTTTGTAACCTTGTCTCCTCTGAATTAAATGGTCTGAAATTACAAAAAACGCACCATACTGAAGATTAAGCCATTAAAAAAGCAAGAAACACAAGGTGATTCTCGTCCTGCCTTAAAAGGATATATTTCGAAATGTACCTGCAACGAACAATAACCTGTATATTCACACCCTTTTCTTTCTCATTCTTGCTGAATGGATTTGAGTTTGAGTTGGAGTCAGCTGATCGGAGATCTCGATTTGACTTATCAGTCGAACGTGGAGTTTGACATGGGGATTTTATCGAACCTCCTCTTTTTGAATTGTTAGAATCCATAGATTCGCCTACTTCTTCGTATAGCTCTTACGCAGCAAAACAAGCTCTGTATCCCTGCAACAATGGAAAGCAAACCCTAAGTAAAAAAAACAGCTTATAGCGCAATATCAAGTATCAAGCACAATGGTAAGTCAAGGATCCACACAGATAAGCTTGAAAATCAATATCAACTCCATTAACCTCACAAATCGATCATGTTTATCTAAGAAACTCACAAGGAGTCAACGAATCACGGACCAAAATACGAATCCGCATTTCAATTAATCGAAATTTCAACCCACGAATCATGAACAAAACATACATATACACAAGTCGAATCTCGAAACCACGAATTAGAAACGAAAATGGAAGATTAAAACCTTGAAATGCGTCTCAGAATCTCCAGAAAGGATGAGGAAACAAGAAATTACCAGCAAAAAAATAAAAAATAAATGTACCGATGAAACAAGAGAAATGTTGGAGTTTAGAGTTTCCGATTTCCTTTAAGCTATCTCGGAGAATATTTTCTTCAAACGAGATCGATTTGATTTTTTTTTTCTTGGCGATGGTGGTTTATCGTCCGACGAGAGAGAGAAGAAGAAGCAGGATATAGAGAGAGAGAGACGCAAGAGAAAGGTTAAATTAATTAGGGGAAGGAACAAAATGAAAATTCGGAAGGATTAAAGAAAAAAAAAATAAAAAAATAAGAACCGTTACGGCAGGCGCTCTGGCGTTTGACTTGTTAGACGCTAAAGGAGGTGACGGCGTTAATTTTCGAGCCGTTATGTTGTCAAAAATCCGTGATCCGACCGTTGTGAAAAAAGACAACACGTAAAATATAAAGAAAAGGCCAACTTTTGAAAACTTTCGAATTTTTATTTTTAAACCCCTAATAAGTGGTTTGCCCATAATGTTTTTACTTATGTTAATTAAACATGTTTAACCAAACTATAACAACCGTAAGAAAATTATTTCGTTGGTAAAATGTCATAGCACAACCCTCACCCCCAAAAATATGTTTCAAAAAATATATATATAACACTAATTTTAATTAATTCGAAAAATCGTATTTTAGTGAAAAAAAACTTGGCCTCACGTCGAGGCGAATAATACTCGTGCCTTGATTTCACTTGGTTTCAAGGAATAAGGCTTTGGCAATAGTTTTTCAATGTGTTTTTTGGTTTTTAGTTTTTGGATTATGTTTTTAATTTATTTTTGATTTCTATAGTGGAGTTTAGGCTTATGGAAAAACTGAACGGTAATTTGTTTGGTTTTGGTTTCTAACTATGGTCTTTAGTGAATTCAAAATCTTTTTTTCTTTAATATTGATCCATAAATAACATTCCATCAATCCTCTCTTAAAATATTTGATGGTGGATAAGTTGTAAATGAGTGGAGCAAATATGGGCTTGTGATCGTTAAATTCATATATAACTTTTTAATGTAGTGGTAAAAATTTTAAAACTTTTAACAAGAGATCATGAGTTCAACTTTTCAAACATTATCTTTTATTGGTTTTCTTAATTTTTTTATGAGCCAAATTAAAACTCAAATTTTATCATATAAAATATGAAAATTTAAATTTTGTAGCTAATATTTGATACATTATGTTTTTTTAAAATTAAAAAATACAAAACGGTCTTATTTTTTTCTAGCTTGCGGTCCTATTAAACTTATAACCGATTTTGAATAGAGCCAATTCATAAATGCATTTTCTTTTATATATAATCAAAATCCAGAAGGGGACGAAAACTAGAGCAATTGAGAATCCGAATAGATCGGAGGCATAATCAAAGAATATATGTTTCTGTCACTTGTTTGAAGCATTGTATATAACAAGGAGTTTGGAGGAATCTGCATTTGCAACCAATCAACCTATCTTGCCTTGGTATGTCATGAGTGACAACCTAACATGTGAACGAGGCACTCTTATTCCAAGGGATTAACTGGTCTTGCAAAGTGATCATTGTCCATTTTATTTAAGAAGGAGAAGATAAGGACCGCATCAAGAATTTTTCTTTCTCTCATCATGTGTGCCAATAACACGTGTATGATCCTCCATTTAGATTGACAAGGTTCGAGGAGGTATAATTTTTGCATCGTCAAGATACTAGCTAGCCTCTTCGACCAGGACCGGCTGATAGGAGAAACACACTCCAAGGCCCAATCCATGTCCTAATAATTAAAAGTCTCAAGTTTTTTATACAAAAATTGTTGAAAAAAGTTCATAAAAATAATTCATATGAATATATGTTTCTTTGTAACAAAATCTATAAAAACATTACTCAAAAAACTTAAAATAAAAAATTTAGTAAAAACCTATACAAATAAGTTTCAGTGATTTGTTTTTTAGGACTCATAACAATGTTGAATCGGTTCTTCGATTCAAGTCTGCGAGAAAGAAATTTGCCATGATCTTCAGACAATGACTTGATCAGTTGTGATAATCATGGTAAATGGCGTGATTTCAGAAAAATTAGGACCATCTTCGTCATTGACCAACACATTCACAATGATTTAACTTCTAAATTTTCAGAACAATTAACAAATACTTTTACGATATTATTTGTTAGTCGTGGTTTACATGTAAGGGATAATTTCAAAAATATCATATTGATACATCAAATTTTACTAAAACAAACCTCGACCGAACTCAATCCGCAAACGAGTGGTTGATTATAGTCATAGTACGAGGATCGAACCAAGGAGTAAGTTTTACACACTAGGAATCAAAAAATTACTTAATCTAAACTAACAATGGTTGGTTGGTGTTATATATCCTAACAAGTTTCAAAGACCATATAAACAAAAGATCAAATAGAAATTGCAAGTAAATTAGACAAGAAAAACCAGTAAATCAAGCAAGATTCAATCAACTAATAAAGACGGGTTTTCGGGCTTAGATAATTGTCTTGAGAGATTAGATGAAAATATACCAAGCTTAATATCACCAATCAAAGCTAATCCTTAGATGCCAATCTAGGAACCTAGTTTAGATTAATCCAATTATGTGGTACTAATCATATGCTAATTAAGTAATTAACATCAATTTCCAATAGTAATCACAAGGAAATTACGTATTTAATCAAGTCTTGATAGCCACTAAACACTTTAATCATCAACTCTCGTTGGCTAAACATGTTAAGCACTCAAATGATTCATTCAAACATTTCATCAAACACTTTCTATGCATGAAAATGTATATTATCTAGAACTTGATTAGTTAAGTCAAATCTAGCATTAAACACATCACTTGAGTAAGGAATGATGAAAGCTAAGCCCTACACATCAAGGATCAACATCTAATCATTTCTCATCTACCTAGCCCAAAATCCTAAAAGGACTACTCACACTTCATGACCCAAACAATGAAATAAATGGTGATTATTATAGAGATTATGATAGGTGATTAAGATAAGTGAAGAAATCAAAATAATTACTAAAAATCAAGAAGAAGAAGAATCTCTCATTCAAATTTCTTTTAAATCTTCCAAAGAGTCAAGAATAATTTTTCTTCTCCGAAAAAAAGTATAGAAAATCAAAAACTAGGTTTTCTGAAAATTAAAACTGGGTCAAACCAACAAGTTGGGTCAACCCAAAAAAAATCCAAGTTCGAAATGGTCAATATTTGTTGTTGACTGGACGTGAGTCTGCAGCAGGCAAAAGATGGTCGTTACGGGCGGCCACTGTGATGCATCGGGTAAGATTGACCCGCTGGGACAGGTCGCTAGGCGTCCTGGAAATGTCAACTTCAGCAGCAGGCGTCCTGAGGCCCCTGAGGGTGGCCGCTTCTGGCCGCGGTTGTCGGAGGCCGCTAGGTTGGACCGCTGGGCGCCCTGGTGTCCTTCCTTGCTCGTCCAACGGTCAGGCTGCCACCGTTCTGGGTGGTTGTTGGGTTGGAAGCGATGGTTTGGTGCCCGCTGGATGCCTTGAAATCGTCTGTCCTTATTTTATCATCTTTCTTCGCCTAAAACGTCTCGAATGCTCCAAAACGATTGAGTCACCACCCGTAAATCTGGATAAGAACAAATGCGTACATATATACTCCTATGATGCCTATATGCAAGTTAAAAGATCAAGAAACACAATAAAAAAGAATCACAAAACCGATGAAAATGCGAGATATCACACATCCAAGATACTACGTTTCAAAAATTACGTTGTTTGTTATCGTTTTGTAAAAATAATATTTTTGTAAACGGTTATAAAATTTTAAATTTATAAGAGTTTATAAGATACATTTATAAAATTTATAAACATGTTATAATGTTTATAAAATCTTACAATATTTCTTATAAAACTTTATAAAATATATTTTATAAATCTTTATAAATATGTTTTATAAACCCTTATAAACCTGTTTTATAAACCCTTATAAATTTAATTTTTTGGTATCTATAAAAAGTTATATTTTTGAAAATGAACATCAATCAGTGGTACTTTTTGAACAGTGGTACTATACAAAAGGTATTTTTCAAAATTTATCTCCATCTGAATATCTGATTGACATGACTAGATTGTAAAATTTTATGTGTGACATAACTAAAAGTGTTATAGAATTAGTAATTATGTTATAAGGAAACTTTAAAAATATTTAAATTTTATGAATCTCTAAAAATATATCAAATTTATAATAAGTGACATTCAAACTAACTTTTTTAAAAACTAATTATTATTATAGAATAATTTCTTTAATGAAAAAATAGTATTAATTCTAAAAATAATTTATAATTTCTTCTTATAACATAATGACTACCTGAACAATCCATAATAGCTTCAATCCTTTCATTTGTATATGTGTATCTTAGAAGATGAATAGATACGTTTGATAGATCATTGTACACTGTAAAAGATAAAATAATATTATTACTATTTAAAATATCATAATTTTAAAAAGAAAATGATTATTATAGACTAATTTAATTCAATGAAAAAATAGTACTAATTCTAAAAATGATTTCTAGTTTCTTCTTATAGCATAATTACTAGCTGTACAATTTAGAATAGATTCAATCCTTTCATTTGTATATGTGTTTTTTAGAAGATGAATAGATATGTTTGACAAATTATTGTGCACTGTGAAAAATAAAAATATATTATTCCATTTAAAATATCATAATTTTTAAAAGCTAATGATTATTATATAGTAATTTAATTCTATGAAAAATAGTAATAATTCTATAAATGATTTATAATTTCTTCTTTTAGCATAAATACTAGCTGTACAACCCATAATAGCTTCAATCCTTTCATTTGTACATGTGTTTTTAGAAGATAAATAGATATGTTTGACAGATCAGTGTGCACTGTGAAAGATAAAATAATATTATTCTATTTTAAATATCATAATTTTTATTCCTAATATAAAAATATAGGGATAACTATTAAACTATGGTAATATATAAATTCTATATATATATATAAATATCTAAATATAAATTTACTAAAAAATAAATGAAAATATTGTATACCCGTAGGTAACATCTCTCTATAAATACCACATATATATTTTATTTTTCAATATCAACTGTTTCTTTGATTTGTTAAACAGAAATTTGAAAATGGCAAAAAACAGAAGAGGTCGTCAAAAAATACAGATTGTAAAAATGAAGAAGGATAGCAATCTTCAAGTAACCTTTTCGAAAAGAAGATACGGTCTTTTTAAAAAAGCTAGTGAACTTTGCACCTTATGTGGTGTAGAAATGGGAGTAATTGTGTTTTCACCTGGTGGAAAAGTGTTTTCTTTTGGGAATCCAGATGTTAAATCTATAATTAATCGTTTCAAAGATTATAACCACAATTCTCTTCTACTTCTTAGAAATGGTCCGGACGCAAATATCCAACGTCTTAACAACCTATTCACTCAGGTAAATTTTTTTATATGTACTAGAAAAATATAAATAAGTAATCTTTATATATACTATCTTGTTTTTTCAAAAGAAATAATATTTTCAATACTCCAAACCATAGTTTATAAAAAGAATTCAATATTTTCAATATTTATGATTCATGCTATTTAATTTTCCAAATATTAAGGAGATAATGTATGTCTTTAATATTTAATTGATTTTAAGAATTTGATTATATTCGATTTTTATGATATTTTGATGATAAGAATATGTTTACAGTAAAATGCTTCAAAATACAAGTTTGTTATTGTCAACTCAATGACATACAATCATATAAATTATAATATTCAGAATTCTATATAAATTAATAATTAAATCAATAAGTGGAATGTTGTTTTTTATTTTATTTTGATTTGCCAATTAATATATAAGAATACATACATAAGCCATTTACTTCCCCGACTAAAGTAATGTATGTGTAGTTTTTAATTACATGTAAAAGTATTGATTACTTACATAAGATCAAATTTTAATTGCAGGAGGTGGCAAAGCTTGAAATGGAGAAAGAAAAGAAGAAAAAGTTGGACATGATAAAGAATAAGAGAGAAGAAATAGATAACTGGTGGGAAAGACCTCCGAATCAACTTGACTTGAGTCAAAACACTTGTTTAACAAGTGTTTTGGAAAATCTGAAAATGGAACTGGAAAGTCAACAATCCCAAGACTTACAAGCAATTGCTCCTCAGAATTACTATGGTGAAAGCTATACCAACATCATTGGTGGGGGTAATAACGATCTTTTCGACCAAAGAAGCATGTTCGATGTGAATGAGTTCAACTACAATCCCAACATGAATGTTCCTACTCATGGACCAATGTTTGGATACAACAACATGAATTGTGAGGTGTTTGATCCGAGAAACAATATGAATTGGCCTGAGTACAACTGTCACTACTAGGGAAAGTTCATTAGCAAGAACAAATCTTACTTCATCCTAATCATAGTTCTCATGAACTTTCAAGTTGGTTTGATCTTAGCAATGTTTTTGTATTAAATGATTTAATAATTTATTTCTCTTTTCTTTTCTTTTGCCATTTTCGTTTTTCTTTATGTGTTTTGGATGATATATGAATAAAATTGGATGTATTTGTTTCTGCATCTTCTTAACTGCCAAGAATATAAGACACTCAGACAATCAAAATTAGATAACTTATTCAGATTCATCCTTCTCGCAAAAACAAAATAATATCTTTCGAAAATGGTTGGAAAAATCATTATGCTTCACTTTTTTCTCTTCGTGTGTTCTTCAAATTAATATGTGCGGCTATACATATATACATATATAATTATTTAACTAATTTTTCAGATCAACATGTCAATAAGAATAATTAAACGATGTTTGATGGTTTTAGTCATTCCTGATGTGAGATTATCATTTAGATCTGAAAAGTATAGCAGCATAATATTTTTTGTATGTAGGTTAATAAATTCTTTAACTATGCTTTCATATCAACATGTCAATAAGAGTATTTAATCGATGTTTAGTGGTTTAATCATTTTCAATGTGAACTTATCATTTAAATTTAAAAATTATAGCAGCATATATATAGGGTCCGAATGGCAATAATCTATTTTGTGGTGCATGAAAAACGGATTGACAGTTTGATGCAGTTCAACTGTGGTACGTGCAAAAAAATATATTATTAATCGCATGAAAGATTTGTCTTTTATTATCTTGGTGATTATCGAGTGTTTTCTAAGAAAAATAAAAGGACTATGTAAAACCAAAAAAAAAAAATAATAATAATAATAATAATAATTTAGTTTGATAAGTATTCTTATTTTCTCTTTTTAAAATGTAAACATAAAAGACTTTCGTCTTGGACTTCTCGAGCAGAATCTCCAATTTCTAATTCGTTTGTAAACTATCAGTTTTTTTCATATGAACGAAAATCATGTTTTTCAGAACCCATACATTTATAATATGAGAGAGTTTAAGTGTTTTGGGCCTTAACTTTGAGATAATACAGCCCATAAACTGTGGGACAAATGAGATTTTGTATATAAATTTTTAAAAAGAAATTAAAAAAACTTTTATCAACTTTTAGGTGGTGTTATTCAATACTGTATTTAAAGTTAATTCTATAGGTTTTGTAATCCATTGTTATTCAATTGCAATATATTTACTAAAATCTAATCTTATTGGTTACTGTATTGAAAAAAATATCTCAATTAAAAAAATTTAAAATCTAGTGTTATTGGTTATTTTATTTACACTATTTTTATTAACCGAGTTTGAAATCTATTGTTATTTAATTAAAGATTTGAATACAACAAATAAAGTCTCGTGTTATTAATTTTTAGTAGACTTTTATAATTTATTTCATTTGAAAGAGTTTAAAAGAATTAGAATCTATTTTTATTTGAAAATTATAATAATCAAAAATCTCATTTTTTACCGTCATATTTTATAATCATTTTTATCAATATAAATTTTAATTTTTACCATAACTTTTGCCCAAAACCAAAAACAGAAGTATTCTCTTTTTTTAAACAAATAATTTCTGTTTGACCACATTTTTTTAAATTGACCAAACCCATAGTTTAGCTATTTCTCATATGAGGATCACGTCATTTCATATTTTTTTCATAGTTATAAAAGCATTCTAATTATTATATAAGATGTTTTTGATTCTAATATTTTGAATTTTTATTACTATTAAATAGTTCGTATTGGTGGTGATTTTTTTTGCAATATTGTTAATGTAGATTTTTGAATAATGAAACAAAATTTGATGAAAAACATGATTCAAATATAAATGTTATGCTATTGAGTTCAATTATAATGTAGAAATCAAATAATATTATATTTGCTTTTTAAGTACATTGACATAGATTTAAAAAAAGTTAGATAACTCATACATCTTAAATTGTAAAAAAAACAAATAAAATAAACCAAAATTTTTAAAATCTGATATATTTTAAATATACTGCAGTTGATTTCAAATTATAGTTCCAAGAATACCCCTTTAAGATCAATAAATTTCACATAAATTATAGTCTGATAATCTCTTCTAAGAGATTTACACAAACTAGAGATAATATTATTCAAGGAAAAAAAGGAAATATATTTATTTATTTATTTAAAATTTTGTGGTGTTTATTTTTATAATGGCATGTGGTCTCCTTTCTTATAATAAAAGCAGAATTTGTTTTTTTAAAAAGCTTATATATAGGATAACACATGACCTCTTAGTCTCTTACTAAACGTGATTACGGTTGGTAACATTAAAAAGTTCTTCCAATAATATCCTAATGGAAACATATCATATATTAATAGTTTTCACATATATTAATAGTTTTCACATATATTAATATTCATGTGATATGCTTCCTACTATAAAATTCCTTTGTATTGCCATTGATCCATACACAAAATTAAGTTCCTTTCTTTTTAATTTGCCTTTTGCATTTTTCTTAAAATGATTTTTATTTTTTTGGCATTTCCAATAAATGAATCTCTCAAAAAAGTATATATACATATCATATTTAACAAATCATAAACTATCTACTTTTTCTCCAAAAAAAATACAAATCACAAACTATCGGTCAATATAAAATTTAGAGAATTTCATTTTAGAGATGGACGTCGATACTGGAAGAGAAAGAGATAACCTACTACTTCGATGTATTTATGTGTGAGTAATCGAATTCATCAAATATAATACGTTGTTTACAAGCAAGTTTTAATATTTTTCAAGATTTTGTAGCTACCATGACTATATGTTACATGTTTTGAACATGCCAAGTAGTTAGTATTGTGCATAATATTAAGTAGATGTGTACCATATGCCTTATATTTTCTAGGAGAGTTGATATCAATTCTTCTTAATCATAAATTCTCATCCTTGTATCATTATATGTTGCAGGGTGACCTCGGGAGGTATCTACTCAATATTTATGCATTCTTTGATCGTCACAGGACATGTCCTGCTAAATTTTTATCTTTACTATATATATGGCTTCGACTTTGGCCTTCTTGCAGTGGAGCTTTGTCTCGTTTTGATATTCCTCGGTTTAGTCCGTCTTGAAATCGAGTTCAGATTGTTTGAGCAGCCTTTGAACGCCATCAAAACACAATACCTCAACAATGTTTTGGCATTTTTCTTTATGATGCTCTTCAGCATGGCGACTCCGATCAATACATTGGTGACTTCGATCTTTCTCTTTAATGGAGTAGTATTTGGAATTTGGGGTCTCGGTGTATTTCTCCTTGTGAGTACATTGATTTATCTACAAGAAGATAACTCTTTGCATCAACCACTTGTTTAGAGTCGATAACATTTTGTAATGTTTTTCTGTTTAATGTCTTTGTAATTTTTATTGTGAAATTTTAAACATGTATTGAGCAATTTTTTTCTTTAATCTTTAGAATTGCTAATTTCTCTGCCTAATTTTGTGTTTCAATGTGTGGAACAAGCACCTAAAAGAGATTCCCAAGAACTATTATTAATTAGTAGCGTCAGTGATGTTATATGATTGTAGCCAAGTCATTTGCTTCTGCTAGATGTTCACTTCTCCCAAACATATGTATCATACACGTTACATGATCTTCATCTAATGGGATTCAAAATTCGTGCAAAGTCCCGAATGGCTGCAAGTTCTCAGCAATCCAATGAATGTCACATTGTCTGGTTCAGTCCAAGCTGCTATATCATGTTGACATAGAGTTTTAAAGTTTTATCTATTAACCAGAACCGGTTCCGGTTCCGGTTCGAACTTCACTCTCCAGCACCTCTTTAAATAAACTTAAACAAGATTCGATCTTTCCAGAATGAGCATGACCTGAGAGCATTACAATCGAGGGCGGCTTCAAACTTTTGAGCATTCATATACACGCAAACAAAAAGCGAGCACCAAGTTACTTCATTTCTACCATCGTTGCTCATATCTCGAAACACTTTGTTTGCGCTAAGAGTATCAGAGCAATTAATCTTCAATAAGCGAAAAAATTTGAGAATCAAATAAGAATTGTTAATTAGCTCACAAGTTACGTTTGATTTTGCTATGTTCTTGATTTGTTATTTTAAACTAGTTATGAAGTTTCGTTGATTTGCTATTTCGTTATTCGAAATGATTAATTGCTATCTCAACTTTCGTTGATTTGTTAGTTTAACACCTTTGTTTCATAAGTATAATATCATATGGTCGCTCCTTTTGCAGTTTCTCGATGAGCAAAATATAAACAAAATTTTGTTATAATATTATCTTCTCAAATAAAGTTCCTAAATAAGTAATACACAATTACTTAGTATCTTGAGCGACAAGACCATAGACAAAACAACTTCTTCTTTTTTTATCTTTAGACAAGACAATTTCTTTTCTTTTTTTGGACAAAGAGATAAAACAAAAACATGTTCTTCTTCATTTTCCTCTTGTAACTCCAACCATATATATATAAGGACCTAGTTAAAATTTGGGAGAGACTAGAACAGTTGGTAGTGCGATCCTTGATCTTCTTTGTAGATTAAGCATGTAGGAACAAAGTAGTTGGGGCTGTAAACAGTTAGCTGATGACCATTAGGTTTAACACCTAAGTTTCAAAATTTTGTCACCGGGAGAGAGAGATTCACAAACAGAGGAATAGAGAGAAAACAAGAGAAGGAGAAAGGATCAATGGAAAAATGAAGGAAGAGGAGAGACATGGTTCATCGTCCAAGTCGTCTTCTTCTTCTTCTCTTCCTGTGAGCTACGGAGTTGACTGTGAAAAATACGACTTCTCTTCCTCTGTTTCTTCTCTGTCTCGACCGTTTTCTCCGGAAGGTTCAAGCAACAGGAGTTGTGTCCTTGAAAACAATCTTTCCTCTGTTTTCTCGATGGACAATAACAACAGACACCTCATATTGTCCAGAGATAGACCATGTTCTTGTCTCCACCATGTGTAAACCTTCTCTCTCTCTCCCTTCAGTTCTCACATTTGGACCTTAAGGATTTTTAGTTTCTTGGTTTCTTGCAGCTTCGAGTGGATTCTGCAGCGATGTTGCGGCTGTTTCTGCTAACCTTTCTTTGGCCTCTCTTGTTACCTTTGGCTTAGAGTGATATCACCATCGTAGGTTTGACTTCTACTCTTTTCAATCTTTGTAGGTCATATTGCATTTTGACAGAACATCTTAAAGACTAAACCACTAATTTTCTTGATACAATGAAAACTACGAAGAGTCAATCTTTAAGGGAGACTCACAAATAGAAGCAAAACAAAATTTAGAGCCAAAATATATAATTGAATTGCGATTTTATGAAATTGGATGGTAGGGACGGCGAAACCAAAGCTCATGAAGAAGCTTATTCGAAAGACTTAGATTATATTGCCTAAACGAAGACACTTTGTCGTGGAAGAACCGGTAAAGAATGTGCCATGCGGTGAGGGTTATGTACTTATGTGCATGGTAATGCATATTTAGCTCACGCCATAACTCACAAGTGGTAATTTGCCAAGTAAAAGCTGTTGTATCATGGAGATTCCTTAATCCAATCTTTAATGTTAGAATCTTGATTTTTTTTCTTTCTTTTTTTTTTCTCTTTTGGAACAAAGTGTAGTTTGTGTAAGATATTGGCAAAGTATTGATTTGCTTTGAAGATGATGCATGGGACCACTATCCCCAATCTGGTTTGCATCATAGGGTTAATTGATTTAGCATTGATATTTACCAAATCAATATGTTTTTGCAAGTATAAGAGACATTTTTGTATAATTGATCTAAAGTCACGACGTCTACTCTACTTTTCTCATAGTTTCTTATATTTTCATATCACTCATTTTGAGTCATGTTCAAGATAATATGTTAACATTCTTGAGTCAAAACCTAGCCGTTTTGCCTCTTCATTTTCTTTTTTCTTTTTGTATTTCCCACGTCTATACCCACCGGCTCCATCTACTGACGGATCACGGCGTCTGGTATACGATCAGACTCTAACATGCCACCTTCTTCTCACCTAGCCGAACCTCTCTAGCCAAAAAGAAGCGTTTACTTGGCGAGTTTTTACTCGGAATCTTTCATTTTCTATTTTTGTATTTATAGGAGCTCAACCTCTCAAACCACATTACAAAGAAAACAATTAATTAATCACCGTTTTATCAGTAGTTAATAGCAAAAATCAGTGGTTAAGTAAATATTAGCCACTAATAACCACAAGAAAAACGGTCGTGGATCAGTAGTACTTAAATGTACATCGGTAGTCAGTGGTAGTAAGCGGTAGCCAGCGATAGCTAACTCGCAACTGAAATGCAACCAATTATATCGGTGGCTAAACAGCTACCGATATAGCAACCGTATTTAGCCATCCGAAGGTGGTGGCTAATTAGCGACTGATTTTGTAACTGTTAGAATGGTAGCCACAACTGTTTTCCCTACCGATTAAAAACCACATGAATGGTGTCAGATAGCGACCAATAGAACCACCCAAATGTGGTGGCTAAATTGCGACTAATTTTGCAACCTCAATTTTGATCGCTATTTAGTCGTTATTTTGCAACGGTTTCACTACCGATTTTTTCAGTATCGGAATAGCTAGTGATTTGCCACCACTTAGTCACTATTTTTGTAATTAATTTTTGTTCGCTAAAATGTGACGAATTGATAATTAATTCTTCGCTACTGATGAATTTCGGTGACGAGATAATGACTAAATAACTGTTTTCTTATAATGTTCTACGCTTTATCACTGTAGAAAACGGCGGGTTAGGTCTATCCTATTTTCTTCGTATGCTGTAGTGTACGATGTCGATCTGCATAGATCACTGTTTTTCACGCTACTCATCTGCTATTCGACACGTCATTGTCCGTGTTGTTCGAACTGTCTGGGCTTTTTGGTAAATTATGGACTGTCCTCCTGGTATTGGGCCGACCTTAATTTAGGTGGAGGGTAAAGTATGGGCTGAAAGCCCACCTCCAACAAAGGGTTCTACACAACAACGTTGACATATTGCCTGAAACTCAAAATGAATGTTTGAAAATATATGAAACCGTTAGAGAAAAAGTTATAGACACCCATGACTCAAGATCAATTACAAAAAGATTTGTCTCCTTTATACGCATGCAAAAGTTGATTGTTTGTTTTGTTTCTGTAACAAATATGTATTATTTGTCAACACTCGGAACAAGTTATACATACAATACACTTTAAATATACTTATTTATATTAAATAGGGGGGTAAAAAAAGGCTATAACCAACTGAACGAAATTAGCCATTCTTTTTTAGAAAAATTCACTTGCTTTTTCTATATTTTTATGGACTAGTTATAGATATTTCAAACTCATAGTTGAATATGTCTAAATAAACCCAAAAATCAACAACTGAATTAAGTAAAATAATGTGGTTGGTGAAAAAATGCTAGTAGTTTAATTGAATAACCTGTAAACAAAAAGGAAGTGCAGTAATAATTGATCCTAGAGAGTAATCGCTGTCACTACATGCGAGTCAATGATGTAATAAATTTGAATATTTTTTTTTCAAATTTCGGTCAATAGATTGATCGTAAATGAGTTAATAAGACCTATACTGAAGGAACCTATAATTCAAAAATATTATTCCTTACATAAATTGGTTATAAAAAAAACAAGAATACATGTTCTTTTGTAAATCATCTTGATCCTTAGTTAATACTTCCTCTGTTTCACAAAGAATGTCATTTTAATATTTTAATTTTGTTTCACAAAGAGTATCACTTTATATTTCCAATACAAAATTTTAAACAAAAATATATTTTTAATCTTGTTGTTTTAATGTATTAATTAAAAAAAATATTTAGTGTATAAACAAAGGATAAAATAGAGTTTTAGATTAATTTCTTAATATGTGTGAAAAACTCTAAAACAACATTCTTTTTGAAACGGAGGGAGTAATATTTAAGACGTTAATCAGAACTAGCGATTGCACCCAAAAAAAAAAGTTCAAGACTAATGTGACTTATTTTGTCACAGAGGGAGAATAATGCTACTGTCTTCAGTGTTCGTTTGGAAATTGTGATTAAGAAAGATAATGTACCAATTATGGCTTCATATATGCTAAAGCATTTAATCTAATTGAACCTTAAGAGTGGTTCTATGACTCGATGAAATTATTATTGATGGTATGTTGTTTCAAATGCCTATTTTTGAAACATTATATGTTTATACTGTTTAATTATAATTAGCAAATCCCTTATTTGTAATCATTGTTAAGGAAAAATAGTACAATTCACATTCTATAATGTTTGTTTATCAGGATTGGAAAAAATTTGAAACCCACTCGTTAAAAACAAGTGCGTACGGAAGAAAATTGTATTACTGTAGTATCATACAAGTTTGGGATCATTTGTAAAACTCTTTTTTTGTACTTGCATCTTTTATCTATATAAACATATACTTTTCCAATAATACATTTTTATTATTATTTTTTTTATATATACATAATTGGCTGACCTAATTAGTTTTGATAGAAATGCAGTAAAATGTTATAATATGAATTTTCGTTCCGGTTCAATATGTTAACGGATATCATAAATTACACATATATTCAGATCAACAGATCATAATTACCATAAGAATATAGATATGAACTCTGAAAAAAAACTAATTTATTTGAAATATATGTATCTAGAAAAAGAAAGAAGGATAATTCAGTGATAAATAGATTTGGACATTACGAAATCAGGCAGTAAATTTATGTTTTAACACGATTGTCTTCTGTTGGATTTATTAAAACAAAGAGAAAAAAGAGTCATGTTGTGTCATCACAACGATATAAATCTCAATTGTATTGACAATAGACAAGAGGATCAACGGTACCCAATAGTGCCACGTGTGAGTGGGAGAAATAAATGTCCATCTGTCTTGAGGTGGCAAATTAAAAGAGAGAGTGGCAAAAGTAGTTTATTTCAATTTTGGACCGATTCCTTTCTACTGTCACTTACCTGTCCCTATTTATTACCCTTTTAGTTTATGTTTCCTTTTTTTATTTCTCAATTATTATTACGGTCTAATGACCTTAATCTATAAATTAGATATCGTTAACAATTTTATTTCCCACATATTTGTTATGATTAACTCATCAAAATATAGAAAACATTCAATAAGGCGTCTTTGATAAATATAATATATTACAAGAACAAATTATCTAATCTATTTTAACTTCTTAAATCACAACTCAATATATTTTTCTTTACATTCAAAGTCAAATATTTGCTAATATTCAAAAATCAACTAACTATCAAATTCAATTTTTCGTTTTAAGGTGCGATTTCACAAATATGTAATCGAAGCTAATCGGTTTTGTGAAAGAAAAGCTCAAAATGTATAACTATTCCAACAAAAAACTTTGATAAACCCATATTGAGTAAATTGATCTCAAACCAAACCAAAACAATATCTGTAGAAAAGAATATAAAATGTTCAGTAAATCTCAATTTATGGTAAAAGCTTATTCGGAATATTACTATAGAAAACATATCCTGATAAAATTTATTTTTGAAAATTATTCATAATTTTTTTGTTGTCAAATATAGAAAATTCATAAAAATTCGGATAACCAAATTGGTGATATAAAATCTATATGAAATAAAAATAAAAGTTAAACACGAACATTCAAACAATTTATAATTTAGTTAGAGTGATACTAATCCAAAAAACAAGGCATTTCATTTCTCGTTGGAAACAATGGTGTTGTTTACTATAACATATTACCATTTAATGGGTTTAAATGCACATTATGGTTTCTCTCGTTTTCTTTTTGTAATAAAAAACTGGAACTATATTGAATTCGTTACAGAGAATAGAGATGCTTGCTTGGTCCATAAAGTAAGTCACAGAACCAAGTTTCCTGATAAAGTATGAGTCGTCTCTAACGAGAAAAAATATAATTATTCAGTTCCTTTTTTTTTAACTATGCCCTTATAACGACAATAATTTCTTCAATTAGGTCATCTCTGTATGAAAATTATGGCATCAAAAAACCATAGAGAGCCTGAGATAATGATGTTTTTTCTTCACCGATTACTAAATACGTTTTTCAACTAAATTGGTCGTAATTGAGGCATTTGTTAACTTTATTTTGTTGTTGTCGTGATCGAGGCATGAGTAAACTTCATTATGCGTACCTAATCAAAATAGTAATAATATTAATAAGGGATCACTATTAACTATTATTATTGTCATTTTTTGTCGAGAAAAATGGGGCCCAGGATTTGGTGGTGAAATGAAATGCTCATTGAATGTTTGCTTACCAAACAAACTCGTTTTCAATTTATTTTCCATTTTTCCTGCATTTTCATTTTTTTAATAAAAAAAGTTTGATACGAAAAATTGTTCCAAGTACGCAAAAAAAAAGGAAGCAAATTCATGTCGCATGTAAAATGTAAATTATGATAAAATAATAATAATAATAAAAAAATGTAAATGTGATTTTAATTCTTTTTTAAAACAAAATGTAGATTAAGACATTTTTGGAATCTGAACATCATAATTCAGAAGTCTTCTGCAGACTCTTTATTTACCAACGTTTGATACTTCAATTGAAAACAAAATAGTCCTCGAACATATACATTTAATTTCTATGTACTAGTTTTCAACCAAACAATTGCAAATATAATCACGTAAAAAGAGGAGTAGAATGAACTTGTAACTTGACAAACTTTAGTACAAAATAAAGTGGAAATGAACATTAATACAAAAATATTTAAATGATACAACAATTAACATAATAAAAAGAGGGCAGCATTCCAATAGGATGACAAATTAGTAAAAATTCTCATCGTATTGGAAGGGCATGCCCCTAAATTATATAAAAGTGTAGATTTAAGAAATTATAACACCAAAAAAAAATTATATCAAGCAAAACGAAATCTAAATTTCTTTTACATGCATGCATTCATATCCCCTTTCCAATCCCATTCTTTAAAAAAAACGAAAAATTTTAACTAAAGGAACAAAAAAAGAGAATATTGTCACCTTTGTGTTGTTTTTTGCGTTTGCGTTTTTATGCGGAAAAGTTTTACATAAACGCGTCAGGGATCTTGAAAGTCTCAGGATCTTCATCTTGAATCCATCCAAACTTCTCCAGATAAGGATTCGAAATCGAATTTGGTGGATAATCATCAATGCAATGATTCCACACATTCCCTTTTGATTCTCCAACGTTGAGATCTCTCACAACTTCCCAAACGCAGCTATTACACTTAAAACCAGCTCCAAAGCTTATCATAAACACTCTATCTCCTCTCTTCAGTCTCTTCTTAGCCTCCATGTAAGCCAACACATACCACAAACTACTAGCTGAGGTATTCCCAAACCGGTGAAGAGTCATCCTCGCCGGTTCAATATCATACTCGGTTAAATCCAAGCTATGTCCAATCCCATCAATCACAGCTTTTCCTCCGGTATGAATGCAAAAATGTTCGATCCCGGTCTTGAAGTTGATTCCTGCCTTCATAGGAGTTCCCGGTGGGAGATTCGTGAAGCCCTTGCTAGGGTTTTGACGCATCTTGATTTTCTTGATGATAAGCTTTAACATGAACCTCAAGAGCTCGGTTACCGGAAGAATCTTGGGTGTTATAACCTTGAGATTGTCTACGAAAGAGCGAGTGGCCGCTTTTGGTAGATTCTTCCCCAAGTAAAACCCTACACGGCCTTGTTCGTCCTCGGATTGGATACAACAATTGTAAGACTCGTCTCTAGCTCCATGGTGAGTCCGTACCATACACTTGAGCTTAAACATTGCTTTCTTTCTCAAGCTACGTTTGTTAGTCAAGAGAATAGCACAACCACCGGATCGGAACAAGCAATTAGCTAGAATCATCGAACGGTTGTTTCCTCTATACCAATTAGGACTTAAAGACTCGGAGGTAGCAACAAGAGCTAATTTGTTTGAGTAGCTCTTGAAAATGTTCTTCACAATATCCACAGAGATTAGACTCGCGCTACATCCCATCCCGGTCAAGTTGAAGACTTTGATATCCTCTCTCATTTTGTAATGGTTTATGATTCTTGAAGCTAAAGAAGGCATTGAAGAGAGCATGGAGACATTGACTACGAGGATGTCGACTTCTTTAGGGGAGATTTGTTGTCTCTCCAGGAGTTTTCCGATGCTGTCTACGTAGAAGTCTTCCATCTCCGAGATCCCATCTTGTAACGAAGGACGCTCTTCTCGGCCTTCAAAGACGAGTCTTGGAGCGTAGGTTTGTTCTCCGATCCCTGAGCTCACGATGGCTTTGAGAAGGAACTTGTATTCGTTTAATCCGAGGTTTTTGTTTCGATGAATGATTTCTCCGCTGAATTGAGTGCTCACCATTCGATCGTCGGATGGTTTATGACATTGGTAGTCTAAGATGTAGCAATCTTTGTCTTTCTTTGAGTCTATGAGTTTCCAGATCTTGAAGAAGAGATAAGAGAGAAGAAGAGAAAACAGGAGAAGGACAAGATCCATATTATTATGCTTCACCTTCTTTTTTTGTTTTTTGTTGTGTGTATTTGTTTTATGGGTTAAGAAGAAATGATGAGTAAGATGCATGAGAATGAAGTGTGGATTGTAAAGGGTATTATATAAGAGAACATGAGATTGGATGAGTAAACGACAGCTCTGAATGTTTCAGTGGTTCTACATCACCGTTGAATTTTTTAAGAGAAAGTTTTAATATATTAGAATAAATAAATTTACTAAGACACAAGTTTTGCGGTGAAAGTTTTTGACTTAGGATTTATGATATAAGTGGGGACACGTTGATGTTGATGTACATGCAATGTGGAAGAAGTCGTCACTTGTTCCTTTATTAAACACACAAGAGAAACTTTCTTACAACAAGTCTACATTTACCATTAGGTCTTGCAATATTTATAGCATTGTTGATATTTTTCTTTTCATCTCTCGAACATGAACATATTGTGATTATCCGTCGGCTGGACATAACTTATGCTCCTTCTTTTTAGAGTTTTTGTTTTGCTCTTTATTTATTCGTATAGTCGTTCTTATGTTTTGTATAATGTAAATGGAGCAAAAACCATAGAAAAATTCGCAGCGGTGAAAATTAAATATAACTCTCACATTAAAAGTTTTTACCATTATAAACTTTGTGTACCACATTTCTTTTGATTTCTACTTAATTTTGATTTCATAGTTTGTTATTCGATGAGTTATAACTAAAGAGATTGTTAAAATGTGAGTTGGAGACGAATGTGAGCATAGGAGGAAGTGAAGAAGAGAAGATAATTAACCCAAAAATAAATGAAAATAGAGACACACACAAATGTAAGAGAGTGAAGTTGTCTTGAGTCATCTCAACCTCCACCAACCGAATGTGCTTTAAGTAAGAGATTACGTATTAATCTTTAATTACTAAACGTTTTGGCTCACACCTTGTGCGTGCGTTACTTTTCCTTAATCTCTCTCTCTATCTCTCTCCACCTATGTTTTTATTTAGTTCATATCTCACTCTAATACTGCATGTCTATAGATATGTAGGTGTATATATACATGTCTCCATAACATGACTTACTATTATGTAAATTATAATTTCAGTATATTCCTTTCAATAGACTATTTCTGTCATTAGATTTGGATTAAAATCTATTTTGATGTTTTGCACTTTTAAATCACTGATTCACTGACCATCATTTTTTTTTCTTTCTCAACAACATGCATTTTACAAGAATGACCAACACATTGTATAAGGTGAGAAGTATGACGCTCCAGAACCCAACCGGGAATCTAATATTATTTGAAGGTTTTGAAAGAATTATAAAATAAAATTAGACCAACAAAAAAATTATATACCGTTAGTGTTGAATGTTGATGTCCAATTATTTGAAAAATTCTCATGTTAAAATGGCGTTTAAATATATTTTAGTAACACATAATCAAAATATTTAAATTATTAAATTAAAAAGTATACAATATATTTGTCCAAAATATATAATTTGGATGATCATATAAGAATGACACTAACTCAAACCATTAGATTACATGTTTTAGTTTTACCATCACTAATTTTTCTTTTTCTGAAATTTAAATTTAATACTTCAAAAAAAATCACAATAGTATGATTAAACCAAGTTGAAAAAACTCCAAACTAAGTTAAAAAAAAAACAGAGTAAAGACCAAGACAGTTTGAAAAAAACAGAGTAAACCAATTATAATACACAGCATGTGGTATTCACTTTTCTAGGTTGATCTCCAAACATCAAACCACCTCCATAGCAAGTCCTCTAGCTTTTATACCTAATCGAGTCTGAAATTTAAATTAGGGATACATAGTTTATATATAAAGCATACAAAGAATAGAGATGAGAATTTCATATTATTATTTTTTCTAGTTTGTGTTGTTTGTAAGTAGGATGAGCAAGAGAGACAAAAAAATAATTTTATTTTATTTTATTTTTCATGATAACTCTAAGTAAAAGCGATTCTAATTCAGCATTTACAAAATATAGCCTTTTCGTAAATTTTTAACTTCCATCAACGATCTTATTATGTTTTTTTTTTACAATAAAACCAGTCCAGGTCCCAATTAAGATCTATCTTTTCTTCAGGAATCGTCTAGATAACACATTTCTTGCATGACCAATATTACCAGAGAAGAAATAACACATTGTGATTATGTGTTATTATCAGTGGTTTGTGCCGAATTCCAGATGGTTGCCTTAGTTTCCACAAGCTTAATGACCTCTCGTGGGTCTCTACCCAACTTGTGTGTGCATGTGTAGCGTAATGAGACTATACGATTGTGTATTATCTTTTCAATTTGATGTATAAGCTCAACTGGTGTGAGCCAACTCTTGTGATTTCATCGCTCATTCATCTGATCAAACAAGTAGTAAAATGTTGCTTGGAAACATAGTCAAATCAAGATGAAGTCGAACTTTGCAAACGATGCCCTAGTAAAGTGAACATACCCAAATCTCTCACTTCTTTAAGATAACATACATCTTTCCACACGAATTTGGTCTTATGAACCTCACTTAGAGTTCTTTAGCAAAAGACGTAGAACACGTCCTTTTTATAGTATCAAACTAGCTTTTTGGTAACAGAAAAATAAAGCACCAAAAGTTAGAATTGCGTGTGGTCACTGAATTTTTAAGTTACAATAGTCTATTATAAGAAAGATTACAATTCGTCCATATAAGCATTCATTTTTTTATTTTGCCTATGAACGGTTCAAGATCAAGAAAATTTATTGTCTTGGTAGTACAAAAGTTGATATACAATAATATAAACATATTATTTGGCATATTCATATTTAGCAACGAAATATATATACAAATGTTCAAAAAACCATTTAATAACAATAAAAATATTAAAATTGATTTGGTCATGACTCGAGATAAAATTGTCATATATGTTACAAAATTTCTAACTGATGTGAGGCAAAACTACAAACTTATTGCGGAATTTGTTTAACAAATTATCGCATTTGAAAGTCAATTTGAAACTTTAAAATTTGAACGACTAATCTATAGTAACTAGTAATAAATCTATAACACATTTATCCCAAAAAAGAAAAAAAGTCATATTACTACATACAAAAAATCACGTACGTTCGTTACAAAAAATAAAATCACGTAGGTAAAATCAGCATGGTAAACAAAATAATATGCTATACTAATTTTGAAATTTAATTATTTATAGGTTTTGAAGATAATATCTTAAATCCCTATTTTAAAAGATGATTTAAACATAGATTATAATAGGATTTAGTTACAAGTAGATATATTATTTACACTGTTTCTGATTTTCAGTAAATATTAATTTATTGTTTAAAGTCTTCACCTTTTTTGCTGTTGTAAAGTCATAAATTAAAGTTCAAAAAAAACGTCATGCAAATAAGTTAGTAAGGAAGCTTTTCAAAAAAAAAAGCTGTAAAATGATAAATGTCTTACAGTTGTCAACACTCGACAGCATATGAGCATCATCTCGGTGGGGTTGCGTGGCAAATTTTAAACTTCTCCGTTGTAAATAAATGTCGTTAAAGATTTTCTTGTTCTGTAATAAATTATTTTTTTTCGATGAAAACTTTGCAAAATGATTCATATTATAACTTCAAATTAAAATAATTAAATATGATAAAATAAAAATGTGTGAAGACCTCTAGTTTGAAGACTCAACAAAATCCCTAGAGACGACAAACAAGAAAAGACGACACAAAAAAAAAAAATCCCCTAGAAAATGTGTAAAAACTTACCAAATACAATACTAAGAGTCATTTTTCTTGTGTAATTCAATATTTAACTCATTCAAATCTCGTTAGTTATCCTCGTGAAAAAATGAATAATACGGATCAATGAAGAATAAAACTACAAAATGTAAACAAATAATAAGCATTAAATTGTAAAACAATTTATCTTAGTAGGAGAGTGTTATATATATATTTTGGTATGAAAATCGAACAAGATTAATCCTAAACGGAAAAATTATTTCATAACTTTAAAATTTATCAAACATTTTATTTTATAAATTAAAAACAGTTGTGTATTTTAATTCTAATTTGACTTTCACATTATGGTTTAGATAGAATCATTGTAAAGCTCATTAAAAAGTTAGTTGTTTGATAGATAACGATGAAATATTTCTAAATGCAGTCAACGAGGCTGCTAAAAAAATATTTTGTGTCAAATCTATTTACACAATAGAAAACAAAATTTGCAATTAAGAGTTTCTGTAAGTGAGGTTTACTTTGACTTCTATGATAGATCGGAAGACTGAGATTATTAGTCAAGCAAGACGACTTCGTCCTAATTTTCTTCCATTAATAGTTTAAGAAATTGAATTCAAGAAAGCTGTAATCGCCGTTATAGTCTCAATAAATGCACATTCATAATAGTACAAGGATCAACCAAATGCATAAAGTTGGAGGTGGAGAATAAATAGTGACAAAGATTGATACCAAACTCACTAATTAATATCCTCCACATTCTTAATGACTAGTCTACATTATCTGCTTGGACAATGCTGTATATTAGTCACACTTACTTGGTCCAGTAGTGGAAGTGAATACTATTATTTAATTTATGATAATTAAGAAACGTTATGTTTAATATTCTTTTTTTGTTTCAAAAACCTCTTTAATTAGTTCTAAGCTCGATGTTGATTATATACAATACATATACTTAGAAAATATGTCTACGGCAGAAATCCAATGTTTATTTTTCTTTACAACATAGATTGATTGGATTTAAAGTAATGACACAACGATTTCATTGTATTCTACTTTACAGAAAAAAATTTAATGTTTTTAATTATTTATATGTTATATTTCAGTGCTAATAGTATTTGAAATAGCCATTTAAGAGTTTTAGAATTTTTTTAAAATACATATATTATTTAGTTCTTTATTAAATCAAACGCTGAGATGGCGATTACAATAAAAATATATATGATATACAATTAAAAATTAAGTGAAATACCGTGATATCTATATTATATAAAAAAAAAGATACTTAGTATGGTTGCAAGTTTCAAGTCTTGACCAAAGATAATTATTATTTTTAAAAGATACTACTCGTTGGTGTCCCGTCGCCATATTATTATAAATAACATAATATACCATCGTATTCCAGTATAAATAAAAAGATCATTATACGTATGAAAATATAGATTAAATAATATATAAGATTGCTATAGTTTTGGGGGGGTTTCTGGTTATGACGTTAATAACTTAATTGCACATAACTATATACATGCAATTGTTTGTACATTTACATGTATACATGCACGTGGGGAGGACCTATGCTGAGTCTACTCTCTCGTTTCTTTCTTTTCATTTAATTTTTAATACTTCTCTAATGAGTCAATTTGATTCTCTCTTTCATATATAACAATCAATAAATGAGTACTATCGTAATCGAGAAATCTCATCTGTATTTTTGTAAAACAAGAAATCAAAGAAGAAGAAAAATATATAATATTGGTCGAACATGCTGCATGTGATCAGGTTTTATAGACCAAACATGATACTGTGTATATAACATGTTAGAATTATTCATATCTACAGAAATAGCAAAACATTATATTTGGCCAAGGCCTACGGTTGGAATGTCATTGATGTTGTTGGAGCACTTTGTTGTTGATACCAAAAGTCTGAACGCAGAAGATAAAAGTATTTGTTACTATAAAGATTTTGTTATATGTTAGAGTTACAAATAATTTATATGTAAGTTTCGTAAACTACGTATTTAAGTTTAAAATAAGTTTATAATGAAATGATGGTAAAAAAAATGTTTTAAGGTGAATTGACATTATTAGGGGAAAATAAAAAGAAAAAGACAAGATGAGATGATATGCACATGCCTTCTTTCTCATCTAGGCAAACTTGGGAGGTGTTGAGACCGAGATCTCCTAAACAGCAATGGATCGACAAATGTATGGTTCAAAGGAGCAATTTCCAAACATGCTTTCACGTTTCGGACGGCACATAAGGACCGTTTGCCTACAAGGGCTAGGCTGGTTAGTTGGGGTCTCCAAATATCTCCATCATGCGGTCTGTGCAATGCCTATGCTGAAAACATAAATCACCTCTTTCTCCACTGCGAAGTAAGTGAACAATTATGGGATCTAGCTATTAAGAAGCTTGGATACCGACCCGTGGCCTTCCATACGTGGACTGCTTTCTCTGTTTGGTTGGGACTCAAAGACGCGGCCACACCAAGAGTCCTTCGACGTCTAATTGCTCAGGCTATCATCTATTGTATTTGGTCTGAAAGGAACAATAGGCTGCATAACAGCATTGAATCTCCACCCCCAAATCATCTTCAAAGCCGTTGACCGCCTAATTAGAGACGCAATTTTCGGCAATTGGAATCATCAGGATTTCAGGAATCTAATGCAAAAGTGGCTTGCATTTGAGTAATTCACACCAAACCGTTCTGCAATCCGTATCTTAGGTTAAATCTTGTTTTTATTCTTTTTTGCCAAGGTCAATCCTAATCTGATCCAACCATATTGTAATGCGTTTACAAACACTTCTGATTCATAATGAATTTCAAATATTTGGCAAAAAAAAAATGAGATGAGATGATGTTAACAAAACCAACATGTGAAGAAGCTCACGTGACGTTTTACTTCTCTCTTTTTTGTTCCTCCTTTAATCTCACAATTTTTGGACAAAACGAGAGACAAGAAAAGGGGTTAGAAATCACATTATTAAGTTTTTTTAACAGGATAGTTTTTCTGGCTAAGGCAAAAATGAAGTAGTAACTCATTACCGATTGTTTTTGTTAAAATTTGTGATCATTAACCATTTAACACACAAGAATCTATTAGGAATTAATTTTAGCAAATATTTGACTCATATCAAAACTTTCATCATCTTTGCACAATATGTACCAGGTTCATGTTTTACTATTGAGTTATTGAGTATCTTTTTATAACAACAAGTTGTCGGATATAATCATTCTTACTCCTGTTTGTGTCATCACCAGAGATTAAGGCATATTCGACCTATATAAATCTACTTTGGTAGCAATGCAGATATTTCATCTCTCGTAATCCATTCTGGTAGCAGGTACGTTGTTCATTAAACTTTAGTAACTCGTTAGAATTAATTATGTACGATATATTAATAATTCATATCTTATATCTTCTATAGAATATATTTGTACTAACGGTTGATAAACAAGTCAACGCGGCTAAATACATTTAAATTCAGTACTAACAAATTATATAGCCAATAAAAATAAGATAACTTTTAAAAGGTACTATTTTCATGATATTATTTTTTAAAGTTACCACTTATTACTGTCCATTTTAAAAATACTATGTTTTATAAGTGTTACAAATTTTAAAATTATAAAATTTTATTAAACATATTTATAAAAATTAATAAGATATATTTTATAAAAAATATAAGATTTTATAAAGTTTATAACATGTTTATGAATCTTTATAAATATTTTTGCTAAACTTTTATAAATTTAAATTTTTATAAACGTTCATAAAGTTAGTATATTTAAAAATAGACATCAAAAAATTGTATTTTTCAAAAGTATTATCATGAAACTGGTATTTTTAAAATATTTCTTGAATAATAAAATAATAGCTTTCAAAAAAATCTTTTCAGTTACTATTCATATATAAATTATTGCCTCTATTATGCAATACAAAGAAATATAAGATTACATTTGTGAAATGAAAATGATTAGATGGGTATATTGTTGAGTGATTTTTGTTTATTAGGATGACAATATAAATATAAAGTTTAGAAATTATAAAATTGATCGACACTTATTGTAAGTAAAAGAACAAAATGGGCTTTGTGTACTAGCTAATTGGCCCAAATTACTTTTTCCTCAAATTTTGTCTCCTTTCACTCTATCACTATTCATTATTCATTTTTTTATTCTTTTTTAGATTAAGATTGAGTATTAGGTCGCCAATTTCTCAAAATCAAAGTTAAGAGCCAGACTTTAGCCCTTAGCTTTTGTTTTGAGAATTTAGCCATTGTATATCTAATATTAGTTTTCGAATATAGACAGTCGGTCATGACAATTGAAAGATCGTAAGCCATGAAAAAAAAAATTATTGTGTATAATGGTTGATTTACTTTATAAATTTTTTGTATATAAATAAAAGCCGCAAACTCATACTTGCTTTATTTAGGTTCAAGGCCAATCCCTACAGATAGTTTATTGGTTATGCTATAAAATCATTATAATATCATCATCCGGATTACAATTATCCATATTGCATATAGAATAGAAAAACATCATTGTAATAGACAGATCTTTGTTTATATACAAAAAAGAATGTTGATAAGAAAAAAGAAAGTCTTATCTTATAGCCACAATTCTAGTAGGGCTTAGAGAAAGAATATCTTCTACACTTGGCTTCTACGTTTTTGAGAGCTATAAAACTTTATCAAAAGCCCACTTTATACAAATATTGGTCACTCACATACTTCTTAAAGAACAAGGCAAATACGA
The DNA here is from genome assembly GCA_000218505.1 of Schrenkiella parvula. Taxonomy (NCBI): domain Eukaryota; kingdom Viridiplantae; phylum Streptophyta; class Magnoliopsida; order Brassicales; family Brassicaceae; genus Schrenkiella; species Schrenkiella parvula. The sequence goes on along the minus strand of CM001190.1, from coordinate 13,328,017 downwards.
GACCACACTCTTTACTAAGCAATCACAGGGCTTCACATGCCAACACGTATCGAACCGATATCGATTCGACGATCAATCTTTCATCCCAAGATCCTTAAATGTATAATATTTACACAAACGCCACTTCCTCCAACATTTTTTTTGTTTTCAACGTCCTGATTCGGAAAGTGAATGTCCCGATTCAGAAGTTTTGAGTGAGGGAACAATAATACAAGATCTTCCCGTACCTAAAAAAAGGTCAGAAAGGTAATTACCCAAATCTTCAGGGACGAATTTGACAATTTCCCCCCAAGTCTCCACGTGGTACTTTTCAAAAAACGACGAAAGAGCATTAGTTAGCTTCTTTGCCACGGAATGTTTTAAATCATCTCTCAGTTTCGAATCCTGTACGAGCCAAGAGCTCTGTTTCTGAAACGCGTCCTCGAACGCTTCGTTGAACCGCTTCAAACGCTCTTTCGCCGCGTCTTCTTCGAGCATCTCTTCGTCGGAATCAGAGAGCGACGCCATCACTTCTCCCCAAGCTATCTTCTCGTATTTCTCAAGGTACTGACTCACTTTCCTTTCGTGATTCGTCACCCACTCATCTCCCAACACGACTCTCAGATTCGACGTGCGGACTTTCGAGATCACGTAATGGAGATTGTTGGCTAAGAAGAGGTACGAGAGAGCTACGTCGTTGTAGACCCGAGATTTTGTATCGATTTTACAGAGCAAGACGAGGATTAGCCACGCGAATCTAGTTTTCACCGGAGAAGACGAACCAGAAGAAGAAGAAGAAGATTCGGTTTCTCCAGCGTCGTTATTATCATCTTCCTTGTTCCCGAAGTAATCTTCCGGTAATGGCAAAGTCGATTCAGTGAGAACTCCGGCGAGAGATTCATTGTAATCGGCGAGGAAGACGATGAAATTCATAACGTATCTCGTGAGCTGATGTACTCCTCCTCCAGGAATCGGCGTTTTCGAGGACTCTTTAGTAATCGAAGCTTCGAACTCGACCACCATTGAATTAATAGCTTCACCGAGACTCTTTAACGAATCAGCAGCTTGTAATCGAACAGAGGAGGTTGAATGGTAGCTGAAGATCTCTTCGATATGAGGAAGAAGCTGCGAGATCGTTTGGTAAACGTCGAGAGTCAAGAAGATCTTTTCCACGGTTTTTCGGCATCTGGCTACACTCACAGGGAAGATGAAGAGAGTCAAGGCACTATCAAGCGTGATCTCAGAGAAACAAGACTCAGCGACGGAGACTGAAGTTGAGAAAACGTTGTCGCATAAGATTCTTTCTCCGTCAAAAAGATTAGCTATTACGATCTTTGTAGCTTCTAACCAGTTTTTTATGTTCTTCTCCATACTCTCCCATTCCAGCTTCTGAATCTTGCCAAAACTCAGATTCTCAAAACCTAATTTGTTCAAAGCTTCGACGATGATGGATCTTCTTATCTTCTTGTAGATTTTAACGCATTCGTTTTCGTAACCAGAAGATATCATACAATCAGCGATCATCTTCAGATCGGTCATAACATCAGCGTCTTCGGATTTTGGAACGTTGGAATAAATAGAAACGTTCTTCCTCGAGTTGAATGATGAGCAAGACGGAACAGAGACTGATTCTGGATCAAGATTCCGTCGATTCGACTTAAGAACTCGATAAAAATCTTTCTCCAAGTGTTTCATTGCGATGGTGACCAAGTTATGCGCTCGAGTGAGCTTATGTGACTCAGGATTCACCAACATTACGCCTTGAATAGCGTATTGTAAGCTGTTGATAACCTCCACGAATCTTCTTCCTTCGACGCGATTATGGGTGGAGAAAATGGAGGAGAGTGAGCATGAAGATGAACCAGAGAGATCTTGAGAAATCCATTTTTTTGTGAGAGTTTCAGTTGCTTCAATACTATCCATCAAGAGAGATTCAGAGAAGCTTTGGTATGGACGTGGTTTCGATCTTTTTGCAAGAGTCGAAGACGGTTTGAATAGTAGCATCATTTTGAATTTTTTTTGTTTAGTTTTTTAGTTTTGTAAATTTGATTGGAATGTGAAGAAATGATGTTTGAAGTTAAAGATTTTTTTTTGTTTTGGAGGTTCTAAGGAAGTAAAGTTTTCAATGACTATTTTATGTTTGAGGTCATTGATTCGAGTCCATAAAAACATGTGGTTATCCTACATTCTCTCTTCGTTTTTTTTTTTAGAAAGATATTTGATTTACTATAGTATTAGACTTTAGACAATTTTTTACTTCTAAAATAGCCAAAAAGGGAGGAAGAAATCAGTGGATTTGGATATTGTAATCCATTTGGAATTTGACAATTTTCTAAAACTTCATATATTGAGTTTTACCTACCTAATTATAGAATGTAAAATTGAGATCTTACCAAGTTTTTTTTGGTCGAGAGATCTTATCATTTATCAATCTTAAATCTTATATTTTAACAAATAATTAGAAAATCTAAATTTATCAAAAAAAGTAGTAAATTTCAATATAGAAAATCTAATTGTAAAGCTATTTATAATCTACACTTTAGAACCCACCAGATCAAAATACTAATAGAGTGCTAGTTAAAATATTTTTGTTTTTTTGTTAAACATATGCATGCTTTCTTAAATTTAAATCTAGAGAAAACAAAAATTGAGAGCCGCAAGGACTTACTTTTAGTAATAGAGTTGACCAACACACAGCTCTAGATGGTTAACAACATAAACAAATAGGAAAAAGCGTATTTCAATCACAACAAAATTCATCGTATTTTTTAATATCTAGACTATGAGACAGTATATTTTTCACCCCCAAACTCAAATAAAATTCAAATTATCTACCTCAACTTAACTCCGTAACCTACAAATCTATTTTACGGATTACAGGGTTAAGTTCGGATACGTAATTTGAATTTTATTTGAGTTTTTGGTGAAAAAAATACTGTTCCATTGTCTAAATATTAAATGGATTTTGTTCGGGTTGAAAAACGCCGATTCTCCATAAACAAGAGCTTAATATTATAAAAAAGCCATGTAACTCATTAAACTCCTACTCCTTGTCAATCATATGGAGCAATTATTTGCAGTCTGAGCGGATATGAAGCTTGTTAAATCTTCGTAGCATGAGACAACAAAATACACTCGCTCAAAGACTAGAGGGCACAATCCTTTTTGAGTCGGGGCAACGCTGATCCAATCCATCAACAATGATGTGGAAAACTACATTCATGCCGTAAAGCGTACACAAGTCTTTCCATGTTGTGTCAACATAACAGAAGATACATGTTGAAGACAAAGGTTATTTCAATAACTGGTGTTAGGGATGTGGCTTTCTATAGATGTATAATTAGGTTTAGTGCCACACTTTAGTCTATGTGGCAGCTTTGAGTATAACTTTCGTCATTTTCATTCTCCATCCAGTTGCGTTTTACACTGACTTAAACGTCGAAAAACATACGAGAGGATCATCTCTTCTCGTCATGTTACGGCTTCTATTATCACTTGTTTTAGGTTACATCATCCCTTATCTGAATCTTATCAGCATCTGTAAATTATTCGCGAACTGAATTTATAAACTTCATCACTTGTTTTGTTTCTTCATGCAAAAAAAAAATGCATAACTCTTCTTTGCTTTCTTTTCTATATTTGAAGTTAGCAAAATTTAGTAGTATGTCTTTTTTTGCATGGAAGAATATAGTTTATTAAAGGCAGAATTGTTCACATAATTATTGAATTTACTATACGTATGTTTTCTAATAATTATACAGCAATAACATTTTTATGATATAATTAGATGATTTAAAATGTATTTTAATATAGAAAAATAAGTAAGGAAATTTTCTTTATAACACATATTATTTTCTATTATCATTCTAAAATAATCATATTTTGACATCTTTCTAAATTTTAGAGTACCTATGAAAATTCCATAACTACTTAGTTGGCCGGTTTAAATATTAAAAATCAAAATCCAAATGGTCTATGTCAAAAATTAAGAGACCTATCATTATTAATTTCTTTGCTTAACATTTTTATATATTTACTGTCAAGTGTATGAATTTTAATCAAGGATATGATGATTTGGCTACATTATTATTGATTAATCTCCTATTACTCATATATATCTACATTTTTAATCAAAGCAGATCACTAATTTAAAATAATTACAGAAATCGTTATTAAATATAGGCGGGAAACCGAAGATTCAAAAATAATTACAGCATTAATTTATTACTTGATGTCAGATATACGAGTCCGAAGACCGAATTGACGAAACGCTTCCTGATCCATCAGACCCAAAATACAAATCTGAAAGATAATTCCCAATATCTTCAGGGGCAAATCCGACATTTTTCGGTAACCCGACCCGGTACTTTTTGTAAACATCCGAGTAAGCTGGTATAAGCATCATAGCGACCGAAACTTTAATCTCGTCTCTCAATTTCGGATCCGGTACAACCCAACCGGTTTGCCTCTTGTACGCTTCCTCGAACCGGTCACTAAACCGTCTGATAAACTCCTCCGCCGTCGGAAGTGACGTCGTCGTCATCACCATCATCTCTCCCCAGACGATCTCCTCGAATTTCGCGACGTACTTCTTCACTTTCCCTTCGTGCTTCTCCAACCAATCCTTGCTCAGAACCTCCTTTAGATTCGACGTACGGACCTTGACGACGACGTAACGGAGATTGTTTATGAGGAAGAGATACGAGAGAGCCACGTCGTCGTAGAGACGAGATTTCGCGTCGATTTTGCAGAGTAAGAACAGGATCAGCGACGAGATTCGATTAGCGAGCGGAGAGGACGACGAATTAACTTCGCCGGAGGAGGAGGAGGAGTTCGACGTTTTGGGGATGATATAGGAGAGTGTGTCGCTGTAATCGGCGAGGAAGACGATGAAATTCATGACGTATCTAGTGAGCTGGTGGATTCCGCCGCCGGAGATTAATGATTTCGAAGATTCTTTCGAAATCGACGATTCGAATTCGTCGATCATTGAAATTACCCCTTCTTCGAGATTGGCTAGGGTTACGTCGATCTGCGATTTGACGGAAGATGTCGAATCGTAGCTGAAAACTTCTTCGATTTTCGGTAAAAGCTCGATGATGGATTGATAAACGTCGAGCGTGAGGAAGATTTTCTCAGGAGATTTCCGAGATTTCGCCATGTTTCCCGCGAAAGAGAACAACGCTAAAGCACTCTGTAGAGTGATCTCAGCGAATAAAGATTCTCGAATCACGGCGGAGGAAGAAGAGAAGACGTGATCAGAGAGGATTCGTTCACCGTAAAACAGAGTCGTCACAGCTTTTCTCGCCGCTCGTAACCATTTTCTGATCTTCTTCTCCATAACCTCCCATTCCAGTCTCTGAACCTGCGAGAAACTCAGATTCTCGAAACCAAGTTGATCCAAAGCTTCAACGATAATCGATCTTCGGATTTTTCTGTAAATCCTAAAGCATTCTTTGCCGTAGCCAGATGATGTCATGCAATCGGCGATCATCTTCAAATCCGCCATAGCATCTTCATCATTCGAATTCCGAGACCGAACGGAGACGGATTCAGGATCGAGATAGCGTCGATTCGATTTCAGAATCCGGTAAAACTCTGTAGCTAGATGATTCATGGAGATCTTCATCAAATTCTCTGCTCGAACAAGCTTCATCGATGCTGGATTCACAGAGATAAACTTAACCATTCCGGAGTGTAAGCTGTTAACAGCACCGATGAATCGTTTCGCTTCTTCCCGGTTTTTGTTGGAAAAAAGCGAGGAGATGCAGCAGGAAAAAGAAGAAGAAGAAGAGTCTGGTGTAATCCATCGTTGAATGATAGCTTCAGCATCTTCGATGCTATCTTCCATTAGAGACTCAGAGAAGCTCCGGTGTGAATGATGTTTTAGCTTAGAAGAAGAAGAGGAAGAAGAAGAAGTTACATCGAAGAGAACCATTGTTTTCTTTCTATTATGATTTTGAAATGAAGATTCTGCAAAAAATGATTCGTCTCGAACAGTATTTATAGTGGTACGTTCTCTTGCATGAGATTGTCCTTTTGACTTCAAATTATTCAATTTTAATTATGAAAAATCGAATAAAACTAAAACGTGTGACAATGACAGGTTCGTGCATTTTACATTAGTTTATAAAGATTCACCGTGTTAACTCAACTCATCGAATATGTAATTAATTATATAGTGTTGTTGTGCCCATGCAATATAGTAATAGATAGAAGGTTAGGATAAGTTTAACTGTCAAAATAATATTATTGCGTTTGTAACCATGAAAATTTTGGTGTGTTAAAGGTAATCATTATAAATCGGGTCTATTTGTTTAGGTAGTGTTTATGAAATTAATTATGCAGTGTTGTGCCTATTTCTTTATGTAGGTTCTTAGACGAGTTTTAGGACGATCATCCATTTCTTAGAAAACTTTAATGTATAGTCCTGTAACAACAACAATAATATGATGAAGAATAATGAAACAGTAATTACAAACAGTAATCGACTATTCACTAAACTAAATTGATAAAGTATTCTAAGACTATATAATATGTTAAAGCTAAATTTATACAGTATTCTAGTACTATATAATATGTCGAACCACCACTTGTTAAAATGATGGGATAAAGATTTTTTTTCCTATATACAATATATATGGGTAAATGGGTCAGAAAAAATGCTACTTGCTAGCAAATTAATTAATAGATTCCGTCTGACCATATGCATGTAAAAGTTTGAAAAAATTATGGAATATTTACTATTTTTCAAAACGGAAGAACAAAAAAAGTGAAAACATAATTATTGGATATTAATTTAGATATTAAACATCATTATTGGATTTAGTTTATCTCACTATGTGACATTTTTGTATGTTTTTTTGGGGAGGGGTGTAAATTGTAGTGTGTTAGATAGGTCAGAAACAATTTTAAAACGATAAAGAGGAAACAGATTATTGAAAATATTTAAAATTGTAAATCATATATAACATTTTTATACGTGTTATTTTACATTTAAAATGTTGGCTATAAGAGCCTATAATAATATTCAAAATAATCTTAAGATTTGATAATCAATTTATGGTATATATGCAATAGATAACATCAGCTCTTGATCATAATTACACTGTGATCGACCAAACCTATAATTCACATCAACTAGGCTTCACCTTTTTTGATAACTACGTTATATCATTAACATCATCCCTCTTTTTGGTTAACGTTTATGCTTTCGTTTTTACACAAAATGTAATATGGGCTTATGTTATGATAATAGAAAAAAAACAAGAATTATAACTAATAAAAGCTCAATTTGGGGCTCCTCAAATCTTCCAGCTCAGCCAAAAAAAAATTTAGAAAGTTGTCACGTAACATTTGTATTTCGAAATCGGACATTCGTCTTAACGGACTTCCATTCTGGCCCAAAACACTTTTTAAATTTTGTTTCTCTCATTTCGTCGCCCTAATCCTCTTTCCTGCTTCGTTTTCTCTCTCGACTTTTCTCTATCAGTCACGGCGGCGCGATTTCTTTAATTTCTCCGATCCGTCGGATTTTTCCGTTATCCATCATGCAGCCACCTTAATTTCGTTTTTCTGTTCGTTCTGTCCATTTTCCCGCTGATTACTCGCTTCCAATGACAGCGGCGGCACCTAAACCCTATGTCCGATTCTAGGTAATTTGTTTTTAAAACGTTTCATGAAATGTTAGAAAGCAGAATAGATTGTTTAACTGCACAACGAGAAAAACATAATTTAAAAGAAGGCAAACTATATGAAATTTCAAATTTCATTGTTTATGATCATAACAGACGATTCAAGTTTACGCCTCATAAATATTTCATTCGATTGACAACGGATACAAGAATACTCCCAGTTGAAGGTTACGATGACAAAATACCAGAGTACCAATTCTGGGTGAAAAACTATCGCCAATTGTTGATGTTGTACAATACAAACACTCAACAACCAAATAACTTTTATTTCTTCTTAAATTTAATAAATGAACTAATATTTCAGTACCAATTAAGTTTATCAATGTACGCTAATAATTGTAAAAAAGATGTCGTAAGTAGGATACGGATAATACAGGCCAGCGCACTTGCAGACCTTGAAAGACAGACAAAGATTATCATCGGATTATTGCTAAACAGGTTAAGATAGAATTAAAAATCACTTTCTCATATTTCTATAAATAATTAACATATTAATATTGTTTAGTTCTCAAATAGTAAAGCTAATTATATAGGATAAACAAGCGGCGGACTTTCGTAAGCACTGGAGAATCAAGAATCGGATGTACTTAACCGTTTTGGTTACAAATGTGAATCCCAAAAGAAAAGAAGGTACCTACATATTAATCTAATATTCGCTAATTTATTATGTAACGCAATGAACTTGGCTAACACATATTGTGGAATTATGCAGGTAAATTTCAACTTTAATCGACCTTAGGCACCAGATTTTTCTTCGACAAAATCATTCCTGCAATACGAAAGTATCACAAAAAATAGGAAAACGTTTTCGGAGCACAAATGGGATTAGGAAGTCTCCTCTACAAAAAGTCCAGTAGGAGCGATAAGAATGCTGGTTTAATTTTTATTTCAGATTTCAATTAGTCGTTTAAAGGTTTTGTGCTTTTTAGAAATTGGACATGATTCAAGTTTTTTTTTAAAATTTTCTTATTTAAACTTAAATGTTATCTACATGTTTTCTGCTCTCCCATTTCACCCAAAACAAAGAAAACAAACTAATACATGATCAATAACAAAATTAACGACAAATTTACCGACCAAAACAATTTCAAAACTATAAGAAACTAATTATTTACAACATCCGCGTTACGCGTGGATTTAAAAACTAGTTATATGTAAAGTCCAATAAAGTATCAAATCTTGCGTACCAAATTTCGTCAAGCAAAAATACTCATTTCTTTAGAAATCCAAGTTTGACCATTTTCCAAATTTCAATTCAAAAACAATACATTTATACAGTTTTATACATAGTATAGTTTGTATTTTATTACATCTAGCCGTCATTATGGTTCGTCATTGGTTCATTTTCCATGCTAACGAGGGAAAAAAACAATAATATAAAATGAAATAAAGACCAACGTGTAGTTTCTTTGGTCATTTTCTTGTGGCAAAAAATATAATTATGTTTCTTTTCAAGTCCCAATTCATACTTAGTCTCACCTAAACCATTACACTAGCCGCGTCAATGGCTGCTCCATTAATCTGAAAAAAAAAGAAAAAAAATACTAATAATTATCTTGGTTTGTTTTATTTGCTATGAATAAACAATACTACTTGAATCTTGATGATATTATATAACTTTAGAGACCTTAAAAGTTGTTTACCGTCCAGAAACTAGAGTAGTTTCCACTTTTAGTTAAAATGAAAATTAATTATTTGTTGTATCTATTGATTTTCCTAAAACTGAAATTTTCTTAGATTGAAGTAAAATTTAATTAATTATAGCTGTTAAAGAAAACATTGGCTTACTTATAACACCGCGTGGATTAAATTACTGCGCGTAATCGTATACTTATTGGTTACAAAATGTCAAATATGAAAGATGAATCGACATTACTTGTCTCTTTCTTCATTTATAGACTTAAACTTTATAAAAACAACAATGAATTCGTATCTCATTTGTTTTCTCCTCAATATAGAAAAAGTAATGGATTATCAAAATCACATTTATTCTACCTTGTCTGAAAATGCTCTAGTCACACCTGTTTTTTGTTTGTTTTTTTGTCAAATTAAGGATTATGGAAAAGTAATGAAATTTTCGAAATCTTTTCTTACACTATCAAGAAAATGATATTCGGTTGTGAAAGCTTATACCATAGTCAAGAAAAACATTAACTTTTATCTGCCTAATTAGGTTTTTCTTTTGCAAAATTGGAGGAAAATAAGAAGCATGCAAGTATGCAACAGTACAGTTGGGAGGAAAATAAAAGTTAATCTCTTTATTGCTGTGATTGCCTCAATAAATCACTGAAGTTCTTCTAAAAATGATTAGACTATCTTTCATTCACATTGACACCAAAATTAAATTAACACTTTTTAAGCTATTCTGATGGATTGGAAATGGATTTCACACATTTTTTAAAGACTGGTCTAAGTCAAGATCGGTCCAATAAAAAAGTTCATCAAAGTCGGTAAAATCCTAATTACCATAAAGAAAATAGAGTTTCCCTAATCCGAAAAGGATAAAAAATATCGCTAAAAAAAATTCTTCCTAATCTAAAAAAAAGCTTAACAATTTCACTGATTCTTGTAGATATAAATATAAAGGTTTTTTCAAGAGTTTATTCATTGGAAATCACTTTGAAAGAATTAAAAAAAACTATTAGTTAAATCTTTTTCAGTTTTAGATATCGAATTTTTTATTTACGATTAGGTCGGAGTTTATCTTCGACGACCTAATCTCTTTGTAATCTTTGAATTTTGGCGGATAGATAACTTTTTTTAAAATAACCCATAATTTATCTTTGTTTAATCTAATTGATTAAAGTTCACATCAACACCAATAATGGGCGAGTTACATTTTTCAAATCGTGATGCTTTAAATTGGATCAAACAAAAGTAAAATATCAAGAGACAGACGCGTTACAATAAAAGGATGAATATTTGGGATAGCATGAGTTCGAGTTTAGTGGGTTGCCTTTTGATTGGGAAAGCGACTCTTTGACGAGGCATCTTTACTTTAATTCCTACTTTGTTACTAAAGCTTATCCATTAACTCATTAATTAAGGAATCAAATATGTAACCAACTAATCAAATAACCAACAAAAGTCTTTGGGAACTATGACATAGTGGATATAAAAGTTAAGTTATTTATATATGATATGATAATAATTTATAATGTCACTATTAAACCTATTCTCGAGAGTGACTCTTACAATATTTTAAATGTGAACAATCGATGGTTAGTGTCACACGGAGCCTGCTTTCTCCTTTTCGTTAAAGAATCTGTTTTAAAGGGATGGGTTTAATTTATTTATTCTACATTTCAATATTAGCAATTTTGAATATATTCGAATACTATTGAAGTGTAGAATCTCTTAATTATACAAATTACAACTAGTTATTCTCGAGATTGTAATTGCCGGCTTTCATTTAATCCGCTACTTCCCTAGATAATTAAAGATCGATTAGCTTATAAGATGATTATGTTTGTTAGTTGTGATCAGGATAAATTATCTTACATAGTTCTAGTTCTGACAAAAAAAACTTATTTTACATTGCTTACATGGATGTATTGTTTTCAGGGATATAGATCACAATAATATTACGAATTTGAAATTGCACCATTACATTCACACTATTCGTCTTTGAAACATATATTCACTTTCGTTATTTTTAAATTTTGTAAAAATGTTATAATAAATGTGTAGAAACTTAGCTACAAAGTTCTTAGCTAATTTTCCAATTGATAACATTAATTAATAAAAATTTAGCCAAAAAAAAATCACACGGCTAAGTTTGATTAGCCAATCAACACCTAAGTTGGTGAAAACAAAAGAAAAAGCTCATGAGTCATTCTGAATCATGTGAAAAGTAATTAGATGTATTATAATTTGGTCGACGATATAAATATTTTGTATTAGCAAAAGAAGAAAAATTTTAGACAAACGAGGAATTCAATTGGTTGCTCATAATTCTTGGTTTGGTCATTACTTCTTCGTGGAAATATCAAAAATTAAAATTAATTTTACAACAAAAAAAAATTTTCATAGTTTAGTTCTTGTGTTTTTTCTTTTCATTTTTGTATATTAAATTCTCCAGTTTTTTATTAGTAAACTAGCAATTTACCCACATTTACATGGAACAATGTTTTATGTTATTTTTTTTTTAATTAGCACATCATTTTTTTGTGAAAAGATATTTTATGAATCATGTTTTATATTTTTAGATTAAAAATTTTAAAATTTAAAATTAAACTATATTATATGTTAATTCATGCATGTGCAGAAAATAGTTTTATTAGTTATGTTTAAACCGGTTTGAATTTTGATTTATTTTAAGTAAATTTTAGATCCGTATCCTTTTAAATGGATATTGGATCGGATTTATTTTAATTAGTCAATTCTATCATAATTTAAAGTTGTTTCCAAATATATTTTTTATTAAATTAGTGCTATAAATTACAAAAGTGGTATAAATTACAAAAGTGTTTCTATTAAAAAGATTTGGTCTTACCGTTCCTCACAGCAACTTTTTGGACCAATTTCTCCAGGCCCATTGGGCTGATACCAATCTCCAAAAGAAGGTTCGTAATATAGCCCTTTACTCAATCATGAATTATGACAAACCAGTTTGGGTTATGAATTCTGGACTTCTGGTCACTAATCACTAGTTATTGATTTATTTTAATTTTTTATTTTCAGCCAAGTTCATATATTTTTTCCAAGCAATATAATGAAATTAGTTTTGAAACGCATTTTTAGTTATTTATATATTGGTAATCCAACTTTTACTTTTTGGATATCTTTTCAAAAACTAATCTTCCTTCGCAAAAATCTTCAAAACTACTAAAAAATATATTTTTTTCATTTTTTAAAATTAGGTGAAGTAGTATCTAAACGAAATTTTAATTCAATTTTCATTTTTTATATTATAAATTTAAATTCATAGAATCTTCTGAGATTATTAAAGTTAGATTTATGATTTGTAGAAAATATAGGTTTTTACCAAGTACTCTTTATAAAGGTGATTCAAATTAAAAAAAAGACTACAAGCTATAAAGATGGTTATACAATATTTTTGTAAATTTTAAATAGAGTGGAGAGACTTAGCATATATTCGAAACAAATATATGAGAAATGATAGGGAATAGAGAAATAACTTAATCACAATTACTATATTTTTATAGGCAGTAGCTATATTTCAATTATGAGATTAGTGGCTAGATTCAAAGTTGTATATATGTTAGTGATAGTAATCATTCTAGCAAAAGTTGAATCCCAGCTTTTTCAATATTTGTCCCCACTTTGACACACTAGTACTTAGTGGGTATATACGATGTAAATCCCATTCTTTTTTTTAACATTAATATATAATATAGAAATAGTAAAATTATGTATTTATATTTACTGATATTGATAAAATTACTTACTGCATCTGCATGTTTAAATTAGCAACGACACACTTTTATATAAACTTAGTTTATACTATATAACATTGTTACAATAAATTCAAAGCCAGTTTTGCATCTTTTTCTTTTGTAATGCCATTACTTTGGATAAAAATTAAGTAAATGACGTTGCCAATAAGGTTTACATTGATAACTATTTTGATAACAAAAAGCTAAATAGACATTAATACATTTTCGGTTGTGGTCGGGAAATATTCTGGCTTCGCAGCATAAAGTATGCGTGTTTACACATGATTTACGGAACCATCATGTTATTTTAAAGTTTGGTTCCATTTTATTTCATATGGTCTTACATATATAACATTTTGAGTAGTGATGGCATAAAAATGCGATGGAGACATAGCAGAACAAAATAGCATATCATGCTATATAACCGAATGTGATGTTGTCTTAATGAAATCCCAGCAGATTGGTCTAGTAATTCTTTGGATTAATTACTGCTAGAAACAAACACACATATGTTGAACCAGTTGGCTTTTTGGTTTCAAGACGAATGTTTCACATAGTGTATTTGTATTTAATGAGCTTATACATTCTATCATTAATCGAACTTTGGTCCGGTCCGGGCAGGGTTCTCCCTTTAAAACACACAAACACAATTCCATAACTTCATAATTTCTATAAGAAAGAGTCCACGAACAAGAAAGCTTCACCATCGTGCCGCTATACAAATAGAACTGTATTTTCTGTCCACTTTTTTGACAATTTTATGTTTTTTAGATGCCAAAAAATGTCTCTGTTGTTGTGGAAGTTCTCAGATCAAATTAAAAGTTAATAAGTGATGATACCCTTCTCAAAATAATTTTAGTTTTTAGTTTTATTTTTCAAAGTAGCACAAAGTTCTACAAGAAAAAAAATATCACAACAAAAATTTGAAACCTATTCCCAAACTTGTTATGTAATGTGTAAGCTATTTTAGTCTAATGGTTTGATTAAGCGTTTAAATTTTAAAATGTATAATTTATCATTTATATAAATTAAAAGAGATGAGTTCACATGAGATTTTTAATATAGTTTAAATACAACTGTTAGACATATATTTTTATAAGGTAGATTTAGCTGGAATTGTTAGAAATGGATTTTCAGTAGAATTATCTGTTGTAAGAATTATCGAGGTAATAATTTTTATAATTTGTAATATGATAATAAATTAGTGTTAAAAAAAACTTTGTTATGGAAGAGACTGAAACCAATTATAAAAAGTTTTACTCTACCTTGTGGGAACCTTTGTTTTATAATTAAATGCAATTGTAGAAAGTATAAGGAGTGTAAATGGAATAAATGTATCGACTTTTCGTTTTGAATATTAGTATGTAAGAAAAATACATTAGAAATCAAACAAAAGTAAAATGGCAATTTAGAAGGTGCAAGATCCAGATCGATCCAAAGTATGCTTTCCACACACTCTTTCTTATGAGATTGGGACCCATTTTATAATAATAATATCTCTTCTTCTTAGAAAAAACAATACACAATTTTATTATAAATGTTTTGTAACCCTTCTCTTTCAAAACCCATATTAGTAGCAAATCACACGACTATTCTTATCTTCAAAATAAACAGACAGAAAGTGTGAGTGTTATAGTGAGATAGAGAGAGGATGAGGATAAGTGATATTTTCTGCTCTTCTCCGGCATCAACAGCCGTACGACCTAATACACTTCACCACGACGGAAAAGTCACCGGAGGACGTAGATCCGTCGATAGCCTCCGCCGGAGACAAACCTCTAATAACAATAAGGACAAGATCACTGCTCCATGCTTCGCTTCCGAAATGCCTTTTATCCCTATACCTAGTCCATTGAGCTGTAGTAGAAACTCTTTTGAGTCGTCAAGCAGTTTTCGCCGGAAGATTACTTCGGCTCACGGCGGTGACGTTCAAGTTCGCCGGAAAAGCTCGGCTGACGTAAGCGATATCCTGAGAAGATCGAAGAGTTCTCTACAAGGCTCATCATCGTCGTCGAGGTATCTTTTAAAGGATCATAAGTCTTTTAAAGAAGATGATAAGAACCTTTGGTTATCATCATCGGATCGTTCTAAGGATTTGATTCCTTTCCGTGATCGCAACGTCACTTCTTCTTCTTCTTCATCTTCCTCTCCCTCATCTTCCTCATCTTCTCTAACCAATATTTCATCGCCAGCTCCATCCATTGATGATGATCAGGTTATTTCTTTAGCCAAAGTATTTTATGGTTTAAATTACATTTTATGATTTCATTTTTGGTCAAGTAACATGTATATCCCATATGTTAAATGAAGATTAATCTTTATTTTAATTTTATTAGTGCATGCATCATTTTCCCTCACTAAACACTTTCCAGTTGTTATGAATCAATAGAAATATTTTTCTTCAAATAATCTCCACCAATATTTTCAATTTTGAAGTTTACATTTTATTCAAGGCTGATCCTATTTTGTGGTATATATCTGCAAATAACATAAACATACAGAAATATAACATGTGGCTATCTTTCTTTGTTGTTATTTATATGCTATTACCTATTTTTTTTAAATTTTGTAATATGCTAATGAAATTTTTTTCTTTTTTTGGCAGGTTGTGGTTTTGAGGGTATCGATCCATTGCAAGGGATGTGAAGGGAAGGTTAGAAAGCATATCTCCAAAATGGAAGGTACTAAAGAGTCTCTTCTTCATTCTGCAACCTTTAATTAATATTAATAAACCTAACCAGAACAATTATATACAAACAATTCAAATGAAAATATAGACGATCATATGTAAGATCTTGTCTACTTTTTTATCCTAAATATTATTAAAAACGGATATTGGTTAGGATCTTTGAAGTTTAGTGATTTGACTTTTATTGATCATCGGATGCATCTGCACAACAACTTTTTCCTTTTATATATTGAATCAAGAAAATTTGAAAGAAGGAAATATAGATAAACTAACTATACTTGTATAATAAATTTTAACAGGGGTGACGTCATGCACCATTGATATAGCGACAAAGAAGGTGACGGTGGTCGGAAAGGTAACACCTTTGGATGTAGTAGAAAGCATCTCAAAGGTCAAATTCGCTCAGCTTTGGCCTTCTTCTTCTTCTCCTCCTTCGTTTCCTCGCATTCCTAATCATTCCCTCGTCAAATCTTAGTTTTCTTTCTTGTAATCTAGTCTAAATGATGTTGTTATATTGAACATCGATCATGTTGTTGTCATTGGTACCGATGTAATATATTAAGGTGATGTAGTTTAACAAACCATATGTTTGAAGCATGCGATGTTTTTTTTTTAAATGCTTACAAAGCACAAGTCGCATAAACGAAACTATGTGTTATGTGTATATGTGTGTTTTTTTTCCTTTCGCAAAAGAGTCTTTCACGAGCTCGGAGTCATCTATATCATCGAAAAGTTGTTCAAATTTTAAGCTTTCTTGGAAATTTTTTATTGAGTCTTTAACTCGAAAGTTATATATGCTCAAACTTTATATTTCTGTATTAAAGGATTACATTTTGAGTTGGCATATCTTTAACCATTTTTTTTGTTTTAATGTTAGAACCAAATGTCCAACATATTTAAATTTTAAATACTTTCTAGGTTTTTTCGACGTCAACAAATTGTAAATAGTTTGACTTCATTTGAGGCATATGATTGATCCTAATGCTGATTAATAATTACCAAATACGACCTACGCACCATACGAAATTGTAGGATGTTTTCGTTTGGATTATTACTTTCAACTTTTATTGCTTGCTTGATATTATATGGAGAAAATGAAAATATAAAGATATTTGTAAAGACACGTGCCCTACATATTTGTGGGGATCGGAGAAAATGAGAAAAGGGAGAATAATGTGAGTCGAAACATGAGGACCATTGAATGTCTGGCGTGCTAACGATATTATATAGTCTCATAAATAGTGAAAAGTAAAACATATAAATACAAATTATGATCAAAGTTATCTTTTCTTTAGTGTCGTAGGGACATGTGCCTCTTTCAATCATATTCACTGTGGGTCGAATGTGGCTCTAATGTTCTCCAAACATAACGACATTAAGAAATGAGATGTTTTATAGTTAATGATAGCTTGCTTAGTGATATATACTTCAAACGTGACTTATTATGGTCCATCGAAGCGAAGTTTTGAGATACTTCTAGGGCATGGTTCGGTCACATCTGATTTTTTAATCTGCGCTATATAAAAATCGATGTATAAGTTATGAAACAAACGTATGAATTTGTTTAATAAAGACTAAGTTCTGGTAACAAATAATTCTTGATAAAATCTCATGTTAAATAGTGTAAGATATACGGACAGTTTTTTATTTAAAAAGAGTCATTGATAGGAGGAAGAAAGAGCGAAATTTTAGGAGTAGACATTAACGAATACACATGAATTATCTTTATAGAACTTTATTGATCGAAATTTAATTCTTCAATATTGTTTAGGTCCATGTGTTGTGGAAGTTGTGCATAACTTTAGACTAAAAACTCTTTAGGCGGCCGGAAAGATTTAATAGCCAAAAGTTAAGAAAAATACATATTTTATACAATTTTGTAGAGAAATTTGGTACGCTGAGTCGGCGGTTTTTTTCCCAACAAATAGTCAAATAAAAATTCATATTCTGATCTAATATAAATTAGTCGACATCAAAATAATTATAATCGTATTCGTCTCTGAAATCCTCAAGAAACCAAGTCGGATTAAACTATATTAGTAAAAGTTATATTTTTTATTTTTAACCATTATTTCATTAAGTAAAAAAAGTAAAGTTCTATTTACATCAATAAATTGTAGATGTTACTTACTAAAAAAGTTTAAATTATATATATATATATATATATATGTAAACATTAATTAACATAACAGTTGAATAAAAAGAAAAAAAAACAACAACACAACTATGTATGTAATTGGTTCTTCTTAGCCCTCGGCTATTTCAAAGATGGACACATTTTTGGAAAATAAATTTTGGCAAACATACTTCGAATAAAGCTGGCTTATTGACCACTACTGGCCGGAGAAAATGGCTTTAAACCAGCAGAGAATTAAACTTAAAGCTATCGAATTTAAGAACCTGCCCACAAATTTAAATCTTATTTTAGAATTGTTACGAGAAGTTTTATACTCACTTTATCATATTATATGAGATGTTTTAGAAGTCTTTCATTGTTCTATTTTTTTAAAAAAATTATATGCAAATTTATAGTTATTAATATATTGTGACTGTTAATATTCAATAGTAGTTTTTTATCAATTAAAATATTTTTACATAAATTTCAAATAAAATATTTGTGTAAAAATAAAAATATTTATAGTTTTTTAATTTTCGTGGATTTAACCAAAACATTTTATACAATACGATAGAGAAAGTAGTATTTACTAACTAATCTACAGTATGAGTCAAAAATCAAAACAACCAAAATCAATGAAAAAGTGAAGATGAATATATTTAAATGCATGTGTAATCTGAAAACGGTTTATAAATTTATATAGTTTGCAATATTCTACATGACGACTTTCTCTAGTTATATATACTAATAGTTCAATCCTAAGCCTTTTTTATAATTTTCTTTTGGGTCAATTCTTATAATTTTAAAAAGAGAGTATAAATCTATTATTAACAAAATATTTTCTCTAGAAAATATTTTTCACAATTTCCACCATGCAAATCTCATCATTATGTCAAATACTTCTTTCACGTTTCCCACCAAGTAAATCTGCAATGACGGCAACTAATGATAGAACATCATCATGTCACTTTTATAACATGACATGCTTTGCTTCATTTGAGTCATAACAAGTGAAATATGTTTGACATTGTCTCAATCTTTTTATCATTTCATTAGTTGTTCAAATGTTTTTTCTTATATTTAAATTATCCAATAAATGACTTAATCAAAACGAACTACTACACCAATTCAAAAGTGAAAGTGAGGAATAAATCATCAATATTTTTATATAAAAATATATAATATTTTGGAAATAATTATTTAATTTTTCAAGTTTTACAATTTTACAGATTAAATCTTAAATTTTTAAGTTGATAAATTAATTTTTTAAATTTACGTTGACTTTACAAAATTGGATTAAAACAAAACAATGTTAAAATCATCGTTTTATATGTTAATATTAATTTTTCTCATATTTAAATTTACAACATCAACGTAAAATTGATGATTTATTATGCGCACACGAAAATTGAAAAATAAAAATATCAATTACAAAAATTTGAGAATTTAAATGACCATTATTTCCAATGAATCACACTCATTTGTCCAAATTTGAACCCAGTTTTGTAATGTATCGAGGGGTTTTTGAAAACCTCTAAGTATAATTTTGTTCTTATATCTCATACACTAGCATTTTAGTAATATTCCCTATCACAAGGATAGTTATTGGGCCTTGTGGTATGCTTTAGGGCCATATAGTATTTGTCGGGAGTTCTGTAAGCCCACAACACCTTTGTTAACTAAACCGGATCGAAACAGTACAAAAATAATTGATTTGAAAATCTACTAAACCAAAAAAAGTTAAACTTAATTAATTTCCAATCTCATTCGAATATCTTTTTAAAAGCTGCATATGAATCGAAATCAAAACATTTGTAAAGGGTTTTATCATGATTTATGTACTCTATAAACCAAAAATCCAAAAACCTGATTCGATATTTTTTTTACTAGATTATTATTATTCTATTAAAAATTGTGAAAACAATTACGTTTTCTTTATGTTAAAAAATAATCTAATTTTAAAAGTGTTACAAAAAAATTTAAGATATTTAAACAAATGAGTAATTTCAGAAACTAAAACAAAAGCAAATAACAAAAGCCCAAATTCATATATTTTCTTGCACAGCTCTTTCACATTTAGATTACAAATTTAGATTACAAATGATAAACATCACATACATTCCACACCAAACATTCCCAAACTCCAACAGAACAAGAAAAAAAAGAAAAGAACTAGTAAGATAGATAAACAGTACACTGCAGAACAGTTTCAAACCCATCAGTGAACCGATGTGGCTGGTCTTGGTTCTGATTTCCGGTAGATCCTGTAAACGTCTTCACAACCGCAAATCCTCTCGCGTTCACATACTTCCCGGTACCTCCCATAACTCCTAAATGCGATTCCGAAACCGCTGTTCTATGAACACCAAAGAAGCTTATACTATCTTCATAACCTCCACTCTCAAACATCGCTGTAAACGCCATTGTCTGGCTAGTTCCATCGACCGCACTGGCTACATAGTACCCTTGCGCCTTCCCGACCATACCAGACCCCAGTTCGTGCCCTTCGGTTAGTTCATCATCGATCACCGTCATTGTCCCGAACATAAGCATCTGTAATGCAGAACCGGTCGGGAGCTGGCCGCCGTTAGCAGCTGATAGACCGTTTCCATTACCGTTTTCCTGTATAATGTTAGCCGTGGTTCCGCCGAGTCCAACGAGAAGAGGGATGTTGTTGTTGTTGGTGATTCCAACGTTGTTGTTGTTCGATGGAACTCCGTTGTTTATAGGAAGGTTTGCGCCATTGGGTTTAGCGAATGGGAGTTGGCCACTTACTGCTGGGTTTGCGACGACTCCGGTTACGGCTCTAGCAGTGGGGTTTGAACCGCCGAGTATATCGTGCATAAAGAATACCAACGGGTGGTCAGCACCTACACCACCACCAAGAGCTGGACCAGCACCTGCACCACCACCAAGAGCTGGACCAGCACCTGCACCACCACCAAGTGCTGGACCGGCTCCCGCACCACCACCAAGAGCTTGACCGGCACCTACACCACCACCAAGAGCTTGACCGGCACCTGCACCACCACCAAGAGCTTGACCGGCACTTACACCACCACCAAGAGCTGGACCGGCACCTGCACCACCACCAAGTGCTGGACCGGCACTTACACCACGACCGGTGGCTGAACCACCAGCTGGTATATTACCAGAACCAGCAGCTGGTAAAGGACCAGTGGCAGGCAAGGAACCTGGACCACCAACCGGTAAAGGACCAGGAACAGAACCGGCAGTTGGTAGAGGACCAAGACCTGAACCACTTGATTGTATTGACCCTTTACCTGCACCGAGACCAGTTGCAGTAGGACCTGAACCACGTGATGGTATTGATCCTGTCCCTGCACCGAAACCAGTTCCCGCAGAACCTGATCCAGTTCCCGCAAAACCTGAGCCAGTTCCGGCAGAACCTGAGCCAGACGCTGGTAAAGGACCAGGGAAGGGACCTGACACAGAAGTTGAGGCAGAGCCAGGGGTGGTTATAGCTGGGACTGTATCTTCTTCATCAAGAAGCCGAGCTGCAGCTGCAAAAGTAACAAAGAGAGCTATAAACAGGACAGAGAGTATCTTTTGACCTGCCATTGAACAAGAAAAGATGATTCAGAGAAGCCAAGATTGTTGTTTGAGTTATATGATTATGATGATAGAAGCAGATTCTGAAAGAGTATATATATATAGACAAGAATGAATATACGAAGTAAAATTGTAAATAGAAGAAGATGGAGTTGATGAAATGGAGCAGGTGATGTAGCTTTTTCCACTATCTGGTGGTTTGGTTTTGGAAGAAGAAACATACAAAAACCATTAAAAATCAGCTTTAACTTCTTCACAAGATTCGAATATTAAATCGTCAAATTCTGCAGCTGTAATGTTATATTACCCAAAGATTAAACCATCTCCCAACTCTTTATGATTCGTAGTGAAGAAAACTTTCAACGGCCTCCAAAAAAAATGCTTTCTTGAAATGCTAAAATCAAAGCCAAGAAGAATTTTCTCAGCGACGGACCAGAACTGAAAAATTTGCCGACGGCATCGAATTGTGCAATTGAGAGAGATGAGTAAAAAGTATTTTTCCACGATCGCGAGTCCCGGTTAAGATAATATCCTTAAACCGAAATCCAATTAGTCAAACCGTAACCGAAACAGCCGGTAGAGCAAAAGGTATTTGATTCTTGGGATTTTAGGCTGCATAACCAAACAACTTAGATAAATTAAAACAAATGACCAAAAAACAAAATTGGTCATGATATTTGTATACTATATGCAATATCCTAAGTTTTTCATACGGTGGAAGGAAAACGAGATGTGTTTTTTTTAATTGTCTAAAAATATTATTACTTTTTATTTCCCTCTTATTTTTATTTATTTCAATATTTTTAAAAATAATGATTTGAATTAAAAAATTTGTTAAAGAAAAAGACAAAGAATTTTTTTGTATATACGTGTTTTGAATTTTTGTAAACGAATACATAATGTTTCAATAAGAAATGGAAATTATATATGTAACCCATTATAGAATTTAATATAACCGTTAAACTCACATACTAATTAATAGAATGTTTTTATGTTTTATGCAGTATACTATACCTCAAAAATGCTTGCCATACCTTTTTTCATAAAACATTATCCTTTATGATACGTGTTTTGTAAACCGATTTTATTTGATCTTATTGTCACCATCTATATAGTTAGCTATTCCTATGTGGATGCATGCTATTTAAAAAATGAAATGTTCATTATATTAACCATATTTATAATAAATGAAATGTTTATGTCATGTCTATTTTTTATATTTCGTTTGTTTTTATCTAAAAGGTATTTTTACTTACAAGTAAATGTTATATATAAATCCAAACAACAATAGAAACATGAGGAGTTGATTATACATAAAAAATGTTGCGTTAACGTTGGTATAACTAAATTTTAATCGATCAAACAAGTGATTTTACAATATTTTTTATTTGCTAAGAAGAATGATCTGATCATAATTGTTATAAATGCCAATACGTGGATCCACATGCGTTAACAATATTTTTAATTGTGGATCAACATGCTTTTTCAATATTTTTTATTAAAGTATAAACCATGTGGAACCACAATAACAAAGCCAAAAACTATTAAAAGAACTTATTATCATTTTTTATTTTTTTCGAATCGTGCCAAAGAGAAGAGACACACCATAGTCCATAAAACCAAAAGAAAATAAGAAAACCAAGTGCTAAAAACACTTGCTTAAACCACAAAGACCACACAAATCTAGTTGGGAGGAGGGAAGAAAATGGCATCAGAAGTCCTCTTAGATCGGAAAGCCTTCTCCACCTCCGGAGCCACCTTAAACGCCGCCTGCAAAACCTCCGGCGACAATGCCTTCCACACCGAAGTCTTCCCCGCCAAATGAGTGAAGATGGGACTGCAAAAACATTCAAAAACTTGCTAAGCAAGTTCCTTTGAAGCAATCGAAAAGACCAGATAACAGATAAAAAGAAGAAAATCTTACTCAGGAGTGGTCACAATGGAGAACCAAGACAAGCCATCAGAATCAGCAATCTTGGACACAACAAAGAACCTAGGAACAATGAACAAAGCACCAGCTTTCACATGAGTCTCAAGAACTCTCTTCCCATCAGCTCCAACGATCTGAACACGACCGCTACCACCAACAATGTAAGTAACTTGAAGAGCAGAGTCACAAGAGAATCCAGGAGAACACATCGAGTGTCCATCGATCCTCACAAGATCAGCACCAAACCCAACTTCACCAACCAAAGGAAGATTCTTTGTGTTCAACACAACAACTCTTCCTCCATCCTTGATGTCAACATCAAGAGGAGCTTCCAAGCAGTTCAACACAAACCCATCTCTGTCACCTTGCCTCGGTGCAGGCATCTTCAAACTCGCATCAACCTTCACAATACCGTTACCGGTTTGAGACCCGACGAGCTTCTTCACTGTGGTCTCGTCGAGATCCCAGGCTCTGCCTACGAACTCGGTTGAGAAACCGGTGAAGATTCCGTTGGATCCGGTTAAGTAGAAGTCAGTGAATTGTCCTGCTTTGTGACCCTTGTGAGTCTCACCGAGGAAGAGAATGACTAGCTCAGTGTCTTCATTGTTGAACCACCATGACACTACACCGAAAGGTAAAGCAATGGAATCTCCTTTCTTGATTTCAATCACTTTCTCCTCTTTCTCAGGAAGAACAATTCCAGCTGTTCCAGCTCCTGAATATTGTTACAAAGAAAAATTCTTTTAAATGGCTACATCACACAATATGATAATCCTCAGATCGCAGATCAGACTAGTTTAATACCCAAAATCATACTAAAGATAGATCTTTTAAGAAACCGATTTGTGGTTTATCAGATCAAAATCAACCAATGTCATGGACAGAAAAAAAAGGACAAACATCAAAATTTGTGAAACTGATCAAACCCAACAAAAAAAAAACAGACGAATCACTATAAAGTTACGAAATTTAGAAACAAAAACATCAAAAAGAGTGAAATGATCGAAGAGAAGATCTACATGCATAATTGTGATAATCATCAAAAAGATTAGAGATTTATCTGATCAGAATAACAAAATTCATGAAATCGGTCAAACCCATTAGACAAAAACAGATGAATCACCATAAAGTTACAAACTTTACATAAAACGTAAAAAAAAAGTGAAGTGATCAAAAGGAAAGATCTTTAAAAAAACGGACCTTGAAGAACATAAGCGACCTTGGAGGAATCAGAGTAACGAGGGAGAGCTAAGCCATGCTTCTCTAGAGCGAGCTTAGCGGCTCCGATGTTACCATCACGGAGCATCGGCAACTCTTCAGGGCACCAGGCAAAGTACGAACCACCGTCTCCTCCGTACACTTTCTTAGGTAGCCTTGGGGTAAGATCCAACTCCATTGTTAAAAGCTAAAATTAAAAACGTGAGAGAATGATTAAAGAAATAGAAAAGATTTTGAGAAACTTTTTGATGTGAGAAGTAAATTGAGAGAGAGCACGTATTTATAGCATAGTGGGTGAGAAGATCTTTTCGGTTACAAATTGATAGATCATCGGAAACAAAATCTTTGACTCTGGATAATTACGCTGATCAACGTTTGGATAGTTATGGATAATACTGTAATTAATATTTTTGATTTATACTATTTGCTTCACAATTATCTATCTTTTTTTCAACTATTAAAACATTTTCATTTTATAATCTCCTAATAAAGCAAAATTTCAAATATAATTTGCATATTTAGATGATATCTTTTTAATAAACTTTGCTATTGTAATGTTAATTATAAACAAGATTGTGTACTTCTTTTTTGTTAATAATGTTGTACTTATCTATATAGAGATCCTGTAATTTTATTTTCTAAGGAGTTGAAATTTTCAAACTTTTATGTTTTTCTAGCCGTTTTCAAATTTGGTTTAGTACAACAAATTCAACTAATATATATGAAAAAGGCAGTTATCTAATCAAATAATTATAAGATATATTTCCATTTATTGTGATCTTGATATCATTTGCTTCTATTACAGATTATTTTATATGTTTCACATTGCATTGTAATCCTTTAAACATTTTTAAAAAAATTATATTATTAAAGTATCATCATGTTTTATTTTCTTTCGTGATTAAATTTGTTGGTTTTTTATTGATATTTTGATTCATAGTATTTCTATAACAGTTGGATAATACTACAATTTGTTTCTTGGACGTGTTTTCTCTTGTTAATAAAAGATGTACATAAAAAAAGTATTTAACTTCAGATTAAGACGATCAACTTATGGATAATACTGTATTTATTGAATCATTTAATCCATATGTATACGTTTTAAAATAATCGGTTGAGAAATTGGGGGTTTTTTTATTTGAAGTTATCTATTTTTCTTTTCGTTTCAAAAGAAATATGTATTAGTGTGGATAATCAAATAAATATTTATACAGATAATCATTATCGATCTATCTTGATTATAAACCAAACCTAATATGTCTTTATTTATTTTTCGTTTGATAATTCACTTAAATTATATTCTAATAATGCGTTTCATTATCCAAAGTGTAGATATTCTTATAAACTGTTCCAACGGTGTAGACATTCCCTCTATTTAACTCACATTTATGGTTATCTAGAATCTCAAAACCTTAATATCAAATTTTAATCCGCCATTCTTTCATAAATATTAATTAATAAGAGAAAATTAACCGATTGGTATATTCGATAACGTAAAAGTCTAAAACCCCTCCTTTCCCTCTATCACAAAAACGTAACCACAAGAATATTTTGTTTTGTGTGTATATCATGAATATAATGCAAGGCATTTTGATTTTTTTTTTGTGAAAATTCACTCAATACTTCTAAAGATAGTTTATTATCTAATTGGTCTTATCAATTAGGGCTTAGAAAGCCCATTTAAAATTAAAGGGTAAGAAAACTCATAATATTATGATTACTGTAGTGGAGTCCAAGGCCCACAAGTCCACAACAATGTGAAAGATATACTCACAAGTTAACTCTTTTAAAATCTTAATCCTCTCTTTGATAACATCAAGATGTATTGTTCTGTTCAATGACCAAAATTTTCAAGGAACAAACATATTTTCTCCCTCCTCAAAAGGCAAACATATCAATTTTTCAACTTATGTAACAGTGATATGAGACACAACAATGCAACTATAGTTGAAGTTGATGGCCGTCCATGGCAGATGCAACTAAGGAAACAGAACATGTTTTGCGCCTAACTTGTATATTAACAAGACCAAAAGCCACCATAAACACTGGTCACAATCCAACCTATAAAACAGTATTGTCTTTACTTGAATATTTTTCCAAAAACAAGACCAAGTCCTCTGTTTTGATTTGTCTCCCACGTTTGTGATCTTTGATCTTTATACTCTACAATTACTAAGAGTTAGGCACATCACTGATCTCCATGCTAAAAATATGTCTTTTAACTCACGTTTCTTATAATAACCGATGAAATCAACTCACGTTTCCTTAAGTTTTTTTTCCTTTTTTATCAACAAATATATATTGATTAAAACGGTTCAAATCAAAATTTTAAACCAAAAAATATATAGTCTATGTAGATAAATGTTAAGGTTTATAGGCTTTTAACTCAAACTCAGTTGGCAATTAGTGAATTAGTCAAATTCTTTATATATTATTTAAGGGCTTTTTTTAACATAGAACATTACTTACACACTTTTTAAAGATTATAGTCAATAACCCATTAATTTCTACTTAATTCCAATAATAAATATCATAAAAGTAAAGTTTAGCATTCTTTGTTAAACTCTATGCCTTCAACTTATTTCTATCCAAAATTATTTTCTTATTTTTTAAGTTTCGATTGTTTATTTACTTTTGGTGCAAAATATTTTATAGAAGTTGAAATATGTTTCATATATAAAAAATCAGATTTAAAATCAAAACATAAGCATAGAAATTAATGTTTGAAACTCGTCGCAATTCATCAAATTGACTAAAAACAGCACTGTAAACTAAAGCAAATAAATCGAACATAGTTAAATCAAGAACTAGGACCATAGATGATAAATTTTTATATAAATAGAGATCCATGAATATCTAAAATCCATATTCCCAAATCGTTTATACTCCAATTTACACACACAAACTCTTAAACCCCATAAAACCATTTTTAAAAATCTTTACAAATAATATAATCCCAGACGGCTAAAAAAACAACAGAGCAAGAAAAAAACATTGTAAAAAAAACACTAATGAAATCTTTGTCTCTTAGCAAATTCTACTCCAGTAGCAATTCCAGGAACAGAGCAACCTCTGAAATTGAGCATTGACATTGTCGTCGTCTTCGTCGAACAACTTTTCAAGATATCGTAAGAGTTTGAAATCGGCGGGACCCTGAAACTCTGTTGAAGCGGCGGAGGATTACGCCACCGTGGAAGAGGACCGGCGACAAGAAGTGTCTGAAGCAACGGTCCAGATTCCATTACAGTTTGAAGAAACTTGCCTTTCTCCGGTAAAGTTTTCCCTTTTATGATCTCATCCATCAAAGCTTCCACTGGATCAATCTTAACCGGTCTCTGCTGAGATTTGCAGATCCGGTTAACGTGTCGGTTCCGAAACTTGATTTGATTAACCGGTTCTGGTACAATGTTGAAATTGGAGAATTCAGGAGACGAAACCGGTTCAAAGAAAGAGTCGACCGGTGAAGAACCGTGTGAGTTTGACTCGGTGATGCTCGAATTCGCTTTGATCGTAAGGAGTTTCTGTAATTGATCTTTAGCTTCGTCTCTTTCTTGACAAGCGACTTTGAGAAGATGAAGAAGATTCTTGACTTCTTCTTGATGAAGTTTTGATTCTTCATTAGCTTTTGATTTCACGACTTCGAGTTCGAAGGAACTATATTGAAGCTTTTGTCTTAACTCATCCATACTCTGTAATAATAATATATAAAAAAAAGTTAAAAGATGTTTATTACATGAAAAGAAAGAAGTAAAAGTTATATGAAAAGAAAGGAGTAAAAGTCAGAAATTAATTAATAAAAAATGAACCGAAATCATTGAAGAAATCAACATCTAGAAAATAGTATAACGAAAAGATGATAGATTATAAAATACATTGCGTTCATGGGGTCAAGAATCACTCAAAACGTTACTAAATGTAAACCAAACATAATAATATTAATATATATATAAACATCAGGGCTAGAAAATTATTAAATAAAAAGACAAAAAAAAGTCTTTATTATGTTAAAAGGCAGAAAAGTACAAGAAGTCACATTTTTTGTAGGTGAAATGGATTGTTCTGATAGATTTTCATAGATCTTAGAGTTTTTATAATGTCGGAAACAACTCAAGTGAAATGTTGGAGAAAAAGGAAGAACAAGAAGAACAAGAAGATTAGATACATAAACACAAATGTGAATTTTTTCATAAACCAAGAAAATTTATTGAAAATTCCAATTACACAAACACATGATATTTGTGAAAGACAAGGCCAAATTCAAAAAGAATCTATAAAACTATAGAATTGCTCATACATAAAAGTGCAAAGAAATGAACATAATCATCATGCAAATGTTGGTTTATTTGAGATTATCAAGAAAAACAAACCTCTTGGTAAAACCAAATAGAACCCAACTCTTCCATTTTTTTTGTTACTGTTCTTCTCTGGTTTCTTAGAGAGAGAGAGAGAGGTAAGAGAGAAGATAGAAGAGAGAAGAGAGAAGAGAGAAGAGGGCGTTGCAGGGATAATGTTGAGGGTGTTCTTATAGTGTAGAAGAAGAAACCACAGCGAGAGAGGACAAGAGGGAGAGATGTCGTTCATGTCATGTCATATGCATAAAAATAAAACAAGAATTAATTATTTTTGTTTTTAAAAATGATTAATTTTGTTTGACTCAAAAACTTGGTAAGATTCCATATTTGTCCTCTCTCTCTCTCAGAACAGCACTGAGCTTTCTTTCCTAAAACCTCTCCCACTTTAGCAGGGGACATTGTCTCTTTCTTAAAATAATTCGTTATTTCTTACCTCGTTCTCTCTTGATCATTTTGCTCAATCTATGTGGTTTTATCAAATTAAAATAAAATATGATGTTCTTGAGGCTTTTTGAAGAGCTTGTGAACTATATATTATATTTAGCTACACCCATAATGGTGGAGAAGTTATGTCTTAGATGTCTTTTATATTACACCTGACCATTCCACACCAAGCCAGAGCAAAATGGTACATTATAAATGGGTTAACTTATGATACCTTGATGAACTTGGTGTCTTCCTTACAAAACTCACCGTCAATCTATTGTGACAATACAAGTATTTAATTATTAAATTTATAAATACTATATATATATATATGAGTGTAAATTTGGAAGTCAATAGTACAGTACACAACAAAAAAATGAATAAATAAATTTTTAACAAAAGAAGAGAATTGTTAAGAATGTATTTTCCCAAATATTACAGTTGTAATAGTAGTAAAACAAAAGGCAACTTAATAAAGTCTGAAATTTTGAGTCAACAACTTCCATTGTTATTATTTTCTGTTTTATTAGACTATTACTTTGAAATTAATGCTTCCCCACTTCGTATGACTTTAAAATATATTTCCATAAATGATTTTATTTTCTTGATAAAATATATTATTTCCATGTTCAAGCATTATTCAGTATTAACGAGTGACACTATATTGTACGATTTAAGAACAAAGAAGACTAAAATAGAATTTCTAACGGCATGATTTTGTATATTTGTACAACGATGTGCTTAACATACGCATTTTTAATGCTCTTTTTTCAAACGCGTTTAATATATAGCCATTATTGCTACAATTTAACAAACATTGGTAAGTATTTAAGTTTTAATATTAAATATTTATTCATTTTAGAAAAACAAATATAGTATGTGCTAACACGGCTTCTTTTTATGTATAGGATATTAACTGTATTAAATACTATTCAATTTGTGTAATAAAGCTAAATTAGTAATCATCGAATTAAACATATATAGGCTAATACATGTAATTTAGTGGTCTGTATTAGTGTTATCATTTTTCTCTAAAGAGTTTTCTTAAATTTTTAGTAACTACATCACTAATTCTTAAAAGAGATATGTTTTATTTATAAAATAAAATGTGTTAGAGAGGGTTATGTATTGTCTTTTGTTTTATGTATCCGCATGGATGTTCCCAAAGAGCGGGCCCTACCTTACAAAATACTTGATCAACGGAGGTTGCACGATGGTGACAATCATTGGCTCTACGTGAATTCAATGATGAAACAAAACATAACGATGGAGTTAAATAATTATTTGATCTATTATTTTATAAATGGATAACAAAGGAATATATATATATATAGTGAGAGGAAAATATATATATTTTTAAAAAATATTCTATGAAACCACGAGACGTCCTAGATTTCCTTATGAACTGCCCAATAAACTGAACTACACAAACAAATATTTTGACTTGTTAAATAATAATTAATTCATCTTTAGTTATATAACTCACCTTGTCTTGTAACTCACAGAAATGAAAGCCACATGGGTCTAGTCATTCACATGAATTGTTATATCGAAAAATAGTTACGGCATAACATTGTTATATATCAATTAAACTGATATGTTGCACTAGTAATTTTGCTAAAACTTTTGTTAGGTTTCTATATTTAGATTTTTTTATATTTAGTAGTTCGTTTTTACCTTATGCAATATATGACACAGCGATTTTTTTTCATATAAGTAGAGATTAAGTGGACAATATAGGAAATCAAACAAAAACAAAATGGTATAAATGTTATACTTGATCATGTTTATATTTTATTAAATCATGACTTAGATACTCGGATAATATATTTACTATATAACATGTCGAAAAACATTTGCATATTAAAAATTTTGGTATAAATGTCAATAATATATATTGGAAGAGACAAAAGCGAGAACGTGGAGGTAGACGGAATAAGAATAACGCCGGAGACAACCTTTGTTGTCTCGTTGCAGTGTATGTAGGAGTTTTCACACTTTATAATTTGATGGAACATTCGTATTTATAATACTGAAAATAGGAAACGTAAAAGGTTAACATTAGCTAAATGCGAAACTAAATGATCAAAGTCCTTAGATTGCCTAATTTCATTATTGATGAACATGTCATTCTTTCACACTCTCAACTATTTCCGCGTCTAACCATTTCGTATGACTCAACCTTATTCTCCTTTTTTTTCCTTTTCTATTTTATTATGATGTTTTTTTTCTTCTTCTTTTGTCGGCGACTATTTGATTTATTAAACACTGAATCTTGGCCACTCTTTTCTTTTAATTTACTGGTGGTTGGTATTTTACAACCACTTTGTTCTGTATCATACGAAATTTATTAGAGTTTTAACCTTCAAAAAAGGAGCAGAAGAACGAAAACAGGACAAAGTGTAATGTTACATTCGAGTTTTCAATATTATTGAGGCTCAACAATTTGCTTATTGTTAAACTTTTATTGAAAACGTTTTCTAAACAAAATTGATAGTAATGTAAAACTCATATTTACATGATCCAAATAACCCATCTTAACTCTGCCCAACATGTTTTTTTTTTACTGTGAGATCTTATCATAAACAACACGAATGTATACTTTAAACTTTCACTTCGTCATATGTACTCTATCTAAGCATGTCAACTAAGACCAAATTCGAATCAGGAAAAAAAATTGGGTGATAATATCCAAACTCGAAAGGATAAGGCTTTTGGTTTTGGGGGTCGGATTGTTTCTACTAGCTTATTTTTTAGATTTAGTTTGACCAATGGCAGATCTAGAATCTATTTTCACCTAAGGCAATGGAACATAAAACTATATATCAAGAGGGACATCATGAATCATAAACAATTACATTGATTCTTAAAAAAATATCATGGATGGCAACTACGCTTTCCAAAACCTATCGACAAACGTCTCTGACCAATCAGAAAATAATTTCAAAATTTTGCAAAAGAATATTATTTTAAATAGTCAAAATACATAATAAAAAGTCTCTCATTTCTCAAATAGTAAAATGATATGAATGTATCAATGACAGACAACTAAGAAATAAATTAAAATATTTAATTTTATCAAATTTAAAAATAATGATGTTTGTTTTATTTTAAAAATATTTGAAAAGGTGGACATATATAAGCTAGTTTTTTAAACAATATATATGTTCTATACAATTTTTCATTTTAGACATTGTATATAAATTCGTATATACCATATTTTTGAGATATAATACGTTAAAATAACAGTTTATATATAACACTTAGTTTAACATAAATCATGTTTCATGACATAAGATTCCAAAATGTGGTATACTTAATTTTTCAACATGCATGTATATCGCTGGTATCAAAAACCAACTTAATAACAATAGCTTTATAATATGACAAAAATACTTAAACGGATCTCTTACTGTAACCTTGTGAGCTTATTCAGACAAAGTAAGAACCCACAATAGTAATTTCGTAAAAGTCAATATCTAATGTCGACATATTGGTAACTAAACTCTTAATACATGATAAATAAATATACATGATAAAAACAAGAATGAACTAATTAATTAAAATACACAAATTAATGTACATATAATGTATGCATTATGCATACACGTGGCGTAGACGTGGATGGGAAAAGACAAGCCACTAAATTTGATAAGCATGTGATCAAAGATAAGACCGGCGGATTATAAAAAGGAGTTATTGTCTTTTGTCTTCCTTTGGATTCAATGTATTTGGTTGCTTCACTTACCTAAACAATTATACTATAATTTAGTCACAATTATTATTTAATCAACTTTGCTTAAACGCCCGGCTCTGCCTAAGACAAAACCGTTTTGGCCTTAATCTCCAACAACAATAACATCCTGCAGATGGCCTCAATTCACTAACCATATAATTTAATCACTATTCCTCAATATCTAGATGATAACCACTCATGGACATAATATCCAGACGAAGAATCGAATTGAAATTGATCCGAATTGGACGGTACTAAATTTAATTGGATGCAACTTATTTACTGTCATATTTTAAGAAAGTAGTATAAAATTTAAAGCTAACCGAAAACTGAATAAATATTTGAAATATACAAAATATCTAAAAAATATTAATCATAATAATATTTATAATAATTTAAATACACCAAAATTATAATTACACATTCAAATAAATTAGTTATTTTCAGATAATTTAAATATTTGTAGGTATTTTAAATAAATTTAAATAGTTAGCAAAATATCCGAACTCGAACTATATATGTGTTCATTTTTGGATAAAAATAACCGATTCAAACTATTTCTGATGAATATTTGAATAAAGATCGGATCTCAAAAAACTTATCAAAATTAACCCGAATTTGATTAAAACCGAACCACACCCAATCTAAAAATCAAACCCAATCCTAATGGATTATCGCGAATGTCCAGAAGTAATGATAACATCAAAATCTCTTAATACGAAGTGAATACAAGATCTATACTCGAGGTCTAGATAATATTCTATTAAGTAGTACATAGTTAACATCAAAACTTTACTTCTCGTTATATACAAATGACAATGTGAATCATCTATTAAATTGTTGTTTTTCTCTTTCAAGATTGTAAAAACTAATATATAATTTGGTAATATTACATTCTGTATATATTTTACAATTCTGATTAATTCATATATGTAGAAACCTTTTTTAAGATGCATAAACTGTATTCAGCTACACAAAATAACAATGAGTTTACAAAAAGGTACTGCTAGAAGTTATTTAATGACATTTGCTGGTTTTGAAAGTACACAATGAGCCGATACATTGAAGATAACCGGAAGGTGGTTTGATGTTGGTTAAGTGGTTGCAAAATGTTAAGTTACATAATAAAACAGAGTACAACCCATAAAAAACAAATTGTACGATGACACTCTTGTTCATAAATCTTGTACGTTTCTTTAGACTTTAGAGCTCCTGTGTGCTTGTTTCTGAAGTATTTTTTGTTGGAGATTCTCTGGCCGACACGTAATTTATTCGCATCAAAGAACTTGCATATGATCTTCCTCTGTTCTTGTTTTTATTGTTTCTTGTAAGATAACATTTTGTCGTCATTTCAAACGGTTTTTTATTTCTTCTTTCTCTTTTATAAAAGTGGTTGTTGCATTGAAATTACATCAATGTTTGTGATTACGAGATAGAAAAGACGTTTGAGTTGACACTAATATTTTTGTTTGTTCTCTGTATAAAACAAAAAACAAATTATTGCTGGATGCCACACTGAATACTCATTAATGTCACTGGACCTAGACGAGCTCGAGGTTTGAAGATATTTCCCCTTAAAAACGCTTCAGTTGCAATTTCTCGTTGGCGTTTTCAAAGGCAAAGATCATAACTATTCTTGGACTCAAGGACCAGACGTGTTTGGTGTCTCTTTCTCAGCAAAACGTAAGTGGTTCGAGTGTTTTGGTTCAAGTATGTTACAAAATTTCGGAAAGAAAAAAAAGTATCACAAATAAAATATTAAATTTGTAACAGCCTTTCTTTTTGTATTTGATTAATCGTTTATTTATTTCAAGAAAGTTCGTATAAAACAATGAATACCTTTAATGATTAATTTTCGCACTCTTTAAGCGGTTAGAGTAACCTATTTATATGAGAAGATATCAAATCCTTATATTTCAAGAAAAGTAGGTATAAAACAATGAACACCTTACAACGACCAGAGTATTTGTCGGTATGGTTTGTTTGGTTAGAGTCTTTAGACTACCTAGGGATTTGTACTTAGAAATGATTAGTGCAAGTTAAAAGTTGAGGTAAAAACAATTAGAATATCAATCATTCGCAACGCACTAATATATATACATACATGCCCGCATATACGTTAGTTTAACCTTTGTAAGACAAAATCATTGATGATGGTAAGTGAAAAACTTAGGATCCTTATCTCTCCCAACACAATCGCAACTTTTCGACAAATGAAGCAAACAATTATTCATATAGTTTCTTACGATTTAACATTGCATATAGTTTCACTGAACAGCTCGACTAATCTCAAGGGTAAAAAGACTTTTGTGCAAGAGATTTCTCGTAAAGTCCACTAGGGATGAAGCATGTAGGGCGATGTTTGCACATAGATCATCGAATCCAGAGTTGTAACAAATGTACACTTTTGCTTGTGAAACCACTATTGTTGTACCACCACGCACTTGTAAAATGCACAAGTATGCTTTTTCGCAACAATGGGATATATTTGTGTTATTCCTTCACAAAAGAAATTTAGACAAAGTCATTTTTTTTGTTTAAGTATATGCTCTAAACCACAGTCTACCACGTATGGTGAAAAAGGAACAACAAAAGGCATGTCAGTGAATCGATTTCA
The DNA here is from genome assembly GCA_000218505.1 of Schrenkiella parvula. Lineage (NCBI taxonomy): Eukaryota > Viridiplantae > Streptophyta > Magnoliopsida > Brassicales > Brassicaceae > Schrenkiella > Schrenkiella parvula. The sequence goes on along the minus strand of CM001190.1, from coordinate 13,292,288 downwards.
GTAGTGACGTTAACAAAGCTCATACAAAACTGTTCGTGATAGACTACTTTTAATCTGAAAGCTAGGAGATAAAACATACAATGAAGACGTGATCTAATAGTTAAATCTCGTATCTACGATATTATAAAATAATCTAAATATAATTCTTTGTCGGTTTAAACAATATGCTACATCCTATATAACCAAACAAAATCTTTTTTGAATTTGAATATAAATTTTATATTTTTTTTCAAAATATGCCGTGTTTCATAGCTAATTCAGCACTTGCCATCGTTTATTACGAACATTCATTTATCATATTACATTGCGTTTATTTTATGATCTATATAGTAATATGAATTTGCAATAGTCTTATATTTGTTGCCAGAACTAGACTGTTGGCACACCCATAGGTTTATGGCATGTTCTGCTGAAATTGATTTAGGTAGGAGCTTTATAAAAACAAGTTGATTAGTTTCTTCTCACTTTTTAAAGTTCTAAGATAAGGAGAATGTATATACCTTTAGGCTTTATGAACAGTCAATGATAATCATATGCAAATATTAGGTTCATCCTTTATGGAATTAAAAAAACAAAAAAAAAGACGGTCAAGTGTTTGATGATTAGTTTTTAAAAGCATCCATACATTACTGTGTGACAAGAGGAATAAAGAAAACTAAAGAGGTTGTAGCTGAGATCAATTTGATACGCTCACTAATAATTAGTTGAATAGCGGTAAACACTTAAGTAATTGTAACCGCAAGAGAAAAAGATAAAGAAAAAATTGTCAAGTTTTAACCCAACTTTACAATTTTTTTTTGGCATAAAGTAAAATATTTACTGACTTTTATAATATATCTTAAATTAAATATTACTCTATCTGGCTAAATAAAAAACAGAACTAAGTTGTTATCTATACATTATTGTGAGACAATGGAGCTATACTGGAAATCTAAAAAATGGTATTATTTTTTATTGGCGATTGTTTTTTGTTTTTGTCTAAGATTCATCCAGCTTATTCAATCGAATTAACAAGAAAAATATTGAAATTAGATAAAGATTAATAGGCGATGGATCTTAATATTTAAAAACTGTATGAGTAATGTTTCATATCGTAAGTTGGAAAAGATTTTGAATAAGTAACTTCGGCCAATTCATTTGTTGCTAATTGGTTTTGAGTTGGAAATACATGAAACTTAATATGGTATAAGTCTATCAAAATTCATAGTCTATTAATCTCTATATAATCTCAATAAAGAAACTTTGATTAAGTGATATTAGAACAGTTTAATCCTCGAATTTTTCGAAAAGTAGAGATGAATAAAATGAAGAAGAAAAAAGACTATAACCACCCAAATACTAACCGCATGCACTTTCTGTCATATTGTTTTTGTCAAAAGAGTGTCATAATGTTAAATATCTCACATTAGACTAAGTAATGCCTTATAAAGTCACATTCACACTCCATGCATTCTTATGCTATAGCTTCTGTGTGGAATTTTCCTATCGACTTTTAATTGGTTTGGTTTTGGACCTATCGAGTAATATCATAGTAGTTTTATCCTCGGACATGCGACATGTTACTAGAGTGGAGTGTAACAACAAAAGTACAAAGTACTGGTCACCACTGTTCGTTATTGTCTAAAGAAGCGGTATTGTTAAACAGTTCTCATTGGTTAAATGTGAAAGTAATTTATGTAAATGGTAGACCGTATAAAACATATATAAACTGAAGAAATTTTGATCAGTTTGAAACTTTTGCTTGACACCATCATGATCCCGTTTTTTTCCTACGCTTAGGTCCATTATGTTTAATTCATCATTTTTATATTAACTTTGCTAATGTTCTTTTTGGCTCAGTCAAAATGTATACTGCATTGTGCACAAAATCACTTATATAGATGATGATTGTATGAAATTGATAAATTTATAAATCCGTCGCTTAACCTTTTTTTAATGTTAAAGGTCACCTACCTTATACCTTATAAAAGTCGCACGGAAACTCCCACTTTTAAGTTAGCTTTTGGGTTTAGTTACAAACTATAAGCTTAATACGAGATAGGTTTTGAACATGTTGGTCTAGCACCTTAACGCAACCCTTCAATTGCTCTCTTACACCAGCCATATCTATTAAAAGCTTAACAGGTCGTGAAACTCAATCACTTAGATTTTTGATGAAAGTACAAGTTTTTCCACCAATTTTTTTCTTCTATTTCAACCTTTTTTATTGTCGAATTTGGCACATACAAAAGGCCAGTCCCACCAAACTATTTTCTCAGACTAATAATATAACAAATGCAGCTCTACAAATATATTAAATAAAAGTAAAGAAAAAAAAACTTCTGCATTATATGATCATCACTAGTGCAATTATATATATTGTGGTTGTTTCATTATTGTTTTTAAATAAATAATTAAAATAATAATTTTGTTATATTACTTATTCAGTGCATTGGTAATGACATGATATAATTTTGAAACAATACAAGCAATTAACTCCGTATTATAAGCCCAAGTATAGTAGTTTGAAAGAATAACTCAATAACTTACTTGGAAGAGCGCTTATAAGCTGAACTAAGGGAAAAAAAATTTCCAAAATTGTAATATAGTGGCCAAGTGGGAATGTTAAATCGCCTGGTGACCAAAAGTGATATTATTATTGGTATTGGTTGCCATAGTAACGAACTAAAAGTGAATAAATTGGGCAAAGGTCATTTGTTGTAATGATGATAGTGAGTGATATATCAGTTATGTTCATCATTGATAAGGTTAGGAGGTTAAAAAGACCAAACATATATCAAAAGATTCGGAAAAGGAATTGCTTTTTAAGGAAAAAAGGGGCTTCTATCATTTTGTTTTTCAAGTTAGTTATGTGAGACAATCTGAAATTTTTTTTCATCATTTAGATAGAGTAATTTATTATTATTTTAATTTTTTTTAACACGCGCATCATGTATCTTAAAGTTTTGATTAATTGTTGTTTTAGAAATTGTTGGTTGTGAAATTAAAATTTTGAAAATTCTCTAGTTCAATATACTTTAAATAATTTTAAATTATATTTTTTTGTTTTCTTTAAGTTTATTTTTAGTATATTTTTTAGTGTTAATTTTTTTATATAATATATTAAGACCAGATAAAAGAAAAATTTATAAATTCCAAATCTTTTGCAACAAGAAAAAAGAATCCAGAAAAATATAGAGGTAGAATAGTTAGCAGCCACTTGATCGTGTAGATACCAAATGTGAGTTAATGATGAAAAGTTCCTTCATTACTAAAATGATTAAATTAATTTTTAGCAATGAGCGAGACATATATAAGAGGAAAAATTCATACAAATACATAACGTCAACTAATTTGTTTCTATTATAATAGACCAATTTTTTATTAACCTTTTAAATAAAAGTTAAATAGTAAAAGTTTAACATTATAAATTAATCAAAACATAACGATAACTTTTACTATTACTTTTATTTAAAAGGTTAATATTTAAATAGTATATTATATTAGATTTCTAAAAAATACTGAAAAATTTCAAGAAATAGTTTAAATTTTGTATTTTAAGTATTATTAAAATGCAAATAAAATTTAAATTAAAATATGAAATATAAATTATTTTCTTTTTTTAACAAAACTGTTTTATTGTTTGTAATGTTCTGAAGAATCTGATTAAACATTTAATTGGGCTTTTGTTGGGCGTGAACTAAATCTTATTGGGTTTGACACAATAGGCCTTCTTGCTTTTTGAGACGAGAACTGAACGTTTGGTTTCTCCACGTCTCCGCAAGACTTTATTCTTCAAGAATCGGTTTACAAAAGCAGAAAAAAAGTATAGGAACCAAGTAGAACATGCAACGAGTTAGATTGGTTTGATTTGGGTAAGCTAGTGCAATAAAAAAAAAGTAAAAGAAAATGATTGCATGTTTAATCAACTAGGAAAGGGTTTTTTTATGGTTTTCGTAATCAATTTGGTTATGTCCCCCATAACTACAAGTACAACAAAGTTTAATCATTTTCTATTTTTAAGTTTTGAGGACATAACACACAAGTTATATAGATTAAGCCGTTGTTAAGAGTCTTGATCTATACTTGAATTATATATATATTAAGTCTAGATTCGCTACTCTTTACACCGACATAAGCAAACAATAAACAAATCATTAATAAGGCCATAACGTCACTTTTACCAAAGACAGACTGATAAAACTATCTTTGTGAAGTTGTACTAAGAGCTGAAATATGATTTGTGGTATACTTCTTTAGAGGAAAAAAAGAAGATTTGAGAATATGATTGTAACAGCTTACTAACCCGAAAATAATAACGAGAACGCACGGCACTATAATTCTTTGACTGTCAACGAATTTGAAGTCAAGATAATTAGTTCATTTTAAACACAATCTTAAATCTAATTATGTGGGACAAAATTTTCCACGTAAGTTGTAAAGCGTGAACGAATCATGACTCTATTAGATTAGATGAATTGCTAGACAAGTCCGTAGATAGCAGAGAGATTTTTGAGTCTAGAATCTTGGAATTTGTATTACAAACGAAATTTTTTTGTAATTTCATCAAATATTTAATGTTCAAACTTCTTATGTGAAAGGTGGCGTGGATCATGGACTTTTATAAATTTTATTATCTTAATCTTACTATTACTGATTTATTCAATCTTCTATCCTTTTCCAAAACACTTGAGTTCACGCGCTCCTATGTACTTTGTCTTGTACGGATTTTTTTTGTTTAATTTTTTTTTTACGGTTAAAAGCAAGAAAATTTTGATTAAAAACCTGATTAGAAGTCGAATTAAAGAACTGAAGAAAATTGAAAGAAACACATGTAAGCCAAAACTAAAAACTTATTAATCCAAATTGAGTTTTCCAAATCTTTCGATGAAATCGAACTATAGTTTGCAAATAATAACCATTAATCTTCTAATGAAATATTATAAGATATAATTCGTTAAAATAAGAGTTTTACTGAGTTACTGAAACTAAAGTTAGAAGCGAATTGGAATTGAATCTGAATTTGGGGAGTTGTAATCAAAGAAATGAAGAATAGTACATGTGAAGAATCAAATAAGGAAATAAAAAGGTTTATATGAGAAGGATAAAATTAAACGAAGACAATTATTAGTGGAAAAGAAAGAAGATCAAGACATGAAAAGAAAAGAAAAATCTCCAATGTCAAAAGTAACACGTTGTCTAATTGTGTAAGTGACTTCTAGTGATAAAAGGACACATGCCGTTAGGAATTAGACACCGTGAGTTTTAAAGATTACAACGTTCATTATATTTCTGTTTGCTTTCGGAAAAAAAAGGTATAGAAAAAATATTTGTGTAGAATCATGCATGAGTGATTGTAAGAAACGACAAGCTTCTATTGAAAGATCTTGGTATTTATCGAACAAAGGCTATTGAATGATATTAACTTAGAGGCTCGTTTAATTGGATATTACGTGTAACTTAGAAGCTTATTTCGATTTATATTTTCGCGAGAAACAAAATTAATAAATAAAGTATTATTTGATGATCAAAGTTTCGATATATAAAAACTTAAAGTATGAACTCAGAAAATAATTATTTGCGGATTAGGAAATTATTAAATTCCACACCTAAAAAACAACAAAAATAGCACGTAACGTTATATTATCATGCGTGATTTTGAATGAAAAAAAATAAGACAAATCAAAAAAAAAGTTTGAAAAATTTGGAATTTGAGATACACGCGCGTTGAAGGTGCGAGTGGGTAAAAAGAGAAAGCTGTGATTAATAATAGTAAAACACTCTAGAGCGTCTGACTCACGACTATATTTCGATCGTCGTTTGGTAATATATATGCGATGACGTCTCCGTGACTACATCGCAACTTGCCGTACCAAAAGTCCTACCGTACTTACTCTTTTAATTTACCAAAATACCCATTTCCTATGTTTCTGTCTTATCTTTTTTTTCCTTTTAGTAATCAATTATAATAGGATTGATTTTTATATATTTAGTTAGATCTATACTTTACTTGTTGACGAAAACAACTTATTTTAAATGTTGATAAGTAGATTATAAATTTAGATCTGTACTTGTTGACGAGACAAATCTGTTTAATTTTTTCTTGATAAGTAGATTACAAATGATAATGATGTTATTTATATATATATATATATTTAAAAAAAAACTGTTGAAGTTTTAACCTTCTGTCTATAATTTTTATGGATTTATATTTTGAAATTTTTGATTGAAGAATAACTTACAGTATTAAAAAAAATTAAATCTGAAATACAAAAAAAACTTTTTACAGCACCGCTAGACCATACATTTGTTGATATTAAAATCAGTATACGTTTAATTATATAAAAAAATTGTAGTCATAATGTATTTTTATTACAATTTTTTTAAAAAAATTCTAACTTTTTTAGCATAACGGTTTAGGCCTATCTATTGGGATATTTACTTTTATAAATTTTTAACTTCAAAACAGTTGGCAATGACTTAGCTATTATTGATGTCTTATATATTATATTTAGTATTTTTAAAAAATCATGTGACATTGACCCTAACAAACTTACTTTTTTTTTTAAGGATCACTAATCTTCTATGTTTTGATATTATGATGGTTAATAAAAATTCGAATTCAGATATGTGTTAGTATTTTGCATGACCAATGGAGTTTGTTTTTTTTTTTTACTTTTTTAGGTGTTTAGCTAAAAAAAAACCTAATATATGCGGATAGAATTTTATCCTAAGTAGCTGCACTAACTCATGGCCTTATAAGCTGTTGAACATGTACTACTAGGGTTATTCTATATACAAAATACTCAGTTATTATTGTTTTTTTTTTGCTGTTTTGTTAATTAGAATAACACAAAACTATTATTGAACGTGGAGGGTCAACGAGACGGTGTTTGTTCAGCAAGAGGAAAGGGTAAAACTAGAATTTCACCAAACCCATAATAAAAAAAAGTCAATGCAAAAAGCTAAGCTAAGTTTTCGCTTATATAAACACGATCAAAAACCCATTATTCAACAAAGTCTTCGTTTCAATTTTTCATTTCTCAACCAAAACATACACACATAACTTTTTTTTGTGTGAGAAAACAAATAAATGGAAAAAGAAAGAGAGATGGAGATGATCAACAAGATGGCAAGCTGCTTGATTCTTCTATCAACGGCTCACCAAACCGAAACCAAAAGCCGCGTTTTCGCTTGCAAGACATGCAACAAGGAGTTCCCATCGTTCCAAGCCTTAGGAGGCCACCGAGCAAGCCACCGTAGATCGGCGACGCTTCAAGGCCACGCACCTCCTTCTCCCAAGAGAATCAAACCGGTGAAACACGAGTGTCCCATATGTGGTGCCGAGTTCGCAGTAGGGCAAGCCTTGGGTGGTCACATGAGGAAGCATAGAAAAGGAGGAGGAGGTGGTCGGAGTTTAGGGCCAGCTCCGGTGACGATGAAAAAATCCGGCGGTGGTAATGGAAAGAGGGTTTTGTGTTTGGATTTGAACTTGACGCCTGTAGAGAATGAAGATTTGAAGTTAGAGCTTGGAAGGTTGATTTTATGATTTTAAACTTCTTCTTTCTTTGGGGGTATACTTGTGTAGCGTAAGTTTTTTTTCATTTATCTAATAATTTTATTTTTTTAGGCTTCGAGTAATTTTTGTATGAAGAACTTTATGGTACCGTTCTGTGTAGATACATATTTAAGATCTATATTCTCGAGTTATCCACTAATATATAGATCTGTTTCACTAATAAGTAATCACTGTTCTGTTTCACGAACATGTTAGGTTAAGACTCTTAGTTAATAATACGAATTAGTTTTACTGTTCTGTTAATTAGTAGTAGAGTTCCAGTAGAATCTTCTTCCGTAGTTATTTGTTTCTATAAATTAATCGGACGTCTACAAATACGGCATCGTGATTTTGTTATTTGTATAGAAAATTACAAATAGAGAATCTAGTACTTTTGTCTATAACTTGGTTTTCATTGTACAAATGTCTTGTTGTCAAAGTAACTAAAAAACCTTAGTGGACTTCGAAGAGGCTCTACTAAAATTAATATATGAATGCTGCAAACCGAAAAGTAAATTATGTTTACTTAATTTTAGTAATACTAATTTTTGAGGCTTATATGAAAAATCTAAAGATTTGTTTTATGTATTCACATGTTTCAATTTTTTTTATAATTGTTTATCATTTTCATCCGATTTCACATCATATCATTTATCAAAATTTTCTAAAAACTTTCTGTAACAACAAAACACCACTTATTACAAATTTTAAAAGATTTTTTTCGTTTTCGATACGATTTTTTTGTTTAAGAAAAGACTGATTTTAGTATTTTCAAAAGTTGAGTCAGTGTCATGGTCATGGAGAACCAAAATATCCACATAAAACAAATCTCAATTGAAATGAATCGTGATAAACATGTTTGTGTACCAAAAGATACTATAAGAAAAAGGAAGTGATGGTAGTTTAGTGGTCATAGTCATGTGGATTTACATCATAAACCAATTTTTACTAGACGTATTTTCTTATAATTTAGGTTGCATAAATCACATATTCACGACGAGAGTGAATACTTGTGTGATGATAAGCATCGCTACCATATTGTTGCATGTTTTGGACAGATTTGAAAAAACTTCTTAGTAGAGAAACCAAATTTCAACATAATTAATCTCAATGTAGCAACCATCTTAGCCAAGATATATAGGCCATGATAATTGTGACTGGTAAATGAAACAAATTGTTTGAAGCAAATTGTAATTTCACTCTAAAATTTCATTTTATATGATATTTACCATTTTGCAAAAAAAAAACAATGGAATATGATAGAGTAGAATTATAAACTACATTAACAAAACATAAACAATATATATGTCGCATCGTTTTTTTGTTCCACACACACACAAAAAATAATGGAGTCTTATGTCAACTAAATTAATGGTTTCATTGGAAGCAAATAACTAGTATTTTTCAAATTATCTAAATTTTCGCAGTCGTCTCCTTTGCTTCAAGACTTCTTTTTTCAAGAAACATGGTTTGATTTTGGGATATCACAATCCATAGAAATGGTGCTTTGAATTTAGCTACCCGATATGCTTTGATGTATGCGTTTATGTCATTAGTCTCCCCCGCTAAATCAATCATACACTGAATCATGCTTGTAAAAATATTCATAAACCATTTGTTGAATTGGAGATTCAGAGAAATTTATATATCAACATGTACTCTTCGATCCAAGATAGAATAGTCGATATGAATTATGTAATCGTTTTGGTTAGTTAAATCGATTTAGATACATTTGACAAAAAAGAAAAGACAAACATTTGTACTCTTATATGCGTGTTGTGGTTCGACTTTGGCCAAAAGTAGAACAATACTTAGTAAGACAACATAATATATTACCTCAAAAAAACTAAGGTTCCTTAAGTGAAGGTGCATCAACCATTATACCATGTTAATTATTCTTTATTTACTCTACATTTTCATCATTATATTATATGTAAAGTTAATTTTCTCAGATCATAAACGGATTTCACAAGTATAGATATATGATAAAAGTGTTAAATAATACACTTTGATTTAATGAGAAAGTTCACTTTTACACATTGTCATCTCTCTTTTCTTTTTTTTTCTTGTTGATAACAAGATATGCTTTCCAAATTTGAATTCATACAATATAGAAGGAGAAGAACAATCGCAAGCACGACAAACCCCTATTCTCTTCATTCAACTTGTTAAGATGATTGACAAAAATATTCGTAATAGATTCAGTTTTCTTCGTAATTCGGATAATACAAAAATACGATAATTTTCTTATTTTCTGATTTTTAATACAAATATAATTTTAAATAAATAAACTTTTTAAACGATTTAATATAACAACGGTTTTTTCGTGGATAAAATTTTATATTCATTCAAAAAAAACTTGATAATGTTATGTGGTCTATCACTATAAATGTTGTTAGCGTTTTTAAATCAATTGGAAATAACCGCAACAAATTTACTTAGCATTTAACCTTTTTTTTTCTACCATTCAAATGAAAACTTATCGAAGAATAAAAGGCGGTGACCCACGTGACCACGTCAGCGATCCGAGAAGAAAAACACTTATCAAACGTTTCCTTATTGCCGTCGATTTAGATATTTCAATATTTTCCATCCAACGCACACAATCATCCTACGTCATCTATCCTGGTGAATTACTCTCATCCAATAGAATGTGTTTGTTCTTCCTTCTTAATATCTCCAGACGCTTCCCAGATTCTCTTCATCGCAAAACCTAAATCTCCATTTCCGCCTCTTCGAGAAAATCAGCGAGAGAGAAGATTCACGATGGCACCAAAGGCAGGAAAGAAACCAGCAGAGAAGAAACCCGCCGCCGCCGCAGAGAAGCCAGTGGAGGAGGAGAAGGTAGCGGAGAAAGCTCCGGCGGAGAAGAAGCCAAAGGCCGGGAAGAAGCTACCGAAAGAAGCCGGCGGCGCAATAGACAAGAAAAAGAAACGGACGAAGAAGAGCGTCGAGACGTACAAGATCTACATCTTTAAGGTGCTGAAGCAAGTCCACCCAGACATCGGGATCTCGAGCAAGGCCATGGGGATCATGAACAGCTTCATCAACGACATCTTCGAGAAGCTTGCTCAAGAATCGTCGAAACTCGCCAGGTACAACAAGAAACCCACGATTACTTCTCGCGAGATCCAAACTGCTGTTAGGCTTGTTCTTCCTGGTGAGCTCGCTAAGCACGCCGTCTCTGAAGGAACAAAGGCCGTGACTAAGTTTACTAGCTCTTGAATGAAATCTTTGGGTTGGTTTAGTGGGTTTTTAGGATTCTAGATCTGTGCGCTTTTGGTTTCTCTTTTGAGTTTTAGCAGAACAAAAAAAAATTCGTATGGATTATGCTTTTTCTAATTTTATGATTTGGTTTGTAATTGTGGAAGAACATATGGTGTTAAAAATCGTATCTTTTCAAGTAGAAGTCTCAATATTTTGTATTCATGGTTAAAAATCTCATCTTTTTCATCAACAACTTTTCGCTCTTAAGTTCTTCAAGAAGCTTTAGTTATGTGAACCATCGTTTTTTGATTCATTTATCCTAAAGATTATATAAATGTGACATGTAAATATAAATGTAACAAAAAAAGAGAGATCTTTATGAAATTGACAGTTGCGTAATCACCTAATTTTCTACTAAAATTTATACATGATCCATTAAAACTGTTGAGAGAGCTTGAATTAGAGGTTTAATTGGTCGACTTGTAAGACTAATTGGTATAATTAAATTAACCTGTCAAAAAAAGATAAATAGTTTGTGTATCACTAAACTTGAAGTTAGTAATTAGTGCATCGCTAATATGTGTTTGTTACTAGTCAAAGCCACAAACTTTACAACAATTAAAACAACTTGCTTGTGCTTGTAACTCTCATCATCATTGTAAAATCTCATGACTCAAACAATTCTCAACCCTTGATTCTCCTACGATGCTCTTATCATTACTACATCTTCACATTGAAATTATATTTTATTAGTATTACGGTGGACTTTTCTCTGTCGTTCGTTCGTTAGGTGTTGATAATCAATAAAACTCCCTCACTACAATTTTAATAGCTCATTATCTTTTTTTTGTTTTTTTGTTTTTGTGGTAAGCATGATGGCAAAACCGTAATTTAAAGAGCAGTTCGCAAAACGTGCAAGTGTCCTCTCTCCCACTCTTCTTCGTCAATCGTTTACACGCAGAAATCGCATCCTTTTTTTCGGCTCTTCTTCTTCTTCGCACCAGTTGTATAATCCCAATTCCCAAATCTCACTCAAATCGTACTAAACACCTAATCTGGTTTCACGATCAATCGTTTGATGTGCTATCGTCTCCGATGGACCCAATTCTTCGGAAAATCTCGGCGCCTTGGCCGATTCTCGTACAAGCAGCCACATGGACATTGCTCTTGATGTTGACGGTGGCTTTTGCGTCTTTTGCTCCGGAGATGGCGTTTGTGTCTTCACTGTCATCTTCATCAAATCTCTGCGGCGGCGGCGGCGGAGGAAGAGATGGGTTCGTTTGGATTCCGATTGATTTACCGGGAGAGATTGTGTGCGTGCCGTCTCAAACGGTGAAGCGATCAAGTTTCGACCTTTTCGTGCCGACGATTTTCGCCGGAGTTATGGTCGTTGCATCAGTTTCTCTAATCCGATCGTGTTTTGGGATCGAAAGCGACGTTTAGATACATAACTCTTTTGAAAAGCTTGTTTCATTTCATTATTGCGATTCTCGATTTGTGCAATGTAGAACACTTTACGCAAGAGTCTCTAGCTACATATTTAAACATACAAATGTATACATTTAATGTTTTGGAATCGAAAGCGTTATGGCTACATGACTCGTTTAGCTATACTTCAATTATCATGATCCTTGAATCATCTAATGTTGAACATTGAGTAATCTCTATTTAATAAATTTTACATTCCGATTATCAAACAACAAGGGTCATTAGCTAAAGGAGTCATGTATCCATAACGCTTCCTTCTCATGATTTTTGGTCATCTAATGTTGAAAATTGTGTAATCTGTCTTAATATACTTTTCAATATGATGATTAAACATCAAGGGTCCTTAGCTCAGTGGTAGAGCAATTGACTGCAGATCAATAGGTCACCGGTTCGAATCCGGTAGGGCCCTTACCTTTTTCTTATTTTTAAATTATACTGATTGACCGTTGATTATGTATACCTGATTCTGATCTGACGGTTTATGCATCGTTTGCAAGTTTTTATCCTGGATTGATGACGTGACGTCCGGTCTGTGATTCGTGTTTTTTCTTAAAACATCTGAAAAGCTTTTTAGACTTCCCGGTTTGGCGCCGAACAAAACATCTGAAAAATTCAGCCTTCCCGGTTCAATTTTCACAAAACTGAAAAACGAAATTTATGGATTTTCAAATTCAATTATTCAGCTAAGAAACAATATTCAATAAAATAACTTAATCCAAAGAAAGACAATTTCACAAAGATAATGTTTTGTAAAAGACCCGTAAGAGAAGGATTCTCGTTTCAAGTTTGAAATCAGAAAACCAAAGTTTCAGACCCCAATTTCGCAAATGATATTAAACTCAGAACTCTAACCTCAAATCAATTCATTCCATAGTTTATCCCGATAAACTCAACGCAAAATGATAAAATTGAAGGCATCGGCTACATTTTAGATTCAGTCATATTTTGGGCTTTTGATTAAGATAATGTATCAATCCTAAATCTCAATTGCAAAATTTGAAAATGATGTATAGGAACTCGAATTGTATTCATCAAACTGAGAGATTTGAGTGATCATACTTTCATTAAACCAAAAGAAAACAACTTCGTTACAGTACTGCAATAACTCAGAAACCCTAATTACAAACCAACAAAGAAGACGAAAAAGTAAACCTAAATCACTAGATTTCTTGAAGGCAAGACTTAATAGAAAGAGAAGCAAATCGAAAATGAAGAAATCTAACAAAGGTGAGTCCTTTTTTAACCACCGAATCCATAAAGAGTGCGTCCTTGCCTCTTCAAAGCGTAGACGACATCCATCGCTGTCACCGTCTTCCTCCTCGCGTGCTCTGTGTAAGTCACGGCGTCTCTGATGACATTCTCGAGAAAGATCTTCAAAACCCCTCTTGTTTCTTCGTAGATCAAGCCGCTGATACGCTTCACGCCTCCTCTACGAGCGAGTCTCCTAATCGCAGGCTTCGTGATCCCTTGGATGTTGTCTCTCAGAACTTTCCTGTGCCTCTTTGCTCCTCCTTTTCCCAATCCCTTTCCTCCTTTTCCTCTTCCTGACATTTTTTCCTGGGAGAGTTTGGGGATTTTCTCGAGCAGCGAATGATATATATGAGTAATTGTGTTTTGACCGAAGCAGGGATATTGAGATTTATAAAGAAGACGACTATCTCAGGAAATAAATCGTAGTCGTTCGATTTATTTTATAATCGTACGGCTAAGGATGGCGATCCGAGTGAGCGTAATAAGAATAAATAAGATCGTTGATTAGTAATGAATCAACGGTGATGGATTGGCTTCTTAAGTGAGTCAAGGATTGTGCTTTTTTAGTTTTTTTCTTTTTCTTTCTCATTTGTTGGAGTGTTTCTGGTTTGGAGCATTTAAATGAACCAGTGCGTTAACCGGTCCGGTTAAGGATGTGTGTTTATTATCTGGAATGAAGCGATGTCGTTTCGTTTCTATTTCTAACCAGAAAACAGAGTCGTTATAAGATAAGTCGTTGAGCTAAAAAAGCTCTTGTGTATCTTTCTTCATTTTTCGCACTTTCTCTTTTTCGTAACTTGCTCCATTCCATTGACAGTGAATCTCCGGGAGCTTCTCTTTCAGAAACTTACCCGAGATCACATCAATCTCCAACGACTCACAAAACGTTTGTTTAGGGTTTAGGGTTTAGGATCTCACAATTTCTTCAAAACGAAATATTCGAAAAAAACCTTTGTTTCGAATGATTTCAAGAACGCTGATATTGACCATTTGGGTACATTACAATGAAAAGAGTCTATGACTCTGTTATGTCGAATAAGCACAAAGCATCTCATTGATCACATTCTCATAATAAAAATCCAAAACATCACTATAAAAATGTTCCTCGTTAGGACGCTTATTCCCAACAAACTCAAAATGAAAAACGAATGAAAAAAAAACACACAATTCAATGAAATTTTAAAAATACATTTGTTCACTTCTTCTTGAGATAAGTTCTCACTTCTTGAGAACACCAAGCCTGAGACGAAAATCTTCTTCCATAAGTGGAAGCCCTTCCCGGAGCTTCACCTTTGGTTCCCAACCAAGAACTTCTTTAGCTTTGCTTATGTCTGGTTTCCTCTGCCTCGGATCATCCGGTGTGTTCTCCACCATTTTTATCTCCATGTCCGGTTTAATAAGCTGCATCAATCTCAATTCTCAGTATAATCACATTTACGCGAAACGAAAATAACAACAAGAACAATGCTGACCTCTTTAACCGTCTCAGCGAGTTCAACCATCGTAAACTCGCCTGGATTGCCTATATTGATTGGTCCGGTTTGGTCTCCTTCCATCAGACGCATTAGACCATCCACCTACAAACCCCAAAGTTTTGAACTATATGTATCATTTCGTTATATACAATTTTCGTTCTTACTGTTTAGGCGACTCTGTAATGTTACTAATCAAAAAGAATGAATTGCTATATAGAATGGCGATGACATACCATGTCTGAAACATAACAGAAACTGCGAGTTTGTGTTCCTGGTTTCTGAACAGTCAGAGCTTCTCCCCTGCAATAACCAGGTAAGTTTTGAGTCTAATCTTTAAAGCATTTGTATTTCCAAAACTAAATGATAAATTCAAGAAGTTGATTGATGTTAGTTTCACCTAAGAGCCTGAGCAATGAAGTTGCTCACGACACGACCATCATCAATGTTCATACGAGGACCATATGTGTTGAATATCCTCGCTATGCGTATCTCTACAATGGACAGGTACCAATAACAACTAATTAGCTGACAAAGTTAACCAAACTTCTCAAAGATATAGAAAGATGACGGAGTTAATTACCAATCCCATGTTGCCTATGGTAATCAAACATTAGAGTCTCTGCAACACGTTTTCCTTCATCGTAACAGCTTCTAACACCTACATCATATCCATTTGTGTTGGTTAAGTAAACTCTAAGAAGTTCTTTCGATTAATCTTCATTATTACATACCGATCGGGTTTACATTTCCCCAATAGCTCTCGGGTTGAGGGTGAACAAGAGGATCACCATACACTTCAGATGTGGAAGTAAGCAAGATTCTTGCTCCAACTCGTTTAGCTAGTCCTAACATGTTAAGTGTGCCAATCACATTGGTTTTTATCGTCTGCCATTATAATCAAGATCATGAGCAACAAGTCATAGACATTACAAATCAGTTTATACGAGTTTCGACTAACGAAATTTTAGCAAACCTTAACGGGATTGTATTTGTAGAAAATTGGAGATGCAGGACATGCTAAATGGTAGATCTGATCAACTTCGACCATGAGAGGTTCAGTCACATCTAAAAAAAAAACACAAGATCTTAGTTAATGCATTGTTTTTGAGTAATTTAAATGATTAAGAAGAAGATTACCATGACGTATAAGCTCAAATCTTGGATGACCAATCCATTTCTTGAGATTATCTTTTGACCCTGTGAAGTAATTATCTGCAACGATCACTTCATTCTTCTCGTTTTGCATCAATCTATCAACGAGATGAGAACCAATAAAGCCAGCTCCTCCTGTCACCAAGATCCTCATATTCGACTGCAGTTCAAAAAAACATTTAACATATATCAACTTCAAGATTTCAACTATTAAATCCATTTAGGTGAGATTGAGATCTTTACAAAACGAGTTTCAAACTTAAGACTTTGACTTAAAGCATAACTACACTTGAAACTAAAATCTTTAAAGAACATTTAGAGATGTTAAAAACATTTTGAGTGAATAAAAACCTGAAAAAACTTGGAATTACGCAGAGGAGAAGGCATCGGTGGTGGCTTCGTCGTTGTTCCATTGGAAGAGTTCGTCGCCATTTCTGAAGATTAGAAAAACATATTATAAAAAAAACATACACATGCATTTACATACACAATCACAAAGGATTATAGAATTATTCAAACCTGTGATGATTAGTAATGAGAAGCTTGATGAAACGAAAACTATACACAATAAACTTTTTTTCTGATCTCGATGATACTACAAGATCAATATAAAATCCATATTTATAAGCAGGTTTAATTAAAAAAATCATATGAAAATATGAAGATGAGTCACACAAAATTTGTGAACTACGCCAAAAAAAATTGGAAAAATAAAAGAAAATTCCGTACCAGAAAAATCGAAGCTTCAAAAGAACGAAAAGTGAGTCGAAGAATAATCAAATGATTGAATTGCACCAAACGAAAATGTTAATTTGGTTCACCAAACGTGGCTTAAGAATTAAGTTTTGATAAAAAAATTAAATCTTTTTATATCAAGAAAGATATATAAAAGAAAACAAAGACTCAAAAGAGTTTGACTTTTTAGTATTTTCGACTTAAAGTCAATAAATTGCACAACGGAGACGCAATAAATGATGGGTTTTAAATACTTTCTGGATCTTAAATTTCGAGATTTGCGACTCGATTAATATAAAAATGGAAAAAACTAAATGCGTAGAATATTATTATTATATATTGATGGAAGTTTACGTGAGATTATGCGCCTTAGGAATCGAACCATAGTTATTGCGCTAAACGAATGTACGTATGGCATCTTTTTCAAAATTTTATTCGTTTGACTATTAAAAAAATAATCGATAAAACATTTAAAACTTTGTGAAAGAATAAAAAAAGGAGTATATAATAATAAGATCTCATTTTTTTGGGTTTTAAAAATCTCATTTCTCTCTACCTAACAAAAAAGAAATGAGATTTAGGTAACGAATTAAATTAAAGGAAGAAACTTCGGAGACCATTAATGATGCGACATAAGGATATCAATAAACAGTGTTTTATCTATTTTTTTTAATTCTTCATTCAATTGTTAGGATGATTTTGTGGAACAACCAAAAAATAAATTTAAAGTAAGAATATAGCACTTTTTTTTATAAAAAAGGTGAATAACCAGGATTTACTATTTGGATAAAGGAATGGACAAAATTAGCCATAATTATTGTGGAAATGAGTATGTTTTATTCTATTTCTACATATAGAATGAAAAATATTTACTTAGATTCACTCATCTAATTTATAAAAATTGTGTGTCTGTTTTTCAATACATATGCAAAAGATCGTGTATATAACGTTTGAAAAAAGAAACACAATATTTAAAAAATGAATAAATCTGTTCTTCACATTGTTGCAAATTTCAGTCCTATATGGATTCGACCATAACATGATTTGATCAAATGTAATAATGATTGCAGTGAACTTCCTGTAAAGAGGCTTGCATTATAGAATTACAGAATATTTGACAACATTTTAGTTATATCTTATAAAACCTTTCAAGTAAAAACAAAAAGTGGCTGTAGTTTAGTGGTAAGAATTCCACGTTGTGGCCGTGGAGACCTGGGCTCGAATCCCAGCAGCCACACTTTTTTTTAAAAAAAATATTTTCTCATTTAAAAGCCTTATAGGACTGAAATAGGCCCAAGATACATATATTTTTCGTCTCTTTTGTTCCCCTATTTGTATATGCGCTTTAGTTTTCATACAGTTGGTAATTGTTATTGGTATAAACCAGTTTAACCACACAGCCTTATTAGCAAGAGAAAAGAAAAAGAGGAGAAAGAAAAAAAGGTAAACAAAGAAAACCAACGTTTCCTTCGTGCACACGCCATTTGTGTTATCAATGGGAATTACATTTATTTGTATAAAGAACGTATTTTGCAAGAGATCTCATGCAAGTTAACGTGGCTTGAAGGATTCTCCGATTGCACAACCTCTTTAACCATCTCCTCAATCTCTCTTGTCTCTTTCTCCATTTTCTCCACACAAAACCCTAATGCACTCAAACTCAACACAACCTCACTCTTGTCCATTTTAACCTCTTCTCCTTCTTCTTCCGCACGGAATATACCATCCGCGACTCCTCTGCAATGCTGGAGATACGTATTTATAATATTTTCTGGCTCGCTCTCGGGGCGTGAGAAACTAGGGTTTGGTCTCTTCCCCAACTCAATGTCCCATGAACTGTTGTCGTTTTTGGTGAGTGCCTTTTCGAGGGCGTCGAGTGATTTGAGCAGAGTGATTTCTTCTAATGATTTGGCTAAAAGACCTATGCTTTCTGTTAGACTCTTGAGATCTTTGTCGACCTCACTCAGGATCTCCTTGCAGTGTGATGATTTTCCTTTTACTTGTTCTCCAAGAAACCCTATCGCATGACCGCTGAATTGCAAAAGATCAGCCATCTTAGACAACGATTTGAAGAGCTTTTCGTAGCAGGATGCGTTAAAAGGCGTAAACCAGAAACTAGGCTCTGCTTGGGCTTCTTCCGTGAACTTCTTGAGCTCACTCAAATGACCTCTCAGCTTCTTTTGACTCTCCATTATGTCCGCTTTACTCGCTTTAGCTCCAAACAAGCTTGCACACTCGTATAAAGCATGGAAGCTTCTAGAGAGCTCAAGTTTCGAAACATTAGCGGCTCGAGTGGGCTGCAAGATAAGCTCCACCATGATCGAACAAGACAACCCAATAAAAGTCTCGATGATTCTGTCGATCGCAAACTCGCTTGGCTGTCCGAAATTCTTCCTTCCAAGAATCAAAACGGCTCCGATCGCCGCGGATATTCCTCCCGCTTGTCCGTACATCCGGCTCTTGCTCAAGAAGCTAGAGAAGATAAACCATGGAAGCAATGAAAGAAACCTCACCGTCAGAAACCTCTGAAACACAAAACAACCCATCACTCCGTACACTGTCCCTATCACTGTGCCTTGAGCCTTAACATTCGCCACTTTAAACGTCGCCTCTCTTCCAGCCGCAAAGCTGATCGCCACCGGTAAACCAGCCCAATACCCGTTTGGCTTACTGTACAATGACCCTAGAAAAATCGCTAAACCTAATGAAAGCGACAACTTTATCGCCGGCATAACCTT
This sequence comes from Schrenkiella parvula, assembly GCA_000218505.1. NCBI lineage: Eukaryota > Viridiplantae > Streptophyta > Magnoliopsida > Brassicales > Brassicaceae > Schrenkiella > Schrenkiella parvula. The sequence goes on along the minus strand of CM001190.1, from coordinate 13,272,705 downwards.
CTTGATTTCCCAATCACTTCTCCAAGACCTACTCTTGGATTTTTCCGAGCTTTTTGTCTCCTCCGGTTTTGCTGTGTTCTCCTCCGGTTTAACCATTGAAATGGTTTCAAGGAGCCTAAGGCAGAACAAGAAGAAGTAAAAGGGCAAATCTTTAGGTGTTTTTGGGGTTTCTTGAAGTGTTTGGAGGCACTCATCGGGTTTCTCTAGATCGGTCTCTGGAGTTACCGACGGTTGACGGACGTTGTTTACCCGTTTGATTGAGAGAACCACACGTTCTTGTATGTTCTTGAGACCGTCTTTTACTTCTCCCGCAAGTAAGCTCGCAGGAACAGGAGATTTGCTTGCTACTACCATTTCCATTCCTCTAAGAGCAATCTCCATGCTTTGTAGTTTCTCTCCTTTGTTATCGTTCACGTTTTGCCATCTCCATATCTTAAATGGAAGCCTCTCCCATGTCATGCTAGGCTATATATATAATATTCCAATATTTGATATTATTCACCAACATTGATACCAAAACTTTATATCAGAAAAACGAAAATATGAGAATTAGTTAATTACTTGGTAGCGTTTGATGGTTTGATAAAGCTTGGAGGAGATACGAGACAACTCTCGAGCCTGTGAGACAAAAGCCATTGATGACGTGGCATCATCTGAGCAAAAAGCCTTCATGTATAACTTCACTCTCGTCGTTACATTTTGGCCAATCTCTTTGCAGCTTTGTTTCACCTGCCCATATGTATATTTAAAGTTAATAACTATTTTATTTTTGTTAAAGATTTTAGTCAACGTAAATTATTTTGGTTCTCTTTTATAAATTCTTTTAATAATATCAGAGAATCCAATACCATTGCCAATGGGTTGATTTAATACTGTACACCAAAGAAGCTTACTATTAAGGATGAAAAAAGTTTATTAAAATTTCACAAACTATATCAATTTATATAGAAAAAAGGGAATCATATTTGTTTGTGATGCGACACAGCTTGAGCGCAATATTGGGAGAATTAGGACAAAAATTTCAGGCGGTGGTTTATGACATATGAAATGTTTTATAATAATGTGGTACGGAATAAAGTTAGGAACACACTTTAAAAACCAACGTCAACATGTTTTGTGACTGTATAACCAAAGTCCACTTATTAATCTAGTATTCTCATTGATTACTTTCTTCGTTTGTTTCATCAAATTTAACTCGAACACGTACAGTTCTAGGTCTACAATATACTTATTTTTTTAACAAATTATTAATCTATATTTTTGTAAAAATAATCCGCTATCTAATATGGAAAATTATGTAAAAATTTCACAATCGTGAATAATCGAAATATACCTACTTATTTTGAAGCGGATTCTGTAAATAAGATGCTCCTCCCATGCAAAATTTTAAATCTTCCATATAGATCTAGATTTTTTTCTGACGTTTTTGTTTTGTAATTCTTTTTATGTGTACACACAAACGTATGCATTAATTAGTGGTTGAAACAATCGAGAGACCATAGTTCTAGTTCCACGTAGAAGGATACATGTGTGCACATATACTTAAATAAGAAAAGTACATAATGAGAGAGAGAGAGATGGTACCTCACAAGTAGCCAAACGAGGAAGTGGAACAAGAAGTGCAAGAACGCAAGCTATAACACCAAGCGCGGTGCTAGCAGCAACTTGAAGAGGGTGCATAACTGGGTCAGTCTCAGCTCCTTTTATATAACCAATAACATAAATAAGAACAATCTGGCCAAGAGCGATTCGCTTAGCCACCAAATGGGTCGAACCATTTGGTAGCACCACCACAAACGCTGCTAGAGCCGCGGCTAGAGCAGTAGTTCCGGCCGTGAGACGAGCTGGTCCTATAAACCTTAGTGTAATGATTGCTGGTCCAACGCTCTGACACGTGGCGTAAAGCGAGAGCCAGCAGCCACGTAGCGTGTCACCGAGCGCAGCATCTGTAATGATGAGAATGACCGTGACATAAGAAAACGCCGGGAATGCCACGTGGCGGAGGATCCATTCAGGACCGTAAAGTGTAGCAGCGCCAACGATTGTGCAAGCTAGAGCCGTACGGAACGCTGAGGCTAGGCACGTGCGCCACATGGCTCGGCCTCTCTCAGTCATTTGCATTATTTATAGAGAGAAGGCCAAGACAAAATTTGAAGGAAATAAAAAGCTAGGCTTGGGAGCTAGTTCGTTGTTGTTTGTGAGAATCTAATGATTTGAGGTGTAACAAAAAGAAATTAGAAGAATATGGAATAATTGAGAGAGAAGTGTGTGACGATGAAGGGGCTTATAAAGATGTATTCATTTGATGAGTGGGTCAGTGCTCTTCTTAAGGGACGTGGAAGTACACCAACTGGGTTCCACGTGAGAAAATTAATGGATTGTTATGTTATGAAAATTTAAACTTTATCTTTTAATCGATAATTTTCAATTGATACGTCTCTATATTATTAATCATATTGTGTGCCTATTTATGTGTTCTTTGTCTCTACCGATATATACGGCTCGAACATATTAAAGAGGAACAATATATATTATAGTATTTGACATAAAAGCGGTCTTAAATCACGCTTTCAAGAAAAAGTATAATTATTTGTTTTCGTATCTGATGAGGATTTAGAGTTTTAATATTAGAGTTTTAATATTACTTTGATAGAGGGGTGCATGCTCAGCCTTTTGGTTTTAAAAGGCGAGCTAGGAAAAGAGCATTTTAGTCGTTAAAAAACGATGATGCATATAAAGGTAAAAAATAGCTGCAGTATAAAATGGTGGTACACTAAAAATTAATGATAATAACTAAATTTTTTTGGTTTGAATAATATATGTAATTAGATTAGAATTTACCGAAAATCAACTTTAAATTAAAAATAAAAGTTATAGCAGAAAATCACACAAAAAATTAACAAATTATTATTAAAATAACTGAATATCAACATAATAATAAACACATTATTACATTAACCTTCGTAAATTTAAAAGAAAATATTTAGATATTTATTAAAAAGGTTATAATGATTTTTTTTCTCTTTTTTCAATAACTTACACAAGCATTCTACCGAATTTGAGTTTGTGTAACAATATTAATACAAACCACTAAACTATATATCCTCATCAAATAACTAATTTATATTATAAAACATTCCAAAAGAAAAAACAAACAAACTTGCTCTTACTGTCTACTTTAATATCACGTCACATTCTCTTTTTTTATCGTCTTTTTAGCAGTTTTCTCCTTACCACTTCCACTTCACTAATTTACAGTACCATAAAATGGTAAGCGAATTATCATAGCATGCTAATTTTACGAATGACAACTTAAAATTTTGAATAGCACAACACAATATGTTTACAGCAGGATTTTTGTTTTTTGTTTTTTGCGTTACTGTATTATATGAAATTTGATGTTTTTGTCGCAAGCAAACAAGATTTATTTTGACATCTTTCTCTGTCTCCACTAAATTATTTTTACTGTACTAACTAATACCACTACATCGTATTCCTATTTGTTACAACAAGCTTTTTTAACTGCTCTGTATTACTAATAATCGGGTCCATTATATTACATTCTTTTTAGTCTCTCTTTAATGTAATCTCTTTAAAATCAACTTAAAATGAAAAAAAATATAGCAAATAATAAAAAGGAGACAAGAAAGCTAAATATAACTTCAGTTTTTTTCCTTATATAATTACTAGGAAATCCTATAATAAGAAATTTCGTTTGATGATTAAAAAAATTTGCAGAAATATGATTTGAGATTATAATATGTATAATAAGATTGTACGTACAAATTTGCGTAATGATATAACACTATAAAACTGGATATTAAACCATAAACTATGTAAATTTGATGGTTTCGAGCTCTCGAAAGTTACCATGCAAATGTTAGGAAGACATCAAAATCCTGAAGATTAGTTCAGAAACATGGATTGTATATTTGTAGATCGTTTTTTTTTTGACACATTTTGTATACCTAAATTACTCTTCATTTCTTGGCTTCTACTTTAATTTTTAAACTTATGTTAATTATTGTCGACAAAAAGAAAAAATTTTTATATATCAATCAACCTTTTTTTCTTTGTAATAGACAAAAAATATCGTTTGCATATTTTGTTTACATGTATTCAAAATTCTCTAACAGGCACGTACGCGTGAATACACAGTCGTAAGTATGTAACCATTGATGACAAGAACAAGATGAGTCGCACGTGTGTACATATGCAAATGCAAACACTTTTGCCCCTAAATTACTAACGTACTTACATTTAAAAAAAAATACATTTTCTCACATTAATAATATTTGTGCCGACAAGAGAAAATAATATTATAAAACCATATTTTATAATATGGTATCCGCCGTTTACACATTTCTCATAAAAACTATAAAACCAAACTTCAAGAAAACAGCAGAAAGGGAGACATAAAACTAGAAGTGCCTGAGAAAGATGGTCAATGGCGTAGAAAGCAAATTCAGATTCAAATCCGTACCGCTGTTATTTTCACACCAAGTTTCAAACACACTTTTTAAAAGAAGCATTTGCAAAACTCTATGCAAATTAAATGTTTCTTTATTTTATTTTTTAATCTCTTTAGTGCACAGCTGTTATCTCGACATAATTATGAACATGCCACTCGTTTAGGTGACTCATTTGGCTTAGAGTATTTTCAAGAAATTCTTGAATCGAGACCATCTTGTAATGATAAATTAGAATAATTTGACTATATTTATTGCATAATTAAAAGAAAAATTCAACATTTTGAGTTAATAAGCGGCGAAAATTAACCGCAAATAGAGCCGACCAGTCTCTAAACGCGTGCAAATTAGCAAATGAGCTTTAGCCGCCTGCAAATCTCTAACCAAATCTCTCTTTCTCCATTAAAGTTAATTAATTTAGATCATACCATTATCCTCTACGTTTAGTCCTCTTATTTATTAGTAATACTTTTATTTAACTAAGCTTAACTTTTTATCATGCGGCTAAAATTACAACAAGGAGAAAGCCATCTTACCATTAACTTTTTTGATTAAACAATCTAATAAGGATTAGTTGATTATAATACAAGATTAAGAACATCAAAGTTGGATGATATATGATATACTATCTAGCGATTTCGTTTCACCGACATTTTTCAGCATTTGATTGCCTACATATTTATTTAGTTACTCTTTCCTATTTTATATAAATCATATCCTCATTATTTTTTCTGAATAAAACAGAAAAAAACTCTCATATAAAAATATATAGATTTGTAGCTGATGTCATTGATTATAAAATTGAGAAATTCCAAAACCCTTTACTCTATTCAGAAAGTGGATTTCCTCTAGATTTCCACTTACATTATGCTTGGTCCTAATTGTACTGAAATTTTCTTAAGATATTTATCTTTTTTTTTGTTTTGTTCCTTGAGGAGGAGGAAGAGCCAATTGAGAAGTTGAGAATCCTTATTTGAATTTTGGTTAGTGCATTTTAGTTAGTTAAAGTCACCATTGTATAATCTTCTCACCTCTCATTTAAATCATCTATAATATATATATTTATAATCTTTTTGCTAATGATTTTTTAAAAAGATTATTGACTATAGTTTAGAGTATTTCATATTAATTTCTTAGACACCATTCTCCATAATATGCCGGTACTTAGACTCTCATTTTATTTTACAATATGATTTGTCATGCATACATATAAGAAACTTATATTTACGATTACATATTTCATCCATAAATTACAATTAGAATTTACACACGCACACACAAATAAAAGATAAAAGAACTTTAGAAATATGTATATTTCATGTCCTAAATTTGATGGCGTAATCAAAATTCATGATGGCCATAATGCTCACAATGCGTATGACGATGGTCGTTAACGTGACAACCCCACTCAATATGAAGGTCACTACGATCCACATTAAAATGCTTTAATTTCCAATAGTGGCATCAAAAGTTAAAAATAAATTAGGTTTCAGGAGATACAAACAACTCACATCGAAGTAGGTCCATTTTATTCTTCTTAAATTTAATTTTTCTATTAAACATTTCTCCTAACAATAGGAAAAGAGAGATAAAAATGCCTCAAATAAGTTTGCTGAAAACATCTGGCTTGGTCAGCACTTTAAAGATTAAATGCGATATAGATAACATAAAATTATATACTAATGATGTTCATGTAAAAACAGACCTTCATTATACACTTTTTTGTTAAAGTTTTCAAAAATTACTAGTTTTATATGTAATCGAGAATTTTGTCTTTTACATTTTGTTCGTAATACTAATAACGTTTCTAATGAAGAAACCTTTTTATATGGAACCTATTTTTCCCTCAGATTGTGATCTTCTTGATAACGAGATTCACCTGATTATTTTCTTGGTATATTAATGGAATAAGAAGATCTTCACAACATATGGCTAAACTCTTAAGCCATCGCATTACTTGGCTATGCTAAATATTTAGTTCTTATACATTCCTGAACAAATTAATCTTGATATCTCAAATCCTCTATGTTGCAGCAGATAGATATAAAATCAATAGGATTAATAAAATATGTATCTTTGCATTGAACCGTTGAAAACGTTCAACTTCGAAATGGTTCATGCTAAAGAGAGAGCCATAGCTAATGTGATCCACACTTAAACTCGCTCTCCCTTCAGTTCAGCAGATAGTTATACAATCAATGATCGCACGTACACTAGCTTGAAAGGAGGGGATGTGACCGATTGTGCCACATGACCTAGTTGAAAATTTATATTATTTTTCCTTTAATTTGTATCTATGCATATTAAGTACCAAAATTACTTCACACATAATAATAGATCTAAATTGAGAAATTCTTTAAACGAATTTAACTATAAACACATAAAATTTTAGTTTACTCAGGAGTAAAAAATATGATATTTGAAGAAAAACAATGTTAATAAAAGGAATTTTGAAATTGCCTTATCTATTAGATAATTTGGCAATTGCTGTTGCTGGCTACTGTTGATGACAAAGGTAGTAGCTACATAAAATTATACAGAGTTTGCAATATGGAAATCGATTGAAAACAAAATTTAGGGTAATTTGTGAAAGTCAACATCCAACAATGTATTGTGGAGACAAATATTGCATCAGCACAATTTGGTAAACACTATTCACGAGAACACCCAAAACAAAAAATAGACCAATCACGGTTAAACTCTGCTTTGGCCACTAGTAGAAAAGTTAAAAGAAACAAAAAAATGTTTGCCGTGGAATAGTGTGGTGCAATAAATGTCGTAATGGTGAAATGTCATATAACTAGTGTTTGTAGTTTTACTGATGTATTATAGTTGTGTCTTGTGAGTTTGAATTGTCGATGATGGAGAGTGAACTGAGTTTACATGTCAGGTTGATGAAGTTGGTGAAAGTAAAAACAAATTTTTAACTAAAGATAATGTGAAGTTACAAGTCGAGTGTGTGATACTTGTGAAAGCCTATCAAATTGCCTGTATCAGCTCAGTGCCATATCTATTCCGACTTCGAAAGGTCAGCTTACGTCTCACCGCATCCTATTATATGAATATATAAAATTAAATAAGTGGGATCCTAATAAATTTCGAAATTAAAATTAATAAACAGACCTAAAAAAGTAAAATTATCTTTATTTGATTGCTCAAATGTTTTTGTGGAGCATTTTGCATGCTCTCGTTAGCCTTTTGGGACATGAGGAAACAAGAAAGACCGTATGACGTACTTCACGGTCCGCACAACACACCACTTGTTTCCACTTTGTTATCTCTTTTACTTTTTTTTTTGTTGGTTTTGTTTTATTAGGTTAATTCTTCGAGGTCTCAAAGCTTCTAATCAATTTATATTATTTTTAGTATCCTATTAATTGTATTTCGTGGAACAAACTATTAACATATATTCTTTCTCAAAAAACAAATATAATGTTTTTAGTTGCTAGGAGACGAATATTTGTTTACTACAGTTTGTTATTTATTTTTCACGTAAACATCTATTATCAAATAGAATCTCTATATATAATATAATTTTATTTTAAATATTGCAGAATGCATGATTTTGTTATCATGTTATTTTCTTATGTAGACATCTACTTTACTGAATGGATCTACATTTTCATCATCAACGTGTGATTTATTATTTTTGAAATTTTATGCGCATTAAAGATTATTTATTCATACTTTCTTTAAAACCAAATAATTACATTTATAAAAAAATTATTCAAAAAATAGCGCTACACTTTCATCCATAAATTTACCATTATCCATCTAAATTAGATCTTTAATGAAAAAGTTAATGATTATATATTTATAATTATTAGGGTGATTTGTGGATACGGTAGGAAACATTTAAAAGGATAACAAATTTTTTCGAAGAAATGCAATCTGATCTGAAAAAATGTCTTTTCAAGATTAGGTAAAGATAGACACCCCAATTAACAAGAACTAATTTAATAAAATATACTCCATTACACGTAAACATTCTAAACTAATAAGTTTATTAATCTTTAAAGCTAGAACTTTTTTCTTGCATTTTTGACTGGAAATTTCTAACTGGATTACACCACTAGAAGCAATTAGACCAGTTCCTAAATGGACAACAGCTTAGTTATGCAACATAGGTATTTAATTACATATATACATGTTGTTTAACATAAAGTACATTTTATTATTTAAAAGTAATCGTGTTATGTCCCGATCAAAATATTATTTTTGGATCCGTGAAAATATGACCAAATGTTGTTTCAAGATGAGAAAACGTAATGCTTTTTGTATACCTTTTTACATATTCTCCTTGTCCTTGGGCCTTATCCACAGATGCCATAGGCCTAGCCCATGGTAGTCGTTAACCATAACCAGGAGCCCACTTTCATACCTGAACCTTAAATCAATTTCACATGTATAATTTATTAACTTATTAGTAATTAGCATACTGGACATACTCAATTAGTTAGAGAATTTTAATCCTAGTTAAATAAATAATATTGCCAAATAAAAATTTACTTTCTATTTTTATCATCCATCAATGCGGAACGATTTTGTGTTGGGATGAAAAAAAAGATAGGCATACAATTTTTTTTCTTTCTAAGACTATCCATATTGAAGATGTTGAAAATTTTGAAATAGTTAAAATTTTTTAAAAATAAGTGGATTAACTGAATTGAAGTTATTCAACTAGTTAAATTAAAAAATATAAATCTTATAATACTATGTATTTATTTTTACTAGTGATTAAGATTTTGAAGATTTTTATATCATCCTATCTATTTAAGATCAATTATTAATTAACAAATATTTTTAAAAGTTTTTCTATTAAAATTTATTATTTCTATTATAATTTTTTTATTATTTTTAATAAACTTTTTTTAAATACGAAAAAAATATTTAGATTTATAAACTTTTATAAACAGATTTATAAAGCATTATAAGGCGTATATTTTATAAAACTTTATAAAGTCTTATAAATTTTTTGTAAATTTCATAAGAAAATACAAATATAAAATAAAATTAATGGTGTAAAATATTGAATTCTATTAATAAAACTATTGTAAAAACTACAATTAATTAAGTGTTAAATTATTAGTTGGAAAACAATAAAGATGATGTGGGATATTAACAAAAGAACCAAACTGTTGAATTCTAAAACCAGTCTAAGCACTGGTGGTTTTCAAATAGCAGGATGGTTTATGACAATTGTTTTTTTTTGTTTCGTCAACAAATGGCAACTCTTTTAGTTTATGGGTTTATACTTAATAGTGGGTTAATATTATTATCTTATCTGCAAATACCTAAAAAATCTAGGAAAAGATGACTCTATTAATATAATATTTCCCAGTTTTAAAATATAAGATATTCAAAAATATTTAACGTTTTAAAATATAAGATCTTTTCACATTTTTAGATAAAAGTAAGTTTTTATTTTTTGTATTCTTAGCCAAAATATATAATATTTAAAAAGGGAGGAAGTAAATGTTTATGTAATTTGTAACATAAGTGTTATTTGCGTTTAGTTAGATTGAGGTGAAATAGTTCTCAAAGTTTAAAAATTTAATACAGTAGTGTCTATTTTCTTTAGATATTCACTTTTAAGCTTTTGATGAGTCTAAAGTTTAAAACCATCTTTTGAGGATGACATTGAAACTTTGGATTCATCTCTGGAGACACAACTTTATTAAAGAAGTTGTATGACTGCTCTCTCGAACATGAGACTAGAATCTTTCACGTGAGAATGCAGCTTTTTTTTTGTATCGAGTCAGCTTCAGACCTAAAGTAGTCTTGTTGATTTATGATTGTAGAAACAATCATTTTTTCTTTATTGGAAATTTTCTCACTAAATACAAAATAGCCTCGTACTACTTGAAAAATTCAGATTTGAAATCTTTGTTTTCTGCGAAAGTATATCTATTTTACAACCGAGATGGTTGATGCATTGTTTACATTTCATACTCATATATTTTTGAAGTACGTGAAAACTCGTGAAAGAAAAATATCTTACCGACAAACAAAAATAAAAGGTGAAAAAACAAGACACTGTGTGCCTCGAATAATACAATGTACCTTTTTCTTTTTTAAATTCGACTATATAAAACGTGAATATGAATACTCAACAAATTATAATTAATTTACTGAAAAATGGTTTATTCGTGAACCAAAACATTTACCATTCCAATGTTTTAAGTTTGTAGCTTTTTCTATCGAAGATAGAAAGAGACCAAAACACAGAGGTAATTTAAAAGATAATACATAATTTCATAGTTGGACTACATGATTTGAACAACTACATAACTGAACCGAACCGGGAAATCGCAAACTTAACCAATCAAAACCAAGCAGATGGATGAGAGAGATCGGTGCGATAATACGATTATAACCCTAGAACAATCCAAACAAGAAAGACAAGACACATTTAGTGGCAGAAGATGACTTTGAGCTCTCTAGGAGAAGAACAGTCATGCATAAGCGAAGGACTATCATGAGCGAAAGTCATAGTCGATGGACACGCGTGCTTAAAGAACAGAGAATGGCTTGAAGCTCGACACGTCTGAGGAGTGTTGTAATGATTCCTACAACACAACTCATCCGTACCGAACGCCTCACACCCACTCTTACAAGCCACCACGTGTCCACCGTGTCCTGACCGGAGCTGAAGATGACCCGGACACGTTTTCAAAAGGTCTTCACGACAACCAACGACGGGACAAACACCACGACCTTCATGAGGAGTCACAGTCATCGGAACGTTAAAGCCGTCGACGAGAGAGACGCCGTAAGAGGATAAGTCTTTGTGTCCTCCGTGGTGGAGGTCGAATTGAGCGAGAGAAGCCGGAGTTGCGCCCCCGAGACCGTTACATTCGAGACGGTTTCCACAGTCTCCGGTGACGCAAGAGAATTTGCCGTGATAGTGGGAGCAGCCGGTTCGACCCCAGATTCGACCGGACCAGTGGGTGGTTGGTGGGGAGAAGGAGCGGTGGGTGTTGGTAGGGAGAGCGAAGCCACCTTTCTCGAGGACGGGATGGCCGGCGTTGGGCTGAATGGCTGGCCAGACGGTGAAGGGACAGTGGTTGACGACGGTGAGGAAGAGACGGCCGGTGTCTACGGCGACAGAGGAGGAGATGAGGAGGAGGAGGAAGGAGGCGGCGAGAGGAAGAGAGGTTTTAGCCATTGTGACTTTTTTTTGAGTTTGTGAAAGATGTGACTTCCCGACGTGTGTGTATGTATAGAGAGAGCTGCGTATAAATTTATGGTCATAAAGTGACGAAACTACCCTTGTGATTTTTTTGGTAGTTAGGCAAAGCTTTTAGCATGTGGGCTTAGCCGAAGGACTATAGAGTCTTTGACGGAACGTAAGAAAAGTTAACGATTTTTTTTTTACGATACAATTCATATTTTTTTGTTGAACTTTATCATTCATATCTTATCACTATTTTTTTTTCCCTAAATTTTTTAACCATTCATGTACTGTTTTCTTATTTGGAATATTTTTTTCTACCAACGAAGCTATATTGTTTCTTTCATAGGAAATTTTTAACTAAGGGTTATTTTGGGTAATAAGAAGATTGTCAAATAATATTTTGAAAAAACTAATAGATAGAAGTATTATTAAATTTTAACTGACAAGTTTTATATATAAACGGGTTCATCGACAAACACATGAAAACGACAAACGGTAAAACAACAAAACAAGAGGTCTTTGTCTGCTTGTGTAACTTCGAGAATTTGAAAATCGTGCAACTCTTTCTTGGGCCTCATATTAGCACAATCCTAAACTTCATGCATTTATCGATAATGGTTTGTCCCGATGAATTAAAAGAGATACTACCAATTGATTACCATTTCCCAAGTAGATTAAGCGATGCCTGTTTTGATTTTCTCTATAATTAAATTGTATAACCTATTATACATTAGGAAGCATCTATCAAATTCACAATGATACAAGTTTACAACAAAGAAAATGCTAACAAAATTCAAGTGGACATTTTGAAAGTCAATAGTACAGACATTTACGTTGTTAATACATTTATAATACGAATCACATAAGAAATACACAATCAATATACTTTTGATCAACTACTACATTTAACTTTAGAATGACCTTTTTTTTTGCCCTAATTTTATAAACGTTTAGATATTGCCGAACTTGGTATATGCAAAATATATCAAGATCAAACTAAAGGACAATATTCAAATCTCTCTCTCTCTCTCTTTCCCCTCCTTGCAATTTTGTTTGTTTGGTTCTTCTATACAGTACGTTTCCGCTTTGATCTTTTGCTTCTTCGTTGGCCAACATCAGGAACTGGCTTGCTTGTGCTCGAAGCTAACGCTCCTTCACGAACCTCTTCTTCCTGTTCCATCATACTTGCTCATAAGTTTTCAACGTATACAATCATTCACAATAATCATGTTTTTAGTTACTCGGTTTTTAGTTTATGAGAGACTATTACCTCATTATCGGACCCTTCTTCTGATTCAGATCGCGATTCTAGCGGTTCAACTGTATCTTTCGCAACCGCCTTGTTCTTCTTGCTGCGCTTCTCTTGGTCTTTTAATTGTCTAAATCTGTTGTAATCCAATACACCATTGTTTTCCTCTTGGCCTACTTGAAAGAAATAATAATTAGAGATCAGAGATGATAAAGAGTTTCACTTACCTTTCGCCAGCATCATCAGGCTGAGCAATAGATCTCTTTGCCCGTCCTGCGCTTATTATTCCGCTTGCGTTTTCATTGACTGCAGGCGTTGCGCCGCCTAGTCTACGCAGCCATACTTGTTGGGCTGTACTAAGTACATTATTTGTGAACCTAAAAAAGCAAGGGATTGTTTACCATAAGCAGCAGCGTAATAAGACAAAAAAGAAGGAAAAACACTTGATCCTACCAAGATACACATATGCAATCATATAATGTAGTAACATTAATTGGTTTCTTAATCCAACAACAAGCTTCATAGTTCTAGACGTTTTAATCCATCTTATATACATCTTGAGAATGAAGCCATCTTGGTTAATTTAGTCTGAATGTGTGTTCCTATACATATCTTAAAATTAAGTAATAATTTGTCTTATAGTCCATGTAAATATGTGTAGAATGTAGATCAGGAACATGAATAAAATGGCTAGATGAAAGTTTCAAAGGTGACGGAAACCAACCAGTAGATAGATAATCCTGATGGGACAGACAATGCAAAGTATCCGATCATGAGCGGAAGAAACTTGAACACGAGAAGCGTATTCTTCTGGGCAGGATCATCTGTCTGTCAGGAGAATTAGAATTGAGTTTATAACTTTGACAATCATATCAAATTGTTTTAGTTATAAAGAAGAATAAAAGAAACTTGTGTTGTTTCTCACTTGAGGAGGCTTCATAATCTCCATTGACACATACTGTGAGACGATAAGGAGAACAGGCAAAACAAGATACGCGGCGGTGTCATACCAGCCCAATGGTGGATGCCCATCCTGCACCACCAAACGACATTAAACACACAAATGATTGCACAACACAGATTTAGTTGCACGAAAAGTATATTTTAGTTATTTATCACATGGGAACATGTATTCATGCATGTTATAGCGAAATGTTCAAAGCTGCTTTTTTATTTTTTTTCTTTCTCTCATTACCACAAACGGGAAAAGCCATGAGACGCCAGATCCGCTCTGCCGAGCAGCTATACTTGTCGGCCCACCAAGAGATGGAATCCAAAAGAAACCATCTGTAAAGAGGCCCTGCAAGTAAAACGTTTTTTCAGCACAATTAGAATATACATAAACAAAACCTACCAACTAACTTTTCTGGTCAGTAGTGAAACCAGTGATTAGAAGAGACACAAGGAGTATCACGTACCTCGTTGGCCACGTTGGAGAGAGCTTGGTATAAACCAATCCAAACTGGTATGGTGGCTAAAGTTGGTAAGCAACCTAACATCAAAACAAAACAAGATTTAGTATATAGTAAGGCACAATTGAGGAATAAGAAATTGGCATATAACAATAACTAATACTCACAAATAGCAAAACTTTTACAAAAGTACCTGCCAATGGATTTACACCAGCTTGTTTATACAAACGCGACGTCTCTAGTTGTATTCTCTCCTAGATATAAACAAAGAGTCAGACTTTATCGTCCAGAATAACTCATTTTTTTCAACCACAAAAGATCACCTGATTTCCTGCATAACGTTGTTGAATGGCTTTAATTTTCGGTTGAAGATTTTGCATCGCGAGTGTTGATTCAACCTACAAAGCGAAAACTCATAAGCTAAGGATTCCAAAACAAAAACAGAATCTATTTGAGCAAAATGCTCTCGAAATTCCTATTCAGCATGCCAAAATGCAGTAATTGGAGTACACTTTTCAAAGCATTTGCTAGTAAAATTGAGTCAAAGTGCAAAACCTACTCACCTGTTGCTTTGTCAAAGGGTAGGTCGCTGCTTTGACGATAATAGTCAGCAAGATAATCGCAAATCCATAAGCGTACGGCACATGAACTGCCGTAAGTCCATCTTTCAAAATCTAAAAAACCCAAAACAGAAACTTAAAGCGACGAAGCAATTTCGGAATCAGCTGCTTTAGATTTACACACAGCGATCGGAATCAGCAGCTTAAAACTTACCTTAAGCACCAATTCCATACCATCGGAGATGAAACCAAACCAACCACCACTCTTCTGCACGGTGGCGGAATCAGTCAATGCAGCTCCTCCGGTAACGGAATCAGCACCAACGACGGCGGCGTCGGCTATGGTGTAGAAGAGAGACTCCGCTCTAGTGAGAATCGCTCCGACGTCAACCGATGAGTCCAAGCCATGGAAAGGAGGAATCTCGTTCAAGCTGAACCGTATCGTAGTACTGAAAAGCTTATTACTCCGGTATGGTAGAAATTGAACGCTTCCTCCTCCGGTAACGTTACTACCGTGACGAGAATACGAGGACGGTTTAATCAAAGGCGAGCCGAAGAACGAAGATGGAGACGAGACTAAAACTCTCGCCATTGGAGGTTCCTGAGAGAGAGGATGAGAGGTGAAGAAGATAGAGAGATTTTTATTTTATTTTTGTGTTATTTTTAATTTATGGATTATCTTTTAAAAATAAAAAATAGAACAGACGAAGCTGGTGATCGCGCGTGAGCGTTTTTTTCTCATACGGTGGAGATTATCTCCAATAACGAGAGTCCACGTGGCCGTGTATCCAACGTGGAATATATCGGTGCTCT
Source organism: Schrenkiella parvula (assembly GCA_000218505.1). Lineage (NCBI taxonomy): Eukaryota > Viridiplantae > Streptophyta > Magnoliopsida > Brassicales > Brassicaceae > Schrenkiella > Schrenkiella parvula. The sequence goes on along the minus strand of CM001190.1, from coordinate 13,257,025 downwards.
CTTATAGGTTGGGCTTGTTAGGCCCATTATCTGTAAATTTTTTTATAACTTAATAGGCCTCTATGCATATATTATTTATCACATTTTAAACCAAACAGAACAAGTCTAAAATTGTGGTGTTTCTCTTAGAGATTGAGATCTTAACAGTAGATGAAGAACCCTAAATATGATTCTCTCTTCTAACATATCTGATTCAATGAATGATGAAATTCCTTTAAAACTTTAAACGTAAGTGGAAAATTATTCAGTCATAGCAGATAAAATACAAAAAGACGAAGAAAAATACATATTTCGATTAGAATCATAACCAAAAAATCAAAAATATTCTCAAAGATATAAGTTAGAGATTCTTCTTTTCCCAACTTACAAAAGTGAAAAGCTGCTCCAATATCAACATAATAAAGAATATACTAAAAGATATATAAAAATTTTAAAGATGATCCAGATTAACCTAGAACAAATGGGGTAAAAAATTGAATCACAAAATATTTTTAGATTAAAATGACACATTTCTAGATTTAGACGGCATTGTTTTTGTTGGCAGATTTCTAGATAGCGGATTTTTGAAGAATATATAATATCAATTAATTATGAAATATATATTTTTTATTTATTTATTTATTTTGAGAATGAAGAGTTTTAACTTTAAAATATATTAACTTTAGTTATTAATTTTATATGAAACAAGAATGTTACAATATTTTCTAGTATAAGTGAAGTATTTTTTTAAATATAATATACAATTAATTTAAATAAAACTCATTTGTTGTCCAAAAAAAATCAAATAAAACTCATTTAGCTTTAATAATTTATTATTTTTACGCTGTGAACATTTAGCTTTGATCATAAAAATTATGATTACTTAGAGAAAAAGGAACCTCAACTAAATTTCTGTTGAAGTTTATTAAATATCACACCACTATTGCTACGACTATGAGAGCCACAACTATGAGACTTATAAGCATCATGTCCATTAACACGATCTTTGCGCCTGATTAACCTTTTCTCGTTCAGCTTCGAGGCTGAAAGTACCAAGTGTTGTAGTAGTCAGTAGTCACGGACATTGATACCTCGATATCGGTCATTCAAAGAATATTGATCGTTTCGACGATGATCAAGTAGTGGCTGTTGACGAGGATTTGAATCGGAGAGACGGAGACACCCAAAGGAGAAAATGGTGAAGGTCAGACTCAAAGGACATTGATGTTACATACTTTGTAATATAATAACTTTACTGGATCTATACATTGATGTTACATACTTTCTAGTATAATAACTTTTGTTAAATAAAATTTGAACTGGTTTCATTACACAAACATAATCGGAAAGGTGTCTTAAGGACGTGAAGGAATCCACTAGTAAAAGGATTGGATAATTGTTTTTCTGTAAAACTAATATAAGTACTTAATTTTTTTAAAAATCAAATAATACAATAGAAAATATAAATAAAATTAATTTTGCTTTAATAGTTTCATTAATTTCACGCGGTGAACAACAACTTCTAATACAAAAGATTCATTAAATATTACTTAAGAGGAGGACGAGGACATTGTGAGTTACAAATGAGTTTAGTGTCCCAGCATTGGTGATCTTTTACGGCACAACACCAACAATTTTTTATCAGCCATCCACATGATGTATGATAACAATTCGAATCAATGATTATGTTTGATTTCTCTATTTCTCTAACATCCATTTTTGCACCTGTAATTGAAACCACACGTTAATGAAAAAAATCTTATAAAATCCAAACAGAATCAAATTTAATTTTTGTTAATCCAGATGGGAACAAAACCAAATAGCAAAATATTATTTTAGTTTAATTTTAAGAAAATCGATAAAATTAGAGAATAATAAAATTAAAATTATATCCAATTATAAACCGCATTTTTATACTAAATAAAATAATATTAGAGTTTTAATAAATATTGTATGCGTTTTGCATAGTAAACGACCGAGTAAATAATATAATTGACAAAATCTATACATACATTGATGTAAGGCAAAGAGGGAGAGGATGGACATGCAGATGAGAGCTGTCTGTGTTTTCATGGTTTTTTTTGTCTTAAATAACTTTGTGATGTGTTTCGCTTGTTTAAGAGTCTTACTTCAAAAGTGTGTGATTATATATTCTTATTATTATATATATAGAGTAAAATATTTAAAAAAAACCTAAAACATATTGTGTCATCAGGTCATTTTAGAGAGGTTATATATATACTTATTAATTATCATTTAGATTGGTAAAATATTTATTCTTTCCCAAAATATGTGTATATATATTTTTTCTTCTTATAAATTATTTATAAAATCTTACTATGTATATTTGTTTTGGGAAAAAATTAGTTTGATATTAATTCTTTGTTTTATTACTAGATTACTTCTTATTTTATTTTAATTACTGGTTTTTTTATATCTATTATGCCAGTAAATCATTTGTTATCAAAAACAGTATACATAAATATGTCATTATAATAATTTTCAAGTCAGCAAAAAAAACCTAAAAATTACAATTTTGCTATGAAAAAAAATTATTTTACTAACATGAGATAATAGACTTTTGTTTCACAGATTATTTATTTTTTGTCATACACTTTCTTATATCTGAGAGACTTAACCCGTTGTTTCAAAAATTTGTTTTCCTTTGACATGGACTTAGTTAATTATGACAAGCTTAATTAGTATCCACTAATTTTATTTTTGTCGTTAGTCACATATTTACTTAAATATTACAAATTTAAATAGTTTTCCACATATTTATTTTTTGTTGGCCACTGATTTACCTAAATATGACATATTTAATTAGTTTCCTATCTATTTATTTATTTTTGGCCACATATTTATCTAAATGTGACATAATTAATTAGTTATCCACATATTTATTTTTTCTTTGGCCATAAGTATTCTTAAAACATATAAATTTAATTAGTTTTCTACATAATTATTTTTTTTGCGACAAATTTATTTTCCTTTGACAACTGATTTGTTTCACTTTTACGATAGATTTGTTTACCTTTGGCAACTGATTTGTTTCACTTTGACGATAAATTTATTTTCCTATGACGATACATTTATTTTCTTTTAGCGACTGATTTGTTTCATTTAGACAACATATTTGTTTTCTTTTGACGATATATTTATTTATCTTTAGCGATATATTTGTTTCTATTTACCGACATATTTTTTTTCTTCTTTACCAAACCAAACCGAACCAGACGGTTTATTTTAAAAAAATCTAAGACTTAATCAACATATATTTTATTATAAAAAGTCAAATAAACCGAAGAAAATGACCTGCATCAACATATATTTTCTTTGTTGATTAGGTTTATTATAAAAAGTCAAAAACCAAACCGAACCAAACGGTTTATTTTAAAAGTAAGACTCTTCCAAAACATCCCTAAATTTTCAATATCTAAGTTGATTCTCCAATATCTCTATCAATTTATATAATTTCTTAACATAAAAAATATTTTAGTTAATGTGATGGTATGATGCAAATTTTTAACATTCTATTTACCTTTTGTGTTATGCTAAAGTCTTCATTACAACTATATCATTTTAAATTTTAAAATCAATATTAGTTTATATATGAAATATGTGTTAACATCAAACAAGAATTACACTTATCCTAAACATAAGATTTTACCAAGTATCTATAACAGAATAATCCATCGAAATAGTCTTTCTGTATTACCATTACTATGATGATAGCAAAGATAGTAATTTCTTCTAGCAACGTCAAAGTTTGGAAGAAATTTTCATTTTTAGGTTAACAAAGTAGGAAATTTTTTGAAGTGCTTATGCATTTAAAAGCATGTTATATGTACAAAATTTATATATATATATATATATATATATATATATGTATATATATATATATATATATATATATATGGAGACTAATTTAAAAGGATTCCAAATTTTCTTATTCGTAAAAATAATTTAATAATTTAAAATAAATATTCAAATAATACAAAATAAAATTATTTTTTTAATAATTGTATTGCTCTCATGCGGTGTACAATAACTCTTAATACCTTGTTTCAAAAACAAAAAAAACTCTTAATACGTATTACTGTGGAGGACATTGGGAATCACACATGAGGCTTTGGAGGAGGAGGACATTGTGCGTCACATGAGGGTCTGTCGTCCCAGCAATTATTATCATCTCTTAAGACTGCACAACAGTAACAATCTCTTTTAACCCATCCGTGACACAATGTATGATAACAATTTGTTTTTATGACTATTTTTGATTTCCCTATTTCTCTAGCATCCATCTTTGCACCTTCACATTGAAATCACACATCAACCCAATATTAGCGACGAAAAAGCCAAAGAAATACTTTGATGAAAAAATGAAAAAACAAAGAAACATAAATAATATAAATAAGAAAATCTATACATACACTGATGTAAAGCAAAGAGGGAGAGTATCAACATGCAGATGAGAGCTCTCTGTATTTTCATGGTTGTCTTGTTTTAAATAACTTTGTGATGTGCTTCTCTTGTTTAAAGTGTGGTTTATATATTCTTGTGATTATGTACATAGAATATAATATTTAAAAGAAAATCCAAAATATATTTAGTCAGCAGATCATTTTATAGAGGTAATGTATATATATACAATCATTAATTACCATTTAGATTGGTAAAATGTTTATACTTTCCCCAAAATATGTGTATATATATTTTTTTCTTCTTATAAATATTTAGAAAATCTTACTATGTATATCTTTTGAAATGTCACCAAAATCAAAAAATTTTACAAATAAGGAATATTACCAAACAAAAGAAGGGCTCTTTAACATCATTTCTGAACCCAAAATTAACATTTTTAGCTGGCGTATTTGGAACATGAATCCAAGACTTATTTTTTAAAAACTAATCTATATTTTCGTAATAAAAATTAAAAAAACAGAAAAAATTTAGTTTATATCATATTCAATTATCTTATTTTTTCATAATAATTTATTATCTCTATGCAGTAAATAAAAACTTGTACCTAAGAATTAAACCAATATATTTTTTTTTGTCAATAATTCAATAATATGTATTAAATTGGACTCGAACCCAAATGATAATTTTGAATGGCACTAGCACAAACCGCTAGGCTACAAATCCTAGACAAACCGATACATTCATTTATCAAAAACTAGGAATACACTCAGTTTCACAGCGAGCTTGGTCTTTCCAGCAAAGTAAATTATCTCTGCTCAAACAACACCACCAGTTTTCATTAAAAAATTGTGTACATCTGGTAGGAGAACTCAATGATGGTATGTTTGTGTTTGGGTTCTTTGTTTCTCCAACATCCATCGTCACGCCTTTCACGTTTGAAGCTACACATCAACCACATATTAACGATGAAAAAACAAATAGACATAAATAATATAAATAATATAAATGAGAAATCTTATACATACATTGATGTAAAACAAAGAGGGAGAGCATGAGCATGCATATGAGAGTCGTCTGTGATTTCATGGTTTTTTGTGTCTTAAACAACCTAATTACAATGTGCTTCTTTTGTTTTAAGAGTCTTATTTCAAAAGTATGTGATTTTTATCTTCTCATTGTTATGTATATCAAGTCGAATATTTAACTGAAAATCTAAAATATAATATGTCATCAAATCTTTGAAAGAGTAACGTATATATACATCATCATTAATTGTCATTTAGATAGGTAAAATGCTTATACTTTACCCAACATATGTATAATTAAGTTGAAGGAATGAAAAGGAGAAAAAAATGTCTGAATTTAAAAAATAAACTTATCTTGAATTGTGTAAGTTTAGAAGAATATATTATTCCTCCTCACTAGTTTCTTCTAAATAGGCACTAATTGAAGCCTAAATGGTAAACATGAACCAAATTGATAAAATGATGATGAATTTTATATAAAACATTAATGAATAAATTTATTCCATTCATTCATCTTTATAACTATAGAGAGAGTTTTCAATGTATACATATATAAATTTTTTGTAGAATGGAATAACATCATTATATTCCATTCAACGTAAATGGTTTAGTTTTAGCAAGATATTGATGAATGCTTGTTTCCACTGTAATGTATCCCTCTAGTTTAGTCAACATGCATATAAAATTATACTTTTTCTTTTGTCGGCGCATATTATATACACGAGATATTATAAACATTAAATATCCTTTTATTTTTTTTCGTTGATAATTTTCAGAATTAATGTCGATAAATTCATTTTTCTTCAATGTATTCAACAAAAATTTGAAAATAAAAATTATTTAAATAACATTAAAAAATTTTAATATTTTCTAGTATTTATGAAAGAAAATGTAAAAACTGATACAGTGATTCAAATTTACCTTCATCTACAAAAAAATGAAACTAAATCACATATTGTTATTTAGTTTCCATAAAACAAAAAAAAATGCTAGTGACCAAATACTAAAAGAGATTAAAGTATCTATATAAAAAAATTCATTACACTTAAATTGAATTTTAAAAAATCACATCATATTACCGCATCATATTTTTTTTGGTCATACTCTGTGCTGATTTAAATTTGAATGGTAATACAATAACAATACTAGTTAAAACTAGGATTGAACAAGCGAATTTTCGGCTTGGCTCGGTTTGGTTATTTTGGATTTTGAATAGTTTGGATATACTTTTTTAATAACCATAAATAAAAAATTTAGTTCGGTTTGGGTCAAGTATCTTTCAGTTTAGTTTGGATTGGATATTTTTTGATTCGGTTCGGTATATATATTTGAAAGGAGAATTAGCTTATAACCAAGAGTTTATTAGATTTTTTTTGGTTTGGTTATTTTGTTTTCCAACTATCTGAATTTATCTGAGCTATCAAAATTACCCAAAGAAAACCTAAACATATTGGGAGAATTGCAACAATACAATTTTAGAGATGCAACTATTCAAAAACACAACTAAATGTTGTACATTTTCAAATATACAAGTGTACCCTTGATTAAAAAACGCAGAATACCAAATTTTTTTTTTTTCATCATTCGTTTAGATGAAAAACCTAACATTTGTCTTCTTTTTCTTACGAAGCTCAATTTTTTTCAGACTTAAATTTCTAGATCGCAGAATTATCTGACAAAAAAACGTATCATAGTCTCCATTTGAATTGATACATTGTAGTTAACAAATTTATGGATTTGTGTTCTAATTATTTTAGGAATTTCGTATCATAGAATCTCCACTTAAATTTTTACATTTTATTTATCAAATTCCTGATTTGTGTTTGAAATATTTTAGGAGTTCGGATGGTTCAAGGTTATTAATTGATTGTTGATAACTTCTTGAGTGTGCCAATTTGGATTATTTTATTGATAAATGAAATCTCGTCCTTTTTAAAGGGACATGATTTATATTTGAAGCCAAATGGCCGAAGAAGATTTATAAACTTTTATAAATAATTAAGTAGAGCAACAGAAACTGATATTAATTATATACTTTATTTGGTTTTGTAGAGCCTTTCGATTGATTAAGAAACTCAGAAGAGTTTCTTAACAATTTAATATTAATATTTTTATATAATTAAATTATATGATTAAATATTAATATTTTTTAAAAGCTAATCAATAATAAAAAGACAAGTGTCTTCATAATTTTAAAATAAAATCTTAATTATAAAGTTAAATTATCTTAAAATATTAATATGTTTTTTTAGAGACTCTAAGAGTGTCTTACTATTGAAGATGCTCTAATGAGTCTCTCATAGTCTTTCTTTCTCAAATTTTCACCTTCTCCTATATTTTTTTTATTTTTAAATTATATTAATAATTGAGATACTCACTTAGAAATTTACCTATATAAGTGGCCAAACATACTTTGTAAAGTCGTATAAATCATATAACATTTATAAATCTTTACAATATGATTACCGTTTATACGATTACCGTATAAATCAATTTTGTATATATAGAAAAAACTAATTTTCATTTTTTGAAATAAAAGTTCAAAAAATAATGAACTTAGTTTAGATAATATTTATTTATCTTACTTTGATAAAAATAATTTGTTATTTTCACACATGGTGAACAACACTTCTAATATCTGAGATCTACATTAATGAATCAAAAGTTTAGGAGGACAATGGGCTTCACAGTAGGCTTTGTCTGCCCAGCATGGAAAATCAGGTTTGGTCATACAACACCACCAGTTTCTTCTAAACAATCCATGACATGTGGTATGAGAACAAAATGATAATACGATTTTGTTATTTGGTTTCTTTGTTTCTGTAACATCCATCCTCGCGCCTTCACATTTTAAACCAAACATTAACCCAATATTAACGATAAGGAAAAAGAAAGACACAAATAAAAGAATAAGAAAATCTATACATACAGTTTTGTAAAGCAAAGAGGGAGAGCATGAGCATGCAGATGAGAGTTGTCCTTGAGTTCATGTTTTTTCTGTTTTAAAAACCTTGGGGTCTGCTTCTTCTTGTTTATAAAGTCTTCTGTTTATTTGTGAGTCTTATTTCACAAGAGTATTTGAATTTTATCTTCTTGTTTATAAAGTTTCATATCTAAATTAAAATCTAAAATATATTGTGTCATCAAATCATTTAAAGAGGTAATATACATATAATCATTATGTACCATTTAGATTGGTAAATGCTTATACTTTACCCCACAAAAGATATATATATATATATATACATATATAGATATTTTTTATAAATTATTTAGAATATATTACTATGTTTGTCTTTTCCCTTTTAAGTACCACAAAAAAACAAAGAATTCAAAAACCATCAAACAACAAAATAAGGGTTCTTTAACATCATCACATACCACAAAATTATTATTTTTACTTGTAGTAATTTCCTATTTTTTTAATTTTGTGCTTTTTTATAATTTTAAGACAGAAATGTTATTTTTATAAGTATCCACAAAAATATTATCTTATAAGTTTATGTAAACCATAATTTAATCAACATAGATAATATTCTTTCTTTTCATAAATGTTTTAAGAAATTTAGAAAATTTGCTAGAGACTATATTTGCAAATCGATTGAGATCATAAAAATCACATCTCTTTATTAATTATTCTGAAATATAAAAATAATAGATGGTAACATGAACGTAATTGGTAAAATAAAGATGAAATATATATATGTATATGTATAATATTAATGAATAAGTTGATTCCATTCATTCATCTTCCTAATTATAACAGAATAGTACTTTCTTTTAAATTTTATTTATTATATTAAAATAATTATTATATCAAAAACCATCACCAAACAAAATAAAGATTTTTTAACATCCTTCCAGACCTCAAATTTCTTTTTATATATGTAGTACTTAAAAAAAATTTAAATTTTGTGGTTCTTTTTATAAATAAGAAAAATGTTAATTTATAACTCTCAACTAAAATAAAATTTTATAATTTTGTGTAAACCATAATTTAATCAATATATATAATATTATTGTTTTACTAAATGTTTTAAGAAACTTAAAAAATTGCTAGAAACTATATTTGCATATTGATTAAGATCACAAAAATCATATTTTTTTTGAACTATTCTAAAAAAATATATAGGTGATGTTGTAGACGTAATTGATAGAATGGGGATGGATTATATATAATATAATTGAATAACTTGATTTCATTCATTCATCTTCCTAGTTATAAAAAGATAGTAGTCTCTTCTAATAATTGGAAAAATGTTCATTCCATTCCATTAAACATAGACTATTTAATATTTACAAAATATTGATGAGTATTTTGTTTGATTACATTTTATCTCTCTAATAAAATATTCATTTGCACCCAAAGTTTAGTCAACATATATAGAAGTTAGAAAACAAACAATATATCTAGACTGATTTTTTTTTACTTTTTCAATAGTTTTTTAAAACAAAATTGATATATTTTTTTCTTTCTCTTGTATTCGATATCAAAATTGAAATATAAAAATTTAGTGAAATTAATGTTCCATCATCTCTGTCATTTTGTAGAATTCCATAACACAAAAATATTAATAACATTTTATTTATTTAAAATAATTTTCATAATTTCTTAAAATGTATGAAAGAAAGTGCAAAGCTTGATAGATTGGCTCATATAAAAATTCATCTGCATTAAAAAAAAGAAGAAGCCCAAATTGTTATTTAGTTTCCTAGAAACCAAAAAAAAATGTTAGAAAACAAATATGTATTATGATAAACGCAGTTAGCAAAGCAACGTCAAAAACTTGCAAAACAATTTCTCTTTTAGGTTAACAAAGTAGGAACTTCTTGAAGAGCTTATGCCTATTTATGATGCTTAAAACCACGTTTTAAGACAAACATATAGGACGAAACTTATATATACCATGTTATAAACCAATTTGATGCAAAGAGAGCATACACTGAAGCACTCTCCGTCGACTTTATGAAAACAATTATTTACTCCAGAAGAATTTACATTGGTTTCCTAACTTCTGAAGTTACTGTGATTTGATAAATCCTACTACCAAGTTATGAATTTTAAGTCATCAAATTGAAAAAGATGGCTTATGATTGAAAAGTCATAAGCAAACTCATATTGTTTAAATAGCTGCTTGATCTACTCTTAAATTTTGATTACACACAACAGAGGGTTGATATAACGAACTCATGACTACTAGTCAGAAATGTTCCCACAAAGAGACATTGAAACTATGCAATCAAATCTAGTATGGGTTTTATTGGGCTTGGTTATTGGTCTAGTAAACACATGCAATAATTAATCTCTTAAATTTTATATTCCAAAAAAGTAAGTAAATAATCAAGTAAAATAAATTTAAATAAAAAATCTAAAAATATATATTTAGTAAAAAACGAGTAAAAAAATATGATGTGTCCATCAAAGAACGAGTTAAAGGAAAGTCATTAAACGAAACCAATCATAATCGTACATTAATAAAGAAATTGTTAGACCAAATTTCTCATTTCAGTTAAGCAAAGTCCAATATTGAATATTTGAATGCTATAGCTAATTAATATTGCAAATACTATCGAGTCCACTACACCATAGAATCATAAAATTGAAAAACATTATTTGATTTTAAACTAATATATTAAAAATAAATTAAAAATAGAATTCATCTTTCCGCAAAAGATTGAAAAATGGCCAATCACACTCAGTTCTCGTCTCCTCAAAATCCTCAATGAGAACAGTCACCTGTGTTAGGATAAAAAATGGCCAAAATCTAAATTGATCAACCTATGTAACTCACAAATAATGTTATGAAAGACAAAAAGAAAGAGAGAAATAATGTACTAATAAAAAAATACAAGTCAATTAAAGAGATATATATATATATTAGAACCTAATTACAACGAAATTAATATCTTAATTTTATTCCACCTTAACATAATCATATTTTGGATGACAATATCCCATCTCTAATGCTTGGTGAATGTATGGCAAATGGGTAAGCTTTCCACAAAAGAAAAAGATATATATAATTGTGAAGAGAAACCTCATTCAAAAAAAAAACGAAAAAAAGCTGCTTGCTCCCTTTCAGTAGTTGACATCGAATCTGATTCTCACACCACCACCTTCTTACTTTTATTTCTTGTCATTATCAGTTTCTTCCACGTTCAATTTTAAGTAGTTTAATAAAAACATTTTTAAACTAATCTCAAACCTTTATCGAGATCTTACATACAAGTACAAACCTGACTTTACTTCGTAATGATAGAAGCCATAAGATGGTTTTTAAGTGTTATAATTTATTAAACTGCAGGTGATGCTAATGTAGTTTTTAAAGGTCGATCTTGCAAGGAAGAAGTATCTAACACTAAGTTTGATCTATCACTTTAATGAGGCTTATAAGTCCTAAGGATAATCGAGAGAAGAAACGGGATAAATGCTTTCAGGTTCTAGTCAACTAAATGTGACCGCACTAAGTGGTTCTTTTTGTTTCTTTAATTTAATTTTTGCATCCATAATTGAATATCATCTCGAAATCTTTAGTAATTTTCTAAATGAGTTCACATTCAAAATCCCTAAATATTATCTAAGCAATCCAAATCAATATAAAACTAAGGTTCTAACTAGTGATAAACAAAAAAGAATAAAGAGAAATTATATGGAATAAATTAGAAAGAGTAGATATATCTAACTAATTGTTATGGTAAAAAAATATAGAAAAAGAAAGGAACAATTGGTTCCTTGTCAAATTCGATATGATATTAAATATTAAAGGCATAATAAATATGTAAATCAAAGTTTTATTTCATTAAATATTAAAATGATATAGCATATATGTGAAACATGAAGTGAAATAGAGAGAAAAGGTTGCCATTTATTTTTCTCCAGAATTATCAAATAATTTTTGTAACATCTTACTATTAGTCGACATTAATTAAAAAAATGTTTGGATTACAAATAGGAATATAAGATCTTTGAAGCTAGTCGACACTAATTAAAAATTTGAACTGTGTAATAATTTGAACTGTGTAAAAATTATTTTTCCAAAATTATTTTCAATTTAATATGTAAAGTTGTAACGGGAAAATGATTTTAAAGAAAGAGACTGTATGTACGGATCATTTAGATTATATATACTTTGGTTTTACGAATCCAGATAAAACGTCAAATTTCCCCTTCGTTGCATTGGTTCGCTTCATTTATGCAAGTTATGAATAGTACAAATTATAACCATATCAAGTTCTTTAAAAAAGTAATTATCAAAGAAATTCTGACAGATGAAGCTAATGATTGATAAATGATGCCAAATCTTCAAAATGAATATGGAAAGCGATATATGATCTAGAACGTAGTCATACTGAATTTGTAAGAGAGACTTCCACTATTGCTCAAGAGAATGTTTTGACCAAAACAAGAAGCTCTTAAAGTAATAAATTAGTTTAACATTTATAATTGAAGCATTGACTTAGGCCAAAAACAAAACAGAAGATTCAGTTTCTAGTTGCGGCGCTAGCTAAATCATATCCTTAAGCAAAAAAAAAAAACAGATACTTCCGAATTAAAAAGTACAAAAGAGAAAATGTTTCGTCTAATTTACGAAATACAGAATATCTATATTTTGTCACGAATATTAAATGTATGCATTATTAAGATTTTTTTTTAAATGAAAGAAAAAAGACGAAGAAAACAAAATGAAGTAGGATAAGAGCATATGCAAAGGTTTGCTGATGACATGCATCAACGATTCAACGTTAAGATTATTTTGTGTGTTTTAGGGTTATAATGCAACATGCATATGCGCCATTTTTGGCAGTCTCTTTCTGAAAAGGATCTTTACCATTTATATACGTAACGACTGGTTATTAAAGAGATGAGAAGATTTCATGTCAAAATAAAACAAAATTAAAGAGATAGAGAAGAAAATCGATTGAGGAAAGAAAGAAAAAAGAGGAGATAAAATGTAGAGACAAATTGCAAGATCTCTCTTTACTTTGAAAATAAAAACAAAAGTTCATGCTTTTGTTTCTGTTCTTTCCGTCTTTTAATACATAAAAGTTAACATCCATACGAAGATTTAGTCATTCCTGTTTAATCATTTATATATATATATATTGAAAGTTTGAAATATACAAGAAACGAGGATGACAAATCAGGAATAAGACTACTCTTGCCCCCACAAAGATACCCTAAGTAAGCTTTCATGATTACGGATCTATATGATAATGAACAGTTGTATTTATACAAGTGCATTATTAACTAAAAATGACAGTTGCGACAAACTCACCAGAAATATATAGTTTAACAATGGTCTATCCATGTCGTTTTATTGGCCTAGACTAGAGTATGAGGTCCATAAAACTAGCATAGAAAAATATCAGATGATTAGATTGAAAATCTAGTCATAAGAGAATTATTGAAACTTATTTTTTATTTTTATAAAGTTTGATGCATTACATTTGTTATAAAAAAAACAGAGCTTTCTTTTGTTTGTTAACTAAATTATTGTGACCATTATTACTATTTTTTTATTGCTGTAGGTCGGTTTGAATGCATCATATATCTTTTTTAATTAGCTACACAAGGACATGTATCCTTTTGTTTATTTAAAAAGAAGGACATATGTGCTTTTGTAAAACCCTTTCGATTTCGAATTAATATCTAAAGATATGAGGACAGAGCCGATTATTCATATTTATTTATTCTTTCTTCATTGCATTATAGACAAGTTCCAAACAGAAAGCTGATTATTTGCTTTATATATGGGGCTATGCATTTTAATCACTAAAAAGTAATTACAAATTATTGATATATTACGCTCTTACACATGTACACGCATATATAAAAATATCACTGCTCTCCATAAGAAATTCATAAATCTAACTAATTAAGGCTTTATTATACTAATTTACCGCATTTTTTGAACTGACATTGAATCACCACTAAATCACTAAAAATCCACAATTTCCATCTTTTTGTTTTGAATATTAATTTTCATCTTTTTTATGGTACTGTTTCTAGCATCAGATATCCAATTCTCTTAACCATCTGAAAATTCAGAAAAACAAGAGTCTTCTGAGTTACAGTAACTAATTCTGTAATAAAAATTTTATAGTTATGATCTTTATGTCTCTTAGAAAAGGGAAAAAAAACTATACAAAATTTTTAAATGGAAAATAGATTAAAAAAAGGGACTGAACCAAAGTGAGACAAAATAAACGGATTTCTACATAAAAATGCTGAAGAGAAACTGAAATAGATCCAAATATGCAATGACTAGATAGACCAAAAAGATAATATGCAATGTGAAAAACTGAATTATAAACCAATCCAACTTTACAACTTCATCCCAAATTCCTATTACAAGTAAATAAATTAATCTGGAATCTTCCTTAACTTTTTTACTTAGTGATAGGACAGAACTGAAATACTTGTAGTATTTTTGTGCAAGTATTTTAGTTACACAATAATCCTGCAAAATAAGGTCTTTTTGGTTGTCTGTAGAACTTCTTTAATTATTTGTTCCAACTTATAGACTATATTTCCTCTTCATAGAAAGATCTTTTAAATCATATGAATATGAACATGTATCTATATATATGGTTATTATTCGACAGAGGTAGCCTTATAGGCAAAGAAACGTCCACCCACTCAAACCCTAAAAAGGGAATCACCACAAAAGAATATGTGCATATATATATATATATATATATAATATGCCACATACGCATATACTAATAATGCATGAGAGTGGTAATTACATAAAAAATAAATAAAGCATAAGAACATGACCCATGTTTAAAAAGCATTATGTTCTCGCTTTAACTTTGTGCTCCTTCTCTATCATCCTCTTCTCTCTAAACTTCTATCTTCTCTCTTTTCCTTTTGGTTCTGTGCTCTCCTCACAATCTCTCTTTAGCCTTTGGTTCCCTTCTTTCGTTTTTATCGTGATTCTCCCACCATTTTTGTTCTTTTGAGTTTTAAAGATCCAGCAAACTTTATTAAAGAAAGAAGAACAAAGAGATAAAAGGGAAGAAGAACAATGGTTTTCTCATCCGTCTCAAGCTTTTTAGATCCACCAATTAATTGGCCACAGGTTCCTTGATCTTCCATTACCTAATCTTCTCTTTCTTTACTTTCTTTTTTGTGTGGTTTTTTAGCTCTCTCAAATTCTCCATTGATTGTTTTGATTCTTATATTAATAATTTTGATTCGTTTTTGTAAAAGATATATTCCTATTCTCATATTTCTTCATCTTTAGTCTCTTCTTTTTTTCAATGTTCCAAAACATATCATGGTATTTCTTGCTTTATAATTCCCACCTAGCTATATATATATAGACCAATACATACTATAAGTTTCTTAGTTAAAAAACAGAATAAAAACCGACGATTGATTTGAAGCTTCGGGTTATTCTTTCTTTTATTGTGTGATTGAATTCTTTTTTTTTAATGTTTGCAGTCTGCGAATTCGAATAATCATCCTCATCATCTTCAGCTACAAAGTGGAAGTTTAGTTAGTGGCCACCAAGTACTCTCTCACCACTTACCACAAAACCCTAGCCCTAACCACAACCATGTTGACACCACAGCCGCCGCTACCGTTGATCCAGCCGATCTCAATGGATCAGCGGCTGAGAGAGCGAGGTTAGCTAAGAACTCTCAGCCGCCTGAGGGACCTCTAAAATGCCCTCGATGTGACTCAGCCAACACAAAGTTCTGTTACTTCAACAATTACAACCTCACGCAGCCACGTCACTTCTGCAAGGCTTGCCGACGCTACTGGACACATGGCGGCGCCTTGAGGAATGTTCCTGTCGGTGGTGGCTGCCGGAGAAACAAGAAGGGTAAAACCGGAAATTCAAAGTCTTCCTCCTCCTCACAGAACAAGCAGTCAACGTCTATGGTCAACGCTCCAAGCCCTACAACAACTAGTAATGTCCAGCTACAAACAAATAGCCAATTCCCGTTTTTGCCCACTCTACAGAACCTCACTCAACTTGGTGGTATTGGTTTAAACTTAGCCGCCCTTAATGGAAATAATGGTGGAAATGGTAACACTAGTTCAAGTTTCTTGAATGATTTAGGGTTTTACCATGGAGCTACTAATACTTCAGGTCCTGTCATGGGTAACAACAACAATGAGAATAACACTATGACTCCTCTTGGATCAGCGAGCCACTTTGCTTTGCTTGACCGAACCATGGGACTATATTCTTTCCCCAATGAGGGCAATATGGGATTATCTTCTTCCAGTGCTTCTAGGGTTTCTCAAACTGCTCCGGTGAAAATGGAAGAAGCCCATTTGGGTAGTATAAGCCGGCCGGTTTCGGGTTTGACATCTCCGGGCAATCAATCCAATCAATATTGGACCGGTTTGGGTCTCCCTGGTTCTTCTTCTAACGACTATCAGCAGCACCTAATGTGAATGTTTCTTGGCCGTTGGATCCTTGACATCGTCAATGCATGGAGACTAAAAGGTATAGTAGAATGGGTTTGTTATAGAGATTATGGTCATTGGATGCATATAAGGTGTGATAACGAAGTAATCGTATTGTGTGATTAAGAGCTTGTTAGATGTGTGAGTGTCTGTCGAGTTTGTCTTTGTTCAATTCGTATTCTTCACTCGAATTTTTATAAAATAATAACTAACAGATCTGTATGTTATGATTTATTCGTTTTACTGTTGAACTATTAATTTTTCTGGCTATGGGTTTTGTTTCTGAATACGAGAGAACAAATCAGCATTATTACTAAGAATTTTCTGATCCATTTTTTTTTAAGTATATAATAAAGAAATTTATGGGACCAATAGGATAATTGATAAAAGTAAAAGAGTGTTACAGACTGACTAATTTAATCATACAATTCCGTGTCTATCTATAGATAGAAAAGTTTAAAAATGACCAAAAAGCTTAGATTTCTCACATTTTTAGGAGCTTTTACTTTTTTCTTTGTCAGTGTTCTTAATAAAGGATCTGTGCATATGTAGATGCATGTACGTACCACGTTAAAACCTTTACTTTCCAGTATTTATATTCCGTACATCTATGATTCCATGAAAACTCTTTACCTTTTTTTTAGCTAAAGAAAGCCCTTTATTTTTCTTGTTTTTATTTTTGTTAAAAGACAGTCTTACTTTTTACATGTGGATAATATAAATCTTGAAATTTTTCACATTAATAACGAATACTCGGAATGCATATATTCATTGTATTCTTTTTTTGTTGATACAATCGATTTGTTTTGTAAATTTTTATACTGTTGACAAGTTAGTGACCTAAATTCATCCAATAGAAAAAATACAAAGTTAACAAAAAGCTATATTGTTGTTAACTGTAATAATCTTCTTCAGTCCTCCCTTAAACTTTCTAAAAGAAAATTAGGATCAATAACCAAAAAAAATTATAATCAAACATATGATTAAAGAACTATGATGTTGTGTGTGTAACATAAAATATATATAATGTACCCTTGTTTACATGGCATCTTCTCCTGATCTCTTTTTATTTTCTCTTTTGGTGTTAACTTATTTTTCCCTTTCAATTTTATATATGGTTTGAATCTTTGTCTAAAAAACAATTGATTGAAACTTGAAATCTGACTAAAATTTTTTTTTCTGCATATCGCATGATTTGAATTTTCTAAATTGGATCAATGTTTTCTAAAAAAAATGAATAAGTGATTATAAGAAAATACTTGTCATATATAATATCATTCTATTTTTAGTAAAAAAACCGTGAGATATAAGGTATTTATATTAAGAAACTAAAACAAAATATCATATGAAATATGATGAATTAATATGATGAAGTTTCATGTTCCATAGAACAAAACAAAATAGTATAGAGAAAAAGTTGTTAGTGACATGAATTAATCCTCTTTACTTCAGGTTATTTCTGTTCGAGTAAAAACATAAAATTTATTTTTCATCTAAAAAACTTCGACATGAAAATTATGATTTTTGTGTATACAAATTCAAACTTGAATAAATAGAAATTAGTCGTCTTGGTAATTTGTATTTATTTGTGGATTCTTAAGACTAATCTAAGCCCGGTAGCAAAACCTTAAGAACGATCTTAATTAATCCGAAAAACTCAACTTTTTATCTTCAAGATAGGACTGAGATGGACTTGGGGATTTAACACAAAATAACATGCCTGATCATAAATGGAGGAAAGGTAAATGATTTAATGATAAAACGAAAACATGTGAATCAGGCTTCTTACCAATTATTGGATCTCAATTTAGTTATGTGCTAATTTTGTTGTGGTTATCCAATCAAAAGCCTTTAAAGTTGACGCTTCTTGAGATCATTTGGATTAAAGTATTTAATTTGAAGAAAAACTTCTCAATAAGGTTTTTCTAATTGGATCATGATGTAGAACCACATTTCCATTTCAAATATCCTACAAAGTATATGAGTCATTTTGTTATTGTGTTTTGTTTTGAAATCATTGGAACATATAAACCATTGTTTATTTACTTTTATGGGGTGTATTCAATCTAAGTTTTGAAATGATTTGTAGTAAAATGATAAATCGTCTGTTATTCAAACAAATTTAGATTTTAAAAGGTTTTTTAAAATTCAGTGTTATTAAATTTGTGATTTTATAGTGTACTCTACAATATTTTAAAATTCAGATTGAACTTATGATTTTAAAATATACTCTAAATTTACTACTATTGGAAATATTTTAACTAGTGGATTTTATGAGATTTAATGTGATTTAATGTGATTTGAAGGTGTTTTGATAGAGTTTGTTATTTAAAAACATAAAAATCCAAATCATATGAGATTCGAGAGTGTTTTTAATTAAAATCATAAAAATTTTCTTAGTTCACTCTAAATCATCTAAAAGCTCATTAAAAATATTTTTTTTCAACTTTCCCCAAATCTTAAGTGAATTTTTGAAGTTGTTATATTTTCAAACACATGGACTATCAATTTTGAACTTTTGCTATACTTCCAAAATAATTGAGTTTGTCTGTAGAATTGAGTCAATTTTTCCAAACTTTCATCTATTGCATATCGAAGCAAATAAATAAAGTATTCAACACTTAACTTTCTCATGTTTCAAAACATATTGTAGAGAAACTACTTATATAGTCATATCCTTCAAAGAAAAGTGCCCTCAATGTTTCACTCGTATTGTCATTGTTCGACGCTTGCGATCATTTCCCATCATTTAGCCTCCCTTGTTGACAAAGAAAAGTCCCTCTATTTCTTATAATAATTTTATTCATTTACTCTTCTATTTATGTATGTTTTATATGTTATTAATTTTTTTAAGTAAATATATAAAATAACTCGCTTAACTATAAACACATTTAAATATTACTGATAATGATATATAATGTAGATAAGAAAATGCTGTTATAAAGTTTTATAAGTATATTAATGCAAATTTTCTACTTGTTATAGATGAAAATCCTAACACTCAAAAATATGATTATCTTTTTCAAAAAGTTGGAAATGTCCTCATGTAAGATAAGTTGTATAGCTTTGTTAGGTGAACATAGTATATCTCTTTGGATTAGTTTAATGTAGAAGTAAATTGTTTACAAGATAACATATCATCCAAACTGTGGAAGACTCACATGAAGGAGATCAAATGACATGGTCACAGTTTGGATAAAATGTTATGATGTAAACAGTTTACTTCTCCATTAAACTAAATAGTATAAACTAAATTTGTTTGCAAACTTTTGTAGAACTTTTTTTTTAGTTGAACCCCTAAAACCAGCTTTCAAATCTTTTTCATTTCAAATATTCTTCATTCATCTTATTAACTTATTTTGTCCCCTTTTGGTTTTTAATATCGGCTCAAAAAACCCGATTTCAACCTCAATCTTATAAAATGGGTTAAAGTAGATTTTGTTATCTTTTAAAAAAAAAATTCTGTTCAAAATGTGTATATAATAACAGATAACGAATCTGTTAAATATTTCTTTAACAATATACATATTTCTAGTTTTTTATCTAATATAGTCTTGTTTTATTTATTTTTTGAATTTATTGACTATATCACTACTAATTAACGATTTTTTTCTTTTTTTTCAACAATTAACGATTTTATTCTATTTTATTTATGAAGAGACTTCGGTACATATATGTCTCATATAGTTCCACGAAATTATACGTTTGGTGAAAACAACTTGCTCTCAGCGGGTTTCTTCTCCTTTCATGAGCAATACCAACTATTTTTTCGTAAGACCATTACTGTTATAAAAGTATACTTCAAAAGAAATCATTCTAAGATGAAGGATGTCCACCATGATCTTATAATTGCAGTGATTGATGATAAAATTTATGTGTTTTAGAGGCTGCCCAAGAGAGAATGCTTTGAATTATCTTGAGATGCATAACCAAATGAGTTTTTCTATGTTTGCTATTTAAGAACTTTGTGTGCAGCTTTTGTTCAAACACTTTGATTATTTAAGTTATTTCAGAAAAATGTATACAATCAAAAATTTAGATTTTGATTAGTGTTTTTTATAGGATTTTCAACCTATGGGTTTAGTGGAGTTGCTGACTCTTTTCTAGATTTTTGTAAGCATATGGCGGCAAATGTATGAATTCCGCTATTGCATGTATGTTTCAAAACGGTAGACCGATTGTGTTAATGAGTAAATTTTCATTTTTTTTTTGATGGATAATCTCTTTTAATGCATGTATTCACAATATGTAATGAGTAAGTTTTCATTTTCTTTGATGAATAATCTTTTTTAATGCATGTATTCACTATATGCGTCAACATGTTATATTGTCTTGGACATTAAGATTTTCCAGAAATTAGGACCAACATTTGTATTTTTAAGAGTTGCCAAGGCATTTCTAATTTTTCAAATATGACCAAAATGTAGATTTTTGTTGTGGTTTTATTTTATGAATTGGTGACAGTATATAGAAAAAGAAAAATTCTATTGTACAGGTTTCAAAATCTTGTGCGTTGGTGTAAGTTTGATTTAATAATAGAATACTTTAAAAGCAAACCCTATAACTTAGATCAGAGAGATTTGATCATCTACATCTAAACGGGACTGTTTTTGCTGTTCATTAAAACGGCTAAAGCGGTTAAGTAACTGTGCCGCTTTGCGTTTCCCTCTATCAGTCCCACTCTGAGCCATTTCTATTAAAAGACCCATAATCCCCAATTTCCCAGCTTCAATCAAATGCCGCTGATCCCATGAACACAATTGCACTAATACCGCAGCTGCGTTTTCTTTGTTCCGCTGCGACCCGCTTCTAATAAAATCAACCATAACAGGAACCGCATCAGCCGCTCCAACCACCATTTTCCCTTCCGGGTGACTCGATAGTATGGCTAATATAGCGAGTGCTTCATCGACCATTCCGCTTTCCGGTTCTGTTAGTAGCCGCATTAGCACGGGGACTAAACCGGATCTCACGGCTATTCCCTTGTTTTCTTGAAATATGCAGAGGTTGAACAGAGCGGTCGCTGCATCTTTTTTGCCTCTTTGTGACCCTTCACTCAGCAAGGTCACAAGTGGTGGGATCGCTCCTGCGGCGCCTATTGACACTTTGTTCTCGTCTATAACCGAGAGGCTGAATAGTGTAGCTGCTGCGTTTTCTCTAGCTTCCATGCTACCTTTCTTGAGCACATGAACAATACCCGGAACAGCTCCAAATGTAGAAACAATCCTCCTCTTGTTCTCTTGGAATATCGAGAGGTTAAGGATCGATGTCACAGCGTGTTCTTGAGTCCGGGAGTCATCAGATGCCGTAAGGAGATTCACTAGTATAGGGATCGCGCCAGATGCAGCAATGACGATTCGGTTATGGTTGTTCTGTTTTGCTAGAAGGCGGATTTCTCCTGCAGCGGATCTTTGGTCTTCAGGGCGTTGCGAAGTGAGCTTCTGTAGGAGTTCTTTGATCTTGTTCTGTTCATCAGAAGGAGTTGAGGAGGAGGATGAGGCATGACTACTCGGTTGAGGATTGTTGGGACGTTTTGGAGCTTCGATGCCATTGGATTCACACCATTGAGCTATAAGGCTTCTTAGAGCATAGTTTGGTGTGATAGTATCGCTTTTTAGCCTTTCTTGGGTCTTTGGACATGTTGAGTGCCCTCCTTCAAGCCACTTCCTAATGCAGTCACGTTCATATGTCTATATAAAAGATTCAGACGAGACCAGAGTCAACAAAACTGGAAATGACTTAAAAAGACACGGAAACGGAATGATGTTTTACCTGCCCTGACGAAACAATAACTGGGTCCGTCATCAATTCTAGCGAAATCGGACAACGGAAATCTTCAGGCGGAATTGGGATACTCTGATCCACATCTTGTGACTTAGAAAGTAGCGATTTTTGTCTCATGGGAACATCATCCAAGTTAGGGTTATAGGTTTGCACAAAGTCCTTGATCTTCTTGAGAACCATCATCATCTTCTCAATGTTTCCACAGGGATCTCCGCCACTGGAACTAACCATGTCAAGTAAAGCAAGCGACTCTTGCGTAAGGTCTGTTACAGTCATCAGCTGAAGCTTCTCAGCCACTCTCTGGAGGATCTCGGAGTCTGTGCCCGCGTCATAACCACTGTAAAGAGATAGAAGATCCTTATATAACTCATCATCATACGTATCGCCGCCGCCTTTGCCTATCGCTCTTCTTAACTGAATCAGAACAAGCTCAACCTACAACAAGAAGAAAACAAACTTGTGCTCAAGAACAAGCAAATGTAAAAACAACAAATGTAATGACCAAATTAGAGCCAGAGATCGTCTCTCGGTACCTGTTCTTTAAGCTCATCTGAAATTTCAAGACTTTCATAAGGAATCTCACTCAAAGCTTGTTCTAATAGAGCTGTCACTTTCTGATATTTAAGCATGACTTGGTCTCTCTCCAACACCTAAAGGGCAAAAAGAATCAAAAGACAATAAACAAAAACAAACTTAAAAAGGATTACTGAAAGAATAAGTAAACATTCCCAGAAAAAAACATATTTGCTTCTCTATTCCCGACAATGGCATCAATAACTTATAATAGCAAAATCTGCTTTTATAGATTTCAAATTTCGATTCCCAATTTCAATTTTCGATTTTTCGATTTCGATTTCAACTATATAACGAGTGAATCGTTCTCTATTGCATCAGTATCACGAAGACACAAACAGGAGATAGATCGAGAACACTCACACACCAGGTAAATTTTGCTAACTTGGCTTACGAAAGTAAGCAAATCCTTAGCGTGAAGAAGAGATTCCTTAAGAGATAACAAAGCCTTCATCACCAATTCTTCAGGGACAGACTCTTTACTGTCTCTGATCTCTTCAAGCATAGGAAGAAGGAGCTTCAACCGCCGGGAGAGATTGCCGCCGTGTTTCTTCATCGGAGTCCGGTGATCTGAAATCGAAGCGATCTCGTTTACTGATTCGATTAAGGTCTGTGCTAACTCGTCTTTCCCTAATTTTGCCATTTTTTTATGTATGAATCCTTTTTTTCCTTTACACGCAGAGAAAAAAAACGCTTAATCTGGTAAAGAGTTTTTTGGTCACGAGGTTGGACTCAAGCATGATAACAAAACTGAGAAGACGAAGACGAAGAAGTCGTCTCCATGGACTTTAAGAGAGAGAGAGAGAGAGAGAGACGCATATAGGTGAAAATAGCTCGGATCGGGTCAACCCGGCTCTGCTTGGAAAATCCGGCTCGGGTTTGGTCGGGTCGGGTTGGTCCGGCCAATACTTGCCTTCTAACTTCTTTTTTTGTCAATACTTGCCTTCTAACTTAAAGAGTGATTTCGAACTAAAAAAGATCAATAGTTTAAGAAATTTTTATCATTATAAACAATTGTTGGAGATAACTATTGATTTTTAGAATTAAGCGAATTTATACGTATATTATAAATAGTAACAACCACATGTTCTTAAATTTATTTTCTTGTAAAATTATCTAGAAAAATATAGTTAGGTTTGAGTGATCAAAATTAATATATGTTAAATAATGCAGCGTTTTCCTAACCCTACCATTTATATTATATTATCTATAGAAAATGATAGTATTAAGGAATGAATGGTCAAATAGCAAAACGGACAAGAATACATTTCTTAAACTTACTTCTTATGTCATGTTATATGGAGAGAGTAGAACTAAAATGGTTTAACAGGGACGCACAGACAACCAGACAGCTTCGACAGCCATGCAGCCTCACAATAAAGAATGAGCAAGGTAAGTATTACTAATTTGTGACATCGTGCTAAGATTAAACAAAGTCCATAAATATTATCTTCAAACCTATGTAGGTGAAAATAGCTAATTTATATTATTTATAAAGATAAAAATTTGGAAAAATTCTCACAACCAGACTAGATAACGCCTAATCCGTCGGGATGAATATAAACTCTGCGTTGTCCCAACACATAGCATTATCGGTCCGGTGGCGGATAAGACAAGAAGAATAGGTAAACACACAAGCATGTTATGCATGATCTTGAGGAAAAGATCCAAGAAGAATAGGTAAACACACAAACATTGGAAGCTCAATCTGAAATCGTGGAGTTCAAGAACCTCTACAAATATATCTTTTTATGTAGGACGTAAAAAATCTAATTTTTCTCTCTCTTAAATCATACCACTTAGATCAACGAGACGTAGTGATCCTAGTTAACAAGCACGAACTCGTTACACCCCGTAGATGTGCTCTGATTTTATTTTCTCGTTCAAATCCTTTGTTTTTTTTTTTTGGAGTCTAGTCAAAACATTGTTCTAACCGATTTTAGTCTTCTTTTGGTTTGTATTTTAGACTTAAATAGCTTAAAAGACGTTTTTGGTTTGAATTTTCATCAAAAATCCAATTTAAACCGTATGGATAAATCTAACTTAAATAAATAATTATATGGATTTGATTTAAACTGTAAAAAATTTGGATTACACCAAAAAAAATTATAAAATAATATCCAAATAAACTTTCAGAGTTTTAGATTAATTCATACGGTATATATAAATTATAAAAAATTCTGGTATGAAATTAAAATTTTAATTATATTATTTTTCTATTTTAATAGTTTAGTGAATATAATATAATAATCTTGACATTATTAATTTATAATTATTTTTTTGTATTTGTTTTGGTTTGCTTTTTTTAGTTTTGACTTTTTAGCTCATCCTTATTAGCTGTAGGAAACAGCCCACGCTCTATGGTGGGCTTAATGTTTGGGATGTGGCCCTTTTGATCTGTTCGCCAATACTCTTACAAGTTACACAATACAAGTAGTTTTAAACGCTTATGGGTTAGTACTTAGTACGTAGATTATCACTACTAATCAGAATCTTAATTCGAAAAGTAAGCTAATTGTTCATTCTTCCCATCTCCATCTAAAGACCATTTTCATCCACCTAATTGCGTTTAAGCAAACCCCATGAAAGCTACTCACCAATTAAAAATATAACTAACTATCTTAATCACATCTTAATCTCGCTTCCTATTGGACAAACACGACCTCTTATTTATTTCTCATCACCATTTATTCATATTAGGTGGAGTTTCTATCTATATTTTAGAATAGCATTTTCAAGAAGTCTTATTTGAAAATTCATAATACGTGTTTAATTCCGATATTTCTTAAAATAAAGTATGTTAGATATTTGCAAAGTTATATCTGACTGATATTTCAACTGTATCATTCAAATCAAATTTTTAATTTCTTTTCATTTAGATCCCTGGCCTACATAGATCAATTCTGATATAACATTCATCATCCACACTAACTTTTATCAAATGGATTAGTAATAGTATTTGGAAGAATCTTATGTCACTTTATTTAAACTTTATGATATATGTCATATGTTATTAAGCCGTACAAGTTATGGAATCTAAGTAACAGGATTCTCTGATACTCTCTTGCTTGTGTTAACAAGATAAGTATTTCTCTGCTACTCAACGGACTAGATGAGTTATATACGTATTAGAAAATGCATGTTGTGTGAAAAGAAACATTTATACTTTCTGATCTTAGAACAAAATCACGAATATTATTTCCTTAGAATTCAAGTTATATAGTATGAGTTTGCTTTGTTAATTTGTAAGTTAGTTATGGAAACGTTTTTGGTTTAGTAATTGAACATTAGTAATTTTATTGTTTATATTAAATATCTACTATTATAAAATTTTAATGTAAAATATACAACAATAACAAGAAAAAAAGCTAGTCTGAATTTTTAGTGTTTATGTTTTTTTATAAGTTTATGTGATTTGTTAATGATTTGCTAATCGCAAAGACTTGTGCTATGTGAATCTGTTTTTCGTTTAAACACAAAACTTGCCACATACGACATTTAGATCCACCAAACAAAATTTGTAACGAAAGTAAGAGACTTCTTGATGTTTGTTTCTATATACTTAACTTCAGATCCCAGTAAATTAAAATTTCTTAGTTATACATATTAAATGTTAATATTTTCACTTTAAGTGAAAGAATATCATTTACTTGATAGGCTAATGAATCGATAGTCCCTTAACAAAATTCGTTTATAATTAATAATGGAAGCGCCAAAAAGTTAATTACTTTGCACCGACGTTATGAATCTGCATGGCTTAATTTCTTAGTTTTGTTTATGTGATAAATTAATGATATATAAACATTATTAATTTTATTATTACATAGCTAGAAAATCCATCAAACATTTTAATTACTACAGTACAGTTTTTGTATATTATTAAAAAAAGTACTTCTTACTTTGATTTCTTCAATGTTGGAATCTAAAATTATATAAAATTTATTAGAAGGACGATTATTCGTTGACTTTGTGAATATTTCATTCACGAGTTGTTACTAATTAATAAGCATTTGTAAGAGGATACTAATTTTTTTGTGTGGATATTCTTGCAATATCACTCATGAGATTTGTTTAATTGAGTTTATGTATTCAGAGAAAATTTGATGATTCCACTTGTTTAGCCATTTTAACTACACGAATGTGAATGTATATATAGCAAAGGAGTGAAAATGAAATCATAAAAGTGTGAAAAAAGATTAAACAGTAAAGGAAAAAATCGAAGGAAAATAAATAAACGAGACATGATGGTAAGAAAATGTCGGTGAAAATAAAAAGAAGATAAAGAAAATAAAAATATTGTCGAGTCTCTGACAAAGCTCGCGTGCCGATCAATAATTTAATATTCGTATTTTGTCTCGATTTACAATAACATAAAGTTTTTTCTTTTTTTAAAAAAATAATTTCGTAAAGTTGAGTCCAAAAACTTCTGCCCCTTTGGTTTTATCAAACTACTCCATCTACCGTACGTTTTCTATTTATTTAATTTATCTTTTCGGGTTATTCTTTTTATATTTTCCAACAAATTATACACTTTAGGATTATTCGTTTACCTAAAAAACTAATAACAGACGAGAATAAAATCAAATCATGCAAAAACAAAAGGCTGAGTTTATGAGTCACACTTCTTTATTAGCTTCAACACGAATTTGAGATGCTTATTTACCAAAAAAGAAAAAAATAGAATTTGAGATACTTAGTCATTGACATGACGTTTCTATGTGTTGTGAGTATCATTATTTAATTTTATTAAAAATCATACGAGTGGTAAAATCATAAAAGCGTTATTGATCGAGTGATTGAAAGTTTTTATCATAAAAAAAATGACAAACGACTGTTGAAATAGTTATACCACTTTCACTCGAAATCATTCTTTTCTTCACTATTTTTTCAAATTTACAATGATTACCGAAATGTGTAAGCATCAGAAACAGAAATTATTCAGTTTTAATGTGTCAAAGTAGACAATAATTTTTTTTATTATGATTATCAGTTCATCAACATAATCAATGTTCTAATACAAAAGGATCTGATAATATTATAAAAAAATTACAAATAAAAAAATGAAAAAGAATATAACACATTAAATGTCATATTTGTTATTTCTGGATGGGATATATTAATTTCATAAGACTAGATTGTACGTACCAAACATGGAATCTTATTTTTGTGCCCATATTTTTAATTAATTACGTCTGTAATTCATATTTTAAAAAAATAATAATTTCGTGGACCCCAAAACTAAATAAGATCCTCATGACAAATGCCAATCTGACACACACAAAAGTTATGTCGCCATGGTATAATGCATGACACAAAAAATAATTCACAAAAAAAGAAAAAAAATCACGTGATTATATTTAGATACAAAGATGAGACATGTTTAAGGACTCACTTACTCGTAGCACATTACTCTTTGAATCCATATTAAACACTGTTACGAGTATTCCATAATAAATATATTAATTTGGTCAACTATATTAGAATATTTCCCTTTTATTATTAATATGAAAACAGTCAAAATTAATACTATATAGATGAAGTTTATGGATATTATTAGGCGTGGAGGTTAATAGGAAACGCACCAATCAATACAAAAAGGCACCCATCAATCAGAACTAAAGTTGTAACACAAACCAAAAAATCACATATATTCCATCCCTTTTAAATTATGTTTTTGTAAAAAAAATTATTCTTACAAAATAAATATTGTTTTATAATTTTAATCTAATTTTCTAATTAAACATTCATTCTATCCTTAATTAAAAATTAATAAATTGAAAAACATTATTGAATTCTAATAGTTAAATAAAAGTAAAATTGAATATTTTATATTTTTAAATTTGTAAAGAAAAGCTTAAATGACATATTAACTAAAATGGAAAAAGATAGTTATAAAATACTATTCCAAGACAGTTATATAGACTTTGATACAAATAGCTTTCAGTATTTTTGGTAGATTGGAGTGTAATAACTTTTTCTTCTTTATTGAGTAAATATGAGTACAAGTACCTAGTAAAGAAATTAACTGTTTTTTCTTGTTTGAATTATTAATTTGATGAATGATTCAAAAGGACAGTAAATAGCTCAGTAGGACATCATGGAACAACTATTAGGTGTTTTCAAATATTTAATATATTTTTAAACCATGGAAGATCTATTAGGTGTTTTCAAATATATGTTCATAAAAGTCGGAAAACGCAAACATAGTTTTGGCAGCAAAAATATAGGTTTTATGTTTACTCAACTACAATAATAAAAAAAAAGTCATTCTAAGGTCAACAAATTTGGGCCAATATTCCAAATAGATGTATCTTTTTTTCTTTATTGAAACGTCGTATTTGTCATAAATACAGTTCTAGAACATTGGATACACATATATACATGAAGTTAGATGCTTGTGTGTATGCCAACATTGCCAAGTGTATGATTTATATATGCTGTATATATACAATCTCTGAATTCTATTTGAGATCAAAAAATAGAGAACAATATGTTAATATGATCATCGATATCCTAAGTTAAACGTATACAAGCTTGACACGAACAAGACCACTATTTCAAGAAACTATGTACGAGGACGATACAGCCAGTACAAGAAATATATATGCAATATCATCACACTATTTATGACAGATCTAGTCGTACATGAATCGCTGACAGAGTCAAATGATTTTTTTTTTTGAGTTAAAAACAGAGTTGAATGATATTTGGAATACAAATTTAGTATAAGATTCACCGTAATTTTTCTTTGTTGGGGTCCAATTATTATCTTTTTTTATCACATAAAATTACCCTTTTATGTCGCCAAATTAATAGACATAAAATATGTTTTTTTGACCAAAAACCATTGATTAAATAAAAAGAAAGTAAAATAAGCATTTGATGTTCCAGTCTACATCAAGAAGGGGAAGTCATCAAATGCCACTTGGACTCCGACGAGAAAAAAAAATTTCAAGTGGGGTGCTTGTTGGCTTTTAGTATCATATTGACCACAAATGTATATGCTTTTAGTTCTAAATGATTATGTACCGAATAAATTATATAGATGTGTGTGTGAGAGAGAAGGATCTAAGAGTTTTTAACAAAAAAAAAGATCTAAGGCATGATGCATAAGCATTTGGAAAGATTTATGCCTAAATAATAATTTTCTTGGTAGATATTCAAAATTTTTAAATGTCATATTACTTATATATGTTTCGATTAAAAAATTTCAGGTTGTTCAGTTAGTGATTCCTTATTCAGATGATAATTCATTTTGGATGCATTTATGAATGGTTTTTCAAGTTTTTTTTTGGGGTATGAAGATTGGTTTCAAGAGGAAGCAATAAGTTTGATCTTTTTTTGTCTAACTTTTTTTTTGTCAACCAACAAGCTTGATCTTAAATTCTTTTTTTTTGGAATATGAGAGTGTTTGTTTGCTCATCCATATAATTTACCTGAGTATAGATGATAATTATTGTTCGTTTAGTACGTTTTAAAGGACCATCCAGATAAATCACTTGAGTGATTTTCTAAAACTCATCTAAAAATTTTGAATATATATGAATAAGTTCAAACAATGCATTTGTTATAATCTCGAATCATAACACCAAATTTCATACTAAAAAATACTTTTTAGTATTATTTTAATAATTTTATGATTTCAGTGTAATAATAAAACTTTAATATGTATTTTTTAATCTTAATCAATTTGGATATTAATTAGGTTAGTTTGAAAAACATTAATTACAATTAAAACCTCATAGTATTAAAAAGAAAAAAATACTTATGTTATTTATTTTGTAATTAAAACTTTGTTGAATTAAGAACAATAACTTAATTATATTACTTAATCAAAAAGCAAAATAATAATAGTACTTTAATATTTAGTGTTATGAATAGTGGCACATCAAATATAATGTAACATTGTTCATAAAACACTAAAAAAAGTTGTTTAGTATAAATTATACAGTTTTATTAAAGTAGATTTTACATTAAATTTGGTGTATGTCGTTCCATTTGAGCTGCTCCCAGTCTCTCGATATTTTTGACAAAATCAAAAAGTATGTAGTGTGTTTAAGCCCCAAAAATAAAATAAAAAAGATATTGGCAAAAAAAAAGAATAGAGAAAATATCTGACAAGCTGCCCGAAATCAGAGAGTAACTATAATCAAACTGACACGGGCAAATATAAAAAATGCTGCCCGTCGGGCAATCCTCAAACTCCAATAGAAGAGTCGTCTCTCTTTATCTCCGTCTCTCTCTTTTTCTTTTTTTTAAATTCACTTTCAAAAAACAAAAAAAAGATTTTAAAATTAATATCTCAATGCAAATGGCCCTATCAATGTGTACATAAATGTGAAACTTCCCTCTTCTTCTCCATTGTAATCCCCAAAGCCAAGAAGGCCCAACCACCGTTCTGCGTCACCGTGGCGCTTAATTCTCACGGCGGAGCGCCTCACCGGTGGCAGACGGTGTCGTGATTCCTATCCTTAAGCTTCCAATCATCTCTACCTGCGTGTCTACTGTCTAAGAGAAGCTGAGATGGGGCAGAGCATGAGCTGTGGTGCGAGACCGGAGCACGGGATATTCGCCTCCGTTCAGTGCGGCGACATCGTTACTGTTCGCCGTGTGATGGCGACGGATCCGAGTCTTTTGCATCAGACCACTGCTTATGATCGTCACTCCGTTCTCCATGTCGCTGCCGCTAGTGGCCAGATCGAGGTTAGTTTTTAGTAGGTTTTCTCCGGGATCTCGCCGGAATCTGGTGGTTTTTGTTTCGGATTCGTGGAGTTTGAGCTTGATTGATGGACCTGGATTTCCGAATCTTTTGTTAGATTCGATTTTACTGATGCATTTCTGATGTTTCCTAACTCTTTTGCAGATTTTGTCTTTGCTTTTGGAACGATTTACGAATCCAGATATGTTGAACCGTCACAAGCAGGTTTGAAAATAACATCTGATTCGCATTGATCTGGTTGTAGTTTACTGGAATCTTTGACCTCATTTCTCGCTGCGATTCTTGTAGACTCCGTTGATGTTGGCTGCGATGTATGGGAGGATCTCTTGCGTGAAGAAGCTCGCTGAAGTTGGAGCTAATGTACGCCCCAAAAAATGTTTCCTTTATCTTCTTCTACCTTCTTACAATCGAATTCGGGATGTGGATTGAAATTTGTGGTTGATCTTTCTCGGGAATCTGCAGATTTTGATGTTTGATTCTGTCAATCGAAGAACATGCTTGCACTACGCAGCTTACTATGGACACGCTGATTGTGTTCAAGCCATTCTCTCTGCTGCACAGTCAAGTCCAGTTGCTGTTCATTGGTGGGTCTCTTTCCTAATATTTGATTAGTTTTCTTGAACATTCTGCATTTTAAAATCAAACTCCTGAATGAAAAATTTACACTTTTGGAATTGAATTTTTTCTCAGGGGATATGCACGATTTGTGAATATAAGAGATGACAAAGGAGCAACACCGTTGCATCTAGCTGCACGGCAGAGAAGGCCTGAGTGTGTGAATGTTCTGTTGGACAGCGGTTCTCTTGTTTGTGCTTCTACTAGCGTATATGGGTAATGAATATATCTTTTCCATTGAAACCAACATTTGTTAGAAGTTTCAATTTTTTGGGACTAATCCTCCAAGCTTTGTTGAAACAGGTTTCCAGGGAGCACACCTCTTCATCTGGCTGCTAGAAGCGGATCTATCGATTGTGTCAGAAAATTGCTTGCTTGGGGTGCTGATCGTCTTCAGAGAGACGCTTCTGGGTATTTAAACATTCTCTATTGCCACTTTCCTAAGTTTTGTTGAAAATCTCATGCTAGTTTCGCTTATCTCTAACTGCTAAATCATTGGACAGTCATTTGTCATCTTGTAGAGAATTAACTTGTATCTTGAAATCATTTTTCAGGAGGATACCCTATGTGGTTGCCATGAAACACAAACACGGAGCATGTGGGGCGTTGCTTAACCCATCTTCTGCAGAGCCTCTGGTCTGGCCATCGCCGTTAAAGTTCATCAGCGAGCTTAATAATGAGGCAAAACTGCTCTTAGAGCAGGCTCTGATGGATGCTAACAGGGAGAGAGAGAAAACCATCCTTAAGGGAACTGATTATTCCTTACCATCACCCTCTTTCTCTGACACCGCCTCAGATGATAACATGTCCGAGGTACTATTTACACCCTATTACTTGACACAAGGCTGTCAAGTGTTTTGTTTGCGTTTAAAACAATCGCAACCTTAGTTTTCTTTTACTTAAATGCAATATTAACGCCGTATCAAAACGTGTCTATAGGTGAGTGATTCGGAACTGTGTTGCATTTGCTTTGAGCAAGTATGCACGATCGAAGTCAAAGACTGTGGTCACCAAATGTGTGCGCAATGCACACTTGCACTGTGCTGTCACAACAAACCAAACCCAACGACATCAACCGTGACTCCACCGGTCTGCCCATTCTGTAGAAGTGTCATTGCACGGTTAGTCGTCGCCCAGAACAACAACGACAAAAGCAAGAGCCAAGATGAAGTTGTTGATCGCGAGGTAGGTGATGTTAGCTCCTCAAAACTCAGAAAGCATAGAAGATCAATAAACCTTGGTGAAGAAAGCAGCAGTTTCATGGGACTATCAAGCATTGGATCGTTCGGAAGGATAACCGGTCGTGGCTCGGGAAGGATCGCAGCGGACAACGAACTGATAGACAAACCGATATTGTGAGGATCGATCTCCCGTATCTGAACAACCGAAAATTACAAGAGTTAAGGGGTGAAATCGTGAGAATGTATAAAATATAGATGAATTTATGTAGATCTTTTGTGGTGGGGGTGGGAGATTGAAATAAGGGAAAGAAGAAGTGGAGTTGTGTAATGCAATGATTTGTTGTTTCTTTGATAAGTTTGGCCAAAAAAAAAATTGGTTTGTTGTTATTATTTGGTTAGCTCCATCCATAATCTTCTTGTCTTTGTCTCACTTGTTTTTGCTGAGAAATTATATAATATAAATTTTTTTTTGTAGTTTCCTACAATAAAATGTAAAGGCTGATTAGACTTTTAGCCTAATTTTTTATTTTTCATAATTAAAAATGGACAATTTGGATGTGAACAAATGTTATGAGAATGGCTGCTAAGTTGCCAACGGAGAAAGAGTCATAAAAAGAAGAAGAAAAGAGTCTTTGGGTGGTGTTTGTTTTGGGGATCGTTGACCCTACATGATCCAATCACTTTCTTTATCTATCAACTTGTGTTCTCCAACAAAAATATAATTAGTTTTGAAATTTGTTTTTGGCTCTTTGCTTAACTAAAATATCTGTATTTTTTTTAAAAACATTAGTCAAATTGTTACAACTAAGTACATACACATTGTTACTTTTTGTTTATTCGTTCGTTCGTTCGTTGAAAATTAGTTTATACGTCAAGACTTACTATTGAGTCATAGTAGGAAAAATAAACCTAGTGATTTATTATGACAATATAAAATTAGACAAACGAAGAAAATGAGTGCTATATCTTTTTTTTTTACTTTTTAGGTTTATATCTAAAAGACTAAAACGTGTTTGAGCCGAAAGAGTAGGTTAAATCTATGTCGAGAAGAGGGGAAAAAGTGAAAGAAAAAGGGAGAAATGATCCTAATAATAAATAATTTGAAAATAAAAATAAAGAAAATCACAATACTTAACCTAACACCTACTGAAATTTCAAGTATAAATAGAAATATAATATACTTTAGCGAAGCAAATAAAAGTAACGATTATAAATTATAATAAAAAATAAAACACAATTGTTTTATTATTGGGTTGAATGGTTCCTTTGTTAAAAGCATTAATAAGTTAAAATAAAAACTGTAATCCATTCGACGTAGCTTCAAATATTCATTTGTTAGATTATCAATATGTAATCAACTACTTACATTACATGTGATCATGATAAACAATTTCAAAAATGATTCGACAACTACAATTACTTCGACAATACACGAGTTTACGATAAATACTTCTACCTACACTATATCTATGATAGATAATTCTCCGTAACATACAAAATCACGATAAATATCTCTACATACAATATGCTCATATAAGAAAATTAAACCCTAACTAAACCCAAAAAGTTTTACAAAACAATACATATTACATAAAAACCAACATTTTTTTCTATTATTTAACCAAAAATCTAAATTTTATCAAGAAAAATATACACGTTGAATTTAGAATTAGCTCATAATTTTATTATTTGGATCCGGTTTTAAACTATCAAAATATCTGAATTTTTAGGATAGATTTTGAGTTAGATTTTAGATTGAATAATTCAACCTTAATCTCAATGATTCAATTTACCGTAGTTTGACGCTTTGACGTGTCTCCTAAACTTACTTAATAATTCCACTCCTAATACAATCATATTTGACATTTCAATTCTAAAACTGGTAGGAGCCACTTTTGTTGCTGAGTCTAATTCTCGGGTTATGGGACCCGACTGGTTGATGAAGGCAAATGTAGATTAGATACTTTAACCCACCGAAATGTTGAGCATATAACATCAGGCCAGAAAATTCAAAACTATATACAGTTAATTTTCAACAAGATTTTTCATTTAAAATCAATGAAAATTTGTTAATCTACTATTACCAAATGCCAATCAATTTAATATATATTATAAGTTATTTCTAGAAATCGGAGTTCATTAAAATATCCACACCTAATAAAATATCTTTTATTATGTTTTTGCTTTAGTTATGTTCAATTGGATTTGACTACTATATTTTCAATAAAAGGATTTAAATTATGTTAAAGTATAACGATATTTTCTATAAATGATATGTGAATAAAATGTTTTATAGTAAGAATGATTTCAAAATTATAGTATATATCGGTAACTAAAATCACAAATAAAATATAATATGCTTATACGACAAATAAAAGTTTATTAGGTTGTTTTCTACGTTATTAGCATTGAATAATTTTATTTAATTAATATTATTTTATTTATAAATAAAAATTTGATTGGTGATTTGATTTAATTATACTTCTTTACTTTTCATTATTACCAATTATTTTCAAGTTGAAATCATAAAAATTATTTTTATTTGATTTTATTCCTATTTGGATAAAAAAAATTTCATTTGATTTGGATTTTTTTAGGTTTTAGTCAAAAATAAATTTTAAATTGTATATAAAATTGTATATAAAAATTTAAATAAATCATATTTATATATCATGTATATATAACTAAATATATAAAATTGTAAAAAATTTGGTTATTTATTTTGTTTTGGCTAAAATACACTAAACTAATAAAAAAACGTATTTTGATTTATTTATAAACCTGACTTTCAAAGAATCAATTGCTCAGAATAAAATATTCTATTGTGATTAATTTTGAATAGGTTCAACAACTCAAACAACTAATTTTTTTTTTGTTAGACTGATTAAATGGATTTAGAAAAACTTTAAATAACTAATTATTCACAAAAAAATATTGGTAAATATTGAATGATTTTTTTTTGTTAAGGCACAATTATAATTGATTTTGACGAATATAATTTGTTTTTAAAAAATCAGAAAATATTTTGAAAAAAATGGAAATTTTTTAATTTAGATATTATTATAATATATAATTATATCTTATTTATATGAGCCAAAATATAAAAACAACTATCTAAACTTTTTGAAAAAAGAACTTAGATGTTAGTAATAAGATATTTATTTTTTCGCTATTAAAATATAATTTTAAAAACAATCTAAAAAGAGAAAATTAAAAAATAGCATTAATAGTGAATAGTCATATTAATTTTAATTGGTTGTACGTACTTATATAATTGATTTCTTTTAAAAATAATTAATGTGAAAATGATGTATAGTAAACTGATTTGTCAAATAATATTATAGAGATTTAATAAATGAAAATATTTATTGAGAAGAAATAAATTATTTACATGTTGATATAATATGATCCAATGAGTTTCTAATCGCAATCACTTTCGTACTACACGAAAAATATCTTCATGTAAAGTAAAATATATGTATATATATCTTGATTTAAATATTTTGTTTTCCAAGTAGTCATGGTGTTTGGTCATAGCCTCACAGGACTCACGTCACCTTGTACATATGTGTCAAAGCCAACGAAATAAACGTCTCAATTTTCATATATGAAAAATCCAATATTACAAAATTCTCACACTTGTCATCTTAATTCCAAATAATACAAAAAACATTCAATCACTAACTTCGATATAACCTACTTAGGCCCCATCAAGTTTTGACGAGACAATTTCAGAATTCGTATTCCCTTATTTAAGAGGAAAAAAGATCAAAAAACTTATACTCAAAAACTTACATGAATTAATAAAATAAGATATGAATTTGATTATTTTTCATTGAACGTATGAACTAAATTTATTACTATAGAAACATGCTGTTCGGGCAGAAATATATCATCTCAGAAAGTCAGAAAGAATCTGACATAAACATGTTATCGACTGCTTTACTTACTGTTTCATCTGGCTCCTTCCTATTGTATTACATGCATTCCTTTAATTATTATTTCCGTATTCATATTATTATTTACTATCAAAATTATTCGAAGTCAAATCATATGTATTATGTCCCCTCCTTCAATTTATTTTCGTGCTCCATTCTTATCGTTCATTTGAGTTTCTAAAATAAATATGCAACAAATGGGTTGTGTAAAACAAGGCAATAACCTTGTTTCTAATCACTTGTTTCTCGCAATGGTAAAGAAAATACTATACTAAGAATCTGATGCAGATGTTTTGTCTAATATACCAATGAAAGATGCTTCAAAAAGACAAGCAGACAAGATCATTAGAAGTGGTTCACAGTTAAAATGATGGATAAAAATTGTCTATATTGTAAAATTAATCATAGGGTTTAGAAGCAGTTCACATATAACACATTTCTTAATTCGAACAATCAACATGAGATGAGAGAAAGACCTCGTTAAAAGTTTCTTAGGCTTCTATTTGTCTTTCCACTCAGGAAGGTGGTCTTGAGCTGCGGAGTTTGGTAACCTGGAACAAAACTTTATACCTGCGATTAGTTTGGATGTTGTTTGATAATTCAAAACTCTTTTTAAGTCATATGGATTAATACTTACATGATTAAAGATGAGAAAGATTGGAGCATTGAGGGAAACAAGCAATCTTCTTGGACATGGACAGCTCTTCTCAGCCTTAGGCCCCTAGCAGCTATGTTCGTAAGATATCATCTCGGGAATGGAGTCAAGGCTAGTTTCTGGTTCGGCCACTGGCTTCTGATCTGACCGCTATTACATACCTTCGGTGAAAACGGTTCTAGGGAATTTGGCGTCTCAATCACCTCGAATGTTAGATCTTGCTCTTCAAAATTGGATGGATTGAGACCAGATAAATCACGAGGTACTGAAAAATTTCAAACTCGGTTAACTGTTGTTGTTCTGATGTTGCTATCAACGACTACAAACTCTTACTTCTGGCCAACCAATGGAGAGGAACGTAAGTTCTGGGAAGTGGTTCGGCCGAGATACATTTGACATGCGTTTAGTATGTGAGTTGCTCACTTGGACCGCCTTCTCATAAGAGATCGTTTGGTCTTTTGAACCCTTCAAATAGATATCCATTGTTGTTTGCGTAACCTTTATAAAGAGAACATAGATCATCTGTTCTTAAGATGTGAGATTAGCCAGCCATGTAGCTTGATTTCGTCTCTATAGCTCTTTCTGCTTCTCTGACATTGTTCAATTAGTATTAATATTCTTTTATATGAAATTCATAACTCAACCAGGGAATAACCGTTTTACGATCAGCTCGTCCTATTAAAAATAGACTTATGAAGCTATTACTTGATGAAACTTAAAAAAAAAACAATGGTTTAACTTGTACAAAATGTAGCCTTTCACTATGCTAGTTTGCTGCATCAACTTTAATTTGGACGAAAACAAATGTAATCTGTATGATTGTCAAATCTTGATAAGCCACCTTTATGATGGAGAATTTGGTCTTCGGTTTGGTCTTGGGCTTGGGCTTGGGCGTGGGCTTGGTGTTGGTCTTGAGCTTGGGCTTGGTGTTGGGCTTCTATCCAAATTATGCGTAGACAGAAAATTACTTTCGTTATATTATAAACTCTTACATGACGGTAATTTGCATAAGTAAATTAATTTTTATTAATAATTAAATTGCACAACGTTGGATAGGCCATTTTGATACTTGAAAGTCGGCAAAATGGGAAAACACGTTCGTCTTGATGTCAGTGATCAAAGCATTTAAATCTTTTTTTAGTTGACAAAGTTCCATTGAAGTTTTAAATATATTTTCAAGACTTAATTTCACTTTTACATAACCAAAGTAAATTCACCATCTCTACTCTGCTTTCCAATGCTTATAATTTACGTATGCTAATTACTAATTACCGATTATTTCCAATGTAAACAATACAATAAACTCACGAGAAAGAAAAAAAAAGCATGCAAAAAAGCGTATGCGCCTCTAAAATATTTCACGGACAATCTTACAAAAAAACGAAAAGCCTTGTCACTACTTGTCAAAAAAAAAAGAAAGAGAACAAGATGTTAAATCAAATAAACAAAAACTGAAATAGTATCTCACTACATTATATAACTCATAGTTTATTACAATTTTGGTTTTAAGTAGCTACGTTATACATACATATTGAAAACCATCATATATGTTTGGCTTTCTTAATTTTGTTACCTAGAGATGTTGAATGAAACATACAATCAATCTCTCTAGAAACATTCAGAATGATCATTCTCTTGCTTCTATAAGAATCTCGAACCTTCAAACTTCTCGACGGGACTACCTTAGGCTTCCTCGGTGCCGGTGGACAAATATTTGGAATCTTCGGGAGAATCTGATCGAGGCGTGTAGGAGTCTTACATAAATCTTCTTCTTCTTCGTCTTCTGATTCCTTCTTTATCTTAACTCCTCCTTGGCGTGAGCAATTATTTATCTCTTGGACTTTAGTTTCAAGATCTTGATCTGGTCGGAATTCTTGAATG
Organism: Schrenkiella parvula; assembly: GCA_000218505.1. Classification (NCBI taxonomy): domain Eukaryota; kingdom Viridiplantae; phylum Streptophyta; class Magnoliopsida; order Brassicales; family Brassicaceae; genus Schrenkiella; species Schrenkiella parvula. Next base: position 13,216,822 of record CM001190.1, on the reverse strand, counting down.
CTTCGGTCTGAAAACCCTAAAGAGGGTACACGAAGGAACCCTAGTTCTGTTTCACAGAGACTGTTTTGATCCGAGAAACCCATCTTTCAGAAGAAACGTAGCTCAAACGTAAAAGGTGAGGAGGTTATGATGTGAGAGAGAGAAAGAGAGAAGAAACTGAAGAAAGAGAGAGATAAAGAGTTTATGGCTTTAGTGGCTTAATTTGGTTTATATAATGGTAATACAATGTACGTGTTGTTATTAATTGTGTATTTGTAAAATAATTTAATTTGAGAACATTCGGGGTTTTAGTTAATGTTTTGAGGGATCCGATGCAACAAATATACTTTATATATATGTAAGCTTGCTTTTTAATATAGTAAGGTTTTCGTCAATTTGGTTAATCTCTATATACCAATCACATGTTTCTCGCCTTTTAAGGTCACATTTTGCTTTAAGATGCAGAAGATTATTTAACCAAACATAAATATTTGAATTAGATAAGAATAGTAGAATGTTAAACCTCTTTCATTTTAAGTTCTTCCAATTGACAAAAAACCAACAATTAAAATATAAACTCATGTCATTCCTTCTAAATTTTCACAAAAATCATGTATTGTAAAACAAGTTTTTATTCCAATAATTAAATTAAATTAGCAAAAACATATATAATAATTGTGTAAAGATAAAAGAAAGCTTCAAAGCGTATTGACATGGAAACGGGAAAAGGCCAATTTTGTTGGTTGAAAAGAAAAAGGTCAATTACTTTCCTTTATTCATAAGCTAAAAGAAATTATTGAATTTAGTGTCCAAAGTAAGATAGCATGTCTCTTTCATCTTATTCAAATTGGTTAAAATCATCATTTTCTATAATACTTACTCTCTTTCTCTCTCTCTGATCCTAACTTTGATGCATGTGAACATCGATCTCACATGCCTTGTAATGTTATCACACCCACCTATACATATACATAGACTCATATCACCATATCTCTAAGTATTACCCATTAATATGATCTATCATACATCCATTACCTTTTGTGTGTATATCTTGTCTTGATCGATTTTAACTGACAAAATTTAAAGAATCGTTATATAGTAGAATCTATTGCGAGTAAATAACGATCCGATGACATTAAAACTATCCACCTAACTGACAAAAATCTTAAATGTTTATGATACAAAGTTTAGATTCTATCGACATATCTCAACATTTGTCAATGAAAAGCAAGAAAGGTAACGAAAGTCAACACTAATAATAGATATTGTACATGTTTTGTCTCTGTTATGTATAAACTAATAACAAAACAAACAAAGATTTGGCTAGAGTAATTGTATATCGTCAGGATTTTATTAGATTAAGATGTCTAATATTGTAATGTTGTCTCTTAACAACACAATAGGAGACAAGATAATCACGTACGAATTGTTTAAAGAAAAAAAAACACATAAAAATATTATTTCAGTAGCTTTAGAGAAGTGACGATTTGTTATACTACTTGGTAGAAAAAGTTTGTTTTCTTTTTCAAATTTCTAAAGACTCTACTTCCAAAAAGTAAATAGATCCAAGATTTCTTCACGTAGATAGAAAACGTTTCAATCAAATCCCAAGAGAATCTTTTAATAATCCTAACCAGACAAAATAACAAAACAATTAATATTAAAATAAACATTATAAATTACTATAAATAAAATCATCTGAAATATATAGAATCGATGGAACTAATATAAGTATAGAAGAAACACATCATAATAATATTTCAATGTTAGTTTAATATTAAGGCTATCAAATTTTCATTAATTTTGTAATACTCAATTGAAACATTTTTCTATAAAAGTATGTTGGTGGACTAAATAAATCAACACAATCTTAAAAACAAAAAAGAGTGAAAATTGGAGTTTGTTAGATTTGTTTTAGATCACATTTTTATCACCATCTACCACCAAAATTATATCATTTTTTTTCAACAAGTAACAAAGAGATTCAGCAACTGAAGCTAAGCAGACAATTTAACTTCTTGTTCAGAAAATGTTAAATTTCAGATAACAATCCACTTTCAGCAGTAAAAATGGATAAGTAAAACAAAAGTTAAGCACACACTCTTATGGTCATGGAGCATAATTGAATTCTATCTCATGCTCAATCATTTTGTCTCCCATCTTCTACTTTCTCAATTTACACTTCTTCTTTCTTCGATTTTGTTCTTGTATGGTTTTAGTTTCAATTTCAGTGTAATTACAATCATTGACGATTAATAATGTAGTTTTGGCCGCACATATGTCTCTATTGGACAGCTAAAGATCATTACAAAATCTTGTCTTGTTCTTACATGATTTGTCCAAGAACTTATTATTTGTTTATAATAATATATTTTATGTAGCGCCAAAGAATTTACACAGTTCACAAATGTTTTGATCGTTTATTCATTTCAACCCATGTATTCATTTTATATCAACTTTCAACAGATAAGATCTTATATTCAATAAAATTATTTAGATACAAATGTATTCTTCATATTATTTAATGGAATTAGACTCAAAGTGAATATCTTTAAGTTTCAGGATATCCGATACACAAATTATTATAAGGAATGATAGGTTTTTCTGTTATTGGAACTCAATTTTAAAACAAATTATTTTGATATTTTACTTGAAAAAAATTTCGGCAAATTATTTCGCCACAATAACTAGCCTATAACTAAAGCACTGTGCTTATGTTAGCATACACCAAGCAATATAAACCGAATTGAAGTTGTATTTTTTGTAGAACAAATGTTTAAAATAAAGAATTGCAATATTTTTTGTTGACAAAATGGAAACAAACGTTTACAAATAAGAGGAAGAAAATTATTAATTTGGGGGAAGTTACAAACTAAAATTCTACTAAAAAACAATGATATAGCTAAATAAATGGATTTTGCCGATTTTCATGAGTCTTGATCCCAAAATTCCCAAGAAAAACATATTTACTTGAAGTTTATGGGATAAAACAACCCCATAAACCTCTTACGGTGTCCGGTCATAACGGATTTTGAATCCATGTAATGATTGTTTGAAAGTCCTCTTGTTACCACTATATGAACACATTATTTTGTGTAATTATCTAAAGAGTGTGTATATATATTTGGATACATTTATCGGTTTATGTTAAAATCAATCAAAATACTTATATCCAAACTTGTAGAAGAGTATACTACTTTAAATTCCATTAGAGAGAAAACAACTAGATTTCAATCCCATATTTAGATTAAAGAAAAATATGTATAGGAGTAGTAATCACATCCCACTTATCCTAATTACTTGCATAATTCTTTGTATAATAGGATTAATCCGAAACAAAATTATCTTATATTTGTCCATCCAATCCATAAATCTTAACTCTTTTTGTTTAACGGCTATCTTTAACTCTTCTATAAGTTGTTGAAACCAAAATTGTACTTATTTAAATTTTTTATGGTCACCAGAAATTATTTTGCAACCAACTGTCCAAATGATTCATGAATATTATTTACGTTTACAGTCGGAACACAATAAATGGAACCTAGTACTCAATTTGTGCAAATGAAAAAGACTTGAAATCTTTTATTTCACATACATCAATCAAATTGATAAATTGTGAAAGTGAGAGACTAGAAATGTAGGGAGTGGGGTTACAAATTTAGGTAAAGGGTAAGAAATAAAACAATTCATCGAAAACTAAAAAGAAAATTTATTTCAGAGACATCAATTAAATCACTGTTTAAATAAATATATATATATATATATATATCTTACAACTATATCTGTTTGTCTATATTTCTTTTCTTCTATAGAAATTTTGCAAATAACTTCTTTCTTTTTGTTGAAAATAATTGTTTAAAAGCTACAATACAAAAGCAAAGAAAATTTTCTTTAAATCGAAGATCCGGGCCTAGCCCGATGGATGAGCAAGCCCCTTTGCTTGACCGGCCCATCATGGCCCATCACCAATGGAATTGTTTCAAGAGACGCAACTAGTGTCTTCTGTGACCAATTTGTCTTTCACTGAACTACCACAACACTCCATGACCGCATTAGCAGGAGCTCTAGTCTTAAGAATCATTTCCTCAAACTCATCTTCTGGATCAGATAACGCGATGATTGCTCCTCCAGCTCCAATGGAAGCTTCATCCTCATGTATCACCACTGTTCTTATCACAATATTCAGATCAAACGTACCATTATACGAGAAATACCCGATTGAGCCAGAGTAAAGGCCTCTCGAACAGTTCTCTAGCGAATCAAGAATCTCTACGGATCTTAGTTTTGGAGCACCGGTCATTGAACCGCCAGGGAAAGCTGCTTTTACACATTCAATCGGACTAATATCTGATTTTTTCAGTCCACGGACCGTGCTCACCATAGTGTGTACTGTTGTGTATGTTTCCACGTCCATGAGGTTAGGCACATGGACTGAGCCAGGCTCACAGACACGCCCGAGATCATTCCTCAGAAGGTCAACAATCATCAGATTCTCGGCTTGATTCTTCTCACTGTTACAAGACAGGGGAAGAAAGAAAGGTTATATGTCTGTGTAGCATTGACGTTAGAAACAAAATGTAAAACGCTTCCATAAATCTCCAGAAAATCCAATAATGCTTCTCGAGAATTGGCGTTACCTTAGTTTCAATTGCAATTTAAGAAGTTCATCTTCTTCAGGTGTGGAGCCACGAGCTATTGTACCCTTAATCGGCTTTGCTTCTAGCATCCCATTTCTGTCCAGCTGAAGAAACCTTTCAGGGGACGAACAGCATAAAGACAAATTTGCATTTGAGAAGTTGAGAAAGGCTGCATATGGTGCTGGATTCCTCTCTCTCAGGTGGAGATAGAGTCCCAAAGGATCAGTATTCCCTATCCTACATCTGTTTTGAGTAGTCAGACAAAGCTCGTAGCTCTCCCCGTCTTTGATATACTGCATACACCTCTGAACATCGTTGATATACTGCTCCCGGGATTTGTCAGGGACAAAACCTGTTTTGCATTGAGATGAACCAATAGCAGGAAGAGTTTGATCCTTCCACTTTGTTGTGGACGAAACCCTCAGGCTAATGAGCTTCTCTTCAGTATCCTTCAGGAAAGAGGTCTCTGCAATGCCCTCTTCGTGAAGAGATAATACATAAACGTCATCAAGTTGATGATCAATGGCAACAACGTTATCCGCAAAGAAAAAACATGCATCTGGAGCGCTGGATTTGTGACGATTAATTGGCATTCCACATTCGACTTTAATATCATACCTGCAATACAAGAAAAGATATTTACACATTTCTTCCAGAAGTCTCCCATGGTAAGGCATTAGAACCAAGTTGTCCAATAGCAAGCCACTTATGGAAAAGGCGTAGTCTAAATGATCAAACACTTACCCAATACAACCTACGAATCCACCAAAGAAATCAAAAGGCAACCCTTCGAAGTCCTTCTCATCATAAGTGATAGATGAAAGTTCCTGGTAAAATACAGTTGAGTACGTTTTAACAATTTCACAGCGGAAAATATATCAACTCCATGATTGTTGAAACTATGCCTTATATGGTCCACTAGACCAGCTATGTCGTAAATTTACAGAGTGTTGGAAATGGAATCAACCAGAGTAGTTCCATACTAGAGTAAAGTCTTTCTCATACCTCACGCAGAAAATCAAGAAAGCCGTCTACCAAGAATCGTTTCTCAGTAGAACTCTGAGTATCTTCAATCAGAAGGTGTCCAGCATGTTTAGATGTAATCTCGCTGAAAAACAAAAAGTCATAAAAGTTTAATGTTTCAGTTCCCATGATTCTATGCATCACTGTGAGAGGATTATTAGTTCAGTCATATCAATATAGTCCCAATAACCAAAGCACGTAGGTCGATTATGAAAATTTGCAGGCGGAAGGGTTATGGCTCAAGTAAAAAAAGAACATAAACCTTTCCGCCGATAGAGAAAGGGTAGGTCATGCGTAAAACCTTTGATCAGATAAACTAAATGTCAACTGCTTCCAGAGGGATCCACCTTTACCGCCCATGAAAGAAAATCGGCCTCTAGCCTGGAACAATGTTATTGGAAAGAACATTTTTTAGAATCAAATAGAAGATATCTTGTCACGAGGTGAATAACACAAAAAAAAGAGAGGAAAAAAACAGTAATATCAATAGTAGCAACTTCAGGAGAATAGACTACCAACCTTGTCACTAGAAGAAGTATCCAGCCAAAAAGCATCTTTCCCTCTACTCTTGCCAAAGAGTTCCATGAATATATTTCTTGCTCCACCAACTTTATGAGCAAGACGTTCAAGCTTCTTCCATTTCAACCTCAGCAATTTTGCATGAGGTTTTGGGTATGATAAATCCACCAGATCGAAGACGTCTACACCATTTGTCTTGGCAGTAAACAGAGTCTTCTTAGGGCTCCCATAATAGCTAGAACCATTTCCTGTACTTCTCGTTCTAGAAAGTTCTTTCAACAATTGACAGGCACTAGGCACCTGCATGTTTGCTAAAAAATATTTATTATTCAGGAGAAGCTCCAAGACAGCTAATTATAAAGTAACGTTACAGGATACTAAAACAAATCGGCCTTAGAATGGAACAGAAGAGAGGCAGAAATCACAATCTATTACTAATGAAACTATTAAGCTTCAGAGAGCTCACCAGTGTCATTAATCTTTCTTCGACGCAAGGATGGAGATTTGCAGCGACTCCAATAATCCATAGTTATGTCTTTGAAATTCTTGAATATTTGGCTTCCATATGTGGTAGCAATACTTTCTGGATGAAACTGATAGAATAATGCATATCAAAGACAGCAGAACAAAAAGAAAACTAACTCTAAATATGATCCCTAATAAACATCAAACCTGTAAACCATAATGAGGAAAAGTAGAGTGCATGATGCCCATGAGAATGTGTCTATTATGTTTTCCATCAACATGGGACGAAGGCCAACAACTTTGGTTTCTCAACTTTTCCGAAACAGAAATGACAGATTCGTTCCCAGATGGGCCCACAGTGTCATCACAAATCGTCCACGCTATTGGCACGAGTTCGTTTGGCAGTGATTCCTTATCTATGATCAGCGAATGGTATCTCACAACCTGCAGAATCAAATCCCCAAGACAAATTTGTACTTCGTATCTAGAGAGATCAATGAATGTTGCATGTAAAAAAGTAGATGACCTGCCTTGAAATCAGAATTTATCCCGGATGGAATATCAGAAAACAATATGTTCCCATCATGTTCAATCCCACTACATGAAGTAGATGGAAATAGTGAGTAGTATATTTAGAAGATCTTGAAAATGAGAAATGGAGGAGATATGACCAAAACCAACAATTTTATAATTGTTTCAGTTGACAAAAATTCATTTCAGGAAACAGAGGTGGTTATTAGAAGGCACAGAAAGAGCATTAGAAAAGGCCCTCTATACTCAAAATTACATTCCTCAATACCTCAAACGTCCATGGACTGGTTCCGGGGCATGCACCACATGAGCTCCATGGACATAACCCAGTGCCTGTCAAAGCAGGTTCTCTTGGTTTACAGAAATTCCGGAGAGAGAGATAAACTACTCATTTTCATGACTATGCAAGAGCTAAGAGTGAATAGGCTCAGATATATCTTAATATTGTCATCTTTACGAAGGTAGCAGTACCTGGTGGCCAAGGCAGACGCCTAGAATTGGAATATCACGACATTCAAGTAAAAGGCGAAGACATATTCCTACAGAGCGAAAGAAAAATTCAAGAAAAGACAAACACAGGTGACGGGACATAAAGCAAAAATTCAATAAAAAACTTGGCTGGTACCTATATCAGCTGGGCACATAGGAGAACCAGGTCCAGGTGATATAACAATATTATCGAAAGCAGCGTCTTCATATAAGTAATGGTAAGCTTCTTCCCACGTCCACTCATCGTTCCGAATAACCACAGGAGGCACTACACAGGGTGCAAACAAAATTTGAAAAAGACAGAAACTATGTTCTGAGAGTAGCAGAGAGTAAAAGACTAAGGCTATGAAGTTACCTCCATTAATAGTACTCAGTGCCTGGTATATATTAAATGTGTAACTATCATAATTATCGATCAACAGAGTCCTCACAAAGCCAAGCCTTTCTACGGTCTCTCTTCTTGGTAGGCTCGTCTTAGCAATAGATGAATCTTCCAAATGCCCTGCCACAAAATGTCTCGACGCGAGAACCTTCCGTGTACCACGAGAAGAAGGTAAACTAATGTATTTTTTCTTCCAATTATTATCAAACCTAACCAGTTCACGAGAGAACAACCGGCTTGCCAACGAAAATCTCAGAACTTTGTCACTTGGACATGAAATCTCTGAAGAGGTTGAGCAAAACGAAAAATTCATGTTCATGGCTCCTGCCAAAAGGAGACAGACAGAGATTTTTAAAAACAATCATAATTAAACACACAATGATTTTGCCTTCCATCAATCTGGGAGCAATCATTGAAACTTTATTAATTTTCATAAAAACCAATAATCAGTGTCTGGATCTAAGAGTGTGAAAACTGAAAACTATGCCACTGATCGAACATTAGGGTTTCTATAATCAACTATCACAAAACTTAAAAGGTTTCATATCGTAAACATCAGTCTCTCTAACACAGTGGAAATTTTCGATTACTCAATCCAAAACTTATACGATTATATATTCCGACTAAACTAGGCAAAGTTTGCGAAAATGGAACGGGAATCTTTAGGGTTATAATCAATCTCTCGACTCAATTTCCTCCAAACGATCTGTGAAATCATCAATAACACAAACGTTGAAGGGGAACAAAAAACAAAACCGCCACTAGAGAGAAAACGAAGAGAGAGCTTACGATTAGAAGCGAAAACGAAGATGGAGAGATTCAGAGAAGCACGAAATGGTCTAAAGAAGAAAAATGGAAGAAGCTTGCTCGAGAGGAATGAGAATTATAAGATTGAATCAATGGTGCAGAGCACGAGGAAGAGAAACAAAAGGTGTTTAGAAAGCTCTTTATAACAATGAAGAAACGAGAGATACACACCTTTTAAATTAGAGGAAACAACAAAAAAATACAGAAATTTTAAAAAACTAGACATTGATATTTATTAGTCTTATCCTCTAAATTAATTTTTCTCAGAATTTTTTTATATATTAAAAGAAGATCTGAAACATAAATGTAAATTAAATCTATATGTAGCTTTTAGGTAGAATTAATAAAGTATATAAATGAAAGAAAAAAATATACAAAGCATTTCTTAGAAAAATATTGTCTCTACTAATCTTCTTTGTTTTTTGTTTTTTTTTTCCTTTTGAACATTACTAATCTTCTTTGTTACATTTGGAATCATAATAAAATTATTTTACATCAATGAGTCTCTTCTTTTGTGCAAAATTTTAGTCCAATAAATCCCCTAAATTAAATTCAAATTGATTTTTTCCACCAACCTTTTTATTTAACCAAGAGTAAAAAATCCTAACTATTCCTTAAATTCTTTATATAAAATAGAAAATGTCTGGTCCATGTGTCTATATATAATCTAGCTAGGCTTTAGAGTGCATACAATTGTTTCCTTCATACACAAAAGAAGTTCTTAATGGCATATTTACAGAAATTGATGATTAATTTCTCTTTAAAATTATAATACATACAGATAAATATCTCATTAACTATTATTTTTACATTAATTCTATACACTGCATTAGATGGAAAAAAAACAAGAGTTTTCTCTATTGGTCATTTTCTGAACTTTTTTTTTACATTATTTTCTGAAATGTTCAAATATACGATTCTATATTAGGAAATAAAACCTCTATCCTCATAACGTGTACATTTTATTGTAAATTTTCAGCATGTGAAAGTGAAAGACATTTCATTTTCAGAAAAGATAGACGACGAATGTATATTTCAATTTATCAGACGAGGAAGTTGACCATTTGGTCAACCTAGTGAAGAAGATTTGTGTTTTCCAATAAATCATGCATGGGCAAGAGCCGTAAGAGCCACCGACATGTGTCCACGCAAAACGGCAAAGGGAACACAACAAGTATAATTCGAGGATAAAGTCAATTAATCGATGATAATGTTTACATCGCATCTATGGTATAGTTATTGTGAGAAACGATATGCAAACACGGTTAAAACGCACGTCTCCAAGAGAAAGACTAGACTGAAATTTGAAGATACCATTTGGCGTTCTATCAAAGTCCAAACGCTAACGCAGAAAAACCGCTACAAAAGACAGGACGAGGTGTTATAGATTCCACCCAATGCAAACACATAGAACACATATATTACATAAAACATTAGCCATATGTATGTAGTTATCTCAAAATAACATGGTATGTTACTCCCGCATAACACGCTATATATACCATATTCCATATGTATGTATCTATGTTTTTTGAAAGGTCATAGGTTAATAACTGATATATTTCCACATGTATATGTGCATTGCGAGAACAAACCGAACGAAGATTTGAAAATGGATATACATACAAATTCATAATAACTAGAAGAAACATGTGAGTGGTCTCAATAAAATACACTAAAATCGGATTATTTTATCACAAAATTTTTTTAAAAAAATTAATGAAATAATATTTTTTGTAGTATATTACATCATCTATACAATTATAATTTGAATTATATTATTACATTGATGAATTAACAATCACAACAACACGAAAAGTAAATATAACTTCCTCTCTCTAGCAATTAAAATTAGTTAGAATAATCTCAAGAACGATTCTACCACAGATAATTTATCAGCACCATAAAAATCAACAACATATAATTCTACGTTTACCGCATCTATAACAGATATATAGTTTTATTTTTAATACATGATCTATGAGTAAACAGTTATAATTACACCATAATAACGATTTTTCGATAACTTTTATTTTTATTAATCTAATATAATTTTCGTTATTTAGATATTGAATCCTAAATTTGTCGTAAAATCATACTTCATTAGTGGACACCAATATAATTTACAGAACTTCACAACGGAATAACATTAAAATAATAATTTTAATGTTAATAGCCAAATTACGCAGTTGAGAAATGATAATTGTATTAATTCTTAAATGTAATACCAAACAATCATATTTTCTCGGTATAATTATATAGTACAGTTGTAATTAGACTCATAATCAATATTAAAAAAAATCATAGATAAGCAATATTACTAAATTCTTAGTTCAAAATCACAGAAATGCTGTTTTTTTATTTATGTTTTTTCGAAAAGTTAAATTAACGACATATTTTTCATAGTTTTTTAGAGAGAAAATTGTAACATGGCTTGGCTTTACATAGTTAGAAAATCGCATAGCCTAGGCGAGAGTCATATACTTAGCCGTTTAATCGATGTACACGCAGCTATTATTTTTCCTAAACGCTCAAACATACGGTATAACATACATATGGCACGGTAAATCTTTTAGAACACTGCTTTCTAACAGGTATTAGTCTCAATCTCCCGATTCATTTCAACTTAATCTACAACTCTATGGATGTCAAAACTTGAGTTGAAGATTGAGACTTGAGAAAGGTACAAATGTGAAGATTGAGACTTGAGAAATGTACAAATGGGGACTAAGAACAGAAAGATCCAAACTTGAGTTGCCTCAAGTGGTGGAAACAGTACATTAACAGAAAGAGAGGTCATGATTTGGTGGGAAGTAAGAGAGTTAAGTGAAGATCAATTTAAACCATAAATGGAACAAAAGTAGATAGCTTCTTTAATTTTCTCCATCTCATACCCACCACTTCCTCTTCCTCTTCTTCTTCTACATTTACTTCTCTATTCCATTACAGTTAGGAGTTGGAAGACACAAAACTACTTCAATAGCTTGCATTGACCAATAAGCAAAGGATTTCCACAAATATCGAATTTATATAAAACCCGTCTTAAATTATAAGTCAAAGGGTTGGTTTTAATGTCTAGGATTCGTCGTTGAATATGTATTTATGGAGAAACACAAAACAATCAAAACAGATAGATAAAAGCATGTGTTTAATGAGACTTTGTGTTTTACTTCCAGAGGCAAAACTTTCTTTCTTACTGTTTATTAATCTATTACATAATTGAACGTCTTCTCCAAGTTTCTGAGTTTTAGATTCGATGATGTGATCGAGCATTTTTTTTTAGTCCGAGGTTTAAACTCAAACTCATAAAACTAATCAGTTTCATCGAATCGGTGTCATCTCAGAAACACTCAAGTTTTCTCTATGTTCATATATAGTTTTGTTTTTACTTTATACACAAGATTTCCACATTCTTCCTTCTAAAGAGATCACTACAATGGAAACATCATCGTGATACCGTCTCCGTTCCCCTTGTGGTATCTCAAGCAGTTCATGAAAATCCATACCTAGAAAGATCAATGAGAAAGAAATAAAGATTTAGAACTGATTTTATGAGACTCAATACTTTGAATCAAAAGTTTCTCATCAGGATTTTCGATAGATTACCTGCTTTCTTGGCAGCGCGGAAAAGAAGCTCTTGAACCAAGTGTTGAGCCGGGTCACCTTCAGGCTGTAACGTGATGAAGAGTTCAACCTCTGAAACCGCTTCTTCATTTGTGAAGTATTGGTAGAGACCATCGGATGATAGAATCAGAAATCGATCTTTCGAGCCTAATCTATGATGGTAAAGTGATGGCAAGCAACTGATGTAAGGAGATGTCCCTTTGTAGTCGATTTGGAACATTTCAAGAAGTGCATTATTCCATTTAGGCTGCAAAGATTGTATCCCATATGTTGGATTATATTGAAATCAGAAATTTTCAATCCAAGAAAAAAAACAGAGCAGGTACAAACATTGTTCCCTATATTCCAATGACCGAATGTTCAAATCTAATGTCACCAAGAATCAAGAGCTGATGAATGTGAAGTACCTGCTTGAGGAAACCTGCGCCGAAAGCTCTTGTGACCTTCAATGAACCTTTAACTCGTTCATTCGACACCGCGCTAGCATCATCCGGGTGCTCCTTTCTTATTCTATCAACTTCCTGAACAACAAAACTGGATTCATCAACTGTTCAATATTACCAATTCATCGATAAATCTGCGTAACTGCCATAGTTCCTTACCTCTTCTACATTTGTGCTATGATCAACAGTAAGCTGAAAAGCCGATAAATTCGGGACCAAACTAGCTCGTTCTCCTTCACAGCAACCATCGAAATCATTCATTGTTTCTTCGTTGATTCGTTCCAAGTCTTGTCTTATCTTCCCTATCCAATACTCCGTCTCTGCTTTCTGCCCAAGCACTGCTCTACTATCGCCCACATTCATCAAATAAACATCTTCGCCTTTCATCAACATCACAAGAACACAAGAACCCATCAAAGCTAACTCAGGATTTTCGTCGAGCATCATATCTGCATTCTCCAGATACGCTTCTTCCGTCTTCCTCAGAGCTTCTGACAAAGCCTTTAACACGTCCGAAGAATTCGGATCCGGATCCGGATCCGAACCACTACTCCTCCGATTGTTTTTCTCCTTCAATAAACGGTCAAGATCGAGCCTTTCTCGATCCCACTCGCATCTCCACCGTCGTTGACTTTCCTCCCGTTTCCTTGACTTCCGATCATCGTTCTTTGACTTTCTCTCCGAGCTCGAATCACAGTTTCCGCTCGGACAAGGATTGTTACTGTCCCGATCAACACGATCAGAAGAAGAATCTTGAGAATTTGAGTCGATTTTGGGATCATCCCATAACAAGCCCTTGAGCTCACGATGAACAGCTGGATACAAATGGGAGAGAAGATAATCCGGAGCATCTGGACCGTTGAATCCATCGTAGATTCCGACGAAGAGCCATCCGTGTTCTTCCGATACGACGACGTGTACACGATCCTCGCCGGCTTTTCCCTGAGCCCACTGAAGATTCTGGCTTTCGAGCGATACGTCGTCGTCTAAGCTCCCTTCGCTACTGAAATTCAAGCTATTCACCGTGAGATTCTCGTTGTGGTGATGGTGTTGGTGTTGGTTCCGGGTTTTATCCGACCCGAATACCCAATCGGGTTCTTTAACGGTTTTAATCGGAGCCACTATCGAGTTTTGTCCTCGATTAATCGTCTTTGAGATGGCTCGGCGGAGAACCCGAACTAGAGATCCTTTTCTTGACCCGACCCGGACAGCTAAACCATGAGAGAAGCTACGCTGGAATTGATCGGATTCGGAGCCGGTTTTATCAAGCGGACCGGATAATAAACCTAAACCATCAAGCGGACCGGACATGAATCCTCTCTCGATCGGACCGGAGAGAAATCCTCTTTCTAACGGACCCGACCCGGGAACAATCGGACCGGAGCTTCTCGGAATCGGCTGCAAAGGGATCGACGCAAACGACGTCGTGCTCTCGAACGCGGCGGCTCTGTCGATGTGTCCGTACGGATCGTAAAGAGAGGTGGAGAGAGGAGTCGCGGCGTTCGCGCTCACCGATGCACCGGAGATCGTACGGAACGTCGTCGTCGTTGTATCTTCCTCAGAGTGAACTTTCGACGACGAAACCCGGGTCGGGTCGGGTCGAACGTAGCAGAAGGAGTGGCCTAGACCTTCGTCGAGAGGATCCGGCTCGAGAATCGCCATCTCTTTTTTCCGGCGACTTTCTCTTCCGCCGGTGAAACATTTACTCAGCTTCGCAATTCCGTTACCCATCTAAGAAACACCCAATAAAAGACCAATTTTTTTCTTTCCTTCGAAATATATGAGAATTCCAAATACAGTGATGAGTTTAGAGAAGATTTTCAAAAGGTTAGATTACAAATGACGTTGTTCATCCATGGTAGACAGAGGTTGAAGAAGATGAGAGAGAGAAAGAGAGAGAGAGTTGACTTCTGTGCAGGGAAAATGATTTTTTGAGTGGAAATTATAAAGGAAAAGAGAATATAAGGAAAAAATAATATGAGAGATAAAATAATATTATTCTGTTGTGTTTTAAATCTGAAAAGGGGAAAAAGAAAAATTAATGAATTCTAAAACAAAAAAAAATAAATTTCCACCGAGCTCTCTCGACGCCAAGAGGGTTGACTCGTGGCTAAGACAGAGGTTTGTTTAAACTCAGGGGGTGTTTTTTGAAGTGTGTGTAATACTGTTCACTCTCGCAAACAAGCGCGTCAACTCCACTTGTGTATCTAAATTACTCGTTACATGCTTTTTATACGGGTCAAATTGTGTGAACAAACAAAAATGTGTGAACAAGTATTTATATATTTTTTTCTTTTCATGGGTTCAAATTAAGATAGTTTGGAAACCTTCTTCTTCCTTTCGTGAGATTTAAATGTGTATAGTCCATTTTATTCAGTTAATAGCATATATGAATCGTATTATTGATTTTATCATATAAATTTTATATTACTAATATGCAAAATTAAAAAATAATATTTATAATATATAATATATGTAAGATGATATAGATAATATGTAAAATAAAGAATCGATAAAAAGAATATAAAATAAAGATTACAATTTTTTATATTAAAATAAATATTTAAACAGATATATAATAGATTTAAAATAAATATTTTTATAATTATATATGATTTTAATTAAAAAATATTATTATAATTTTTGATAATTTAAATTATTTATGAATAATGTTAGTTATTTTCAAAAAATTAATAACAAAAATTTACATAAAATATTCTAAATATTTATACCTTTTTGTTATAACAGCTTCTTCCATTTTTATGTGTTACATTAAATATTAACACTTATTTATTTTTATTGGTATGGTAACTTATATTCTTTTTCTCCGCAAAAAAAATTAAATAATTTAGATTCGTAAAAATGAACAGATCGATAAAAGAAAACATCAATTTAATTTACACTTTATGAAAAAAAAGTTATTTTAAAATCATATTACACGCTAATGGCGCGTATGATTAAAGTTGGACTGGCCATTTTAGAGATTAAAAACTCGAAGCTGTGGAAAATGTATAAAAGGCCAATTAAGGAAAGAAGAAGATCTTAGGGACTTGGACTCTATTTATATTTTTGTAAAAGAATTTAAAAAATCTCTGAAAGTCAAAATAGCCACAGTTTCCTTCAAACAAACTCTTTTTTTTTACTTCTAATTTACACTACTTCGAAAGTTGTGCTTACGATCACCGTTGGATCTGGTGATGGTCTAAAAGTGCGCCACGTGTCAATCGATCACTGATGCTTGCGTTATTACATAAATCTCGTCAACTCTCATGATGCCTCTTCGGCTCTTGCCCGCTACTTAACAACCATCACTCTCTCTCTCTCCTATGTCATAAATATTAAATTTAGACTTTATTTCTTAATTTTTATTATATTACTGAATAATAAATGTTTTCTTTGCTAATTATATTAAGTCTAGTGTTAATTTTGATTTTATGGAGTGGGTGGTGGTGTGTATATTTATATATTGTGGTTAGAGGTTGTGATAATTACTATTCTAAATCACGCGAGCAGGACTCGAATAGTGGAATCATTTCTTTTCCTTTGAATGTAAAAATATAAAATCATTTATCTATCATACATATGTACTATATAGTATATACATTTGCACTGTATAGTAGCAGACTTTTTAGAAATAGAAATTACATTGTATAGCTATTATGAATATTTAGATTGGGTAACAAAGCAAATATTTAAAATTACAAAAAAAATATAATACATTTTGAATGTTGATAAGAAATAATATTATTCGTATTCTTTTAACTTACGATTAGATATGTCTGTTTATGTGCATAAGAATGCAACCATATCTACTACTTTAATAGATAAAACCCAATTTTTAAAAAAGTTATATGTAGTATGTTATATGCTAACAATATCTACATTATATAGTTTGTTTATAAAAACATACAAATTTTGTTATGCCTCTAATTTGTGACTAATTTTTGTAAAGAAGTGCAAATCCTTCTCAACTTGCCTTACATCTTTAAACCTCAAACTTTAGAGAAACAAATTGTAAGTAAGTTTTTGAATATATTTACCATTTATTTTTTAATTTGTCTCGAAATTTAATAGTTTTCGACACAATTTTTTTTCTTCTAATTCTTAAAAAGTTAGGTTAATTATGGCACTTAAAAGTAAGTTGTGTACGAATACTATCTTGAGATAGACTTGCAACAAAATCAGATCTCAAATTTGTCTTGAAACTAATACATTACAAAAAAAATTCAAGTGTTGGGTTAATAGGATTTCAGTTTATATATTTGTGATTATTACACATAGTAAATAATAATTTTTTTAAAAATTATGTTTTCTAAACTAAAACATCATTTATAATTTTTCAAAACCAATTCAACCAATGAAAAAATAAATTTTATTATACAAGTGGTCATAAAATATAAAAATTTAATTAACTTTTTATTGAAATGTTAAAACGATCAATGAAAATACTACATAATTTTCTGGCTAAGATATCATTTGTTATGATATAGAAAAATTACACTTCAAGTTGGTGGGAATTTTCAAAAACATATCAAACTTGTTATATTTCTTATTTTCTAAATATATTAGATTTCATATTTGTTAGAAATCCGTCTTATCTTTCATTCTTATTCCCAAATATAAAAGAAAACTACGATATGCATTAAAAATTATCCCATAAAAAATATAACATAACTTCATTACATGAAAATGATTTTGAAGTTAGTATTTTTGTTGGGTATCTTGCATTACATGCATACTAAACTCCAAACTTTAATTCTATAGAAAAATTCGAGTCAAAATTTTAGATGGATTATAAATTTGGAAATTCCGTTACAAATCCATATTACTTTTAAAAGTTCAATTAAAAACGTAAAAATAGCCAATTCCATTGAGAATCCAATATATTTTCAGATTCCTTCCGCATTTGGTTCATATTTTTCCATGTGTTGAATTTTGGAGTTTACGGTTTTGTTTCACCGGAAATAAAAAGCAAATATTATGTATATTTAAAAGATCGGAACGGAATTTGACAGACACGTTACAAATATATCAAGATTCCATCATAATTAAAATAATAATAAAGAAAAAACAAGAATCGTGATTTTTAACTGCTTTACTGAATTTGAAAGCTTAAAGCTTGCACTATAAGACAACGCATACATATTATTTTTTTTCAACTAGCGGTTACATTTATAGTTTAAAAAAATAAAATTGAGATTAATTACCATGTATTTACTAGATGTACTACAAATTCAATTTAATTTGTAAAAAATTTTAAAAGATAATGAGAATTTAACAACTTTTTAGTGGTATGTAAAGATTTTAAAAGGTTACATATAATTCAAAATGTTAATATGCAAATTTTAAAAAAATGAAGAAAAATATTTGCGACAAAGTTTGAATTAATCCGATATAATTTTTTTTCTTCTATATAACCCTTTTTGTTTTCTATTCTGTCAAAATTTAGTAAAGAAATAAAATACATACATACTAGATAGTTTTTGATTTTGTTAGTTTTTTCATTGCTTTAAATTTTATTTCTTCATTATTTTTATTAATATTACTTCAAAAAAGTTATTTAGCTTTATGAAAAATGAGATTACTATCAATTACCAACTCAATATCATAAGATGAAGTTGTGACAAATTCCATTTCAAAATTTTTTGTCTGAAATCTATCTTTAAGATGAAATTATATCACATATGTTTTACGCACAATTCATCTAAATTTACAACTAATTTATGATTAGCCAAACGAATTTGTGACTAATAAAAATTGGAAATGACTTATCTATCCGAAATCCTTTAGTTATTGATATGATATGCAACAAAATTTTAGAATTTGTGAGACTTGCTATATAAAAAAAAAATGTTCACCAATTTTAAATTTGTTGTGTATATAATAACCTATTGTTGCAGTTCATATGTCAGATCTTATGGAATGATTTTGTTTTATAGAAAACAACTAAAATAAAAACGCACATTAGATATTCTTATATCATTTCAGCATGGCATTCTACAATTCAAAAAAAAAAAACAAATTGCTTAATTATTTTCCGAGGAGAAAGATTGTCTATAGGTTTCTATCTAAAATGCAGTCGAGAAGGAGTAGAATGATTTATACACTTTATATATTAGAATCTTATGTTTCTACCTTTTTTATGTGAAATTTCTAAGAGGTTGCTATTAATAGTTTTTTTTGTCCTAGAAAGTTAAGTTTGGTATTCATGATCGAGACTTAAATAGTTTCTTAGACTTTGCCTCATGAACACATTATGACTTTAATCCAAAGTTAGATTAATTAAGTACTCCCTATCTAATCCACTATTTTGCCTTTCTTATGTATCGTTTGAAAAATGCAGAGCTAGATGGTGAGACCATGACCTATATCTAGACAACCAGAAGATATTGAAATTTCAAGATCAAGACTTGGTCACAATATGAATTTCTATATAGATATGTT
The DNA here is from genome assembly GCA_000218505.1 of Schrenkiella parvula. NCBI lineage: Eukaryota > Viridiplantae > Streptophyta > Magnoliopsida > Brassicales > Brassicaceae > Schrenkiella > Schrenkiella parvula. Next base: position 13,197,479 of record CM001190.1, on the reverse strand, counting down.
GATTATTCTTCAGTATTGGTTTGAGTTGTTGCCATATAGAACATAAACCACAAATGTTGCATGCCAAGAGTGCAAGCAAATCATTGAGAATGATATAACCTTTTGGTGTCTTGTGCAAATGTTTTTAACTCACTCATAATTGCTTTGGTAATAATCAAGATCTATGATCCTTAATTACTGCGTTTTAAAGATTAAATTTAAACTAGTAGACACGTGGTAACTCAGGGGCAAGTTTCAAGCACGAAGAAAGAGTCAAATACATTTACCATTAGACATACAAAATTATTATAAAAAAAAGGAAGAGTGGGTCTCCCTTAACTAAATAATTGCGTTCATACTTGAAAGACAAAATAAGAACACATAAAATTATATTTAAACATTGACAAAAAAAATCATGAAAAGATAAGTGGAAACATATCCAACTTGCGCATTTGCTTTAGGTTAATTAAAATAAAAGCATATTAGGTTTTAAGGTTGAGATTTTTTAAGATATAGTTAATTAAGATAAATGTTCATTTCAACTTTAATAATCATTTATCTTAATAACACTTGATCATTTAAGGTCCATCATCATTTGTAATATTGCAAGTGGAGAACTCCATTCACTCGCCATGTATAAATGTCATAATGATAACATTTTTTCATTAGTATATAGCTTAATTTGAAAAAATATTAAAATTTGAAACTCATATATTCAAACATTATAATAAAATCCCTGGATGTACTGGCAAATACAATTATTGATATAGATAGAAAAAGTCAATGCTATAAACTTCAACGTCTAAATTATATTAGGATTTGAACCAATTGCTGAAAACATGCAGAGCAATATATGTATATATATATATATATATATATATATATAACACGAACTATTGGTAAAATATGAAGATTGTTAAAAAAATAAAGACTACTTGTTGCATCATTGACCTTGAAAAATAGTAAAAATGACCATAAAAATTTTGACTTTATGAATGAATAAAAAATGGATTAGTGGCCCTTAATGGTGGGGATTAGTTCGTAAGAATAATAAAGAGAAGTGGGTCTTTTATGTCAGTTTATGATTTGGTGGATCTTACGGCTTTGCTGGCACTAAAGTATTGTTGTCTTGACTCATCTTCAACCCACTTCTGCAGTTCACCTATTATGGAAGTATATGTAACATACATGTTACTCTCCTATATATATTCCCAATTATTCTTACGTTTAATGTTCCTCTTATCATTTCGTCATTATGTGTCTTGGATTCAATCTTTTTTAAAAAAATAAATAATAATAATACCTAAATCAAAATATTTAAAAGTTAACTTTTGATAAATATTATATATCAAAAACTTAAAATCTGTATTTTTTTTCAAAAATTATATGGATATTTTGATATACCAAACAAATGAGCCACAAACTCAAGATAGATTTTTGACTTATTCTAGAAATCGAGCCGGTTTTGAATCCATTAAAGTAAAAATGGGCTTATATCCCTAATTTATATATAAAAACGCTCTATTTTTTTTTAATAATTTACGATTTTCCAAAAATCATAACTGGTTCTGCCTAGACATCTAAAGATTTTTGGTTGGATCTAGTATATGTAAATCAACAGGACCTCAAAAACTCTTCGTTTTAGATAGCCAGCTAGTACATCGATTGAGTTACTAATGTTTAGTTAAAATGACATGTTTAATGGTAAACAATTCTAATAATTTGATATGATTTGATTTAGTGTCACAAGAATGGTTGAATGAGATAAATATTGCTTGAAGTGGAAAGTAGTGCAAGAAAATAAAAACAGATGATTATTTGATAGGAGATATAGAGGAAGAGATGGTAGCCATTAAGCAAACACAAGTCCATAAGAATTTGTTGCAGACAGCATTGTCACTTTCATCATCTCCACCACCATTTTCTCCACTACTTACATACTTACAGTGAATACACACCAAGACACATGTTTTAAATATATACATCAAACAAAAATGAAACTGTACCAAAAATATTCGAAAATAAGACAAATGTATATTAGACATGTTAGACAATCGACTTTCTTTACATTTAAAGATTTTGGTAAGCTTGTCTCTCATTGATTTGCATAACTTACACTTTTTAGATATCAAACTATAAATATGGCAAACAAGCATTAAATAAAAGAGTTGGACAAAATTTTCGAAAAGAGTAAATTTTTCTAAATCCAAACTAAAATTTTTAAACCAAACTTGAAATTAAATTATAAAATAATATAAATTAAATAAAAATTAAATAGTTAAATTATTCTATCTCCACGAATCGAACATAAACTTTATAAAATAAAACCAAACTACTCTTAATTTATTAAAAAAGTTAATATTTTTAATTGAATATATAGAAACATATATTTAGATATACTATATACCTAAACTACTAACTAAAGTTAATTTTTTGTTTTTACTATATTTCTTTGTTCAAAACCAAACTAAACCAAAACAAAATATATTTTGATTCCATATGAAACTTATTTTCTAGATTTCAAAAAATTTGAAGTCTAAAATCTAAAATATCCGAAAAACCAAATACCCACTCTTACCCATTTTAAAAAGTTTTAAGTTATTTTCTAAAAGAAGATGTTACAGAAATTGGGTCTAGGCTTCGATATTAAGGCCCAAAGTTGAAGTTCTATATATTTTTCTTTCTTTTTTTATAACAGAAATTGAAGCTCTCTGTCTAATCCCATACATTCAAGCTCTAAAAATTATATTTCAAAAATATATGATCTTTTTTAGCAAATTTCATCTTAATTCAACCATATTAAAAAAAAAGACTCCTTTGACTATAATTGTAGTTAAGTACACATCGAACAACTCGTTTTATCTGCGTTCTATGACTTGATACCACCAAACATGGAGAACAAAGTAATGAACAAGATTCCTTTTGGAGAGTGCTTCAAAAGAAACCACAAACCAATGCTAATGGCAAAATCAACGTTCATGAAACTCAAATGCATTCATTCAAAAGCACTACACTTCTTTATTGGAAATAAACAGAGAAATCCACACCATAAGGACCAAACTTGGTCCCTATAGGAAGATTCAAACTCAGTAGAAATAATGATTGTTAAAGAACTGCGACGCGGTTGCAAGAGCGCCACCCATAATGGCATCGAGCACAACCTTGTCTTTGCCTTTGTTAGTAGCCGCAGAGATCACTGCTCCTGTTGCTGCGCCTGCCAACATTGCGTTTTTCTGATAACAAAAAGTTTCAACCATTACATTTACTATAAGTTTTGCAAAAAAAATCTCTGAACAATCTTATAGCACAATGTGTGTGAATGTAGTACCCAATCTCTAGTGCCACGGACACGTTCGATTCCATACTCTGTTCCAACATAAACCGCAGCCACAGATCCTGATCATATTCATATGTATTGCAAACTTTAGCTTTTCTTGTTCTTTAAAATCATTTTCTTGTCCATTGTTGAAACTAAAACAATGAATTTAGAAAGTAACGTACCCCAGTAAGCACCTTCTTTGCACATCTTCTTAAGCTGCAGCAATAATGTGTACCACAGTTTCAGAAACTTAAAGATGATACATTTCTTCAAACCACAAACATATAATATAAAGATTTGATCACACTCACCGCATTCTCAATAGTGCTCTTGGAAACACTCCCTACAAATTATAGTAAACCACATGATTAACAAACAAATCATGAGAAAAGAAAGAAAAAACAGATCCAACAATGTGTATAAATGAATCAACTTTATGTAACAAACATAAGACCCAACATTGATAAAGTTGAGAGCTTTATTTGGTTTTTGTATTTTACCTTTGTCGATGGCTTTGTAAGTGTCCTCTGCAAGAGATTTAGTGACTCCAACCTAAACACGATTGAGAGAATCAAAGAGAAAAACAATGAGATGAGAGAAGATTAGTCAAAACTTAGAAAAATGATCCATCAAAGAGAAAGAGATAGATAGTTACAGCTCCGATCTTGAGGAAACCATCGACGGTGAGGTTGAGAAAAGGGTTGCCCATGTCGATTGCCACCGACAGCTTCGGCGAGCTCACAGTTCCCGAGAAAGTGCTTGAAGGCATCTTCTTCTTCTTTCTTTCTTCTTCTTCCTTTGTGTGTTTTGGGAAATTTTCTCTCTTTGGAACTTTTATCTTAAACTATTTCACCTATTTTCTTGGGCTTTTTAAAACGTTTCAAAATGTTGATTTTCGATTTTTTTTTTCTTGAACTTTTGCTTCAACGGTGGAGAAGAGATCATCAGGACCCACAAGAAGATATGAATAGAGCAAAGAAACTCGAGCTCTTTAAATGACGAAACTGCCCTCGTAGAGCCATGCCAAAAAACAGTTCACGAGCCTTGTGATCTCTCCACAGCGACAGTTGCCGACTTCTCAGCTTTATGGCCGACTTGTTCACTCTTAAAGGAGAGCTCTTTGTTATGTTAAACAAATTGGCAATTAACTTAAAAACTCGCAATATTAGAAACAATAATCAAAAGACTTGCACACAATTAACAACAGTATCTCAATAATACATTCTTGAAACAAACAGACCACAAGAGTCAAACACAAATCAAATCCCATAGGCAGGTTTTCATCACTCAACATTATACATATATTGATAAGAGAGAAAATGGAGAGTGAAAATGGTAGAGAAGCATATAAAAACTGGATCGGTCTTTAACTTTAGTCTTTCCTGTGATGGCGTTTCCTGCTCTTCTTCTCATACCGCTTAGAAGAGCCCCTTCCAACGCGTGAAACGTCATCGGCTGAAACATCCGAGTCAGAAGAAGCTGCCACTTTGTTCCTACGCTTCTGCCTTCTACCACTTGCATCATCTTCAGATGAATCCGAATCAGAATCATCAGAACGATTACGCCGGCTTCTCCTTCTCCTCTTCTCCTTTCTACTCTTTCTCTTAACGTGTTTTCGGTCATCTTCATCTGACTCATCAGAAGAATTATCATCATCTCTCTTTCTTCCCCTCCTCTCCTTTCTTCTCTTACTCCTTCCTTCTTCCTCCTCCTCAGACTCACTGGCACTCCTCCTCTTATGCGTCCTCCGCTTCGTCGACCTCCTCCTTCTCTTCCTATCTCCTGAATCAGAATCAGAATCATCGTCGGAAACGCGCTTCTTCTTCTTCCTCGAAGAAGAACCCACCGTCTTCTTGAAGCTGCTACCTCCCTTCTTCTTCCCATACCTCTCAGCTATAATCTTCTCCATCTCAGAATCAACATCGGAATCAGAACTCTCGCTCTCCTCTTCCTCTTCGCTACTCTCCTCTTCCTCCCCATTGGCCTCACCTCTACCAACGCGGCTTCTAATCTTCTCCAACCCTGACATAACAGCAGCTTCAATCGCAGCAGGATCTTTCTCCTTATCCTCTTTCGTGCTCAAGAAATTCCTACACTGAAACGTCAAGTGCCCGACACGGCCACACTTCTTACACGACCCACGAGCCTCGTCATTGTTGGAGCCAGTGATACGAGCAAGAGCCAAAAGACCCTGAAAGCTTGCATACGAGTTCTCGGGGTCATCAGATTTCTGCTGAGTCGTCTTCGGCTCCTCTTTGCTTGTTGGTGCGTAAGGATCATAACCAATCGCACTCTGCCATATTCCGTGAGTCTGAAGCGCCGCGCTACTATGAACACGGTTGTTCGCTGGCATACGAACTCTTCCTGCGGTGGCCGGCATCTTTACGAAAACTTAGAAAATCTCACAACCTAACCCAAAAACAAATAGATTCCTTCTCAAAATCAATATCTTACGCAATAGAACTTCGATCGATTAACCCAGATTACACAGAAATCTAGGGTTATGAAATCCTAATTCATCAAAAAACCTAAATCCAAATCTGCCGATTGGAATGATAGATCCTAGAGTTTCAAATGATCCTACAAAGAGCAGTAGTGGAAATCAAAAGAGGAACAAATCGCTTACCAGATCCTATCGGAAGAAATCGCCGGAGAGAGACGGGGCTGAGTTATAATTTCTCCTCTCTTACCGTCTGATTGAATAAGAGAGGCAAAAAGGAAGAAGATAAGAAAAGTCCAAGGGCGAACTATAAACATCGCGAAGTTTTATTATTTTACATTTACACCCCTAATTCGTATTTTGATTTCAAATTGAACCCTGAATATTATAAATTGATTGGGCTTCACCCTATCTTTATTGGACTTTTATAGGCCTGACCTGAATCCAAATAGCTGCAAAGACATTAATTAAAAAATAATAATAAGTGATTAAAATCATTTATCAAAGAGCAACCGAAAAAGAAACTCGAGATTAAAACAAACAAAACTGCGCATAAGCTTAATTTTAAAATTCAGTTTTCGAATTCATGAATAGAAGTGCTCAAGGTTGATGATAATATAATCAAAAACTTCAATTATTAATTAACCTCTAATGACAATTAATGAGCAAGAATATCCTCCTCTTAATCCCTCCCGCAACCTTCCTCTCCACAAAACTATAACCAAATACGTTAAATTAGTTTTTTTTAAGACAGTTCATCATCATCACACTCCTCGAGATTTAAAGACTTACATCATAAATCGTTATATAAAGAGATCACTGTGAAATAAATCTCAAAAATTTCACCAATTAATTTTCACGAAAAGTTCCAATCAATTTGCAATAAATAAAAAAATCGAAGATGGCATCAAGTTGTTGTGGAGATTACGTCGCTGCTTCGCCGGAGATGGCGGTGACGGGAAGCGAATCAATCGTATTGAGACTTCTCTGCGTCGTCTTCATCCTTGTCTTCTACGGTTCGATTTTTCTCCTCTGCTTCGTGATGTACCCGAAGCTGTCGAAGGAAGCAATCGAGCCGTTGCCGCCGGCGGTGAGACTCACGAGAAACGGAACGAAATGCGGCGGCGGCGGGATCAGAGCAGATGTATGCGTGATCTGTTTGGAGGATTTCGAAGCAAACGACGTCGTTAGGGTTCTGGTGGATGCAAACACGTGTTTCACGTGGAGTGTATAGACTCATGGTGTTTCTATAAACTGACGTGTCCGATTTGCAGAGCACCGTTCCAGTGGTTCGGTGATTGGTAAGAGGCAAGGAGAGAAATTTAGGGTTTAAATGTTCGGTACGATCCGGTTTAATCCCAATTTCGAAATTTATACGTGTTTGGGATTAAGAAATCCAAAGGGATCTTTTTTTCTTTCTCCTGGATCCGATCCTTGATCTTGATATATGTGTGTGTACAGTGTAAATATTTGGAAAAGATAAATTATATTAGTGGATAACACGGATTACGGTTTGTTTTGGATTGTGGTTTATTACAAAAATGATTAGAACTAAATAAAAATAAAAATTATTTTACTAGAAATTACAGTTAAGAATCCAGAACTGAAAAATGTAAAAATGAATACTTTTTCCATTTCATAAAAAATATCACTTTAAAGTTTTAATCTTAAGATCGTCACTTTACATTAAAAATGCAAAATTATAAATATTTTTTAATCCTATTATTTTAATATATTAATTAAAAATATATATATTTAGTATATGAATGAAAAATAAAATAAAAATTTTAATTAATTTTTTAATATATATGAAAAAGTTTCAAATGATATTTTTTGTGAAACAAAACAATAATAAATAATTATTAGATTATTTATTTATTAAAAGCCAAATGTAATAGGCGTCCTCTCGAAATTTAAAATAATAGCAATGAAATGTTCGTGCTTGTGGATTGAGTTTTCGGATTATGGAACAAAAGAAACATCTTCAATACTATTAATCCTAACATGGGTTCCGCATATTACCAGAAAGAGGTTGAAATGGTTTTGAAGCTGTGTCTCATGTGCTCTCATTCCGACCCACGGACTAGACCAAATATGAGACAAGTGTTACATTATTTAAGAGAAGATGTAAACTTATCAGATTTGTCTCCATTGGACTTGTCTGGGAGTGGGATAATGATGGAGTAACGGAATAGTAAATTAACTTGCAAAATGGTTTATTTAGTCTACTAATGTCCAAACGAATAAATGTCCTCTTGATATCGTTGAGAGGTGAAGTTCTGCTGAAGACCACATTTTAGAGTTGAAAGTATCTTACAAGTCAAGGGGTCGACAACTGTATAGGAAGCACCAAAAGATCTCATCCTATCAAGAAACATTACTGAACTTGACGACTTTAAACCCATATTTAAAAAGAAAACTCAAAATCACTGTATTCAAAAGAATAAAAAATATTAAAATAAACAAGTATAAAAAAATTAAACATGATAGATTCTTTATAGCTATAAGCATTCAGATATCCATTTGGGTTCAGTTCAAATTTATCGGATTTTAGATATTTTGGATATAAATATATAAAACTTGTTCATATATTTATAAAATTCGGATTAATTTAGATTTGGTTCTTTCCATTTTTTGATCTGTTTGGATAGAGAAGTTGGGAACCAACTTCGGACACTACTACAAAACGTTATCGCAATGACTCTCGGTCTCTAACGATGTTTCATGGGCCGACCCATTTATCCACTCGAGGCCACAAAGTTAAAGGACCTTTCAGTTTTTATTGGAGATTGTTTTTTGTTTGGTAGCATAAATTATTTTCTAAATTTTGTTTCCTTTGTTTTCCTTTTTGCTTTAAAAAATATTTTACGTAACCAAATTTTGTCTTTCATAAGATTTTTAAGTCACAACAACGAAGAAAGTTTGAAAACTGCTCCAAACCTAACTTGCCTCCTAATAATTTCAATTTCAGTGTTGACATTTGTGTAAACGAAACTACCAAAGTACATGTGAACCGTACGGATAAAGGACATCATCTGAAGATAAGAGAGTCAAGATAGTGTTCTTCGCTGACATCGTAAACCACTTTGACACTTGCTTACCTCAATTTGTTTGACTTCTCATTACATTTATTTATTTTCTCTTTTCTAAATTATTATTTCCTTTTTAGCAACCTCCCCTTGTTTCTAGATGAGATCCTATTTGAAGCTGCAACATCATCATGTAGTAGTAGCATGTTTTATGTTTTGAAATTTTGACTTTATATTGACACAAAAAAGATTTTTCTAAATCCTATTTTTTTCACCAATTTAATAATATGCATTAAGCTGGGTTCCAACCCAGACAATAACATTGGATGACACTAACACAAACCATTAGGATACAAGTCATAATCTTCTAAATTTTGTTTTTAATCACAAAATGTAGTAAATATAGTCGGTTAGAAGTTGGATGTAATAAACAGTGAATAATATTGTCTAATCATAGCAAATCTGAAAAAATAAAGTCAGACAACTTTGCTGGAAATATAGTAACATCTTGAATTAAATTATTTTTTTTAAAAAAATTGAGGATTTATTGTCATCACATGGAAATGTAGCCTTCCACGAGTCAATTTTGTATTTAATGATAAAAATTAATCTTTTAACATGCCTACTTATAAAAGTTGGCTAATACTAACTTAACTAGTTTTTTTTAATGGGATGTTGACAAGTGAAATGTAGATAAGATTGCAATTTTCTTACAAATGGGTGCATTGTTTTCATCAAAATACAAGTAATTACCGAAGCTATGCAATATACGTATGTGCTTTATGTGGGAATATATCGGCTGATGTCGAGACTATAGCTTATACACATGCAAATTTTGTCAAACTATTTTAATAGAATATAGGTTCAATAATAAAATGTCTTTTTTTCTTCTTAATATGATATTTTACAACAGAATCGTGACACAAAAAAATGAAAAGGTTGAAAAACCTTAAAAGTCAACAGCCAGCCATATATATGCATGGACCATTTTTTTTGTTTTTTTTATTATATTAGATGCATGACAGCGGATATATAACGTAGTATATATTTTATACTATTAAATTCAAAGATTAGGTTTGTTTAATAATTATCACATAAAACCAATGTTTTAAAAACTGGATCGATATAGATTCGGCATTATTACTGGATAGTTGGTTAGACCAGTTTTACCGATCTCTTTTTTTAAATCTAGTTTTTTTGGCCAATCCAAACTTAATTTCACAAATAGTTATGAGTTAGATCGGTTTAATCGATCGATCCGGTTTGATGCTTGATAACCGTATTTATAATTTAACTCTTTTTCTTTATTTTTTGTCAACAAAAGTAAATTTTCAATCGTAATTTATTGATAAGAAACTTGCATGACTGAACCAAAAAAAAAACTGCATCAAATTGACTTGACAACCTCATAAAATTTTAAAATAGCCATTGGTATTGATTAGGTCTAAATCTATCGCATTGCAATCATAAAAAAAGACTGAATTTCTTCATTATAATTTAAAAAATGATTGGTATGAAATATAGTTCAATTGTATACGACAATAAACATATGTAATCTGTCCGTTTATTTTAGCTCTAATGCTCTATAACATATAGAGTGATAAGATCTCATTCAGATTACCATTCAAGACCATTATTGATTTACTCTAATTTGTAAACATAATTAAGTGAACAAAACTAGCATAACTTTTTAAAACTACTAATTACTATTGAACAATAAATAAGAAATATATATATATAAACCGACCGAGTGAATGGAAAAAAATAGTGACGATCATAAGAGTCAATAGAATCACCTTTAGGTTGGGAAAAGTGGATACTCATGTTCAACAAAACCCATAATACTCATGTTCTCGTTGGCTTTGAATACCGATGATAGAAAGAGACTGATTTAACATTGTTCTGATTTTCTTTTCGATTATATTATTGATCTAATTTTTTAAAAGGTTCTTAGCTACCAAAAATATGAAAAAACGAATAATAACATCGATAAATTTATGTTTGAAAATCATGGTATCACCCCTTAAACATAATTATGTGTAATATATATAGAATGGTGTCTTTGATAGCATAATACAGGAGCAAACATGAGTATTAGGCCTAAACAAAAATACCTGAACCTGAACTAAGTTTAAAATACTCTATTCCAATCAAGTTTGGTTCTAAAAAAATATCTGAATGGAGTTTAAAGTTAGGTATTTTGGGTATCGGATAATATCAGATCCGAACCGAAACGAGAACTAGTATTCAAAAATACATGAAGTTAAGCCGTTTTTTATTTAATTTTGTGTAATTCATTATGTTTTTGAGTATTTTCATAGAGTCTGAATAGTTTTCATACTATATTTTTTTTGTTAACTTGGATATTTTTGAATAATTTTGGATTCTTTTGAATATATTTTTACCAGAATTTTTGATAATTCATATATTGTATAGTATTTTTCATATATTTTTATATAGCTTTTCCAGAATTTTGGATATTAGGTAAAATCTGGTCTGAATCGAACCGGAATCGATCCTGATTCAAAAATTAAAAATACTGAATGGAACTTATGAGTTTGGTACCGAAAATCCAAAAAATCTAATCTAAATCTGAATGGGTATTCGAAGGCTCAGGTCTAGTAAGTATGAGACTAAAAAAATCCATATCTTACTAATTTATTTTTCACTTATAATATTTTGTTGTCTTTGACGTCGGTTGTCATCTAAAAGATGGTAGTGATGAAGTTTGCACGAGACTTTTGTGGTATTAAAGTATAAAATGCTATTTTAATTAGATACGAAAATGAAAGTGCAAAAAAAGTAGATTGTTTACTGTTTTACAATGTGACGACTGACAACAAACATGGACGTAAGGTTGGATAGCTTCTTAGCTAGATACTATCACGGGGATAGGTTTGATTTTTTCTAGCGAATAATACACATACACTTATTGTTATGATCCAATATAAGATTGATTCAAATAATATCTATGAAAAATATTGCAAACAATAAAATAAAAGGGGTTCATTTGCAATTTTTATAATAAAAATATTAATATTAAAATTAAAAAGGAAAAGATAAAAAGAATATATTGGAAATAAGCTAACCACGAGCTCTTTTCACAAATTGACTTTTCTTATTATTTGATAAATGTTTTGTATTATCTTCATAGAGAAATCCATTAGCCAATTAACAATAAAAACGTATAATTTGTTTTTTCAGTTTTGTGCAGATGAACATTTCAAATAATATTGAAAAGTTAATAGTTTGTATCATTTTCTTCTAGAAGTGATTACAATCGGATAGAAAAGATTTGAGATTTATATCAAAAAAATTTGTACGAATCAGATGCTTTTATTTGTTTATTTGTTAAAGAATCAAATATGAATCAAAGTTTATATTGAATACCAATGATAGAAAGAGACTAATTTAACATTGTTCTGATATTCTTATCATTGATCTTAAGTTTGAAATTTCTTAGCTACTAAACAAAATACTCTTTACAAAAAAAAATTAATTAAAAACTGCACGTATTTTGTGGTTGTAATTTAATTTAAGAGGTTAATAAGACATAAGTCTATACATTTTAGCAAAAAAAAAATGTCTATATCCCTGATTAGTTCCTCTCATTTTCTTCTCTCGTCTCTTTTGGTTCGAATCCGAACAACGAGCTTGGATCGACAAAAATTTCAGAAATGGCTAAACTAGACTAACTCAAAATGGTGATGTTTCACTATACGTTTTGTTAAAAATAGTCTCGTTTAAGCCAATATTGTAGTTTATAACGTTTCAATTTAGCTAATGAATGTCGATAGCTGTAAATCAATGAAATCATAATACTATCAAAAACAAGGTTATATATGTCTATATTTAGTACAAATGGAATAGTATCAATGTCACGTAAAAGTTTTTTGGTTTAATGTCACGTAAAAGTTGCCCATAAACCAAATGAAAGCAAGTTCAGACGTTAAAAAAAACAAATGGAAAAAAAGTGAATTTTTTTAAGAAAAAATTGATTTTGCTGCTTTTACTTTTCAGGTGTCTAGTAGCGTGTTTAGAAATTAGTAGTATTTTTAGAAATTAGTAGTATTTTTAGAAATTAGTAGTATATATCATGCTTCTAGAGACCAAAATATGTAATCAATATGATAAAACGTTATATGCCACAGTTAATTATTGTAGTTGAACAGTTTTATGATTGAATTGAATGAAATAAGTGTAAGTTAAAATGTACAGAAGAAAATGAAGTGCATTTAAAACTTGGCAAAATCAAGCCGACATGAGGCGAACTAAAATGTTAACTACATTGAAGATCCAACGGCTGAAAATGATCGGACCACCATGTAAGCGACTTCTTCTTCTTCTTCTTTATTGTCAACGCGATTTTTATTTCTCTGGCTTATTATATCTTTTAGTGCTCCAAAAAAACGGTAGAAAAAATGTCAAAAAGAGAAGACAAATGATGAAAATTTGAAAAGGATGAAAAATTTATTATTGTGAAAGATGTTAAAAAGAGAGTTCAATAATATTTACTACAAAATTATTGACTTTTCAAATGATTTGAGGGTATGGTCAGAGATGACGAAAACTTTTTTCGTATATCTGATTTTAAATCGAATTATTTTTAGATAATTAAAAAATAAATATCTGTTTTTCATATATACACTATAAATAACTGAAAATTTTTATTTTAAAATTTTTGTATAAAATATTATCGTTTTTTGTCAAAATATATCAGAATCTTAAAAAATTTAAATAACCAAATGAGTGTTATAATATCTAAATAAAAAAATAGACCATCTGTATTCGAAAACTCCTCGTTAATTTGTCTAAAGAACACTTGACATCGTTTGAAGTAGGTGATAAGAGAAAAACAAAGTTTAAATTAAACTAACATTAAAATTTAAAAAAAATTTATATCGAATACAGATAGTAGAAAAATTACATCATTAAACTTCATACTACCAAGTATTTTTTTTTGCTAAACCTCATATTACTTTTATTTATGAAAATTATTATATATAACAAAAAAACATTAAATATTTTCTTAATCCTTTTCAATGTAGAAACAAAATTGACGGAGACAAAGAAAAAAACAAAGATTGACGTTGAATTTTAAATGAAAGTATTGAAAATAAAGAGATGGGTTTAAAGGCGGGACCGGTCCGTCATCAATGCCACCTCCCAACGCTTCTCTCTCTCTCTCAGCTACTTGCAGCAAAATCGCAAAGTGTCGACAGAAACTTGTCTCTCTCTATCTCTTCTTCTTCTGTCTATCTCTCTCTCTCTCTCTCTCTCTCAAGAAACTATTTCTTGGTTGACAAAGAAAATAGGTAAGCGAGAGTTTAGTTCTTTTCTCATCACCTACTTGTTCGGTTTCTTTTAATATTATTGTTTTATCCAGCAGCAAAATCTCTTTATCCTCACAATTTGATCTGTTTTTTCACCTCAACTTTTTCAATTTCCATTGATAAAGTTTATACCTTTTTGATCTCTAGTCTATTATACAGAAAGGGCTTTGTTTGATTCTTCTCAAAATCATGGGGATTTGCTTGAGTGCTCAGATTAAAGCTGAGAGTCCAAGTAACACAGGTACTTCAAGGCTCAAGCTTTCATTTATATATAACGACTACACATGCAAATGTTGATTTTTTGTAAACAAATATTTAATTTTGAGGTTCTAAGAGTTGGTTTAATTAAGTCGGCAATTAAAAAAGGGTCTAAATTTAGATTTTGTTGTTAATTTAGTTTTATTTTTTTCTGATGATTAGTTTTTTCTCAATTCGAGGTTAGGTTTTTGGTGGTTGAGACATAAAGGGACTTAACTTAAAAGTTAGGCTTAGTGTTTTGACAAATCTGTCTTCGAACGATAATAATTAATTAGTTTTTCTTACACTCTGTCTTTTTTGGGTGTTTGGTTAATTCACGGCTCAATCATAGTAGTAGTCAGAGGAAAAGACAAGCACGAAAGTTCGGATTTTTTACATTTGTCTGATCTCTTAACAACAAAAACACTGAACTTTTGGAGAAATGGGTGTTGTCCAAAAAGTGAAATCTAAAGTTTTTTTATATACAAACTATTTGTTTGGTGTTTGCATAGGTGCGAGTCCGAAGTATATGAGCTCAGAGGCAAATGATACACAAAGCATGGGAAGCAAATGTTCTTCTGTGTCAATCAGAACAAGCCCTCGAACCGAAGGAGAGATCTTGCAATCTCCAAACCTCAAAAGTTTCAGCTTTGCTGAGCTCAAATCAGCAACTAGGAATTTCAGACCAGACAGTGTTCTTGGTGAAGGTGGATTCGGTTGTGTCTTTAAAGGATGGATCGATGAGCAATCTCTTACTGCATCTAAACCAGGAACCGGTATGGTTATTGCTGTCAAAAGGCTTAACCAAGATGGTTGGCAAGGTCATCAAGAATGGCTGGTAATTCAAAAAGCTAGATTGCTAATCAAATTTGGTCTTTTCAACTTATATTGAAGATTTTATTTATGTTTTTTCTCCGATGATGTTGTTGTAGGCGGAAGTGAATTACTTGGGGCAGTTTTCTCATCCTAATCTTGTGAAACTTATCGGTTATTGCTTAGAGGATGAGCATCGTCTTCTTGTGTATGAGTTCATGCCTCGTGGAAGCTTAGAGAATCATTTATTCAGAAGTACTGTCTTCTCTTCTCTTGTCTATATTCTTCTGGTAACTCGCAATGTTTTTGAGTATTCAATCTTGTTTCTTGCTGTTGCAGGAGGTTCTTACTTCGAGCCGTTATCTTGGACTCTCCGGTTGAAAGTTGCTCTTGGTGCTGCAAAAGGCCTAGCTTTTCTTCACAACGCCGAGACTCAAGTCATATACCGCGACTTCAAAACTTCTAATATACTTATTGATTCGGTACTTCCACTTTTTTCCATCTTTGATATGATGTCAAAAAGCTGTAAAATTTTAAGACTTTATGTTAAAAAAATCTCTTTGACATGATCATAGGACTACAATGCCAAGCTTTCTGATTTCGGGTTGGCTAAAGACGGTCCAACAGGTGATAAAAGCCATGTCTCTACAAGGATCATGGGTACTTATGGATACGCAGCTCCTGAATACCTTATGACCGGTTAGTATCTCAAAAGTCTTTTTCTTTCTGTGATTTATTAACTTCTTAATGATGACCAACTAACTCTTTCACTTTCGTTAGGTCATTTAACAACCAAAAGTGATGTCTATAGCTACGGTGTTGTGCTTTTGGAGATGTTATCTGGACGTAGAGTTGTGGACAAGAACCGTCCACCGGGAGAGCAAAAACTGGTGGATTGGGCAAAACCGTTACTTGCAAACAAGAGGAAGATATTCCGAGTTATCGATAACCGTCTCCAAGATCAATACTCAATGGAAGAAGCATGTAAAGTAGCTACTCTTGCGCTGAGATGCCTCACAATGGAGATAAAGCTGAGGCCAAACATGAACGAGGTTGTCTCTCACCTCGTACACATCCAAGCTTTGCATGAAGCAGGAGGAGGAAAAAACATAGATAAGATGGAGAAAAGAATGCGTAGGAGAAGCGATAGTGTTGTGCTCAACCAAAAACCAAATGCAGGTTTTGCTCGCCAAACCGCTGTTGGCGGTATAGCAACTGCTTATCCACGTCCTTCTGCGTCGCCTCTGTTTGTCTGAAGAAGAAACGATGATGTTCTGTTCTGTTCTGTTTAGTTCAGATGTACAGTTTTGCTTCTGCTTATGTACCGGAAGGATTCAAGTTCATGGCTCGTCAGAGATTTAACAATTGATCTTTGTAGTGCGAGAATTTGCTAACATAAAGCATAAATGATCTCTCATGTCTTCAACTTCAAGCTTTGTTAAGACAAAGGGAACACAAGACACATGCTTTCCAAACATATATACAAGCAAATGCATAACAAAGCGATTTGATAGTAACAAACAAGAGGCTTTACCTACTTTCAATTCTTTCGCTAAGAAGATTATATACAGTGAAACAAAACTATCTTTACCATGTTCTAACCAGTCCCGGTGTCCAGTTTCGCCAGTCTAGCTTCGAAAGCGACTTGTTTAAGCTCATTTTATCCCTGAGATCAAGAACCTTCTTCCGATATTTACTTCCTTGCTTCGTCAGCTCAGGCTCACTCTCTCCACTTGCTTCAGCTTCAATGATCTCTTCTGTTTCACCGCCAAGTGGCGTAGGAGCGTTTTCCATCTCTTCATCGATGATACTTCCGAGAAGAGAAACGACTTCGCTCATTCTAGGCCGAGATTTCGGTTGCTTCATTAGACATTTGGTTGCTAAAGCAGCAACTCTCTGAACAGACTTGATACAGTAGTACTGCCCTTCGAGCCGTGGATCCACAATCGCATGGAACTTCTTAGAGTCTGACACATAAGGTTTCACCCATTCCAGAAGCTTCTGCTCCCCTCTAGGTCGGTTTCTGTCCAGTGCTCGTCTTCCCGTGATCAGTTCATACAATACTACCCCAAAACTCCAAACATCGCTCTTTGCTGTCAATTTACCTGTTTGTACATACTCAGGAGCAGCGTAACCAACCGTACCTACAACCTTTGAAAGAAGACAAAAGTTTAAGACTTTCAAGTGATGCTATGCTAAAGAAGTCTCCAATAGTTAGAGAAGAGTGTACATACTGAAGTTGAGACATGACCAAGTCCTTCAGGAGGTCCTTGCCTAGCTAATCCAAAATCCGAGAGTTTAGCACTGAATCTCTCATCAAGCAAAATGTTTGAAGACTTGAAGTCCCGAAAAATTAACTATAAGATTGACAAAACCAAATCAAAAACCAAAACACAAACGATCCTAATTCGTTTAGAAGTTGAATGAGATACAAACCTGAAAATCCATTTCTTCATGAAGATAAGCCAAGCCTTGAGCAGCGTCTTGAGCAATCTTCAACCTCGTAATCCATGGAAGAGAAACAGACATTACTCGTCCTACAAGATGATCCTCCAAGCTTTTATTGCACATAAGCTCGTAAACTAGAAGCCTTTGCATCCCTCTTTCATCGTCGTCAGCGCAGTACCCAACTAACTTGACAAGATTTGGATGATTCACTACTCCTAAGAAATTCACCTCATTGATCCATTCTTTGTGCCCCTGAATGCTAGAACGCAAAGCCACACCACAAAAGATTCACCACAAAACAAAAACAACAACAACAAGACATACAATCACAACACCTAGATGTTCCACAAGAACCACATCAGCTTTTGAAAACTCAATCACAAAAGAGGAGGTTTCTTTAATCAATTTGGTTCAAGTTTGAGTAATGAAGCAGAGAGAAAAGGATGGAGTCATGCCTGTAAACCTTGACGATTAAGCTGTTTCACGGCGACGTTGATCTTCGAATCCAAACCATGGACGACGCCTCTATAAACGCAACCAAACCCTCCTTCGCCGATAAGAAGAGCTCTACTGAAACCTTTAGTAGCCAATTTCAGCTCACCGTAAGTGAACACCTTTATATCGTTCTCGGCGGAGATTCCACCGGTCCAACGTTGACTCAGGGGCTTATGGAAACCGAAACGCTCCGGTGAGAAACTCCAATCCGAGTCAAACTCGGAACGGCGAGTCGGGTCCGAAGCGCTCGACGACGCAACGCTTAAAGACCGAGCCCAAGAGAGCCTCGAAGCTCGCGAAACGACGCAGTTTTCTCCTTCGTCTCCTTCTCCTCTCTTCTCCCCATTGGTGAAGTGAAAACACTTCATCTTCTTCCTCCAAATCCGACTGAGTCAACACAAAACAAAACAAAACAAAAAAGTTTTGGAGCCTTTTTCTTTACTTCTTGAGGATGAGTAGTGATCTGATGTGACAGATTAACTTATAGTCGATAACGTGGCGAGTTCAAAACCGTTCGATTTCAAGACCTAACGTTTTCTAGATCTGACCTAACTTAAAACCAAATTTCAGTACATAGTAGTAGTTTGGTCAACTCGAGTAACATGTAGACATAAATTGTTTATAATTTTGATTTAAAAGAAGAAGATGATATTCGTGCAGCAGCAAGATTTTGAAATATATTCTCGAGAACTAACTAGTTTTGATTAATTTTACTCTTGTATTTGTCGCTAGTAATTTATGGTTGTTGTTTGTTGGACCAAGTCTTCTTTGATCTATTTTTTCTTTTTTCTTCACCTAACTCTTATATTAACCGGTTTTGATGAATGTTCTGAAAATGTGTATATATATATATATATATAATTTTCTAAAGTTGAACAAAAAAAAATAATTTTCTAAAATGGGGTATATATATGTTTTGTTTCTTTTCTTCTTTTGGTGTATTTGAAGAATTGGAAGGATTTATTTTTTAATGAGTTTTTAGATGTTTTTGGTTGAATTAAAAAAGTTACTATGATTTTAATTAAAACACTCTAGAATTCCATATAAAACTATAGGATCTAGACTTTTATATTTTTAAATATGAAACTCTACCAAAACACTTTCAAATCACAACAAATTTCATAAAATCCACTAGTTAAATTATTTTTAATAACAATATATTTTAGAGTACAGATTAAAATCATAAATTCAATAACATATGATTTTACAAGGTCTTTTAAAATTCATATTTCAATAACAAATGATTTAGCAATTTAATATAAAACATTTTAAATCCTAAATTGAATACAAAATGCTAAATTTCATTAGTTTCCTAATCTACAAATTTGTCAAGACTGTTCAATTTCATTAGTTTTGGAAACTGCTGTCATTTTCCCAATAGTTATTTTGCAAATTAACTCGAAACTAAAATGGTTACTTAAATTGCATATAATTAAGAATCAAAAGCCCAAAGCCCATGCAGCTCAGCTTCAAATTTAAATTACGTCTTGGAAGCATATTGTTTCTGACACATCTTTGTTGGGCCTTTCGTTTTGCCCTTTTGATTTTTTTTATGAATGTAAAAGTTGATGATATGAAAAATGGATTATATGTTCCCCAGAAAAAAAATATCTTAGGGAAGTAAATTTTGTTGTTTTTAATTCGATTATATGTTGACAAAAAAATTCGATTATATTTCATGTTGGAATATATTAAAAACAACTTTTCAAATTACATCACATTAACGAAACATTATTCTGAAAATAAAATAAAATATAAAGAGTTTATTACACTCACACACACTTTTAAATTTTTTATTACAGAAAAAGACACTTTGTGTGTTTGACACACTTTTATGAAGTTGTCATTATTTTGACAAAGTTATAAAGAAAAAAACAGAAAGCACTCTCAGTGTTCAACGAAATGCATAAGCATGTCTTGGACATGAAGTCATGGACAAGATAACAGAAGCATATTCATCTCTTTCCATGATTGTTTTTTCACACGAATCTCATATTCTCTATTATATAACCAAATACCAATTGATAATTAAGATTTTCTCTTCTCACGGAAACTTACCAGAAATGTTAACCATTCAACTCACTCGGCTATGAAGTGTTACCTATTCACCTCATAAAGACATTGTGGTGTGTACATGATAGTGTGGACATGATAGCGTGGACATGGTGGTGTGGACATGATAGTGTGGACATGATAATGTTGGACATGGTGGTGTGGACATGATAGTGTGAACATAATAGCGTGGACATGGTGGTGTGGACATAGTGGAAAACTTGTCCATTGTTAGTTCTAATTCAGTTTGCACGTGCTTATACTCTCTTATTATGCATATGTATATGTGGACACCATCTAATGCATAGTCTTTTGATATCCACATCTATTTATTGACATTAAACAATTGAAACATGTCTACGATAGCTTGTCCATGGAAACATGTCCATGATATCTTATTTATCGAAACATGTCTATGACATTAAGTCTATCAGAATATTTGATGCTGATGATATTAACGTGTACAAAATGTGATGACCACATGGTCAACTCATTTTGGACACCGACTCAAAAATCATAGTTTTCTAGGTTTTTGAAATATTTTTTGTTTGCATGGCAACACATAAC
This sequence comes from Schrenkiella parvula, assembly GCA_000218505.1. NCBI lineage: Eukaryota > Viridiplantae > Streptophyta > Magnoliopsida > Brassicales > Brassicaceae > Schrenkiella > Schrenkiella parvula. The sequence goes on along the minus strand of CM001190.1, from coordinate 13,176,767 downwards.
ACATATCAACAAATCATGTTTGGGTGATGATGTGTGATGAAAAATTACTGATAATTTTGAACAAAAATTTGAATTTATGACTAGATTAAATGTTGAACCTTCATCAATTGGCTTAATTGAAATCACAATAGATATTAGAGAAATAGAAAGAAAAAGTATTATAAATGAAGTTATTGAATTTTAAATTGGTAAAAATGATAGTTATATCGGTAAAAGTAATTAGAAGATATTGAAATTAAAAAAAATGAATAAAAGCTTGAAGGAAAACAATGGAAGATAAATATGACCAAGAAAAAATGAGATAAAAGCGAGAGAAAGAGGGGGAGAGGCGCACAGAGAGAAAGGGAGAGAGGAGAAAAAGAGAGAGAGGAAGAGAGAGAAAGAAAGAGAATGTGAATAGAAAATTAAAAACAAACATTTTTTAATTTTCTATAATTTTAGAAGAAAGAGAGATGAAGGTAAAATAAGATTATTATATTTTGCACAATAGAAAAAGTGTTTGAATAGCAAAAGTGTCTTTTTGTAAACTATAACTTCAAAAATGTGTTAATATGTAAATCACTCTTATAATAATGTAAAATGTTCTAAACATTTTTATGGATTTCACTTTTGCTCGCAAGTTTTTAAAGGTCACATTTTAAAACCTAAATTCACATTTATTCTTCCAAAAGTTAATTGAAAAAAGTATTATAGATAGTAATAAAGTAAATAGGGAGGGAACAAAAAGAGCCCACCACGGCACCACCCATGTGCAAATCTCATCTTCTTTCTCCTCGTTAAGTACCCAATGGACCTTCTTCCTCTTTGATGTGACTCTCTTTTTTAATTTTCTACTTTTCTCCATTTTTTTTGTCTATACACATTTAAACTAGAACAATGATGTGGAACATGAAAATGGATTGTATCATTTTCTCAAATATATATATAGACAAATATTCTATATATAATTAGCAATTTTATATTGGATGGTCTGGGTTTGGGTGAGAGAATAAGGCAACATTTAATACTTTTCGTAATTATCTCATTGCTTGTGTACAACATTTCAGTATCATCTTTTTTGTTTTACCCCTTAGACTTTTAGAGGTAATCGCATAAAATCCCAGGATTCTCATTCATTTTATTATCCACCCAAACCTTTTTTCTTCGATAACTCAAACATTTATGACCAATCAATTAATTCTTTACTTTTATTTCAAGTATACCATAACCAATAATGTTACTAAAAGTAAGCCTTACAAACTGATAAAATAATGGGTCACCAATCGATTATATTAAATCATTTTGGTAAATTTGCTAGATGAATGTAGGAAAACTCTTTTTTTGTGTGGCATAAATATCGTAAAGACTTTAAAGTTAATAAAATTAATAAATCATGCTCAATAATTTTTTTTTTGTAAAGACATATTGCCAAGCAGCTTTAAAATGTAAATAAGTTATAAGTTTTTTTCATGTAATTTATGCAAATAACTTTGATATTTTTATATACAGAAATCTATTAACGACTAAATAACATGTTATTTGTGAAAACAACATACATAAAAAGCATGCATGATGTAACCTAATTTTATTTAAATCGAGTTGGTCTAACTTTTCAAAAATATAAAGATATTAAACCATAACATACCCAAATTTTCATATATCATACAATATAGAAGTCTACAAGAAGCATTACAAACTGCAATTACTGCCTCTCTTACTATAAATCGGCTTGATAGCAGAACTCTTAGCATCTGCTTCAGCTCCTTCTACTTTCAAGAAACTTCTAATTTTACCCCAAAAGATAACTAATTAAAAACTTAAGACCCCACACGGTAAAAAAACACATGAACCATTTAGCCACTCACTCTCCACTTTCACACTCCCCAACGAACACAGCAGAAAAAATTAAGACATCAGAGGTAGAAAATTGGAATTTTTAGTGGTCTTGGCAACATGAAAAAAATAATATATAAATTTCTCAAATTACTAGTGCCTTCGGCTTGGGAAATTTAATAATAGTAATAATAATAAGTAGAAAATACTAATAAATGGTTTTTTTTGTTGGATAGTTGATTTCCCGAAATTGCCCTTCTTAGACTCTGAAGTTTTTACCCATGAAAGTCTGACCAAACTGCCAATGAGCCGGAGCGATGTTCCATGACGTGGAGGTTCTACGGTCACTGCCTGTGACCCTAAACGAAAGTGACTGACCAACCAAAACAGAGTTTGATTGCCAGTTTTGCCCCCAGTTTCGGCTCATGCTCATCCACGACGTTCTTGCTCCTTTCACGCTCAGCCGCACGATGTCACCGGCGCCGGCGACGTTTGTCACTAGAACCAAGTTGAAGTAACGGAAACCGTTGATCGTGAACCTCATCCCACCTCTCTTCCGGCATGGCACTCTGTGGTAATTAAAACGAATAAGACAAGGGTAGTATCGTCATTAATGGTTTTCCAACACAAAAGACAAACAAGTAGGAGAAAACGCGTGTTGACTTTAGTACCAAACAAAAAAGTAAAAAGGAGATTGTTGTAAGGACAATTTCGTCTTTTTACAGAAAAATCAGATCTTTTGGATTTGGTAAACGAAACCCGACATAAATGCTGCACTTACTCGCGCCAAGAATCAAAGCAATAAGACTTTTCAACTGCGACCGGGTATTTTCTAAAATGTTAAGTTTAATACCCCAAGCTTTAAATTATATCAACATCAACCCAAACCAAGAGGAAGATTACTCAACTCCTTAATCACTATACTTATAAAAGTTAAGTTTAATATTAAAGTTTGAGATTCAGCTAACAATAACCTGCGTATTGTACTTTTAAAATGTTATGTTTCATACCCCCAAACTTCTAATTGTCGTCACATTAACCGTAGTCGTTTAAAATCTAGACGTCGACTTTCTTAACTGGACCCCTGTATTTCTTAAATGTTTAGTTTACTGCCCTAAACTTTATAATTTTGCCGACACTACCCCCAGTCGTTCAGAAAACCAAGCCTATGACTTCTCTCAACCACACCCCCAAACTTGTAAAATGTCACGTTTCACACCCCTAAATTTTAAAGCTACCAAAATTGACCATAATTTTGTCTTAATTGAAGCAACTAATCTAAAGCCTATGAGAGATTCTCATCTACATTGATAAGATTCAGTTCCACTCAACACTTAAAAATTGCTTCTTCTTACCGGCGGAAAGAGACGGGGACGATTCCGGCGCGATACTCGGCGATCTTAAGGAACATAGGCATCGCGAGATCGAAGTGAGGCCTAGGAGGGTTGCACCATCCGCCATTGTCACTAGGCTGAGCGAAGTTCGGAGGGCAGAAATTGGTGGCAGTGATGAAGATGGAAGGGCTACCTGAGTGGCACCACTTAGGATCACTCGCGCATTTCAGCTCGAAACAAGCGCCGCAACTGTAGCCGTTGTTGAACAGAGCCGTGCTTAAAGCCGCCGTGTTCACACCGTAGCCTTGGCTGTACAAATTTCCATAACCACAAGCACCTCCTGGTAACCAAAAAATCAGGGTTTTAAAATGTGTTCAAGTTGAAACCTTAAATGAAAAAATCAAGAATCTACAATATCCGTTTTAACATTTATGGAAACGTTAATTTGACAATGTGGTAAGATGCACAGAAAGAATGGAACTTTAAGTTGGGTTTTTATTCAAGTTGAAACCTTTGGATGTAAAAATTGACATTCTTCAAGATTTCAACAATGTGAGACCAAAAAGATTGGAACCTTAAGGTTTAAATTGATGAGAAAATGTGAGAAATGAAAATGCAAATTTGTAGTGATGTTGGTGGAAGAGAAGAGAAAGGGAGAGAGAGAGATACACATACCCATGGTACCAGAAGCATCAGAACCACCATAGAAAGTAGCATGAGCACTTTCCCAACCTCCTCCATTGTAAACTCCTGGGATTCTTGCTTCAGAAACTGTTGTGAAATCCGCAAGAATTGTAAGAACACATAATACTAAACCCAACATTGCCATTTTTGAGAGAAGAGAGAAAGAGATCTTGGGAGTTGGTAGAGGCAAGAGGAAGAAGAAAAAGAAGAAGAGACTATTGGAGTGTTCTCATGTGTGTAGGGAAGGGAAATGGAGGTGTTTATATAAATTGCATTTAAACATAAATTAATATTTATTTTACTTGACTCCTAATATTCTCTATCTTTATCGTTACACGAGTTTTTATTTTGCTATTTTCCTCCCTTTTTAATATAAATTTTCAAACTTTTGTACCTCTAAAATTCTCTAAACATGATTTGGATTTTCACAAAGTAAAGTAAAACGACATACGAAGAATTTTTTTTGTATATTAGTCTAGAATATAGATAACACTATATAGTGAATATGTCTCATGTACAAAAGTCATGCGTACAATACGAATCCATTACTAATTATGTCGAGGTCTTTGTCTTTCCCTCTATGTGTGTATCAGAAGATGTCTATTACCAATATCACGCGCGGGTAGTAGCGCGTAGTTTACATTACCCAATCATAATTAACTATGTACGGATAAAGGCGACGTTGCTCCACTCAGATTTGATAAAGATAATTCCACGCTCCTTTCAAGCGCGTTGAGACTACCACTCTGTTGTTGCTATCAATATTTTCTCCCTCTAAAATTGCTAAATCTTCTTCACTCGCTATAATAATTTGTTACGAATAATTTATTTTTAGTTTTATAAGTAAAAATTTGGACACGAAATACACAAAAAAAAGAACAAAAAAGTTGGAGATTTAATCTGAAATAGCGACAATGCATTTCTAAACACGAAACTAATAACTAAAGTAAGAACTTTTTGTTTGTTTTCTTTTGTATTACCTAATAATTTGAAATATTTTCTAGCTTATTATGATGATGATGGTATTACGTAATTATGATGATATGTTTTATAATGCTCACGGGTTTGCTTGTATCTAAGATACTAGTTTTCTACACAATATACTAAAAATTAATCAAGGATAACTCCCAATACTTTCCAAATAATTTGTTGTTATAGTATCTTAAATCTTAAATTAAAACCAAAGAAAAAATTATTGTCTTAGTATCACACCTAATACCTTTCTTAAGCATAATTTACCCTTTGTTGCAAGACACATGATTGGTCTATAGGTAACGGACATAAGCAAATAAAGGGTATTTATGTTACTTGGAGGCTAAAGAAAACTCAATTATTAAACTTCAAGAACGAAAGTTTCTAAAGTATCCACACATAATTAACTATGCAATTGAATGTTAGTTCGAGAAACAACTTTTTTTTTATTATAATGATATGAGAAATTTCAAGCATTCCATCCATAACTGTTAATTTTAGTTTTTTTTTGTCAACCTGTTAGTTTTAGTTTAGATTAACCTTTTGTAAGATATGTAAAAGAAAACTAAAGCATCTAAATTCGTGAAAATCATGTATAGATGAATTTTAAAAACAATTATATAAATCATGGTTCGGTTTATTTGATATAGAAAATTTTATATACGGTTTGGGTTACTTATAAAAATTAGTTCGATGTTAGTTTCATAAATTTTGATTCTTTGCAATTCACTTCACTTTAAAAAGTTACTATGGATGTCTAAACCAACTAAGAATTGTCGAGTTGCGATGCTAATGCTCTAATGGAGAAATCTTATAGTACAAAAACAAAATCGAAAAAGAATGATTTACTACTTTCTTGAATATGTTTGAGCTCATCACTCTTAAAGAAAAAAGTTTCAATGCATTGTTATAGTCTTTCTTTGTGTGTGTACAAACCGTTGTTAAGTCTTAACTATGTTTTAATCTATTGTTGTCTTAACATATTTACTCTGAATACAATTTAACTTGTCACATGGTATACGTTCAACTAGACATGTGTGGTTTGGTAAAAGTAGGACTCTACACACCATATAGAAAAATATAATTGAAATGTTTGTTATAAATAGATGAATAACGAAAGGAGATTACCTAAACATATACAAAGAATCTCACATTTTCATCATTATATAAAGATAAACAAATCCATTTTTGACGAATTTATCCTCGAGTGAGTTTTTTTTTTTTTGAAAATGCATGCATGATTGAAGGCTGAGATTGGATGATGAGTGATGACTGACATGGGGACCACCACATGGAATCCTATCAAGTGTACTTGTCCGACGTAAAACCATAGGACCCATTTGATTACCGTAATCATCGGAGCATGTAAACCGGCAAATCTACTAAACCGAATAAATTATAAGTGGAGTATTAATCACTAATGAGCTTCACATCTAAAAACAAACTAATGTTTGAATAGTATAATTGTTTCTTGAATATACGAAGACAAATTGAGAAAAGATAAAATTCTCGAGCCGCACGCGCCAAACAATACCAATATCTATGTCTTGTGGTCGTGGCTCTTTTGTTTTCTGTGTGAGACTAAAAAGCAAAATGCTTTTTTTTTAACATCTAAAGATGCTTGCTGAACATGTTGTGGAGCCTCACTGTAATTTTAGTAACAGTAAGAACACTATAGTTTTGAAAATCACATGATTCTGTCTTTAAAAAGTTAAGTGTTATATAAAAAGCAGGTCAAATGGTTGTATCAAGACGTCGTTATGCATTCATAGTCCATAGATTATGATGATTATCTCCTTAAACGTTAACGTTTGAATTATAAAATTTTGATTAGTAAGCGGATAAGTGGTGTTAGAAGACACTATAGGAATGGAACTATACGACACCTTGCTCTAATCTTTGACCCCGAAAGATTAGGGTTCTTGATCCGAACTTCATCGATAGTTTTTCAAAAGGTATTGCAGTGAGAACTCATATGGGTTAACATGAACTTGTATAAGAGACGGTATTGTAGTGAGCTTGTGAAGGGCCATGCCACTCTTCAAGACTTTTAACCTCCCATGTGATTCATCTCCACAACCCTTATCTCACGTCTTACAAACCTATAAAGTAGTAACGTGGAACAATGACATGTAGCAGCGTGTCCAACAGAGAAGATCTCTTCGTTGAGGTTTACGAATCCAATGCGGTAGTCCCCACTCTATGAAGCTGTATTTCGCCATACCCAATTATATCTGACGCAAACATTGCTTCATCAGTCAAATTCTATATTGTTATTAGAAATAAGCTCGTTTGTTGTTTTACGTAGTTCCTACATGTGGCTATCGAAATAAATTGTCAACAAAGTAGATTAGACATCAATGATTTTGTTCTTTTACTATTGGTGGCACTGGCATAGCATAGCACACACATATCAAGAAGAGTGATGTGAGAATTAAGTAGAGGATTCAGTAATTATAATTCCATATGTTACACTTAATTTTATATATTATCCAGTTACTGCTGTATATCATTATGCAATTATATAACATGTTTCTGTTTCTTTTTGAACTCACAACTAAAATCGATGTGAAATGTTATCCAAACAACACAGAGATTGCAAATACCACTAGACTAGCCGTATATATGATAACATCGTAAGTTACTTTTGATAGAACGAATACCATAAGACAAGAAACGTCAAGAAAACGTAAAGCCTTATAGGTTCTACTACACACTATGTCAAGCTGATAATCTAGAGGTCGTTTTATTATTTTTAATTTACTTTTCAGATTTCTTTAGTGAATTTTGGAAGCAAAACTAAATTAATAATTTTGAAGCATTAAAAGATTAGAGATTTCGAATAGTACATTTTCATGGTGCTTTTTCATTCTACTTCTAACGTTTAAGTTAATGCTATATGATAAGAAAAAACGACATTCAATTTCTTTTTGGTTTTATTACAAGCATTCAATATGCACGAGACGTTGCTATAAACTGAGCCATGCATTTTTCAACGTGTTCACACATGAACATAACCCTTTCGCACATCTAGAAAGTAGAAAGAAAACAAAATAAACATACTAGGCGATACTATATATTAAACTCGAATCAAGCTAGGGGATACTTTATCAACGCTCATATATACCAAAAAAGAAAAGGAAAAATTACAAATTTTGTCTATGCAACGATACCGCGTGGCCGTTCAGGCTTTATCTGCAACTGAAAGATAACTTTTATATTTGACCATATCCACTCTATTATAAATTTCCGATTAAATAATTAGAACGTATTTAGGTCAATAAGATTGAATATCGCATCCATTTTATGATCTGTGTATGCAAGCAAGTTTAAGCAAAATCATGGCATGTGAGTTAGGCGAAAACTTATTGTATATATTCGATACAGTGATATTAAAAATATTTATATCAATGGACCAGCAAGATTTGTTCATCAAAGGTTTTCATTATTTTAAGAAAACTGTTTGGAATGTGTGGTGACTAAATTGTTTTCCTTACTTTCTATGATTATGAATCCTAAATGTTTGGTCCAACCTACGTTAACATCTCAATACATCGCGTAACGAAAGTCAAATATATGATATTAAGGAGATGAACTATATATGTGAACAACAAATGTCTATGTATTTATAAGAGTTGGTCCAAAGAAACTTTAGTGGAAAAAAAAACTGTGTTTCAATGACTCGCCAAACTGATTACCAAATTATAGGGAACATTTTGGAGGACTCAGAAAATGACTATAAACGGTTACAGCTTCTCGGGGCTGCAAAAGCCGATTTTTAGTTACAATATGATTTTATTTATGTAACATTCGACTTTTTTTCTTCTTTCTATAAATATATTTTACAGTTATTTTATGTGAATTGGAATAATAGGACATAGAGAGACAGTGGAAGCAGTCTTGCATGTTAGCTTTTGAAGCCGGTTTTTGACTAGACGAACCCAGAGACAGACATAATGTCAGCTTTTCTCAATAATTGGGTTTATTTCCATTACCAACGTTTTATGAGCGTTAAATAATCTTTTGGATAGAGCAGTGATTGATCAATGGTTTATTAATGATTTTAAATCAATGGTTTATTAATGATTTTAAATCAATGGTTCATTTTCATACTTTAGAATAATAGAGAGTGCATTTTATTATCATTTATGTAAATTAACGAAGAAAATTTTATATGAGATTTTTATTGTAAAACAGATGGAGTCGTTTGGTGTTAATGTTTGTAAAACGATATAATTATGTGTTGTCAAATCGTTAATTACTGTTGGGAAAAGTTATAAATAGGAATTGTAGATATGAAAATCTAAAAGTGTAATTCTTCTGAAAAATGGTTAGCAAATTCAAAACATAACTTTTACATAGAAAAAAGAGAAAAAAATAGAGGAGAAAATGGAGTTTATATGAAAAAAAAGAAACAAAATGTGAATTTAATTGACTTCGGGTCAGCGAATTTTGGGCCTTGCAGAATTGATGTGCTTGCGCATTAACAAAAGGATACAAGAGTATCTAGCCAATAAAAGATTTTTTTAAAAAGAAGCTGAAATGAAAAAGACTAGTTTCTCAAATGAAAAACTATTAGAATCCTACTAAATACTCTATTAAAAACTGTCATTTTCTAAATAATTTTTAAAACAAAATTTAATTATATAATAAAGGTATATTAAAATATAAATTTAAAATGGTTGAGAAACTTTTACGAGTTTCTTGACCAATGGGAGTGCTCTTAGTGCTTGAAGTTTGATAAACTTAGGTCTCTTGTAGACTTGTACAGCATGTTGAGATGACCCCATTCTTCTTTTGCTATTTTTTTGAGTAAACAATCATTGTAATAACTTCTTGTGCAAGAAAGAAAAGAAAAAGAAACTTGTAATAAGGTTTCTTCCCCCGCAAGTAAGAGACTGATGAACAAAATAAAACGATAAAGCTAGGAGAAGATGTTACTGAAATGCTTGTGGAAGTCTTGCAAATGATCAAGACTCCTATTTATTAAACACACACACACACACCACACTTACAAACTCCACACATATAAAATTCGAAGATAAAAAGACCGCAACCTTAGCTCCATACTTTGTCTTCCACTTTCTTCCATAGCTTTTTCAAGTGGATTCAATGATTATTACTTTCACTTTGAAAATGGATCACCATGTTAAACTGCAGAGAAAGAATAATGTGTCAACAACTAAAACACCCATCCATGCGTGATTTGGTATTCTTCAGTATATATTATTCATTTTACAATAACAAAATATCCCATACACATTTAAATACCTTGCGTGGCCCTTCTCTTTGAAAACAAGAATGAGAATCAAAACAGCGCTATAATAAAGAGCACAGAAGCTGCGGATGCAACAACTGCTAGAATGTAGTTTTGATTCTTATTTTTGCATGACGCATCAGCCGAAAGCTTAGGGTTTCCTTGGATCCTTAAGAAAAGAAATGTTTTTGGATTAGACTGAAACTAAACAAAAGCTAATTGTGGAGATTTGATGGGTAAAAAATAACAAAAATGTGAAGATCTTACGATAACTTTAGCCCATTCATTTCTCTTTCATGAAGGGCTTTAGGGAGAGGACCCGAAAGATCATTCCAATTTAAATTTCTGCCAACGCAGAGAAAAACATTATATGGAAAACATCCGAATCTAGTAAAAACATAAGTGATCAATTAGTGAAATTGTTTAAATCAACTTACATCATCAATAATGACTTCATGCTGGCTAGAAATTCGGGCACTCCTCCAGTAAAACTGTTATTTGATAAGTCCCTAGCGTTTTTAAAATGTAAAACAGTTACTCCTAGTTTTTTTTTTAATTTATAGAATAAATAAGACAATTGTTTTTCTCTATTCTTTATATTAAATTAATTAGTAGATTTTCATATTATTATAAAGTCGTTTTACAAATTTTCACACATATAAAAAGTATTTAATTTCCTACTATACCATTCATAAATACATTTATATCAACTTTTTTAATTAGTGGTATCTAAGTAACCTATATTATTATGTCAAACAACTACATTTATTAAGAACAAAACTTATATAATATACCTAAAATGATTTTAAAGTCAAGGCCAAGGTATCATGAAATGTTAAAAAAAAAATTCATGGCCATAATATTACATGTTCTTTTTTTTGTTTTTTAAAATTAAAATTAGTTATATAAGACTCGTCAGCCAAAAGCCTCTTTAACCACCACATCACAATAATTTGTATTTTATTTTAAAATTATACATGTTTTCTCATGCCTTCTGTTAGTAATAAAATAATAGAATACTTTTTTCGTTAGTATATTGAAAGCCAATATATTCATATCCATCTTTTTTGAAAAAAAAAGTGACTATTAGACAAAAAAAAGAAAGCTAACACAGATGAAGCAGCATGCTCTTGTGTACTGCTAAGACGGTCATGGGCGGTAAATCAATTATTTGTAATAACGTTAGGATTTTCTAATGAACATGATGAATGCATGATAATGTAATATACGGACAAAATCAGTAGGAACTTACAGTTTTTGAAGCTCAGTCAAATTTTGGATGGCAGGGGTTATCACTCCTTTTAACCCAAGTGATGATAAGTCTCTGTTTACATTATCAGAACGAATTTAATTAAAAGTATCAAACAGTTGAGAATTTTGAGTTTTAACATAAGATCAAAATGAGAGAGTGATCTTACAAGGAAATAATTCTTGGAGGAACAGACTTGCTTGTGTATCTGCACTTTAGACCTTCCCATTTCAACAGTTCAGGGACACATGGATCTCCCTGCCAACTTACCATGTTTAATCCATAAATTGCTTGGATACTTCTCATAGCATCAACTGATGACATTGAAGTCAAGAATTAGCATACATGATGATTGATCAGACATTTCTTAGTCAAGCTATACATTAAGGAATCGATAGAGACATACCATCGTTTTGGTTTGTTTCAGCATATAGAAAATCCATAACTTTAAATGCCTCCATAGCATTTACCAGTGGTGGAAGAGTTGATCTATGAGTTCTTTCGAAGCTCAACTGGCAGTAGTGAAACCTACATTTTTGTGGTGATGTGTTGTATTTTGTTTCCGATTGTAACATCTTAGGACTATAAGCTTTGTGAATAACAATTCCATTCAATACAATGTCGAATTCCCTAGTCTCATTTGCACTTAGGGCTTCGATTTCGGCAAAATGAAGGTAGAAAATATGTTTGTCACGTCTTTCCTCTAGATATACGTAATTGAAAAATGGAGCGCTGGAATCGCTTGGGAATCTTCCCGATCTACTCACAGCATCTGGCACCAGAAAAGGAGTAGAGGAAGTCACATGAAGGGTGGTGTTTACACCTGTTGAATTCTGCCCGTAGAAGACTCTCCACTTGCGATCAAGGACATCATCCGGATACCTGTAAAAAACAAAACTTGGTTTATTCATGCAGTGATGCAGAAGAAAAAGGATCTTGTCAAAAAAATTGTTGTGTACAAGAAAACAACTGAGTTACTGATCACATTTTTCTATGACACAATTTTTCGGAAACTTTTCGACAACGTCTAACAACATAGAGACAAATTTATTGAAATTTTCTGACGAAACTATATCTTATCGGTAAATGAACAAAAATCACTACAAAAAAACAGGGAATTAGCAACGAAAATTAGCAATGATTCTAAATTGTTGCTAAATAGCAACTTTTTATAACTAAGTTACGATGAAAACATAAATCATTGTTAACTTGATGTAAATGCACAACGGAAACAAATCATCGCTAATTCGACGCCAATTGCAACGATTTCCAAACCTATTTACTACTGTAGCATATTTAATCTTGTTGGAAGACTGTCAAAATTACCGATGGATTGGGTTTCTAGGCACATGTTACCGTTAAATTATTTCCAACGAATTTCTAACGACAGTAATCAAAAATTTACTCTATTTAAGTGGCATAATCTTTAGATCAGGTTCAATGGAGAAATACAAATCAATTTTTTTAAAAAATATTCTTAATGTTTTATATTAATGTATGCAAAGTTCAAAAATGGATGTATAGACACTTGGATAAAGTTATAGGCGAAATCACTTTACTAAGGAAGCCATGACGGAGTTTATGTGTTTTATTACCAATCAAAAGATTTCATGTGAACAGAGTATGATGAGTTATCTTTGTAGAAAATAGTGACAATGAAAAATTCATTAGCATAGATACTGTATGGAAGCATTTGTTTTTGGAAAACAATTACATCCAAATAAGTAAATATTTTACATGGAGAGTGTTTTGGTTCTTTGTGAAGTATTGTTCATGCTACTAGCAGTGACGGGTAGGTGGTGGAGATTATACCAGGATTGGCGATGAAGATAATTCAATACATAACAAACAAGAGAATGTTGTACAAATGGGTATGAATGTGAATGTGTTTTTGTTAAGTTAGCACTGTTGTTGAGAAACCAAATATAAAGGCGATGTGGTTTTATGATATCCCAGGAAGGAATTGATTTATGATAGTTGCAAAGAGACCACTTGATTTTATCGGTTGCCACTAGGACGATGAGCATAAACATACAATAGAATAGACCGTGTAGATGCAACTGCTAGTTATTGGACTTTTTAAATCCATATCCAATTCTCCTATTAACATAGTATTATCTATTTTGTGTGCAAAGAGCAAAGCTCATATGAGTTTGATTTTGGAGTCCTTCCCTAAACCCTCATATTAGTCACAAAGGCTACATAGGCTTTTGACCCAAGTGGCAGAAACCACACGGATCTGATTTTGGTTTTTTTTCAAAAAGACCTCACAGAAATTCATGATGTTAGATATGGATTGATATTCCAATATTAATCATAAAAAATTATATGCCATAATATAATCTTGCATCTTATTTGTATTGCTATCTAGAAATTGGTATCTAGACTTGGAGTTATCTATAGATTATGCAGAGACAATTGCATAATTTTGTAGAAGAAAAACCCAATTTTGGAAATTGTGGGAAGCAAAGATTTCATGTATCTAGTGGTAAAGTAAAATACCATTTTAACGAATGTGATATTTGCTAATATCTGATTGTTTTAAAAACTTACACCAATCAAAGCCGATTATTTTATAAGTAATTATCTTTTTTTTTGTTCGTTCTGTATTGGATATAATAGAGGTGAACAAAAATTTCTGAACTAGAGTAAATCAAACCGGAATCTAAATCAAATCATAAAATAACTTGAATGGAATCAATTTATTATACTGAATTATCCAAAATAAAACCGAACCGACTCCATATATTGAAGGACTAAAATTGTTACTAGAAAAATTGGGATATAAATATATCTTAACCAAATTTAAAACTTTTCAAATTCCTTTTTCTGTAATATATTCAAGCAAATTTACCAAACAACTTAAAACTTAAATTTTAAATGTACCCATTTGAGCCTTTCTCAACACCTTTTTCTAGATGGAGTAAATAAGACTATCGTTAAAGCTTTTGAAAAAAGAGCTGACTTAACGTACCGTATAGAACCGCTACCATCACTTGCACAGTTCAGCCGCTCTAAAAGTTTCAAGGGACCTAATTTCGTGTCATAGGAATCATTTCGTAATGGCCGTAGTTCCAAGGTTGATATCATTGGTACAGTTTCTCCTGTCTTGACAAGACAAATCTGCAATAAGTTTGACTTTGACATGTATATGATCTCAGGATCAGTTTTGTCGGATCCCAAATCCACCTCGGTCCACATATTAGGCCCTATGTACATATGAAATTTGGGATAAACTTTAAGACCGTCATAATTTCCATATAAGAACTCAGCTCTTATTAGGTAGTTGATTCCCTTGTTTACTGTGAGATCATAACAGTTTCGTGTTCCATCTGGAAAATATCTCAAATTCTTGTGCCGCCTGTAGGTATAGCTCACATTAACCCCAATTTCACCAAGTTTACCACTTCGGATGTAATCGGCATCAGATGAGAATGTTAATCCGGTTACTGAGTCGGTATATGGAGACTCACCAGGAGGTAAACCACCGTCTAAACTGATGAATCCTGGCAAAACACGAAAGATTAGTGCAAAGTGATAATGTTTTTTTTTTTCCTTTTCTTTTTTGATAATATATGAAGCTTAATGAAGACAATTGAAAATATTGGAAAAGAGAGAATCTTCAAACATTATGTACGACTAATCACTCGGATCTATAGCTGTCATGTGAATTCTATAGTGATCATGTATACAACTAGAGAAAAAACTATTAATGATCTTGACAAACAAAGAGACACTAAACCATAGCCTTGGTTATTTAATATTCGTTTTTTTCCTGTCAAATGTTGAAATATATATAACCATAAAGTAAGAGTTTACATTATCGAAATCCCCCATAATGATCCCAAGTAGAAATACGAGCCGAACGGTAGGATGTAAACTTTAAATACATGAAGTAAAAGACCAAACAAATAATATGGAGAACTCCCTCAATGAAGACTGAAGAGTAATATTCAAGATGCGGTATAAAAGCTGGCCAAGTGATACTTTCTGTTTTTAAATGTTTTGGTCCTCATTTTTTCATCCTTTTGTGTATTTTATTCACGTTTACAGCATAGTTATATAGTCTTACTTGCATTTAGGTGTGTTAGGTCCTTTTGGTTTGTTTATGTGTTTGGAAGTTGTTTAGACCAAGTGACATCTATGACGTTTAAAGAAAATGTTAAGATTTTTGGGTTTCCAACTCAAAACCAATTGACATTGAGTGGATTGGCCAAAGTCACTTATATATTGTTCAAAGTCCTTCCCAACTTCTGATGTGAGACATTACTCTCACACTCTTTAGAGATTAAGGCATATGACCCATTAATCTCTACCTAATCCCAATACTCTCCCTCAAAATAATGTATCTTCTAGCCATTAATCTCGCCAGACCATCAATTTCGGGTCGAGGAGCACGGGCCACTTTTTGGGCCGGATTACAAGAGTGTGTGGATCGGACTCTGATAACATGTTAAGATTCCTGAGCTTCCAACTCAAAACCAATTGACAATTAGTGGATTGGCTCAAGTCTCTTATATGTTATTCAAGGTCTCTCCCAAATTCCGATGTGGGATATTACTCACACACTCTCTAGAGATTAAGGCCCATGGCCCATTAACCTCTACCTAATCCTAATAGAAAAAGTACAGAAAGCCGATGAGAAGCCGAATTGGACCCGCGAAGAAATGAAGTAAATATGGACCGTGGATGTTAAACAGCCTATGCACTCACCCCCGACAAAGAAGCCAACCCGACAGCCAACAACCGTTTTCAGCTGCCGGGCACACATGAAGCTCTATTCAGGCAGAATTTTTCACGGTAGAACCCGCCAGTTTGCGCCCCCGGTTATGCAGAGCCCCTATCCAATCTGGCCGCCAATTCCCCCTTTTATTTGTGTTGGATCCGGGACAAGCCCTTGTCCTGAATCGATCCAATCCAAATCATATCAATATTAAGTAACTTTTAGCAAATTTTACCATGATTAAAATTTGGAGTTAGATCAATTTTGTTCTTGATATTTTGAATTGATCATCAACATTCCATGCCATTTGTGTGAAAGATTCTTCAAACTCTTTATTTCTTATCTTTTATTTAAATATTTTAATTATTTTTATGTCTTTTTGTGTGTCTTTCAACATATTTAGTGGCTAGTTTTTGTTTGGATCATTAGCTAGGCAAGAGTATGATAACCTGGTGGTTAGATTGGTGTCGATCTAGGTCTTTCCTTGTAAGATCTTCAACATAGGTTGAGATAATTCTAGGACTTATGCTTTTTTTTTCCGTATGGAATGTCTTCAATGAAACTAGCCCTGGGCGTTCGAGTATCCGTTCGGGTTCGGATCGGGGTTTCCGGGTATCGGGTCTTTCAGGTTTGAGATTTAGGATCCGTTCGGGTATTTTAAATTTTTGAATCGGGTTCGGTTCGGTTCCAATCGAGTTCGGGTAATTTGTTCGGACCCGATTTATATCCGAATTTCCATAAAAAATGGTTTGAGTTGGTTATTTAATCCAAAAGTAACCATAGATACAGTTCGGGTTCAGAGAATTTGTATCCGAACTACCCAAATTAACCTAAAAATATCTAAAAGTATCCAAAATTACTCAATTAACCGAACATAACTAATATATTTTGATGTATATTTATAATTTTCGAATACTTCTGGTACTCATTCGATTCTTGGTTTGGGTCGGGTTCGGTATCGGTTCTTCGGATATGGTAATTCAAGACCCGTTCGGGTATTTTGCCGGGTCCAGTTCGGTTCGGTACTTCTCAGTTCGGGTCGGGTTTGATTCGGTTCTTCGGGTCCATATATTTTGCCCAAGACTAAATGAAACATTTAAACTAAAATTTTATGAGCTTTACATATCTATTCATGCTAATTTAGCTCGTAATAGAGGATCATTTAAATCTGTTTTTTTTGTTATTGGGATAGGTGAATTCTTATGGATCCATCCCCCGAGGGAACCGGACATGATAATTTTTCATCATCCAGCTCGAGCAAGAATTAACCAAACTAAATTAATACATGTTATCCACAAGTATTTAATATGTAAAATGATCAAAGGAAATTGATAATGAGGGTGTTTACTGAAATAATTGTCTTTTATTCTTAATGCTCATTACTATCTTGATTGGAAACGATAGTTTATAATAATTAAATAATTAGTAAAGTGATAAGTACTATTTAAATAGATTAATCATCGTAAGTTTTATGTTCTACAATAGTGTTTAATTTAATTTGTTGCATTATTCTTTGATTGTACGTCAATTTTTTAAAAACAAAATTAAAACCCACGGTTGAAGTTTCTCCTTTGTATTACAGCTCGCATATAATTTTCTGATATTTCTTAGTTTTCTTAACCAAAAAATACCCATAGACTAATTTCTCTAGATTAGTTTGAATTTCATATCTCTTGAATTGCAATTTTTAGTTTTTATGGGATCAACCCTTAAATACTACATAGGTGTACCAAGCACTTGGCCTATAAAGTTTCTCTTTGCAGTGCAGTTAAAATATAGCATGGCACCAATAGGGGCAGATATTAAACTACTTTTAACGAATGAGATAGAAAATTTACCTTGTTGATCAGGCAGAGCTTGAACAAGATGAATAATAATGGCAAAGGCCCCGAAACTCAACGCTAGTAGAAGTGGGTGATGGCCCTCCATTTTCAAATTAAACATAAGAACTCTTGATACAAAAGAATATATATTGATCTTTCTAGTACAAGAAGAAAATTTTCGAGCTTTATAAAACAAATCTACATGGTATGGAAAACTATAATATAATGGGTTTGTGCAACTCATCCCAGCACGTTTCAAGTGGTCTAGCAAAAATATAGATATTTGTATTCCAACTTGTGGGTATGGGTGAATAGTAAACTAAAGTATCTGATGTTGTTATACTTTTTTTTTCTTATAAAACTCTAAAACCTGCCAAGTTGACCTAATGTCAAAGCTTCATAACTATAAATATAGTTCCGCCAGCGAGATTTGCGACTTCTTATTAATAACAACTTGGTCCATTTATATATTTTTTTTACTTCAAGCCTGTGATCCCTCAAAAAATTATTTCTCATTTACATAACTTTATTATTTTTCCCGAGACAAGTATTTGTTATCTTCTTGATTTGATAAAACAGAAACTTTTCAAGGAAGATGAAGAGTCATCTTTTTAGGCCATTACTGGGTTTTACAATTTATAATATTTGCCGTCATAGGAGCTCAGAAGCAAATATATTTTTATGGTTTTGACTTTGATATAGGTAAAATTAAAAAACTGAAAAATTAAAAGTAAATTAAATTATAAACTAGTTTTTTTATCTTTAGATACAACAATATTAATTTAAATTTTTTTACCTCTACATGTTGCAGAAAAACTATTTATTATTTATTGATTGGTGATAGTATAATTATCTCAATTTTTGATTTTAAATATTTTTTTTATTCATATATCACACAAATTTTAGTTTAATAGTATTATAAAAAACAAGCTCGTTTATTGTTTTACATGTTTTGTATTTGTAAACTTGTTTTAAATATTTACTGGTTTGTTTAACTATTCACACCAGACGAAAAAGGCTGAAATGGAAAAAAAAATAGATAGATAGAAATAAACAAATTTAAGAGAAATTGACTTACAGTAGATAAGACATAAATGATTTTGTTCTTTTACTATGGTACGTGCATATCACACAGATATGAGAAGAGTGATGTGAGAATTAAATAAAAGATTCCATATATAATTAATTTCTTGTGTTATACTTAATTTTATATAACTACTTCTGTATATCAATTATATAACATGTTTCTTTAAAAGGTCCGTCCGGCCATTTGGTATGCGAATTGCTTCAATTCCGAAGAAGTAGGATAAATCCGTTGGTTGTGAGGAAAAATCTGGTTGCGATTATATCGTGTATATACACTAAAGCATATTGAACTAAGATTGACATGAATATAGATAAAAAAAACCAATGAATCAGCTACATAATTTTGAATCTCATAGCTCAGATGTGACTGTTTTAACTCATTATTTCACGTTCGTGGTGTCTGCTTCAAATCGTATAGAGCTTTCCTGAAACGCCAGACATAATCAGTCGATCTTTGTCAATATAGCTAGGAGGTTAACAGACATAAATTTCATCCTCTAAAATGCTTCGAAGGAATGTGTTATTGATGTCAAATTGTTTGATCTGCCACGAACTCGCAACTGCAACTTGTAAAACAAAACAAATCCTAATAGACTTCACCACATGACTAAAAGTTTCGGCATAATCAACACCATATTGCTGGTTAAAGCTGCATGCTACTAGACGCGTTTTGTATTGATGTAATGACCTGCCCGGTAGATATTTAAGCATGAAGATCCACTTTGTTGGAATCACATTTTGATGTCGAGGTCGAGGTGGAGGTACCAATACGAATGTGTGATTGCGTATTTGAGAAATAATCTCCTCTGTACAAGCATTCCTCCAACTTTCATTACGCATGGTCTGGTTTATGGTTTTGGGTATGGTGAAGTCAATGTTGGGCTCTTTGGTTTTGGTATTGGTGGTGACTCTTGAGAGGGTGGGTTTCGTGTTTGGTTTTGAAATATTATTTTTCTCTCGTGGTTGCATTGGATAATATTGGTCGGAGGTTGGGGCTGAGCAGATGTTGCGGTAGAGGTATGTGGATTAGGTGGGGAAGCAGATATTGACAGGTTCATGCGCTTCTTGATGTGTATAACCTCGTTGGCCATCTTGATGGCACAACCATCTCATCCACTCCAACAATAATTGTCGCAAATGCAGTTACTGACATATTGATTTACAGAGTCTTATTTGGTGCTATCTGCACATCCATTCAGCCTCTACTCGCGCAGACAACAACGGCACATCAGATCTGGTCCGAACTCTCCTCCGTCTGCGCAGAACCAAGCCGGAGAGCAAGACAAATCCCAATATAATTCTAATATATTTGTATTGTTTTAAAAAAAAGATTTTTTCTTGATATTGTTGCACCATAGGGATGAGGTAAGAAATAAAAAATAGAAACCGATCCAATTAATCAAATTTTTAGCAACTGCAAGATTGAATTGCTCCGTAAAGGTTATGTCATATATAGAATTAACTTATGGTTAGTTTCATCCTAAAGACATTGAAGTAATATAAAGGAGCATTAATATCGAGTGAGATGTTTAATTTATAATTCTGCACATAGGTTATATTTTTTCATATTTATTATATCCGTTTCTAGGACTCGGTCTATACCAAAGAGTTAGTCGTTATAGAAATTAGTTTTGGGTGTTCAGATACATGTTTGAGTTAGGGCCAGGTCTTTTGGATATCAAATTTTTTAAGTTTAGGATATAGGATTCATTCAAGTATTTTTAATTTCTGGGTCGGATTCGGTTCGCTTCCAATCAGGTTCGATTATCTTCTAGTATTATATCTGAGATCCGAGGTTTATCCGAAATAATTTTAGATTCGGATCGGTTCACATATCTTGTAACCGAAATAAATAAAACTACATAAACTCTATATCAGAAAATCAAAAAATCTATATGTATGTCAATTTATTTTAATATTAATATTTTCAAATATTCATGAGTAAAAAGAATATAATAAAGTTTAAAAAATCTATCAGCGAAAAAACGTTTAAAATGACTTTCAAAAATGCGTAGTACAAGTAAGAATATGGATATTTCGGTTACTATTCGGTTCTTGGATATCACGCGAAGCGAATCAATATCCAAAGTTATTTAATTTGAGATAAGTTCGGATATTTGACTGGAACCGTAACCAAACCGAATCAATCTTTTTGGGTGGGTTATGGTTCAGTTTTTCGAGTCCGATTATTAAGCTCATGACTAATAGGAATCTTGTCATATCTCTGTGTCTCGACTCTCGAATGTTTCCTGCATTAATTCATGGCTGGCAACTAAATGAATATGACAAATATATTAAGCAGAGTCCGAAAGTAATCCTACAAATGACGAGTTCAACATATATTACTAGTACTAGTTTTCTCGCAAAAAGGAAAAAAACATATACTACTATATTAGAGATCTTATCGTCGAATATGTCAATAAAATTTACACAAGTATGCATTATTTAATTTACTGCCGGATCTGACTTTTTTGTTTTACCTTTATTTATTTCGTCCTATTGTATACATGAGGTATTTCTCATTTTCATATCTTTTGCAGTTTTCACTAAGCATATCTTTGTGTTTTTCTGTATTTCCATAAAAAAAACGTGAAAGTAAGAGACAACATGAAGAGACATCTTATTTTGGCCATGGTCGGAATGTTTACCGTTATAGTTGAAGCCCAGACACAAGAAGGTATTTAATATACGTTAACAATGGTCTTGTTTTGACTTTAGATATGTTATCTATGTATCAATTTTCCCTTTTTATTTTTTGTTTGGAACAGGATTCATCAGTTTGAATTGTGGATTACCTCTAGATGAATCTCCTTACGATGATTTGTTTAATGGATTGACATTCACATCGGATTCCACATTCATCCAAACAGGGAACAGTAGTAAAGTCCATAAAAATCTCAACACAGTATTAGCAAGACAATATTTGACTCTGAGATATTTTCCTGAAGGAGAACGCAACTGTTACAGTCTTGATGTCAACCGTGGCACGAAATACCTCATTGTCGTTAGCTCCGTATATGGGAATTATGATGGTCTTAATCGTGATCCAAACTTCGATATCTATATTGGTCCCAATAAGTGGACAAGTATGGATTTGAAAGGAAGCGAAACTGGTCTAAAAGAGGAGATCATACACAGAGCTAGGTCAAACATTTTGGATATTTGTTTTGTTAAGAGAGGAACAACGTTGCCAATAGTTTCAGCCATCGAGATACGGCCACTGAGAAATAACACGTATGTTACACAATCTGGTTCACTGAGTTTGTCTTTCCGGTCGTATCTTAACAATTCCAAGGGGTTTATAAGGTAAGACAAACTCCAATTCACGCATTTAATGTGACGGTCAAATGCTAGAATTGTGTCTTCTTTCATATAAAACCACACCTTTTAACATTATAACTTTGTTCTGATCAATTTTATTGCTAGAATTGGGTTTTTAATGCAATCTTTGGGGGGGGGGTAAATGAGCAGCTTTGTTTTAGAGATTTATGCGAATCTCTATACAAATTAGTAAAGAGATGTCAAACTAAAATGGTAGATTAGATCTATCCATTTTGAATATGATGATTCTGGTATATGCTTCTTTAACATAATAACTTTTTCTGATTTTCTGATTCATCAATGTTGGCGTAGATGAGTAGTCTCATACTATGTGAATAATTTTGAGGTTTTTTTTTGTTTTTGGGGAAATATTTATATTAGACCTAAAAAACAGTGTTTTCTTAGAACTTAGAAGCCATCATGAATTTTTTTACTCTAAATGTATTCTAGATAAGAAAGCTTAGGTAAAAATGTGTTGATCTGCTCATCCAAATTATCTATCTGGGTGAAGGTGAGATGAAATGTTCATTTAGTGTATTTTAACGCACCACTCAAATGAATCGTTTGAATGATATTTTAAAATTCAGTTGAAAAATTAAAAAGAAAACAAGAATACTCTTTCTGATTTAGTCTAAGACAACAAGTGACAAAAATGTCACTATGTTTGTTCGTGTGGGTGAAGGTGAAATTTTCATTTATAAATGTATATGAATGAATGTGATAATAATATATTTATAAATGTCAAAAATATATTTTTTAAAACTATTTAGTTGTAAATAAAATTTATATAAAAATAAAATTAATATGATTAACATTAATATGAAAATATGATTAATATAAAAAATATGATTATTTTATAAAATCATGTATATTTAAATAAAACATCTAGATGGAGATGAAACCTTACAAAAATACATCAAACAAACACAAGTGCACCCCGATAATCCATCCAAACGCATATACGAGAATAGAAACGAACACATGTAAGTGTGAAGAAACTTTTATATATTTCAGAAAAAAAAAGAGAAACTCTTGTAGGTTTTCAGAAAATTATTGTTATGGTTAGAAATCTTCGCAAGTTCTTAAAAGAAATTTCCAAGTTTCTTATAACGCATCATAAAGAATGAGTAGTTAATAATACATTTGATTGTTTAACAGGTCATCTTTTCAATACTTTTTGGCTAATACGATTCAGTACAGGTATGCTGATGACGTCCGTGATCGTATTTGGTTTCCATTCTTCGCCTCTTCATATACGCAGATAACAACCAATCTCAATGTAAACAATACAAATGCATATGAGGTACCAAAAACTGCACTCCAAAGTGCTGCCACGCCTAGAAACGCCAGTGAACCACTGATCATCACTTGGTATCCCAGACCTTCTAATGCTAAAGTGTACTTGTACATGCACTTCGCAGAGATCCAAGCCCTTGAAGCCAACGAGACGAGGGAATTTGACGTTATCTTGAAAGGCAACTTTAACCATTCACGTTTTAGTCCTACCATGTTAAAGGTACACACATTATTCACAGAAGTACCAATGCAATGTGACTCGAGAGGTTGCCGTTTAGAGCTAGTAAGAACTCCAAATTCGACTCTTCCACCTCTGATTAATGCTCTCGAAGCTTACACTGTTATCGAATTCCCACAATTGGAAACAAGCATAAGTGATGGTACCTCGCCTAACTTTCAGTTATTACAAAAAGAGTAGCTTATGTTCTGTCGTATGATAGTGGTTATTACATTTGCTAACATATGTTTCAGTTGATGCCATCAAGAATATCAAAGCTACTTATCGACTGAGTAAAATCAGTTGGCAGGGAGATCCGTGTCTCCCTCAAATTTTGTCGTGGGAAAATCTTAGATGCACTTACGTATCCACTCCACCACGAATCATTTCCTTGTAAGGCCATTGACAAATACATTCTCTTATAACTAATGTATCCAAATATTTTCTAAAGTGTTTTTGTGATTTTGTAATTAGGATTTTGTCAGAAAGTGGATTAACTGGGAGCATAGATCCAGTTTTACAGAATCTCACACAATTACAAGAACTGTAAGTATCTCTATTGTTGAGTAACTAAACCAAGAATGATATGTTTAGACACGACATGTAAGTACGTAACCCAACAATTTTTATTTCTGCATGAAACTGCAGCGACTTATCGAACAACAATTTGACTGGACCAGTGCCTAGTTTTCTTGCAAGCATGAAATTTTTGTCCTTGATGTAAGCTTTCTAGAAAGCAGAATGAACATTTTTCTTTGCCGTGAATTTTTTGTTGGATTTGCGTGTGTGGCTATAAATATATAATTACGGTCATCTTTGTGTCAACAGAAACTTAAGTGGAAACAATCTCAATGGTTCAGTTCCTCAGGCTCTTTTTGATAGAGAAAAGGAAGGACTTGTGCTAAAGTAAGGTTCTTTTTGTTTCTTTCATTCTCGGTATCATTTTGTTATTTATATAGAAATAGGGTAGAAATGGTAGCTCTTGTACAGAAACTGCATAGCCTAAAAAATCTCGGGATGTGAAGATAACACATAGCTGGTAAATATGAATACAATGAAGAAGAGTAAACCATCTTGTAGGATCTGTTTAACTGCTCTTTTTCGTTAAAGTGAGTGAAAGTCTGCAAGACTTTAGGTTATATATTTCCCATGGCGCCTTCCTTAACATCTTAAGTATATCACATGTTCCTTGTAGACTTGATGGAAATCCAGATTTGTGCAAAACTAGTTTATGCAATCCAAAAGAGAAAAACAAATTCTTGGTACCGGCTATTGCATCAGCTGCCTCTCTGCTTGCTGTACTAGTGGTCGTGGCTCTTATTTTTCTTTTCAGAAAGAAGAAGCTGCCTTCAGGTACGTCTTGAACCATATAATCATTGGAGAAACCAACATTTTACTGTGTAGATTCAGCTGCAAATTTTACTGTGTAGATTCAGCTGCTCCACCAAGTATGCCGGTCGCGGATGTTAAGCACAACAGTCAGTCAGAATCATCATACCTATCGAAAAAGATTAGGTTTACTTATACTGAGGTTCAAGAAATGACAAATAACTTTGACAAAGCTCTCGGTGAAGGAGGGTTTGGGGCCGTTTATTACGGTTGTGTTAATGTTACCCAACAAGTAGCTGTCAAATTGCTCTCCCCATCATCATCTCAAGGCTATAAACATTTCAAGGCAGAGGTATTCTTTGGGTCGATGTTTTAACTGATGTTTGTATATATATCTTTTTCTTACTCTTAGCTGATGGATGGTTGGTTAGGTGGAACTTCTTATGAGAGTGCACCATACAAATTTGGTGAGTCTTGTTGGGTATTGTGATGAAAGAGACCACTTGGCCCTCATCTACGAGTACATGCCAAATGGAGACTTAAAGCAACATTTGTCAGGTGATAGAAACATGATTAGTGACTTTAGCAAATTTTGGAAAATGATTTGATGTCTTAACTTATCTTTGAAACAAAGATTGTATTATGAGAAATTTTGCATTAATGTCTGATTAATACAGGGAAGCGTGGTGGATTCGTTTTGAGCTGGGAAAATAGACTAAGAGTAGCAGTGGATACAGCTCTAGGTATATACAAACTTACTCTTTGATTAAGACAATTATTTAGTTATCAATATTGACTTTTAGTAGTAGTAACTTTGTCTCGACTGAATAAACAAGGAAACAATACGTTTCCATTGGTGCATCTAAATTTTTGACCTATGATGTATGCAATGGATACTAAACCTAAGACACACTATGAAGTACTGAAATAAATTAGTCATTTGCCGAGAAGTTACTGAATTTCGATTTGCTATGAAGGACTGGAGTACTTACACACAGGATGCATACCACCAATCATCCATAGAGATATCAAAAGTACAAACATACTTTTGGACCAAAATTTCCAAGCCAAACTAGCTGATTTCGGTCTTTCTAGATCTTTTCCCAACGGAAATGAAACATATGTGTCAACGGTTGTTGCTGGGACTCCTGGATATCTTGATCCTGAGTGAGTATTGGGACATTCCATATGTTACTTTACAAATCTCCATCCTTTTAAGTAGCTAATGTCCCATGTCTTGTTTTTTAGGTATGATCAAACCAATTGGTTGACTGAGAAGAGTGATGTCTACAGTTTTGGAATCGTATTATTGGAGATCATTACAAACCGTCCTATAATGCAGAAATCCCGTGGAAAGCCTCACTTAGTAGAATGGGTCAGCTTTATGATAACAAAAGGAGATATTGGAAATATTATGGATCCAAACCTTCATCAAAACTATGACATTGGTTCTGTCTGGAAGGCCATTGAAATAGCAATGTCTTGTCTGAGTCCTTCTTCCACAGGAAGACCAAACATGTCTCGAGTAGCTAAAGATCTAAAAGAGTGTCTAATATCTGAAAACTCAAGAATAGGCGAAAGTCGAGACATTGAATTAAGAAGTTCTATGGACTACAGCAAGGACATGTATACCGAGGTGATCCCTGAAGCTCGTTAGCTCGCTAAATATATCCTTGCTGGTTTTATTTTTCATGAATCTTCAGATTTGTATTTTTCAAAAGTTTGTGGTTAATGATCGCTAAGCATTTTTGCACAAAACATGTGATACTGAAGTTGATTGTCATCGTATGTTGAATTTTTTTTTATTCTGGAAATATCTATATTCTTGAACACTTTTTAGTTAATAAAAAGAGAAAAAAAGAAAAACAACCAATGCGTTTTTAGAAGCCATCATGAGTTTTTTTTACCCTAAATGCACTCCATATAAGAGACTTTATATTTAGTTATTTAAAGGTTGTAGTTTCTAGAGAGAGTAGCAAGTGTAGTCTTTTATCATAGTTTAACTTGTTCAAATATAATTTTTTTATAGTCATCTGTGTTGATATTGTGATATCGTGATATTGGCAGGTTCTTAACCCATCTTAAGGAGAAATAAATATCAATGAAGCAACGTGATTAGTTTCAGATATTCAGTATTAATGTAACCTGTAACCCCATACATCTAATTCAATAGTTCTCAAAAATAGTTTGATGCTGTTTTGTGTTGTAGGCACGTCAGTTCTTTGATCGTGTACTTGTATTATATTAGGTGATTATCAACAATCAACAGCCGTTTATTTGTGTATGATGCAGCTTTACTTATGATCAACTTGTCGAGTTTCGTAATATATAATCACGAACATTGAATCGATGTACCAAGGATTATATCAACCCTTTAGTGCAAATTGCTACATTCAAGACGTGCTCAGGGGTACATACTCATTTTGGAACAGTTTCCACCAACAACTTGTAGGCGGCATCTTTTAATAGTAAGGTATTTTCAACTTGGTACTACTAATCTATTACAGCTACTACTATATATGTGATATATATCTTTTAATATATATATATATATTAAAAACTAAAAGAAACTAAGAGTTATAAAGCTCTACTATTCTGAAACATTGTCCTTTTGATCTTGAAAATGGAGGGCCATCAAGGAATGATATTGGAGTTGATCTTTGCGAGTTTTACCATTAGAAATCTTGTTCAAGCTCAGCAGGATCAACAAGGTATTCCACCTTCTACTAGTTATACGTTCTGTTTATATATCTCCAATATACAATAAAAAGTGATTACTGACTTCCACAAGATTTTGGTAACCTTGTCACCATCAAGATTCAAATATTGTCAGTATGGTGTGTTAGTTACAAAAAAAAACTAAGGAAATATAATTCTCAGGAGTGGAAAATGCCAAACTTGGGGTGTTTTTTTTGTTTTTTTTGTCTGGTCTTTTGCATCTCTTTTCACCAACACTTGTCTGGTCTTTTGCATCTTGCCAGGATTTATTAGCTTGGATTGTGGGTTACCAACTAAAGAGTCTCCTTATATCGAAAAAAATACCAAATTGAAATTCTCTACGGATGCCGATTTCATCCAGAGTGGAGAAAGTGGTAAAGTCGCCGACGATTGGTTATCAGAAGACAAGCAATATAATGTTTTGAGATACTTTCCCGAAACTGATGGAAAAAGAAACTGCTATAATCTGATGGTGGAACAGGGCAGGGATTATCTCATAAGAGCTGGGTTCTTATATGGAAATTATGATGGGCGAAATAGAGATCCCAGAGTTGATTTGTATATAGGGCCTAATTTGTGGACTACCGTTGAGACGCAGTATCTTTTCAATTATGAGATCATTCACAAGCCAAAGTCAAACTCTTTGCAGATTTGTCTCATCAAGACCGGAGAAACAATACCAATGATATCAACATTGGAACTACGGCCACTAAGAGATGGTGTTTACATTACTCAAAGCGGCTCCTTAAGACTCGGAGAGCGGGCGTTCTATAAGAATGAAGAAACTCATTTACGGTATGTCAACAGTAACTCAATTAGTATGATTTATAACAAAGAAAGCAACAACAGTATATTTTTAAATTTTTTTCCTTATCCACCACGCCAGAATTACTCGAATCATTAGATCGTCTAAAACAATTAGGGTCGTAGAAAGAATCACTTTGAGAGAGTATCGGAAAATTTTCGGGATGGTTGCGTTGGCTTTTTCAAGTTGAACACTAACATTTGTTCACTGTAAGAAAAATTATATTGTAATCATTATCTGCAAACTTGGTATTTTTTGTTAGAATTTTCATCAGATATGCATTTTTAGCAACATTTTATGTATGTGTTACTTGCTTTAAGAATCTTTGTCTAGTTTTGAACACTAAATTTTGACTCTTTTTTTTAAAAAAGCAATCCGTTATGACCACAGAATTTTTATCGATGTGAGACTTTCTTTCACTAATAAAGTCACCCATCAGTTTTGAACACTAATCTATAAGATTTTTTATAGATTTATAAAGATGTTTAAAATATATAGTATTTTGAATATAGCAAGTTATAGAATTCTTTTTTTTTCCACTACCTTCAAGAACATTGCAACTTCAAAACATTACAAAGTCGGCAAAAGATATTAATATCTCCGTAGTAGATAACCGGCAAAAAATGTAGATATCTCTGAAGGTAGAAGCCCAAAAAATTAATCCTAACTAAGTTTTGCAATTTGTAAAACCTCAAATATTTTTCAAATGCAAGAAATGTACTGTGTAGTATTTAAGGATTGATCCCATGATCCCATGAGGAATTAAAGACTACAACACTAAAGATTCGAGATACAAACTAATCTAGAGCAAATACTTTTTTGTTTTTGGATTTTAATGAAATAAATGTAAAACAAGAAGTAAAAGAAGAGAAAAACATTGGATCATAGGTTTAACTATCAAAAAAATGAAATAATTATCAAATAATGATACCAAAGGTTGATTTAAACACCATCCTAGAACATGTAATTCACAATTATGACTAATCCATTTCTATGGCACTAATCATTTCACAAATTAAGTGATGAACAAAAACTCTCGTTCATAATCATACAATCAATGAGCATGAAGAAACAATTCCAATTAGTTCACTAAACACCTTAATCATTAATTCCCATTGGCTAGGTATGTAGAGCTCATAAAAAGTTTGGTTCAAGCATTTTCACAAACACCTTCCGAACATGAAATGCCTAAGTTCTAGATTTTGTGAGATCAAGTCAAAACTAGCATTAACAATATGTAACCTAAATCATCACCGTCTAACAATCAAATCATCCCTAATCTAGTCTAACTTATGATCCAACTTCAAGCTAAGTTCGAAATATAAAGAACAGCAAAATAAAAAACATAAGCATAAAAATAAAAGATAGGGATGAAAAATCCCTTCACTAGAGTAGCATGATAAGATGAAGACTAATCCAAATCATCAAGAAGAGAGTTTGAATTTAAAACCAACTTTAAAAAGAAGAAAACTTATGTTTTGAGGTATTTAGACAGTATTTATAGGAAGAAAAACAAAGAGGGTTAAGGATGATCAACTCTCACACATTGATTTTTTTCTGACTAAATAGAGATCAAAACTAACAAAGACAAGTGTTAAAATAATGCAAAATATACAAATATCAATAAAACAACCTTACAACGAACCTCGTTCTGCATCTAGAGTCAGAATACACTAAAGGAGGCTGACAAGGACAAATTTGAATCCTTCAACCCCTCATGCGCTCAGATCTGTAATCGAAGCGAGCATTCCTGATCACCGGGCCTCTCAAACCAAAAGAGGAGAGACAAGGTTGGTAGATAAGGACATATGGCCAGTCAATCGACATAAGCTAACAACATTAAAGAAGAACAATCGGATATGGTCCACCTGAAACGAAGAAACAAGAAAACAAAGATCTAGAACAATCTCAGAGAGATCCTCATATCTATATTTAATTCAGAACCATCTCTTCTTCGTCTGGATATTGAAGAAATCCTTAAAACAATTCCGGCTCAACATCGCTCTTCTCATTAGGATAAGACAACCAAGGGTAGCTAACCGCAAGAATGAAATAAGTCTGGATTCGTGACCCTCTTCCAGTTTTCCGAAGCCATATCATCACCTTCGTACTCTTCTCCCTGAGATGCTGCTGAAATTTGAGTGGTCTTGGAATGTTCAAATTGATCAATCTCCATTCCATTCTTCTTCAATACGCCATAGTCCTTTTTCTATCAATATCTTCCAATTCCCCTTTCAACTTACCTTTCCCGACTACCTGATCCAAATCAGTCTCAGGGACCATAACCTCTCTTAAGATTTCCTGCTTACTCTCATGCTCATAAGCATTCGGAGGCAGTTGAAGCTCTATAGTTCCTGGCCCTTGCCATGTTTCCACCACCTAAATGGAGCCCACAACTTCATCCATACTACCATCATCAAAACGCAGCTCCTTACACGCCTTTAGGACCCCATTATTAACCATATTCTATGAGCTACTGTTGTAAAAATTTAACGTGTTCAGCCTCCACAGTCAATGCGACTGCAGCCTACTCACGCCGGGAAACGCTCCCGGAGAATCCACTATATCACCGGAGAAGAAGATTACAAAGCTTATCTCACGATCTCTCTCTTGATCGCAATTTTTCTCTCTCTACCGAAAACAATACAAGATTCCTTAAGATCTTAAGCTACAACACACTATACGTGACACAGGATACTACCAAGAATGTTGTTAGCCTTCCGTTAGATTCACTTCACTGAACCGTTAACTCTCTCAACAGATTCTTGAACCTTCTAACCAAACCCAGTAATACGAGCAGAGTCAAAACGCGCCGTATTACACTTCGTTTCTTACTTGATCTCTGGCCCAACTTCTAATCCTTGTTATCAAAAGCCATATGCCTTAAGCCCATTAGCCCAACAAATCTCCACCTAATGACTTAACGACATTCTCGCTTTAAAACCATTCTTTCTTCTTCCTCCTTCATAGCTTCTCCATTTCCCGGATTCCTTTGCTCCGTTTTTATTCAGAGCAAACCTGAAGCAACTTTAGTGCTTCATCAACCTTACCCACTGGAATAACCTTGGTAAACATATCTACAGGATTTATTTTTGTGTGAATCTTAGTGACCTGCACTATATTCTCTTCGATCTTTTCCCTGACAAAATTCATCTTTACAAGCATGTGTTTTGTCCTCCCATGGAAAACATTATTCTTTGCCAAAGCTATCGCACTCTGAGAATCGCAGAACAGCTCCACCTGTTTCTGACTGTACCCAAAATCTTCAAGTAACCTCTTAAGCCACATTGCTTCTTTTGTGGCTTCTGTCAAGGCAATGTACTCTGATTCTGTGGTTGATAGAGCCACAACCTTCTGTAATCCTGATTTCCAACTGACCGCCGTACCACCGAGAGTAAACACAAACCCTGTAATCGACCTTCGTCTATCCAAATCTGAACCAAAATCAGCATCACAATAACCTGTCAATTTCAGCTCTTCCTTTCTCTGAAAAACCAATTTTGTACCAGCAGAACCTCTTAAGTATCTCAATACCCATTTCACAGCCAACCAATGACTCTTTTTAGGATTAGCCATAAACCTGCAAACCATTCCCACAGCATAAGCAATATCAGGTCTTGTACCGATCATGGTATACATTATACTTCCGACTGCGTTTGCATAAGGAACTGTCCTCATCTTCTCTGACTGATGCTTAATCTCTTCATCTGTCGCAGATTTAAGCTGAAAATGCGCTCCCAATGGTGTTTTAACTGCCCTTGACTCACCCATTTGAAACACTTTAAGAATCTTCTCGATGTAAGATTTCTGAGACAATTCAAGTCTGCGTTCTCCTCTGTCTCTATATATCTCCATACCAAGAATCTTTTTAGCACAACCAAGATCTTTCATCTCGAAGTTCTCATTCAGCTGCTTCTTAAGACTAGCTATTTCTGACTTATCCTTTGAAGCTATCAACATGTCGTCAACATATAAGAGCAAGTAGATGTAAGATCCATTTGGCAATCTCTTCACATATACACAACTGTCCAAATCGCTTCTTGTGAAATTTATACTCTTCATAAACAGGTTAAACTTCTGATTCCACTGTCTTGGACTTTGCTTTAAACCATAAAGCGATTTCTTTAAAAGACAGACTTGTTTCTCCTTTCCTTTAACCCCGAAGCCTTCAGGTTGTCTCATGTATATAGTCTCTTCTAGCTCGCCGTGAAGAAATGCCGTCTTAACATCTAATTGTTCCAGCTCCATATCTTCATAAGCAACAATTTCCAAGAGAACTCTTATCGAAACATGTTTCACAACCGGGGCAAACACTTCATTGTAGTCAACACCTTCTCGTTGAAAATACCCCTTTGCTACTAGTCTCGCCTTATACCGTTGTCCTTCTACACCTGGAATGGCTTCTTTCTTCTTGAAAACCCACTTACAGCCAATCACCTTGACATTTGCAGGACACTCCACCAGAATCCATGTCAGATTCTTAAGTAAAGAAGACATCTCTTCTAACATAGCTGCCTTCCATTTTTCCCTGTCTTTATCATTCATGGCTCCTTGGTAATCATCTGGTTCAATTGGTTCACCATTCTCAGTAGTGACAAACGCGTATTATACCATCTGATTTTCCTGAAATCTCAATGGAATTTTAACTTCTCTTCTAGCTCTATCTCTAGCTAGCTGGTAGTTCTCTAGACTTAGCAAACTCTTTTCTGCTGATTCTTCTTCACTTTCTGAATCAGAGACGTCTTGTGTATCACTTCTGCTTGCAAACTGTTCTTTTTCAGCTCTTAGTTCAAGCGTTACAACCTCTGACTTTTCTGTATCTTCACTAAGAGATGTCTTTTCCTTTTCTACATCCTTATACAGCTGATCCTCTTTGAATATCACGTTTCTACTGACCACGCATTTTTCTTCATCAAGAAGCCAGACTTTGTAACCTTTGATTCCTGCTGGATAACCCAAGAACACTCCCCTTTTAGCTCTAGGCTCAAGTTTACCATCGTCAGTGTGTGCATATGCTATGCAACCAAATATTTTGAGTTCTTGGTACTTTGGTTCACTCTTGTACCATACTTCATCTGGTATTCTGCAATCTATCA
Organism: Schrenkiella parvula; assembly: GCA_000218505.1. Classification (NCBI taxonomy): domain Eukaryota; kingdom Viridiplantae; phylum Streptophyta; class Magnoliopsida; order Brassicales; family Brassicaceae; genus Schrenkiella; species Schrenkiella parvula. The sequence goes on along the minus strand of CM001190.1, from coordinate 13,143,045 downwards.
CTGTCGCTGGTGTCTTGTTTATTAAGTACACCGCAATAGACGCAGCCTCTGCCCAAAAGGTTTTAGGAAGACCTGTCTCACTGAGCATGCTACGCACCTTCTCCACAATGGTTCTGTTCATGCGCTCGGCTACACCATTCTGTTGCGGTGTATAGGCCACTATATTGTGTCGAACTATACCGTTCTCCTTACACATCGTATCAAACTGCAGGTTGCAGAACTCTAGGCCGTTGTCGGTTCTTATCTTCTTCACTTTCTGTCCGCTTTGATTCTCCACCATGATCCTACAGTCATTAAATCTTTCATATGTTTCATCTTTCCTTCTCAGAAAACATATCCAAACTTTTCGACTGTGATCATCAATAATACTCAGAAAATACTGACAACCTCCGATGAATTTTGGTATATATGGTGAACACCACAAATCTGAGTGTATGTAGTCCAGAACAGACTCAGATGTGTGCTTGACTGTATTAAACTTCACCCGATGAGCTTTACCATATATGCAATCCTCACAAAACTCTAGTTGAGAAATCTTCTTACTGTCAAGAAGTCCTCTTTTAACTAGCAGATCTATAACTCTCTGACTCATATGACCGAGCTTACTATGCCAGAGATGTGTTTCATCTTGTCTCACTATGTTCACATGAGCTTCCTGTGTGAATCGTTTCTCGCAAAGAAAATACAGAGATTGATGTCTCCTTCCCTGCAACACCACCCTGTTTTTCTTTCTGATTCTTAGAACACCATTCTCTGAACTATAGCTACATCCAAGCTCTTCAAGTACTCCTGGAGATATTAAGTTCCTTTTCATGTCTGGACCAAATCTGACATTAGACAGGATTACCTCGGATCCATCTTCATTTGTGATCTTCACTGATCCAATGCCCTTGATTTTCGACATGGTATCATTAGCCATTCGAACAGATCCCGATTTGCTCTCGTCCAAGTTAATGAACCAGTCTTTCCTCCAGGTCATGTGAAAGAAACATCCAGTATCAATCACCCATCTCGACTCAAGTTCTGAAGCTGTTATGTTCAAGGCTTCTTCTACGAACAACATGTCCACAATCCTTTCTCCATCATGATTGTTTACAAGAGATGATTCCCCTCGATGGTTATTGTTTCGGTTTCCATCACTTGGTCTCTTTGGACAATGCATCTTAAAATGCCCTTCATCTCCACAGAACCAACATGTCTTCTTTGGCTTACTCTTCTCCTTACCCTTTTTATTCTTTGTTTCAGATTTTTTTCCTTCTGGCTTTGTCCAGTTAGAACCAGGTCTCCCTCTAACAAATAGACCTTCTACTATTGGTTTAGAAGCTTTAACGTAGTAGCCACTGTCGAGTTCTTTTGATTTAATTGCTGTGATCACTTCTTGTAACGTTAAGGTAAACTTGTTGTACCTTAATGTGTCTTTAAGCCCGTCAAATTGTTGGGGAAGTGACATTAGCAACATGACAGCCTGATCTTCATCAGAAATTGTAACATCAGCATTCTCAAGATCTGCTATTATTTTCAGAAAATCGTCTACATTCTTCTCCACCGAGAAACTTGGCAGCATCACAAAACCAAATAATTTTTGCTTTAGATGAATCCTACTCATAAGAGTCTTAGGACTATAAAGATCATCAAGCAATTGTATCATACCAGCTGCAGTCTTCTCTTTTATTACCTTACGTAAATCGCAATCGGTTAAGCTCAGCACCACCGTGCTCCTTGCTTTCCTTTGTTTCTCATGTAGATCCTTTTCATCAATCTTGGTTTCCTTTCAGCTTTGATCTTCCGCGGATGTTACGATTTCTCCTTGACTAGCTCCAGAGTTAATCACATCATACAGATTGAATAGCTCCAAGTGAGCGATCAATTTCTCCTTCCACATTATGTAATCTCCCGTTCCATTGAACTTATCAAGATCGTGCTTAGACGATGACATTGCGGCGGAAAATCTGAACCTTCGCTCTGATACCAATTGTTGTAAAATTTAACGTGTTCAGCCTCCACAGTCAATGCGACTGCAGCCTACTCACGCCGGGAAACGTTCCCGGAGAATCCACTATATCACTGGAGAAGAAGATTACAAAGCTTATCTCACGATCTCTCTCTTGATCGCAATTGTTCTCTCTCTCTACCGAAAATAATACAAGATTCCTTAAGATCTTAAGCTACAACACACTACACGTGACACATGATACTACCAAGAATGTTGTTAGCCTTCCGTTAGATTTACTTCACTGAACCGTTAACTCTCTCAACAGATTCTTGAACTTTCTAACCAAACCCAGTAATACGAGCAGAGTCGAAACGCGCCGTATTACACTTCGTCTCTTACTGGATCTCTGGCCCAACTTCTAATCCTTGTTATCAAAAGCCATATGCCTTAAGCCCATTAGCCCAACAGCTACCAATATCCCCGGTAGAAGACATGATTTTCTCTTGAAAAGCTTCTAACATTTTATTTTCATGATCCGATAAATGCGTTCCCATATTCGAAGTATGCAGTTTATTCAAACCATTAGAGGATTTTGCAAACCTTTCTGGCAACTCTCGATGAAGAGCATAATCGAATTGTATCTTGAGACTGGAAGACCTTTTAGCATAAACTCTGACATGCCTTCCTTTATATGATCTAATCTCACGTTCAAATCTTGCCTATTGCTGAATCTCTCTTACAATGCCTTTCCCTTTGGTATCCTCCTTGTCTACAGCCCTCTCAATACAAAATAGGTTGCACCTTTCTAGCTCACCACCTTCAATCCCTGTCCAGAGGTATAGTTAAGTTGAAAACCTCATCTTGCTTTTTTCCAGCAAATTATTTTGGATTGGGCACCTCGTTTCGTCGTGGCATAGGCTATGATAGCTTCTGAAGAAGCCAAAGGGTTTTTCGTACCTAAGGGTGACCTTTGTTTCTTTTTCACCATCAAATTTCACTGTAGTAGATAAAATTAATAGCTTGTGGTCATCAATGACGACTAGGATTCTGTCATTCAATTTTACAGTTCTAACTTCTCTAAAACGTCTCAAATGCATTGAAATGTCAGCCGAGAAGTGAAGAGGCACGCCAAAGACTTTAATCCAGAACCATACTTTAGAGGAATAAAAAATGTCTACCATTGGCTTTATTTGACCAACGCCAACATCTAGAAGTTGATTTTTAACACTTTATGGATGTCTTTCGTCTTATGAAAGTCAAAATGGTACCTTAATTTTATTATTATCTTTTGAATTTAATGATATTTTATGTTTAGATTTTTATCAGTTATTGTAGATAGGGGTGAACAAAATTTTCATCATGTCTAATTATGTTCAATTTCTGATTCTAAATTTATGTTTTCTATAAGAATATTTTTTCGCGTGAAAAAAATTTTTAATTTCTATTTTGAGAATAGAACATGACGGAATCGAAACCAAACTTTCGAAATCTCTTTTTATATGACATATATTTTCGTATGATATAAAATTTGATTTATTTTTGAGAATATAATAAGATTAAATGAAAATAAAAGTTTATTTAAATTTAATTTTTAATCAGCATTTTATGCGGATTTTGGAATAATATATTTTGCTTATTGGTTTTGGTCTAGGAAGTAGCTAAAATGAAACTTCGTTAACAATTGTCGGGTCTCTTTTTTCTTTATTTTTCACCCTAGAAATATTATTGGATGTGTGACAGGTATCCAGATGACGTCTACGATCGTATATGGGATGCCTATGCTTATCATGATGAGACTAGCGAGAAAGTGATAAACACCATTGCCACCGTAAACAGTTCCAATCCCTTTGAACCACCACAAGATGTACTCAGGACAGCTTTGACGTCGATAAATGCTACCACGCCATTAAACCATTACTTATATTGGAGCCATGAAAAAATTTATGTATACATTTACTTTGCTGAGATCCAAGCCCTACAACCTAATGATATCAGGGAATTCGATATTTTATTGGATGAAAATATTATTACCGCAGCGTATAGTCCTAAGATGTTACAAGTTGATACAGTATTCAACAAATCTCCCTTGGAAGGATACGAGCTGAAGCTAGTGAAAACAAAGAGGTCAACTCTACCACCAATTCTCAACGCTATTGAGACTTACTTCGTTATGGAGTTCCCATATTCAGAAACAAATCCTAATGATGGTATGTTAGTGTGTACACCATAGTTATTGTTTCTGATAATATTAATTCTTAGACTTCCTGAATATATCAGTTGCTGCTCTCAAGAATATCCAAACTACCTATGGACTGAAGATAAGTAGTTGGCAGGGAGATCCTTGCCTCCCTGAACTGCTGAAGTGGAAAGGTGTAGAGTGTAGCTATACAAATACGTCTAATCCACCAAGAATCATTTCTTTGTAAGATCAATTCTCAAATCCCAACTTTTACAGGTGAAACTTGTGTCTCCCTTGTTTTTACTTGAAATGTTTTAACCATGTAAACAGAGACTTATCCAACAAAGGGTTGAGAGGAAACATAGCGCCTAGCTTACAAAACTTGACCAAGCTGCAGAAACTGTAAGGTTTCTCAATTGTCTCAAGAAGGTTTATTTTCTCCATAATATATCATGATTTTTTTGGAAAAACATGAAAAATAAAATAATCAGTATAACATGATAATACTCTGATATGCAAATTCAGAGAATTGCAATCGTAGTATGAAGGGGTCGAATCCATAGAGACTCGAGATCGCACAATAGATTATGATTTTGGATTAAGCTAAACGATATTAAATGTATGAAAATAAACAAATCAACAGAAGAAGTAGTAAATTCAATTTGGAGAGAGAGCTAGGCTTAGAGTGTTTCTTAGGTAAATCAGAATTGTAGAATGAATAAATTCTCAAGGGTTTTAATGAAGATCCGTTTTTGAACTCAAAGCACAACTGTAAAATTAACCAACTTTCGCTGCGAAAATTATCTATGTCTAAGACCTTGAATTCCAAATTCCGTTCAGGTTCGTTTGTTCATAAAATCTCTAAACCAAATTCCTTTGCAGATAGATATTTTGCTCATCTAAGATAGTTCCAGTAATCAATAATACTTTCGTATCTATCAATCCTCCTAAGATCAAGATTCCAGGTGATCAAGCTAGAACTAGTCTTAAACGCAATCTAGATGAAGAACTCTATTGATAACCCTAATAAATTCAATTCCAATCTAACAATTCATCTTCTACCTTTGAAAAACCCTAAACCTAACAAGCAAACTACTCAGACATGGTGATTGGAACAAACATCATGAAATAAGAAATATGCAATTAAGAAATTGAAACAAAGATATAAAGGGGTTCAAATTCTTCTCTCGGTAAGAAGAGGGTTTGGAATCGTCTCCCCAAAAGCTCTCTAGATCTCAATCTCTCTAAAACTTGATAAAATAAAAGGTGGCTCTAAATAATGTCAAAAACGTGCAGGGACTGTTTTGCAAATAATAAAACTTCTGGACCCAAAGTGCAATTTCCGAGAAATATTTTAATGAAGCTCTCGCGTATGGTGTCGACCGTGTCGATCGACACCAGGTCCAAAGTCGCCCAGTTATCTGATCTTTCGGGTGCTCCAAAATGGTTCAATATCTCTAAATAAACTCCAAACGTACCTAGACCTCCAAAGATTCGAAAAGACTCCAAAAATATCAAAAAGACTCTATATAAAAGACCTATACCATGATCAAAAACCTAGAAAAACCATGATATATCATACTCATCCCATCTAGTATAGTGAGCTTTTCTAATTAAGTCGTTCTTAAACTTCTTACAATTGCTAGGGATCTTTCAAGTAATGGTTTGTCCGGAGAAGTACCTGAGTTTTTAGCCAACATGAAATCGTTGTTGAACATGTAAGTTGCTCCAAAAGCAGAATCAACCCTTTTTGTTTTGCTTCATATTTGTGTACTCGGCTTGATTTATTTACATGAACGGAGTTATATGCTTTGTGCAGTAACTTAAGTTGGAACAATCTTAAAGGGAAAATTCCTCAGGTCCTTCGCGATAGAGAAAAGAACGATGGGCTAAAGTTAAGGTATAAGAGTTTCCAAATCTAAATTTGCTTTCATGACTTTGCATCCAACTTTCTGCATTCACTTATCTTTTCCATGATACTTGTGCTTTGTAGTATCCTAGAAAATCCAAAGCTTTGTCTGGCTGATAAATGCAAAACTAGCAACACAAGTTTCCTTGTACCTGCTGTTGCATCAGCTGCTTCCTTGTTCATTATTGTAGCTCTGCTACTTATCATTTTCTTGGCCAAAAAGAAAAGAAAGTTGAAAGGTACATAGAAGAGACTTCTACAATACCATAGCATACTAAGATCTCAGGGAGTTCAACTCTGATATATATTACATCTAATACAGGTCGCCGAAAATCACCACTTACTAAGTCAGTGATCTTAACCAAAAAGAGGAGGTTTACATATTCGGAGGTGGAAGCCGTGACAAATAACTTTGAAATAGTTCTAGGAGAAGGAGGGTTCGGAACCGTCTATCATGGTTCATTGAATGATACTGAACACGTAGCTGTTAAACTTCTCTCTCAGTCATCTACACAAGGGTATAAGCAATTCAAAGCAGAGGTAATATTATTATGTCTTACAATATACACAAAACACTGCCATTTTATAAGTTGGCTCTGTAAAAACAATAGTTCATGTGTTCGTTACATTCTTGATAAGGTCGAGTTGCTTTTGAGGGTTCACCACACGAATTTAGTAAACCTTGTTGGTTATTGTAACGAAGAAGACCACCTTGCCCTCGTCTATGAGTATGCTTCCAACGGTGACTTAAGACAATATATCTCAGGTAAATGTGTGAATTATTGGCACAAAACAGTGATCACTTGTTAGATTTTGATGCTTCTTGCGCCGATAGTAACATTCAAAGCTAGAGAAAGATTTGAGATTTATGTCATGGCAAATACAGGAGAATTAGATGGAACTGCGTTAAATTGGGCAAGTAGACTTAGAATCACTACCGAGACAGCACAAGGTATTGTTGTTTACCTATTGTGCATTGATTTTACAAGAAAATGCATTTCCTGTTGATTATCTGAAAAGGAATATATTTGATACAATAGGATTGGAGTACTTACACATTGGATGCGAACCCCCAATGATCCACAGAGATGTCAAAACGACAAATATACTTCTTGATGAGAACTATCAAGCCAAACTCGCAGATTTTGGACTTTCGAGATCTTTTCAAATTGGAGTTGAATCTCACGTGTCCACAAATGTCGCTGGTACTCCTGGATATCTTGACCCTGAGTAAGCATTAGCTTAGAACACCAAATCATATTACCATCCTCATATTACCTTCTTCATTGGTTAAGATTTTCATGTTGGTCTCCATGCAGATATTATAGAACAAATTGGTTGACGGAGAAAAGTGATGTATACAGTTTGGGAGTTGTTTTGTTGGAGATGATTACAAGCCAACCTGTGATTCAACAAACTCGTGAAAAGCCTCACATAGCAGAATGGGTGGGATTGATGCTTACCAAGGGAGATATTGAGAACATTATGGATCCAAATCTCAAGGGAGATTATGATTCAAGTTCTGTCTGGAGGGCCATTGAGTTAGCTATGTCGTGCGTCAATCCCTCTTCGTCGGGAAGACCAAGTATGTCTCAGGTTGTGATTGAATTAAAGGAGTGTCTCGTATATGAGAACTCAAGGAAAGGAGTAAAATCAGACATGGATTCAAAGAGTTCACTTGAACTAAGTACTAGCTTCACCCCCGAAGTGACCCCTGAGGCACGGTAATCTCTATCAAGAATTTTGAAATCTTTATCAGCTCCATACAATGTTAAAGGTTTCAATTTTATGTAACATTTATTCATTTCATATCTAAAGTGTCTGAATACAACAGTTGCACTGCCACTTACAACTCTGTTTGTGACAGAGACATAGAACATGTATCTAGAACGAGTAGGTTGAAGGCCATTCCCTGTGGTGAGTATGATAACACGATTACACATAAAGTTTGGTTTGATATTGACGATTTCATATCATACAATCAGAGATTTAAAGTTATTATGAGTCTAGCATAATAACTTAACCACAAGAGACCATAGACAACCAAATATATTACACACTAACGTGCTAAGTCAACCAGGCTTCTGCTTTTAGGTATTACTTTCTCAACAAGGTACTCTTCTTTATGCTTATAATACACTACTTATGTCCATTTCTGTTACAATTTCATGCTATTGTTTATTTCCACCTCAATCAAACATAAGATTACAGTTAAATAACCAATAGAGGAAGAAAGGTTGTAAGCACGTTGTGTGGTTATGGTGATCAGTCATCCTCGTTGTTTCTGTTCTGTCAACAACCTTTAATAATCCAAAAGTCAGAAGTCAATGATCAGTTTTAATCTTGACTTAAAAATGAACGTGGAACTAAACAAACATGCGAAAACTGTTTCTTCTTGTCTTAAAACTCCTCAAAAGATGGAGATTCTTCAAGGACTTGTTCTATCTCTGATCACTGTGTATTTTGCCACTACTACACATCTAATTGAAGCTCAGTCTGATCCAAAAGGTAAACTTTTTAAAAATTTGCTATTAAGAAGTCTTGAAATTCACATTCTCTTTGTTTCTTTTATACATTGGACATCCATCCCTATGTGGTCTCTTACCAGAATTCATCAGCTTGGATTGCGGATTACATCCCGCAGCATCTCCTTATACCGAACCATTAACCGGATTAACATATACATCTGACGCAAACTTCACTCAAGGTGGTCAAAGTGGCAGAGTCCAAAAGGTTTGGGAAGAGGCCTATAAGCCATTCACAGTTCTAAGATATTTTCCAGACGGAATACGAAATTGCTATAATATAAAAGTCACTTCAGGCACAAAGTATCTTATTAAAGCTCTCTTTCTATACGGGAACTATGACGGGCTTAACAATGGCCCTAAATTTGATCTGTATCTAGGTCCTAACATATGGACAACAATCGATTTGGAAAGCTCTATAGGTTCAAAAACAGAGGAGATCATACACATACCAAAGTCAAGCTCTTTGCAGATTTGTCTTGTTAAAGCAGGAAAGACTATACCAATCATTTCAGCCCTCGAGCTAAGAACTTTAAGAGACGACACTTACATCACTGAAAATGGTTCCTTGAAGCTCTTAAAACGTTATTATGCTTCTGATTTTCTCGGTCCCTCTATAGGGTAATTTAAATTTTCTTACTTTACTTGCAAACGAAGTTTCGTAAAGGCGATAAATTGATGTATGATAACTGTTGATTCTAATTTTCAGGTATCCTTCAGATGTATATGGTCGTGTATGGAATCCAATAAGTATTTCGTTTGGGTTCGATTTTGTTAACACAAGTCTCAATGTAAACTCTTCTACTCCTTATGAACTACCACAAGAAGTCATTTCAAAGGCAGTCATTAACAAAAACGTGACCGAGAAGTTAACTTACGACTGGATTGTGGATAACCAAGATGATCAAGCTCTCATATACCTACATTTCGCTGAGATACAAACACTTCGAGGCAACGATACAAGAGAATTCGACATTACGTGGAAAGGAAACGGCGAAAACATTACAATTTCAGCTTATCGCCCTCCAAAGTTACAGCTAGAGACTCTATACAACACATCACCTATGAAATGTAGGTTTCTTGGATGTAAAGTGGAGCTGGTTATGACTCAGAGCTCAACTCTCCCACCAATGCTCAATGTTATGGAAGGATACATAATTATTGAGTTCCCAGATGCAGAAACTAATCCACAAGATGGTTAGACAATCATAACTAGTATTGATTTCTCGCTGATATTGATATGTTTCTGTACATTAATCTTGGTTCTCTTGTAGTTTCTGCTGTCCAGAATGTTCGAGATACTTATGAATTGAGTAGAATTGACTGGCAAGGAGATCCGTGCGTTCCTCGATTGTTCAAATGGGATGGTATAAACTGCAGCTACACAAATACTTCTATTCCACCAAGAATCATATCCTTGTAAGATTATTTTAATCATAGCTTTAATCTGTTTTCAATGTTTAAATCTCTAAAAAAATGTGTGTTCTGTTCCTATAACCAGAGACTTATCATCAGGTGGACTAAAAGGGGTCATAGCATCTAGCAGACAAAATCTAACCCATCTACAAGAACTGTGACATTATAATATCCTTAAAACTTAAATTTGTTTTGTTTCAAGTTTTTTTAGATTACTTCTTTATTGTTTATCTTACTCGACTGGTAGGGACTTGTCGAATAACAATCTGAGTGGAGAAGTGCCTGAGTTCCTAGCTAACATGGAATCATTGTTGATCATGTGAGTATAATTGGTAAACAATGAGTGATCATATATATTTTGACCAAATATAAGACTTATGTATATAATAATGTTCTTCTCTGTTTTGACAGAAACTTAGGGTGGAATAGCTTAACCGGTCCAGTTCCTCAAGCCCTTCGTGATAGAGAAAAGAAAGGCCTGAAATTGGTGTAAGTGTCTCGGTAACTTTACTCTTTTTCCTGATAATTTTGTACATTCAGTAACTTTCTTGTTCTATAGTGTTCAAGGAAACCCAAATCTTTGTCTCTCCGGCTCATGCAACAATAACAACAAGAAAGTCTTAGTACCAGTTATTGCATCGGTTGCTTCAGTCGCGGCTCTTATCGCCTTGTTGGTTCTCATTTTTGTTTTGAGAAAGAAAAGACCCCTATCAGAAGGTACATAGATATATAGAATCATCCATCAACATGCACACAAAGTCTTAATAAACTATTAAGTTTCATAGTATATCATAATGCTTACGATCTTTTGCATGTAAAGGTGCAGCTGGTACACGCGAGTTACCAAGAAAGTCATCAATCTTTGCCAAAAAGAAAAGATTCACTTATTCAGAGGTAGTAGAACTTACAAGCAACTTCAAAAGTGTTCTTGGAGAAGGAGGGTTTGGAGTTGTCTACCACGGTTCTTTGAGTGATACCGAACCAGTAGCTGTTAAAGTTCTCTCCGAGTCATCAGTTCAAGGCTATAAAGAATTTAAGGCAGAGGTATGTTAACATTTTACGCATATATTGTTGCACTTCTATGATCGATAAATATTGTCTGAGAGTTTCATTTATTTGAATGGACCCCAAAAGGTGGAGCTTCTTCTAAGAGTCCATCACATAAACTTGGTAGGCCTTGTTGGCTACTGTGATGAAGGAGGCCACTTAGCACTTATCTATGAGTACATGGCTAATGGAGACCTTAAACAACATTTATCAGGTAACTAAACGTTAATACAAGATATGTCTTTCTTTATTCGTCTATGGATCAATTGTTTTGATGTCTTTAACTTGTAAGGATTTAGCATTTTCCTTTACAGGAGAATCTGCTGGATCTACTTTGAAATGGGCTAGTAGACTAAAAATTGCTGTCGAGGCGGCACAAGGTCAATTCTTGCTAACTTTAAACTTTGCAGTCTCCTTTAAATAACATTGCAAAGACATTATGAAGTACTTACACTTCATATCTTTTTTAGTCCCTATTCAGTCTTTTGCTTGCCAATTTTACAATAATCACTCGACATGGATATGATTTTGTGTCCATAGGTTTAGAGTATTTGCATATTGGATGTGAACCGCCTATGGTTCATAGAGATGTCAAAAGTACAAATATACTACTGGACAATCGTTTCGAAGCCAAACTTGCGGATTTTGGACTTTCAAGATCATTTTCCATCGGAGCTGAAACTCAAGTAGCACAGTAGTTGCAGGAACACCTGGATATCTTGATCCTGATTAAGTTCTCTAATACACACAAAACTAATCTAACTTCAACTTTTTTTCCCTTCATTAAGTTCCACAAAACTCTTTGTTTTACAGATATTACCTAACAAATTGGTTAAACGAGAAGAGTGATGTCTACAGTTTCGGTATTGTACTAATAGAAATCATCACAAACCGATCTGTGATTGATCTAACACGAGAAAAAGCTCACATAGCAGAATGGGTAAAGATTCTTATAAGTAGAGGAGATATTGAGAAAATCGTTGACCCGAACCTTGGTGGAGATTATGATTCTAACACAGTCTGGAGGATTCTTGAACTAGCAATGTCATGTGTGAGTCATTCTTCATCTGATAGACCAACCATGTCGAAGGTTGTTAACGTGCTTAAAGAGTGTTTGATCTCTGAGACTTCGAGGATAAGAGGACAGACTCAAGATGATGACTCAAAGAACTCCTTAGAATTGACTGTAGATTTTGGAAGCCAAGTGAACCCTGATGCACGCTAGGCTGTGACATGAATCGCATCCTTTATCCTTAATGTTTGTCTGTTTGTGTTCTTTTTCCAAATTTGTCTGAACTTTTGTTCTTTGAGTTGTCTTCTTTACAGATTGATCATGATTCACATTACTAAATGACCATGTCATATGATATTTTTGTAAACATTCTGATTTTATTTTTTGCGTGTTTTTTTCCAATATATATAGCATGAATTTTTGCATATGATTTAAAAATATATCATGTTATATTTTGTTTCTAACATCAACATTGAGATAGTGTAGTTACAAACAGATTTGTAGAAAGCAAATTTAAAAACTTCGGAGAAAACGAAACAAATAAAAACTTTTTTTTTTCAGCTCCATTATTGTCACGTGCGTGGCACAGAAACTATATATATAAAAAAAAAAATCTACTATTTTTTTTCCCGGTGGTCGTAGATCTGAATCAGAATCACAACTCATAAACAAAAACCAAAAAAAAACAAAACTCAGAAAAATCGGTAAGAAGTAAGAACCCTAGATTCGATCTTACTGTCATCAGTCGAGTGGGATTAGGGTTTCGACACTCAATCCGATCTTTTCTATCCTTTTTTTTTGGAAATCGCATCGCAAATATGAAAGAAGGGAAATCTGCAAAGTCGAATCATCAAGACCACCATGAACAGATTCACCACCAAAAGAGCCACTTAGGCTCCTTCAAATTCGCCAAATTGTTTGATTCAGAAGCTTCCTGGGACAAGGTAAATATATATTCATCAAACTATAGAAGTTAGTACACAATCAATTGTAGCAACTAGGAATTTAGAGCTATAAAGTTGGTTCCTTTACTCTGATGGCTTACGCTGGTTTTGTGTAGCTACGTCTATAATAACTTGTAGCCAATTTGTAGACATAACTGATTAGCCTAGATTCTGACCGATTGCCACAATTGAAAGCTATAAAGTTGGTTTCTTTTTTTATTGTGTGTGCTTCTGAATGGTTTCATGTTGGACAGGATCAACTGGGAGATGTATTGCATTGGATCAGGCAAGTGGTTGGATTACTCTGCGGATTGGTGTGGGGTGCGATACCTTTGGTTGGAGGCATTTGGTTACTTCTGTAAGTTGTTGCATTTTATCTTCTTTTTTTCTGCAATGTACAAGTATGGCCACAAGTAAGGCTTGTTGTGCTTGATCCACGGAACATAATCAATAATGTAGTATGGCCTCTATATCGTTCGGGTTTCTTGGATCTGTGCTATGTTGCTGAAAGTGAATGTGGTATATTGAAAAACCCGTGTTTAACTCCCTAAAACTCATTGGCTTTCGAGACAATAATAAGCTACAAAGTCCATTTGAGTTATGAACCTCAAAGTTGTGAATATGTTTGCGCCTTTTATGAGGCCGATTAGAATTCTTATTTGTTCGTGGTACCATAACATCTAGGGTGAGATTTATTTGATATATTAACAAAGAAACAGAGTGATGGTGTTACCATCAAAACCCTCAATTCTTAGTGTTGGTTTTTATTGCATTGAAATTGGTTTAAGAGTCTTGACTTTCGGCTAATTTTGTCTATGAAGTGTTCTGGGCAACATTGGGTTTGAGTTTTCTAATGAGTTGGTTTACCCTCTTCACTAGTAACATTGTTTACTTTTAAAATTTGGCAGGTTTCTGGCAATCTCCTCGGGCATAGTATACGGTTACTATGCATTGATTCTAAAGATCGATGAAGAAGACTATGGGGGTCATGCAGCTCTGCTACAGGATGGTCTATTCGCTTCTCTAAGTTTATTCCTGGTATCTACCTTTTCTTCCTCTCTCCCTCTCTTTCTCCCGACAATTCTCTATGCTTTTTTTTTTCCTCGTCTTTCTACCCTCGGATAAACCTCTAGAATTTCTTCAGTCTTAAAAGTTGATTTTGTTGTGATGAATTATGTTTCAGCTTGCATGGATTCTGGTGTATAGCTTGTCTAGCTTTTGATAGAGAGACACTGTCTTGCGCTTAAGTTTGCTTTGGCTGCTCCAAAGAAGTTTAGCGGAACGCTCATTTCATGGTTTCTCCGGTTACACTCTTGTTTACGTTGCACTTAATGCTTTTGATTTCTGAAGATGAGAACTAGCATTGGTAGATTTTTCAATGGAACTTGTGGGTTTTCCTTTAGTTTTGTCAACTATTTTTCTTTTCATTTTGTGTAATAAACTAAGTATGTGTTTATTCTACAAATTGGTAACTTTTTCCAGAGTGTATGAATTCTTGTTTAGAAAACGTAATGTTCATTCAAATGAGGATGTACATAGAGCTCTGGAAGCCAACTCAGAAAGGAATGCTGCTCAGTCATTAAACAAAAGGGAACTAAATTGTGTTTCATCAACTAGAGATAGTCAATAGGAACTTTCCTCCATATGGCTTGGGTCAAATGCAACTTTGATAGTAGTTTTAAGAGTGAAAATGATGATATAGGAGCAGGATGGATCATCAGAGACTGTACGGGAGGTCATATTGTATCAGGCTTGGCTAAATTGAAGCGACTGAACTTAGTTTTAAAAGCAGAAGCATGTCGTTTTCTTCACACACTTCAAGGACTATCAAAGATAGGTAATATAGTTCTGCGACATCACTTATTGGATGACACTCCTTCCATAGTGTTCTTTAGATTACGTCAATGGTGAGAGAAACCATGTGACTAACATTTTATCTAAGAAAGCATATGATTTTGGTTCATTGTATTCTTCTTATAACACGTCGCCAAACTGGCTGATAAACACATTGTATCATACTTTTACTGTTTAATATAGTAGGTGTTAAAAAAGAGTAACATAATCGAGAAAATATGTCAATAGTCTCAATACAGTCCTGTAATTGAATACGTTTTTCAATCACAAAACAGAATGCGTCTGCCGGGAGTCGAACCCGGGTCTATTGCTTGGAAGGCAATTATCCTAACCGTTGGACTACAGACGCTTTGATGCTACACGTACTAACTTTGAAAGTACATGTAAAACAGATGTACAACAGATGTACAACAGAAGTACAACCAACAACACCAATTTTGTAGAATTTGTGTAGTCACATCTGATCAAACTTTAACAATTTTGAATGGCTAGAAATATTTCTAAAAAAAAACTTACAATTCAGATTTGTATTTTTTGTTCTTGTTCCAATATTTTTTTTAAGTCACAACTCATAAGCATTAATTAAGCAAAAACAATTACTCAATGCAAATTTTAAAGCAAAGGCCAACCGTATTCAATCAGCCCCAAAATTTTAGGAGTCAAAAAAAAATATATAGATTATTGTTGTAGAACGGAACATGCCTTGAAATTGTGTGAATGAGACAAAGCCAAATTTAAAAAAAAAAATTAAAGGCCTAGTGACTTCTTTCTACCATCACAACCACAACTACATTCACTTCTCTCCCAATAAAAAAAAGGAACACACACACAAACACAAACACATTAAACACAATACTAATACGAATCAATCAATCAAGGCCTATCAAAATAAGAATCCCACTCATGCCTCTCAACTTTCCCAAACACATTATATTTCCAAGAAAACTGCTCCGGGAAATCAAAAATATCCTCGTTCCCTGCCTCTATCCTCTTCCTTAATCCTTCCACTCTCTCCAAAACTCCATCCACCGCAACGTCAAACGCATCTTCAAACTTTCCCATGTCTCCTCTTTTACTAGACGGGTTAAAATACATCAACCTCGGTATCAACTTTATCACTTCTTCTCTCATCGCCACAACTTTCGTCCTTGGAATTCTACTCAAAACCTTCTCTATACTCGCTTTACCTTCTTTAACGTTCTTCCCCGGTATAAAGACAGAGTATTTCCCGATATCTTTTGGTAAATGCCAAATATACTGCGCGTAAGCTGATCCTGGATGGAAGAAAACCGGTATGCAACCGGCTAAAATCGAGTCGAAAGTGGAGCGTCGAGTGTAGGAGTCACCAGGTGGTTGGAGACAGAACGTTGAGCTCAAGAAGAACTTCATGATCTGATCGGGTTTGTAGCACTTTTGAGAGCCCGGGATGCATTCAAGAAGCTTACATTTTCTTCTAGAAGCTTTGCATTGGTCCATGATCTCGGTTCTTATGTTGTCACCGAGGTTTGGACGCGGTGCACCAACAAAGGAGAATAGGTAACGACGTTTGATTCTCCTCATTCGGTTCTGCCATTGGAGGATCTCTACATTGGTTGAAGGGTGGAAATAGGTCGGATAAGGAACCGCGAATCCGTGGTAGTTCCATGGGCTTGATTCGATTAGTATCATCGTCATGTTTCTTATTTCCGGTAAAATCATTAACCTGGTAAGATCAAAAGAGAGAGGCAACAACAAAAAACAAAAACAATTTATCAGTGTTTTCTACTATGTAATTCTGCAAGATTAACGAAAAAGGTAAAATTTTGAGGTAAGTAAATTTTTTCTTGCTTAATAATTTTCATTTCATTGCACTAATTTTGATCTTCAAGATTAATTAAAAATCATAAGAGAATTTTGTTATTCTGTAATGTTTTAGTCAACTTGAGTTTTCCTCATTACCTTTTTGTCATTCCTTTTTGCATATTTTTTCAGTTTATACTCTGATTTTGTCATTCCACAATGTTACAAAGTAAATTATATCATCATCATCACATTCATAAAGATTATACCATTTCTTCACATTTTGACGATTTGAAAATATGATTATGCAATTATTTTACATTCACGTAATTCATCAAGCATTTTTATATTTTCACATTTTTAAATGCTATATAGTAACTAGAAAAAAGTAAAAGGTTATCAATATACTAAAACTAGTAATTTAATGAATCATTAACTTATACAGCTTTTGTGTTTCTCATGCTTTATTATTATGCTACTTCGTTATTACACTATTCATTTGATATGCTAGTCACTACCTTAGTTTTGATCAACAAATAAGATTGGCGGCGTACCTGTTGCCCCAATCAGATTCATTCTCTGGTGTACGCATAAAGTCCCAAGTGGTGCGACCAGCTACCATAAAATGATCACGGCCATCCATTCTCTTCCACTCCGGTCTTTCCTTCAGCCATTTCATCAGATCAAGTGCGGCCGCATCTCTCATGTAAGGGAATGGTCCCCACAGAAACCTCATCAAGTCTAAACCCGGATAGTAAGGAACATACACCGCGGAAGCCAGAGACGAGTCTTTTGTTAAGCATTTGTACTGCATCATCCTGTTGTGGAATATCACTTCCAATGTGAACTGGTTTGTGGCAAACCAACCAGAAACTCCCTCCATGTTTGGTAGACGAGGACCTAAACCGAAATTTGATGTTAACTCGCACATATCAGTCCAGCTACTCAGTGTCCAACAATTCTTGAGAAGCTCTTCGTTGAATAAAGCTGGAACATCGTGCATATAAACGTATTTTCCTCGACATGGATCATTACGTCGCGTTTCTCTTGGCCGTACCATAACTTTCCGGATTCTTGTAGGTTGGTTTCTTTTGGAGTTTACTCTGTTTTTGACCTTGGAAGTATTATTATCCGATGCAAAATTTCTCTCAGTCTTTTGTTCTGATACTAAATCAGTGATGTTGTCACCTTCGAGATCGTTATTTGACCAATCATTCGGCGACTCCTTACCTCGCTTATTCTCCATATCGTCATTATCATCAACTTGCTCTTTCTTTGATTCAACATTGTTCTTCGGCTCTAGAAAGTTCGGTTCTTTGTCGAATAATTGATGATTCTCATCACTATTATCCACATTTCTCTCGTCATCATCATTATAGCGAACCCTTTTCTTATCCGCCTCAATTCTACGTGAAGATCTCGCCTTTCGCGATTCGTGATGTTCTCCCCTTGCCCTCGTGGACCGACCACTCAAACCCGAATCACCTCTCTTCTTCTCATCCTCAACCCTTTCTTTCTCCAGTTCCTCAACGAGATCAGTCACAACCTTAGCGTCTTCCGAAATCCGATCATCCGGAGACGAACCTTTGCCGGTAAGAGGAAGCGTGCTGTTATCGACGTCGGAGACAACAGCTTGATCAGATTTGTTGTCATGTTGCGGGACGTCGACGGCGAGATCGATGACGTTTTCTTGTCGGAACAATCTCTCGTGGTTATGAACGGTCGTTGCGGAGGAACTGAAAAGGTAAAGCAAGACAAGCCATAGGAGAAAAGAAGCCATTGCCACGTACCAGAACTGTGTTCTGTACTTCGAGGTCGACTTCTCCATCGCCATCGCTCCTCTCCTTTGTGGTTTTCTCATGCATTAGCCAAATCTCACCGCGAAAAAACCCGATTTGTTGCTTGTGACTAAAGAAATCGTTAAAGGATGTGATATTTCTGAGTCTGAATGAGAGATTTAGGGCAAAATGGATCTCTGGTAGATTAAGAAACTAATGGAGGCTGTGAGAGAGATGTGAGATTGGAAGGGTGTTGAAGCGTTCAAAGGTATATAGGTTTTGTAGTAATTAAGGAAAATATGTGTCTTTTTTCAACAAAATAAGCGTTAATTAGTAACATTCGGAGGCATATATGATAATCAAGATTCTCTTGTACATGTGTCTTAATAAGTGTTCATGCGCCTTAGATTAAAAACCTTCTTAAATTAATGTTGAATACTTTATGTTAAGAAAATTACACATCTATTAAAATAAAAAAGACTTACAAAGATTGAATCGTAAACAGTGTTTAAAGATCATTCGTGTTTTTAAAGAAAACAAATGTTTTTTTTTGTGGAACCAAGACATCTTTTTTTTTTATAAATCACATATCAAATGGAAAAGAAAAAAGAAATCCAAACGATTTAAAGAAGAGATTGACTAATTAATGTAGTCGTAGTCAATTGATCTTGATTTGGGAATTTTATTATTTCGCCCATAATATCATAATTTACTTTTTCAAAGATGTACTACTAATCCATCTTTGTGCCTTAAAAATAACCATTCGTTTCCAGCTTTCTCTATCTTTTCTCAAAATAATCGACATGTCTTCCAACATCACCTATGATATTGATGCCACTTCTATTGATTCAGAACTCGCTTGTCTCAGTTAATGTGTTGATTGCGACTAAGGTGATGAATGGTATACCAAACATTTACGTTTCCAAAATGTCTAAATTTGATTTGGAGTATATATCAAATTTTTATACTTAAAAAAAATAAATCTATATGAATAGTATTTGAATCATTTGAATGATCTGTTTTCTTAATTTGTTTAGAGAAAAATATTTTAGAGATATAAAGAGTATTTCGAACAATCTTCGTTATCTTAATACTTTAGATACAAATAACATCTTTGGACAAACTAGTATATAATATCTTTGTCTTTGTATGACCGTCATATCTATTAGATATTATAATACCTGTTTGGTTATTTGAACCTTTTTAATCTAGAAATTTATTGTAAGAAAAAAATGAATCCACTATCTACAATTTTACTCAATAGATTACAACTAAAAAATGATTAATATACTAATACATTTTATAATTATCTTTTAGATAAATTTTATCCAATTTAGTTGGTTTGTTTACAATTATTAATTATTATACTATTCATCTAATATAAAAATAATTACATAAAAGAACATCAGCAAATCAGGACTATAAGATAAAACTTTCAATGCGGTTAAATTTTTTAAAAAGAATGTAATGTATCTTTTTTTTTGTCGTCAAATGTCACTTTTTACAGTGACTAAGATACCCATCAAGTACCGTAAAATTTATGTGGTGGACATTGATCGGCTGTTGACGGGCACTCCTTGCTAACTTGTCCGCGATGTTGTTGTATGACCTTGGGATGTGAACGAGGTTGAAGTCTGTGAAGTAATCTTTGCATATTTGGAACTCTTCCATGTGTGTTGCAAACGCAGGCCACGAAGACGGTTCTGTCGCCATTTTAACCACTTGCAAGCAATCTGTCGCGAAGGTCACCGCCGTTTGGTTTGCCACGTGCATACATTCCATAGCCCAGATTAGTGCTTCTAGCTCTGCATGTAGGGGTGAGAGACTACATCGTATTGTTCTTGCTCCCATCCACCCGGAAATATCTTTGTATTTAGTGGACCAACCTTGCCCTGAAAAAATACTTCCTTCCTTCCACGAACCATCTCAGTAGCACCAAAGCCCTTGTTCTTCCAATTGGGGATGTACTTCCTATTGCACTACTGATGTACCTTTGTCATCCTGTAAATTAGCCTCTTCTTATACTGCCGCTTCCATTTCCGCAAGATTTAGTACTTCCCTAGGATCTCGGTCAATATTATTAAAAACCTTATCATTTCGACTTTTCCAAATGTACCATAGAATCCACGGGTAATGGATGAGTTGTGTTTCCGCTGGTTGTCTCCAAAAAATATAATCCATATTCGAGAAAACTGATGACATAGGAAATATCGTAGGGTTCGATGGAATATAATATATCTTATTCTCCTTGATTTGAAAACCCTAAAATCTGAGATTAGAGCAAATAAACCGAAGAACTAGAACCGTGCACTCTCATGGAAAAAGGAAAACATAGTGACGATAAAAAACAGTTTAAATTTCTGCTAAACTCCATTAAACTTCATCAGATAATCCATTTTCAATGTAAACTAATATTGCAAAGAAAAATTCATAGTATCCTTTTGGATCCATTAGTAATACCTAACCTTGGTAAAATGAAATTATTGATAAGATCTTGTCTATAATCAAAATAATTATGTGGAACTAATTATTTACAATTATTTTGACGATTTTATAAGCCAAGTCAAATTATCATTTGGATTCGAAGGTAAGGAACATATTTTCTGGATTTACAAGAAACGGAAAGGAATATTTTCTATTTTCAACTCTACTATATAAGATAGACTATACATTACTATTATATTAATATATAGTTGATCATGTGATTAATCAGGCAACGGTTGCACCATTAATATTCGAACCTTCAAACTCTTTAATTGTGATTTAATCTAATATAATCTCTAATATATATATTTATATATTTATTATGAAATCAATAGTTACTATGTTTGCCTTAATTTCATTTAATTAGCTTCTTCACGAGGAATGCCCAAAAAGAGGAAAGAAAGACGATTGATTCATCTTCTCGCCTTCCCATCTGATTCCTTCGCTTCTGTAGAAACAATGTCGTGAAAGCTCGATCCTTTCTTTTAGGGTCTTTTTTTTTCGATTTGGAAGAGAAAGAAGAAGAAGAAGAAGGAGGAGGAGGAGGAGGAGATTTCGGCTCTCGAAATGGTTCGCGATCGGCGGGAAGGTTTAGAGATCAAGGTGGTGAATCCGCCGACAGACAACAATGTGTCCGCACAAACATCTCCGGCGACTCGTCGGCGGAGGCAACGCACTTCTTTCGCGGAGTTTCGGCCGTTCAAGCTTTGGTTCCCATGGCTTGTTCCAGCTATCGTGGTGGCTAACATTGCTCTCTTCGCCATTTCGATGTTCATCAACGATTGCCCTAAGAACTCGCCTAATTGCTCAGCTAGGTTTCTCGGGAGATTCGCGTTCCAGCCTATGAAAGAGAATCCTCTTCTGGGTCCATCTTCTCCGACGTGGGTAACCAGAAAGATTGAAACTTCTTTTTGACCTTGCCATTGAGAGAATCTAATTTTCGAAATGTTCGATTTTTATTACTTTCTGGTGATTGGGTTTTTAAATGGTGGTGGGTTCTGAATAAATTTCATAACTTGTGAAAATACCTGACTTTTTGAATTTTGTCAACTCTCCTGCTGAAAATTGCTACTCTTTTTCTAGATCTTAGATTGTGGGGCTGAGTGATGAAATTTGGTATATAAATTGGCAAATTCGATATAATAAAAGTGAGGTAATTGTTGCATTGCATTTTTTGAGTTAGCATAGTTTATGGCAGACTCGAGGTGAAAATTTCATGTATACAGGTTACTTGTCTTGTGGATGAATGTTTTTGGAAGTGGAGAGACTGGGTACTTAACTAGTAGTGTAAGATTTTCAGTTTTGAGTTAAAAGTGTTACTATGTGCTCTGTCATACTAGATTGGAGAAGATGGGGGCTTTAGATGTATCAATGGTGGTTCATAAGCACCAGCTGTGGCGCTTGTTCACTTGTATATGGCTACATGCCGGGGTATTTCACGTCCTTGCCAACATGTTGAGCCTTATCTTCATTGGCATTCGGCTCGAGCAAGAATTTGGATTCGGTATGGATCTTGAATTTTTCAGCATGTTACCTTTATCTTTCTCAGTTTCCTCGGTCATGAGTTGATTACATGTGCCCAAATGTGTGCGGGTGATTCTGAACACTTGCCTTTTAACTGATCATTGCTTTTAAAATTCTGAAACTTTCATCCTCTTTTAATTTTTTCGGCAGTACGCATTGGATTGCTCTATATGATTTCTGGATTTGGTGGAAGTTTGTTATCTGCGCTTTTTAACCGGGCTGGTATATCCGTTGGCGCCTCTGGAGCATTATTCGGTTTGCTTGGTGCTATGCTTTCAGAGCTCCTCACGAACTGGACTATATACGCAAATAAGGTAGCCAACTTAAATAAACCCAATAAAAGAGAAAAGAAGATCAAAACTTCTCACTTTCTCTCATCTCCATGGATGATGTTGTCTAAAAGCTTCATCTGGTTTCTCCATTTGCAGTTTGCAGCTCTTTTGACTCTTATCTTCATCATAGCCATTAATCTAGCAGTAGGTATTCTTCCACATGTAGACAACTTTGCCCATCTCGGAGGATTCACGTCCGGGTTTCTTCTAGGCTTTGTTTTCTTGATCCGTCCTCAGTATGGATACTTCAACCAGAGGAACAATCCTCGTGGCTATGCTGCACCTTCTGCTAAATCCAAACACAAGCCATACCAATACGTTCTCTGGATCACCTCTTTAGTGCTTTTGATAGCAGGGTATGATTCTTCTTATTTTTGACCACCAAGAATCAATTACAAAAAGTGAAATACAGGTTCCAAGTCAAATCTTTGATGCAAATTTACAAAATCTTTTGTCAGATTTACCGTTGGACTCATAGTGCTTCTTCGAGGGACGGATTTGAACAAGCACTGTTCATGGTGCCATTATATCAGCTGTATGCCTACATCGCTATGGAGCTGTAAATCTCAAAATGTGTACTGTGAGGTAAAAACACTTCTTATGCTCTTCATTTAGCATATCTAATCATCTATAAAGCTGAGAGTAATTGCGGAATTGGTGCAGTCGAGCCAAATCGGGAAGCAGATGAACTTGACGTGTATCGCGAACGGTAAAACAGAGATGTACAAACTCGGTAACGAAAACCAGTCTCAGATTCAGCAGTTGTGTTCCCAGTTATGCAGCTGATACCACTAAACGTCTGACTTTTTTATACTCTGTAGAAAGTAGGAATGTCTTGAGAAGAAGAGAAAAAAATGTTCATTCAACTTGACCAATGCACTTGTGATTGTTATTTCTGATCATTGTCCCGGTTCCACTTCTTGTTTCGCTGCATATGCATTACCAACCAAATCTTTATAATGAAACATACGTGTCAAAAAGAGAGTAGAACAATTTTTTCTATATAAAACATTTTAATTAAAACTGTATTTAATTATGCTTTATTAAGCAAATAATTATGAAAATATTAATTAATTTTATATCAAATCGTTTATCTAATCAATTTAAAATGTTTAATCAATTATAACATTTTATTTTCTTTTGGCATTTATATATTATTTTTATCTAAGTTATTACAATGTTTCTTATTTGCCGTAAATGAAGATGATACAAGAGTGAAAATCAGTTACCCATTTTCTTTTTTAAAAATACTATTATATTTTATATTGATATGACATAGTTATAAAATTATTTTATATTTGGTTCATCTTGACTTTTATGGTCTAATATTTTTCTATTTCTTAATTCGAATATGCCTAATGAAGTGGAAAAAACAAACCACCATCACTTCTTTTTTTTGGTAACGGCAATTTAATAGTTTAAATTGATTACTTAAAATCTAATCGTATTTTAAATGTCTTACATGGTTAGTGCGAATATGATAATCCCACCAGGCCACCACCATCTGAACTTTTACAGTTACACATCGACATACATTTGTTTGATTTTTCTTTAATATATAAAAAAGTATTTACAACAAGATTGAGTTTTCTGGTCTTTTAATAACCCTAAGAGATTGTGATAAATAATATTTTCATAACAAAACAAATACATATGTAGATCGAATTAATTTGTTGACAAACAAAAAATGGATGAAAAGATATACTGATTTAGTAGTTATCAATCACAACATTTAAAAAAAATAACAATAATTTTTTTTCATATATATAAATAAATTTCATTATTTCTTACTATTATCCTTTACCACTATATATCTTATTGTTTCTAATTACATTTATTTTTTACTGCTGAAATTTTTTCGCTTTACATGAATTGGAACTAGATTTTTGTTAAAGATTATTAATCTCTTATGGTTTCCACCCATTTTATAATTTTAATATTTGTTTGGTCGATGGATTTTATGAAATAGAATCTGCATAATCGTGGAGTTAAACCGGAATTATCATTTGATGTTAAAATTACGGAATCAAAATTCGACACTAAATTACAAAAACCGAATGGCGCCAAATTTGTAAAGTAGTACTGGTTATAGATATTTCACACCACACGATAATATTTCTTTTGCCACAAAAGTAAATTATAAAAAAAAACGTCAGACATGATCCTCTTACAAAATAAATTTCACACTAAAGTTTAAAAAAACAATTCTGTTACAAACTCGAAGGCCTAGGAAGTTTCGTGACCAAAGTGGATTTCTGATTCATATAAAGTTGACATAGTACAGTTCTTTATTAAATAATTTAAATATTTGTTATCTTTCATCCATTTGTTATAGTCTATAGTTTATTATGACATAAAAACAAATATATCTTCTCCACTTAAACACAGACCATTTCTTCCAAACACAAAGCTTTCTCTCCATAGTCTCTGAATCGGAGCATCTTACTCCAAAAGGGTATGTTTTCAATTTTGTTTCTTACCAAAACAAAATTTTATCTTCATGGGATTAATAAACGTCACCGCTTTTGTGTTTAGGTTCTCTGTTTTCAGTTTTGCTGTTTAATATCTTGATCAGGGAGAAGAAAAAAAAAAAAACTCAACCTTTGAAGCGAATTTTCTCTCGGATATTTGAAGAATTAAAGGTTTCTTGTGGAACAATTTCTAGGGCTTATTAGGGTTCTTGAGAAAACTGATGGGTTCTTACTCTGATGGATTCCCTGGATCCTTGGACAACTTCGGTTTCGAATACCAAATTGATTTTCCCGGTTTAGGAAACGGTTCCTATCTGAATGATCAACCTTCGTTAGATATTCCATCTCCTCTTCCTCCTCTTCCTACTACTTATCCAGAGCCATATTCACAACAGAATCTTGCTGCTGCGGATGCTGATTTCTCTGATTCGGTTTTGAAATACATAAGCCAAGTGCTTATGGAAGAAGACATGGAAGAGAAGCCTTGTATGTTTCACGATGCTTTGTCTCTTCAAGCAGCTGAGAAGTCTCTCTATGAAGCTCTCGGCGAGAAGTACCCGGATTCTTTGCCTCTGACTACTACTAGCCCTGTTCAATTGGCTCAAAGTCCTGATGGTTCTTCTTCAGGTTATGCCTCCAGCACCACAACCACCACTTCTTGTGATTGGAGTTTTGATTGTTTGGAGAATAATAGGCCTTCTTGGTTGCACACACCCGTCCCGAACAACTTCGTTTTCCAGTCTACTTCTACTAGATCCAGTCCAAAGTCAGTTGGTGGCAGTAACGCAGATTTCAGATCAAGTTTTAGTGATGATTTGGTTTCTAAAATGTTTAACGATAGCGAGTTGGCGTTCCAATTCAAGAGAGGTGTGGAGGAAGCAAGTAAGTTCCTTCCAAAGAGTACTCAGTTGGTTATAGATGTGGAGAATCACACTGCGGATTTAGGATCCAAGGCAAATGATCCTAAGGAGCATCAATCTGTTCCTTACAGATTGACCGGGAAGAAAAGCCATTGGCGTGAAGATGAACATTTGGATGAAGAACGAAGTAAAAAGCAATCAGCTGTTTATGTTGATGAAACTGAGCTATCTGAAATGTTTGACAAGATTCTGTTATTTGGCCAGCCAAAGGAGAAACCTCTGTGCATTCTTCACGAGAATTTCCCAAAGGAACCCGCAAAAGATTCATCGTTTAGGAAGGGTCATAAAAGCGAGACAACACAGGCAAGCGAAACCCGTGGACAGAAACCAGCTGCTACTGGTATCAGTTATATGAAAGAGACACCTGATTTAAGGACCCTTTTGGTTTCATGCGCTCAAGCTGTGTCGGTTAATGACCGTAGAACGGCTGACGAATTGTTGAGACAGGTTAGGCAGCATTCTTCATCTTACGGCGATGGGACAGAGAGATTAGCGCATTATTTTGCAAACAGTCTTGAAGCACGCTTGGCCGGGATAGGTACACAGGTTTATACCGCCTTATCTTCGAAGAAAACATCTGCGTTTGACATGTTGAAAGCTTACCAGACATACATATCAGTCTGCCCCTTCAAGAAAACTGCAATCATATTCGCTAACCACAGCATTATGCACTTGACTGTCAATGTCAAAACCATCCACATCATAGATTTTGGCATATCTTATGGTTTCCAGTGGCCTCCCCTGATTCATCGCATTGCTTGGAGACGTGGTAATTCGTGTAAGCTTCGGATAACCGGTATAGAGCTGCCTCAACGCGGTTTTAGACCAGCTGAGGGAGTTATTGAGACAGGTCATCGCTTGGCTAGGTATTGCCAGAGGTTTAATGTTCCGTTTGAGTACAATGGGATTGCGCAGAAATGGGAAACAATCAAAGTGGAGGACTTGAAGCTAAGAGAAGGCGAGTTTGTGGCTGTAAACTCTCTGTTTCGGTTAAGAAACCTCCTTGATGAGACGGTGTCAGTACACAGCCCGAGAGACGCGGTACTGAAACTGATAAAGAAGATAAAACCAGATGTGTTCATCCCTGCAATCCTCAGCGGATCCTACAACGCGCCTTTCTTTGTCACGAGGTTTAGAGAAGTTCTGTTTCATTACTCTTCTCTGTTTGACATGTGCGACACAAATCTGACAAGGGAAGATCCAATGAGGGTTATGTTCGAGAAAGAGTTCTATGGAAGAGAGATCATGAACGTGGTGGCGTGCGAAGGGACAGAGAGAGTGGAGAGACCAGAGAGTTATAAGCAGTGGCAGGCCAGGGCAATCAGAGCTGGGTTTAAACAGCTTCCGCTTGAGAAGGAACTGGTTCAGAAATTGAAGTTGATGGTGGAAGTTGGATACAAAAGCAAAGAGTTTGATGTTGATCAAGATGGTAACTGGGTTCTTCAAGGCTGGAAAGGCAGAATTGTGTATGCTTCATCTACTTGGGTTCCTATGTAGACACTTTGTCTTACATCCCAAGAAACTGATCCTCTATAAGGTTTGCTGTCTCTTTGTTCACACATTGACATTCAGATTTGTATATGTTGTACAGGTTTAGGTTTCTTTCCTTCTTGGGGGGTTTCTTTCTCTGTAACATTATCAGGTTAAGATGATTAGGCATAAACTTATTTACTTGTAAACTTTTTAATGTTTAATGAAAATGTTGGAAAAATAAAGTATTTGTAGGGAACAATGTCCAGTTTAGCTACTTAGCGGAAAGAAACAGTATCCAGTTTCACGAATTGAATCACAAAGTTTGGGTTGACTTTGCCATTTTAGACTAGAGAAATGTCAATGTAAGTTTGATGTTATTGTGCCTTCTTCTTCTTGTTTTTATACCAAAAAATTCCCTAAAATTGAAATATGTACTCTAAATCGAGTGACGGCAAAACAAAAAGGGAAAGAAATATATATTGGAAATTAGGAAAATGACAATAAATTTTCTTGCTTAACTAAACAGAGAAGAAACATTTGTCTATGTGGTTTTAGACAATGTGGAACACAAAACATGTTTATATAACACATAATTTTTCTACTATTTTAAGGTTCTAACATGTTTACTTGTTGTTGTATCTATCAGCGTAAAAATTATATACTATCATTTTAACATACAAATAAAATAAAGGTGGCCACAAGACAAATATTTGCTATATTAGATATATATTTGCTACTTGACTTGCTTTGTGTGGATAAAAAAATATATTTCTACTTTTTTTAAAACGATATCCACAATTTTAATTACTTATTAATTTATTTGTAAATTATTAGTTTCATCTTATTACTTGTTACTTGTAAAGTATTTGTTAATTATTTTTAAGTTGCTTAAGAATTATCTACTAATTATTTATTCTATTATTAAATTTTCATTCTAATTTTAAGTTTTTTAAAAAAATATTGTATACAGTAATATATATAATACTTAAAAAGTGAATAAATAATATGTAAAAAAATTAGGGTATTGAATTTGTTTTAATACTTATTAATTTATCCATACTTATAAAAAAAATATAAATTATGTTACTTGTTGTTGATTTTAATAATAATATATATTTGTTTACAATAAATACGAAATAAATAACGAGTGCAAAACTTAAGTTTATATTTTTATAAGTATAGATACGCTAAGTTTCACATCTAATTTTTATGGTACCGTCTTTGTCAACTCTTAGATTACTTAACAAAATTTCATCTAATTAAATGAATTTGTTATTTTTGCTACTTAATCAAATTAGTTATAAAAAATAAAATAGTAGTTTTTGAATTCTAAGAATAATAAAGCCTCCAAAAAGTTTTGTATCTTGAGCCAAAAAGCAACATTAATTTACATAGACATGAGATAAGTCAAGTCAAAAAGAACAATCCACATCCTGATTCGTTTGACTTCTGGGAACGAGTCCCAAGACTTATCTCCCTCTCGACCACTTCTTCCTGTAAAACTTTCAATCATCTGGCACCACCGTTCTGAAACTGTCCCAAAACCACAAAACACATCTGTAATAATCTTAAAGATCAGTACTTTTTTCTTCATAACCTCGTACATCAGATTGTTTCACACTTCATCAACTGTGAGGTAAGCGATGACATCGATTTCCTGTTTTTCCCGTCTTGCTTATGTAATAGAAAAGTTTGAATCTTTCTTCTCTTTGATTAATCTATCAACCTTTGACTCTCTGTTCTCTGTTCTTCCTAGGTTTTAGGCTTTAGGGTTTTGATTATGGATCCCAACTTCTCTGTTAACAGCTTCGAGTACTTCGATGAGAGCATCTTACTCAATCCGAATCTCGATTCATTTTCATCACTTGATTTCGATCAAAACCCGAATTTTCTCGCCGATCCAACTCCTTCTGAGGAAAACGTTTCTTCCAATACCCTTTTAAGATACGTGAGCCAGATATTAATGGAAGAGAGTGTTGGTGACAAGCAATCTATGTTCTATGATTCGTTGGCTTTACGAAAAACCGAAGAAATGTTGCAGCAAGTGATTACAGATTCGCAAGCTCAATCCTTTACTAGTCCTGATTCGATGGTTACTACTAGTGATGCAAGCGGAAGCATTGAATCCACTTGTTGCGTTGATTCGAAAATCGATCCACCTGTGAATGAGATTCTAGTTAGGAGTATCTTTAGTGATGCAGAATCAGCTTTACAGTTTAAGAAAGGGCTTGAAGAAGCTAGGAAGTTTCTTCCCAATAGTGACCAATGGGTTATAAATCTGGAAACAGAGAGAAGCAAAAGCGAAAGGCTTGTTCCGGTTAAAGAAGAGATGGGATCGGATCTCTTGAGAGTTAAGAAGAATCATGAGAGGGAAGTTCTTGATTTCGAGGAAACTAGGAGCAGTAAGCAATCTGCAACGAATGTCGATGACGGGAAGATAACGGATATGTTCGATAAGGTTTTGCTTCTTGACGGTGAATGCGATCCGCAAACGTTGTCAGAGGATAAGAAGACTCAAGAATTACGGAGTGACAATAAGAAGAGAGGAGAGAAGAAAAACAAGAACAAGAACAAGAAGAGTCAAGTGGTTGATTTCCGTACACTTCTCACTCACTGTGCACAAGCTATCTCTACAGGCGATAAAACCACGGCTCTTGATTTGCTGTTGCGGATAAGGCAAGAATCATCGCCTCTAGGTGACGCGTCGCAGAGACTCGCTCATTGTTTCGCAAATGCGCTCGAGGCGCGTCTACAGGGAAGCACGGGTCCCGTGATTCAGACCTATTACAATGCTATAACCTCGTTGAAGGAGACCGCTGCAGATATACTAAAAGCCTACCGAGTTTATCTATCTTCGTCTCCGTTCGTGACCTTGATGTACTTCTTCTCCTTAAGGATGATCCTCGACGCAGCTAAAGATGCTCAGGTTCTACATATAGTCGATTTCGGGATTCTCTACGGGTTTCAATGGCCGATGTTTATTCAATATATATCGGGTCGAAAAGACGTACCGCAGAAGCTACGGATTACTGGTATCGAGCTGCCTCAGCGCGGTTTTCGTCCTGCGGAAAGAATAGAGGAGACAGGACGGAGATTGGCAGAGTACTGTAAACGGTTTAACGTCCCGTTTGAGTACAAAGCCATTGCGTCTCAGAACTGGGAAACGATACGGATCGATGAGTTTGATATACGGCCGAACGAAGTCTTAGCGGTTAATGTTGGACTCAGGCTCAAGAACCTTCAAGACGAGACAGGAGGCGAAGAGAATTGTCCGAGAGACGCTCTCTTGAAGCTGATAAGGAGAATGAAGCCGGACGTTTTTGTCCATGCGATCGTGAACGGCTCCTTCAACGCACCGTTCTTCACCTCTCGGTTCAAAGAAGCAGTATACCATTACTCCGCCCTGTTCGACATGTTTGATTCGACGCTGCCTCGGGATAACCAAGAGAGGATTAGATTCGAGAGGGAGTTTTACGGGAGAGAGGCGATGAACGTGATAGCCTGTGAGGAAGGGGATAGGGTGGAGAGACCAGAGACATACAAGCAATGGCAGGTGAGGATGGTTAGGGCCGGTTTTAAGCAGAAACCGGTTAAGGCTGATCTTGTTGAGTTGTTTAGGGAAAAGCTAAAGAAATGGCGTTGTCATAAAGACTTTGTGGTTGATGAAAATAGTAAATGGTTGTTACAAGGCTGGAAAGGTCGGACTCTTTATGCCTCTTCTTGTTGGGTTCCTGCTTAGTAAATTAGTGTTGTAGTTTTGTTACAGAAAAAATCATGTAACCCTAGGTATATATATATATATATGATAGGTTTTCAGAACTTTTAACAACCAAAGTTAGCTTCTTGTTCTAGTTAGTAATGTTAGATCTGAGAGATTTGAGTTTTTTTGTAAAAGTAAACCAATGTAAAACTGAATAAATCATGGATAGGTTTTGTACTCTTTTGGTTTTAGTTCCGGTTTAGTTGAAGAACCAGTTGCTGACACTGAAAGCGTATACATTTGATCACTCCAAAGAATTGACGAATCATCCGGTCTGGTTTGTTCGGTTTGGTTTAGTAGGTAAATAACTTTGTATTAAATTCCACGTAGGATTACTTAAGTTCCAATTAATGTACGCCACGTATTTTGTAGCTTCATACTTACGATCCTTGGTTAAAAAAAAACCTATAAAAGAACCTCTTCTGAATCAAAACAACTTTCCAATATTTGAGCTCCGATCTGCCTTTGACTACTACTCCCCCTTGAGAAGGAGAATCCAAAGTTTTCTCCGATCTTCTTCTTCAACCTCCGAAAAACCCTAGAACCAGATCGTTTGTTTATTTGCGGTATAAACTTTATCTTCCCTAAGTCTGTTCTGTTTGGTTTAAACTTAAGATTGTCCCGATCATCTTTATAGTTCGTGCTAAGCTTTTTACTCAATGTGGATTCACAGACGAAGCGTGAGAAGTTTTGATTAACCCTGCTTTTTAGTTTTTAGATGATCGCTTTTGATTCTTTCTGCGGAGATCTTATGAAGTTTTAAAAAAACTTCAAATATCGGATTTGACCATCGTATGAAGTTTTACAAAAAAAAGTTGAAACTTGGTTGGTTTCTGCTGTGTTTTTTTTTCTGTGCCCACAAGCTTTTCGATGATTTGCCTCAATGAGTTGTTTTGTTATTCTAAATATTCGAAATCTACTCAATCAAGTTTGGATTTTGAAGTGTTTGTTATAATTGAAATATTCGAAATCTACTCAATAAAGTTTGGATTTTGAAGTGTTTGTTATAATTGAATTTCTTGATTTGTTGCAGTGGAGATGAATGGAGATGAGTCTAGTTTCGAGCAGTGGTACCGTTGTTACCCAGTCACATTCATTGAAAAGGTATGACATATATTTTGGTGAGATATCATATATTCGTTTGATTGTTTTGATGAGTAAGTATATCAAGAAAGGGGAAAGAAAAAAACATTCTAATTTCAGACATTTTAATGCAGGCACATCTTGAGAAGGGTGACAAAAGTAAGTTTCCATCCCCTTACTCTCTAGATAGTTTTTCAAGTTTTCTATATTTCTCTGAGTCTCTGACGTTACTTCTATATCTGTGATCTTTGTAGTTATAATGCCTCCTTCCGCTCTCAATCGTCTTGGTAAGCCAAATAATACTGCATCAATTCTACAATCAATTTTAGTCTTTCTTTACTTACCAAGAATCTCTGGTCTCTGAATCCATATTTCTTTCAGCTTCTTTGCATATTGAATACCCAATGCTGTTTCAACTGAGTAATGAATCTGTTGGGAAGACCACACATTGTGGTGTACTCGAATTCACCGCAGACGAGGGCCTAATTTACTTGCCGTATTGGGTATATTTGTTCTCTTTTTACCTACTTACTTTCATCATTCTTTTTTGTCTTTGTTTCCTCTTTCACCATATTCTTAATCTGGTCTTCTTTGTTTTGTTGACATTACGTATAGATGATGCAGAACATGTCTCTTCAAGAGGGAGACATTGTGCAAATCAAGAATACCAGCTTGGTAAAAGGAACTTTCATCAAGCTGCAGCCTCACACTCAAGATTTCTTGGACATTTCCAACCCAAAAGCCATGTTTGTACTTTTAACACTGAATCTTGTTTTGATGTTTTTGAAGAATCTTTCTCTTTCTTACATTCCTTTTTTGCAGCTTGGAGACGACGCTTAGGAGCTACTCTTGCTTAACAACTGGGGATACAATTATGGTTCCTTATAACAACAAGCAATATTATATCAATGTGGTTGACGCGAAACCTTCTTCAGCTGTGAGTATTATAGAAACAGATTGTGAGGTTGATTTTGCTCCTCCTCTTGATTACAAAGAACCTGAGAAGCCACAAAAGTTGACTTCCTTAAACAAGCGAACCCGTGAAGGTTTTTCTTTGAGTTCATTTGGAACTTCTCTGTATTGTTCTTTCTTGAAATAATAGCTTCTAGGTTGCGCTTTCTATAGTCTTTGTTTGGTCATTGCAGTTGAGGAAGAGGAACCAACAAGCAAAGTTATGAAATTCACGCCATTCACTGGATCGGGAAAGCGTCTGGATGGAAAAACAAAACCAACTGAACAAGAAGATACAAAACCACAGGAAAACCCAACTGAGAATGGGAAAGACGATGAGAAGTTTTCAAGCAGCACGCCACGGCAAAAATCAGGGAAGCTTGTTTTTGGTTCAAATAGCAAACAAGCTTCAAAAGCAACTGTGAAAGTATGTCTCTCTTCTTCTCTTGATTTTTACATTCAGCTGGTCTTAATAGTTATCCATTAAAAGATAACTGATTTTGTTGTATGTCTTCTTAATGAATAGGTTGATTCAGAGAACATCGAGCAAGCGAGTTCAACGAAATCTGATGAAGCTAAGTTTCAAGTGTTCACTGGGAAGAAATACTCACTCAAGGGTTGAGAACAAAAAAATAAAGGGTTTAATCATCTGCTGAAGAACATAGATTTTTTTTCTTTTTCACAAAATTTTATTTATATGTTCTCTCACCAATCTATGGGAACAGCTTGGATGGAACATAAGGGACAGGAGAACACAGATATGTCTGAAAGCTCCGATCTTAAGTGAGATGTGTTCTGGCTTCCCATTGAACATCTTTTTAGGTTGTTTATATGTTCCTATCTGATTCATTTTGAGACTGAAAATGAACAAAATTCAGATATTTCAACCATTGACCGAGTAGAGTTTTTTTTTAGATTATTAGAAATGCTTTGTAATATATAGGAAGGTGGTAACAATGTCATTTATTACAAAACACAAACTATTAGCAGAGTAAAAGTTTTCTAAAAGAGAAACATCTTACTAGAAGCAATAATTTAGAACAAAAATATTCATTTGCTAACAAGTGCCCCACCACTAAAAACTTTGAAGAATAAGAGACTGCATTTTTTTTGTAATTTTGTTTATTGCATTCTTGATTAAATTTACAATCGTAACAGTGAAGTCACTTTCTTACGTAGGAACCACCTGTGGTTCAAGTGGCGGAGGAGCTCCTTCATCCACCACAGGCTTAACCGTCGTGGTGGACTCCTCCTTCTCACTCTCTTCAAACCCAGACTTGAACCGGTCGTAATTGGTCATCTCGGCCGATTTAAACGGACGTTCACCCAAAACTTTCAAAAGATCATCCTGATGCAGCACTTCTTTCTCCAATAAAAGCTCAGCGATCTGAGCCACTTGCTCTTTGTGTTCCTCGATCAGCTCCACGGTCTTCTCATAAGCTTTGGCCACCCATTCCCTAACTTCCTCGTCTATGATCGCACCGGTTTTGTTGCTGTAGGGTTTATTGAAGTCGTAGCCATCGTCCCTTGGCGGAAATGAGAGCAACCCAACCTTGTCACTGAAACCATACACAGCTACTTGCGCGTATGTCATTTTTGTAACTTTCTCTAGATCGTTTTGCGCACCCGTCGAGATTTTTCCTATCAATACCTGCGTTGTAAAGACCAGAAACTTGAAACATCTTGAAATGTAACAAGATTACTGTATTCTATATCGACGGTAGCAATTAGTTACCTGCTCGGCTGCACGGCCACCGAGGGTCATGCAAGTCATGTCAAAGAGTTGTTCTTTGGTCATGAGAAGGTTTTCATTTGGAACGTATTGAGCAAACCCAAGCGCCGCTGTGCCACGTGGCACGATAGTCACCTTCAGCAATGGCTCCGCATGTTCCAGGAACCACCCTGCAACCGCATGCCCAGATTCATGATATGCAACTGTACGACGCTCCAGTTTGCTGATCACCTGTTCACAATCAAAACATTCAGATTTGCATTTCTCATTTTTGGAAAAAGTAGAGCAGATTGCGAATCTGTTATCAGAAAGGAGAAAACATTTTACCCGATTTTTCTTCTCAAGACCACCAATAACACGATCAATAGCAGATTCAAAATGTGCCATCGTGACCGTCGCTCCTTCATGTCTAGCGGCAATAAGAGCCGCTTCGTTACAGACATTGGCAATATCAGCACCAGCAAAGCCAGGAGTGAGAGCCGCAAGTCTCTGAGAGTAATACGAGGGCTTGTGGTCAAGCTTTATCTTCTTCAAGTAAATCTGGAAAATCTGATCACGACCTTTGATATCCGGTTTATCAATGGTTATCTGACGATCAAACCGGCCAGGACGTAACAAAGCTTTATCCAAAATATCTGGTCTGTTGGTTCCAGCAAGAACCACAACTCCAGCTGTTGTACCAAACCCATCCATTTCAACTAGCAACTGATTCAAAGTGCTCTCACGCTCATCGTTACCACCTAAACCTCCACGTCCTCTTGCTCGACCAATCGCATCGATCTCATCTATAAATATAATGCTCGGTGCAGCTTGTCTAGCTTCTTGGAACAGATGTCTCACCCTCGAAGGTCCAACACCAACAAACATCTCCATGAAATCTGACCCGGATATAGAAAGAAACGGCACACCTGATTCTCCAGCAGTCGCTTTTGCTAAAAGGGTCTTTCCGGTTCCAGGAGGACCGACTAAAAGCGCACCTTTTGGGATCTTAGCACCCAAATCCTCATACTTTTTAGGGTTCTTAAGGAAATGTACAAACTCCATGATTTCTTGTTTTGCCTCCTCACATCCAGCAACATCCTTAAAATAAATCTTGTTCTTGGAGTTTTTATCAGCTCTTGTTATTGTGGCTTTGCCTATATTGAAGATTCCACGACCATTCTTCCCGCCAGTTCCTCCTACACCTAATCCGCCTTGCATCCGCCTAGCCCCATAAACAAGAGTACCCAAGAGCAGTAAAGTCGGTGCAAACCTCAAGAACTCTTGAAACCAGACCATTTCAGTGACGTATGTGACAGGAACAAACTCGTGAGGATCAATGCCTAACGCTTCTTGAGCTTCTTCAAGTTTTTCCTCGAAAGAGTCGACACTACCGATATTGAAGTAGTACTTATACTGACCACCAGTTTTGTTAGCAGGGATACTTTGGACATTACCGTTTCCTTGGACAACGACATCTTGAGTTGATTGTTGGTTTCTCGGTGAGCTCCTCACGTAGACTTTGGCTACTGATTTGTTTGAAACATCTATGTGGTCTACTAGACCAGGCTCGAGAAGCTTGTTTTTGAACTCCTGGAAACTAATCTGTAACAAACAGGTATAGCACGGGATATTAGTGGAAAACATACGAGCAGGGCTGAATCAGCAATTCCATAGACAAGATGATAGATTATACAGATCCAAGACATATTCTTTAGATTAAATATGCTTGCCTGTTGCTGATCTCCAGTGCCAAATGAGAAAGAAGAAAAGAACACAGCAAGAGCCAGCAGAGGAATTAGCAAATTCTGGAATCGATTCGTAAACATATCTCCCAGGTTCTCACTTTCATTCTTATCTGAACCCTCTGTATTGCAACAAAAAACATATTTTAAATTGTTAGAATCCTTCAGTAGCTCCAACAGTTCTCAAAACAAGAAAAGTGAAAAAATAAAACGTGTGCTATTTGATGCACGATATATTGACCATAAATTGTTAAAAACTAGGTTATATTCATTGGCGAGAATCCAGACTCTGGTAAGAAGAGAAAAACGGCTCAATTCCACTTAGTCTCAAAACAATCATCAATAGATCTATTAATTCCAATACATCAGTAAATAATCTCAGTGGAGCAACAAGACACGTCTCAGGTCATTTCCAATGCAACATATAAATTACTAACTCTCTTGTTGATCAACCAACTTATTGAGTAAACAGCTAACAAACTCAACAATCTACAAACAAAATTCAGTGTGTCTATTCACTTTCATCCGCAAACCAAAAGCTCATCTTTTTCAGTTGAAAGAAGAATAATCGCTGCCTCAGTATAAACCGATAAATCATCAACAATAGCAAAGCTTAATGCTTTTGCTAACCTCCAAAGCTTTCTCACACAATAGACACCATCCTTGCAGATTAAGAATCACAAACAAAGGAGAAACCAAAATCTCTTGTTAAAAAGTTGAAAAAAAAAGTCACACCAAAGAGAAAGCTCAAAGCTTTCCCTAACCTCCAAAGCAAAACACTCCATTGAAAAAGCAGACAGAGAAATCGAAATCCTAAATGATTTCCATAAATCAGGAAATAGAAACAAAGGAGTCACCTTTAGACTCCGATTTCTGATCACTCTTTGGTTCTTGCTTTGTAGCTTTAGGAAAGTAGTTCTCATAATCTGCAGTGCAGACAACAAAGACAGTTAAGAGAACACACTTCTCAACTAATTTAATTCAGTAAGAACCATGAAAGTTAAAAAACTAGGCCTTTTGCAACATACTCTTCTTCTTCGGAGCTTCGTCGGAGAAGAATCGACGAATTCTTGGATTAGCGAAAGCACCAATCAAATCATTGTTGACCAAAACCTTCCGAGCAGTTATAGAACCAAAGTACCGCCTCAAAAACTCTAATCCACCTTCTACTTGATTCACCGACGCCGACTCAATAGCCGGCGGAGCAAGCAGCCTGGCCGATCTCACACCACCAGCGTACAAAACCCCTAAAAACACAAGAATCAGGAGGGGGGAAATAAACAAATCAACGACGAATCTGAGAAGAAATCAACAAAACTAAACCGACCCTTGAACGAGAGATGGAGGAGCGACCAAGCTTGGAGAAGATCATTGTCATTCAGAAAATCACTACGAACAAAAGAGATTTCGCATAATATTTAGAAAATGGCGAATCCAAGATCTGAAAACGAGCTAGAAGAAGGAAAGTGCCCAACTTCTTTTTTATTTTTTCTCAGGTTTTGCGAAATAGAATCAAATGAGAAGGAACCAAAAAACCAAACAAACAAGATAAGAAGGGAATTAGGGTTTCTGATGCCAAGGGAAAATAAAGTTTGGGTTTTTAATATTTTTATTTTTATCTGTTTGTTTGATAGAGAGAAAAATATGCAGAGAGTTTTTTATGAACTGCTTGGCGGACAAGACATACGCGTTCTGTGTTTTGTTTGTTGTTGTTCTGTGTAATGGATTATGTTGAACCGGTCTTTGGTTTATCGAATTAAACAATCGGGTTCTTGGTTTTCGAATATCAAACCGATTTCCAAAGAAAAGTTTAGGTGTGTTAGGGTCATCGCAATTAGAAAGGCTTAAAAGTTAGAATCTGATAGTTGACCGCAGGTGTGGCCTAATTTTACACGTATTGGGCCTTCGAGGACATATGGGCTTAGGTTTCGTCCAAAAAATAATAATATCCATGTCAAATTTTGAAATAACAAAAAACAAATGTTTTCTTCCAAAATCTCTTACCAATCATGTTTAACTCTTCATGCAATTTTCAATCTTTCTTGGTGGAAACGCAACCATATACATAGTATAACTAGGACTACTCAAAGGCAATCGTTCCATATTTCAATCACCACATCTACCATGCATATATATATATATATATATATATATATATATATAGTAATATTAATATATTATTATTAATTAATATAATATATATATATATATATATATATATATATATATATGTAAATAGTTAATAATCTTCTAATTTTAGTTAAATTTAATATAGTAATTTGAATCTAAAAGAGTCAATTTTTTAGTTAGCAGAAATTAAAACCGAATCAGATTTTAGTATCTCAACGATGACTTGTTGAGGAATTAGTTCATCCACCACATACTTTACCGTCGTGGTATACTACTTGTGCTCTTTAAAGCATTTCCATTGGTGAGATACTAAAATTAAACCATTTATAACAAAACATGTTACATGAGTATCTAAAAAGTTCTCAAATCTCTCAAATGAAAAATCTATCTCAGTCTCTCTCCTCTCTTTTTATTATTTTTCATTGATTTAATCATTAGATACCCATGTAAATACTACCGATGAACATGCTCTTAAACCTAGATTCGAACTCTTCCTTCAATTTGGTCTGTTTAAGCAAATACTTATCCAAAACTTTCAAAAGATCATCTTGATGGAGAACTTCTTTCTCCACTGAAAACTCAGTGATCTGAGCAGTCTTCCAGAGGACAAAGAAAGGTTTAATTTTATAAGCACTTTCAAACGCTCTAACAACTATAAGTCAGGTAGATGAGTTGATTTGGTTGGAGGAACGTGGCATGGAGTTATACTGCTTTTTGTTGGACCCAATTATTTGGGTAATGTGAATTTGAATGGGTTTATGCAAAAAAGTCCATAAAAAATGAAGCAAGTGTGCTCTTGTCTCACATTGGAAAGAGAGAGAAAATTCAAATCTGATAATTATTTGAATTAGTGGAATATTCTCTTGATCAGTTTTTATCCCACGAATATTTCCACGATCCTTTAGAATATTCTCATTAATCTCATAGATGAGACTGCGTCTCACGGAATATGCCGCGAATATACCGTGAATATTCCGCGAATATTCTGAAAACATTCTCATAAGGGTTTTTGAAAAACCACTCCTCTTCAGCTATAAATAGAGATTAAAGCTAGAGTCTTAAAATCATCTTTTCACCGACTTTTCACATAAACAAAAAAAAACAACTATCTCTCACAAGTAAGTCTCGAGAGTATAGTGTAGTGCTTCAGTTCGCAGATTCCATATTAGAATGCAAGCGAATCGGTCTTCGACGTGTTGTATCATGTGACTCACAAATCGCATAGCGCCGTCACACTAAAGGGCGATTTATTTGAGTTAAGGATAGATATCACTCGCCTCACGTCCTCGTTTTCTGGGTATTTCTTATCGCAATTAGATTTTAGTGGTATTTTTCAGAATAGTTACGGTATATTCGCGGTATATTCCGTGAGACGCAGTCTCATCTATGAGATTAATGAGAATATTCCCAAAGGATCGTGGGAATATTCGTGAGATCAAAACTGATCAAAAGAATATTCAACTAATTTAAATAATTATCAGATTTGAATTTTCTCTCTCTTTCCAATATGGGACAAAACCACACTTTTCATTTTCTTTATAGACATTTTTACATAAACCCATTTCAATTCATATTACCCAAATAATTGGGTCCAACAGTGTTAACCAAATAAAATTTAGAACTTAGTATGTCCTTTCGTGTAAAACAAAGAAGAGAAGTTGCATAGTAGAGGTGAAGCTCTCTAACTCGGAGGTTGGACCATTAGGGATCTTTTTCGGAGAATTGCAAAGACTTTTTCGGGTCTTATGGAATTGTATCCATCCTCTCGACTACTAATATAACAGTAGCATTAGCATTAATTGTTTGTTGGAATGATTTCGAAGAAATAACCTATTGGTGGTTCACAAGAATGTCTCTTTGAAGGGAGTTCCGATCATGTCTAGTGAGATTTGGAAGGTGACACAGTGAAAGTAACCTTAATTCTCTTTGATTACCCATGATATACCATCTTACAGTAGTGAGTGTCTGGTGAGTCGTTGAGATAAAATAATTTTGTCAAATGTCAAATAGTTTGTCATGGTTGAATTGAGGAGTGTTTTTAAGAATGATATATACCTGATCTGGTTCCGGTCGAGTCAAACCGGTTTTTGGCGTGTGTTAGAGAACTTGTTCATGCTCCACTATTGAGTTATCCGATGGTTTAGTGGTGCGTTAGGTGAGCAATCTTGCCTTGCGCTAGCTAGTGTTTTTGCATACAAGCACATTTAAGTGATGTGTTAGTTTGGTATTGTTTGGATAGGGTCGCTTCCGAGTTTTTCCATGAATTGAACTCAGCCCAAGGGTCTCTAGGACGTCGTTTCGCAGGTCTTTTGTGCAATATTCTTTGTGAACAATTCTTACAAATTGAGATCTTTCTCTCCAAATCAAACTAGAAGCTACATAGCCGGATAAAATTAAATAAGGTTATGTATCATTGCTAACTTACCAGCAAGTTTTGCATTTACACTTAATTCGCATCAAATTTACAAAATTAACATATTATAGTTTATAGTTTAGGATGTAACATAAAATTTCAAAAAATATTTAACATAAGAATAATTAGGGTCCGTATTTTATCTCTTGGTTACGCAACCTATGTATTCTTCCAATCTTAAATATTTAACAACAAATGTTTAAGATTAAAACGACTTTTTCTCATGTTAGATATGGCGATTAATTATGGTTTGTTCTTCCAAAAGAATTGTTGGAGATAGTTTAATTGTTTTATATGTCAACTTTCAAAGGGTAGACCAATATATATAGAGTATATCAGTTTATTTTATTTTCAAGATTTTAATTATTAACTTAAAAGGTTACTAACCATCATCAACAAAATGCTCTGCATGCATTTTCATTAACGAAATAGTTATGGCTCTATAGTATGAATCATCATTGACAATATATATGGCAGAAAACAAACCATATATAAATTTATGATGTCTCTCTAATAGACAATGTAGTGGAACCTAGGAATATGATCTAGCGAAAACTCAATATATACATCTCGTCATTTATCCTTTTTGGCGCTTAACTACGTATTTTTAGTGGCACATTTACGTACGTAATATTTTTAAAATACGCATCTCATTCAAGTCGATTAGATTGAACCATAGGTCAAAACATGAAAAGTTTCGGCTACTTCACGTATCTAATCCATAGCAATATCTTTTGTTAAGTAATTACCAGAGCTCTCTTTGTACACGTTTTAGTCGTCTCACATCAAATCCTCGATCTCATTTTTTCAAAAAGAAAAGTTCAGAAACAAAAAGATTGAGAGAGACACTTCCAAGAACAAATCATGTGAAAACTTTGAGGTAGGGTTTAAAGAGAGAGATAGAGGGAGACAAAAGGGATAAGAAAGGGTTGGAGCTTGTTAAATCTATGTCTACCAGAGCCTCGCAATAGCTTAGAGACACTTTGGCTTTGGACCAATGTAAAATCATTTTACTCTGAACAAATCTCTG
The DNA here is from genome assembly GCA_000218505.1 of Schrenkiella parvula. Taxonomy (NCBI): domain Eukaryota; kingdom Viridiplantae; phylum Streptophyta; class Magnoliopsida; order Brassicales; family Brassicaceae; genus Schrenkiella; species Schrenkiella parvula. The sequence continues at coordinate 13,100,642 of CM001190.1, read as the reverse complement.
ACTTAGACAGAGACAAATCGGGGGACAATGAATTAGATTCATTTCAATCTTTTTCGTTTATATATGGAACCCGAGAGTCCCACGTAAGCTTAGTTACAAGGTGAGTTAGGTGGAGTCGTCGCATGCACGTAGCCCAATTATGGACACGTGGCGACTCGTTTAATCACGAGACTAAAACTAGTGTATGTGTTGTCTCCTTTCCATGGCTCAAACCTTTATATACTTCCGCGTCTGTGACAAGATATAGGGAGAATTTTAATTATTTAATATACAAATACGATTTTTAATTTTAATTAATTAATATTCAGTATGACTTTGTATTATTCCTTATAATAGTTAATATAATAAACTAAAATTTTACAACTAAATATACACTTGCTTCCGTACAAAAACACTTGCGTCTATACTTCTCTCTTTATGTCTGAACAGAATCTTTAACTGAAGATCCGATATTATTGCATTTTTGGAAAATGGAACAGAAAAAAAATCCAGTTCCACACAAGTACACATAATTACATAAATATAATTAGGATCCGAGCGAGTTAGAATCTTTGGATACATTGAAACCAAATCTTGATCGAGACTTGGATCAGCAATTCAGTATTGTCCGAAATTGGCGTTTGCTTCGGATCCAAACATAAACACAAATATTTCAACGCAACTGTCACAACATGATAGCAATTAGCTAGCTGGAAATGTATAATAGTCAATAGATAGAGTTCATAGATATTTTATCAGGTCCAAGCAATCAAAAGACAATTTCATTGAATTGCAACTTTACATAAGATTTTGCGAGAATATTTACAAAAGAAAACTAGCCAAATTGGAGGCCAATTTTTAAAATGAGATAAGAAAGTTAAAAAAAATAATCTATTGGTAGAGTAACTAAAGCATGAGTTATTAGATTGATAAAAATAAAAACTCCAATTGTATGCCTTAGGCTCAAATTGGAGTCACTCTTATTGGTAAACCCTTCTTGGGCACAGGGAAAGGACCATATTGTATTCCTTCATCCCCTCCTTCCACTTCCCATCTGAAAATTAAAACCCAAACTTCATTAATCATCAGTAACTTCTTGATATTTAACAAGATTAACATCTTTTGTCTTGGACCATATATATATAGTGTAAGTACTAACTTGCCAGGTCGCCGATTCACATGTTTTGAGCATTACTAGGGGTACTACTTATTATTGTTATCGACAAATATGAAATATCTACTCATAAGTTCTCAAGAATAGACGTCAAAATATATTAAATAAGTTCTTAAAAATAGAAAAAAAATTCATCAAAAGAAAAAAGAAGAATAGAAACAAAATCACAAGATTTATTCTTATATAAGCTAGATCTCATTTACAGCTGGCGACCTCGTTCAAAATCACAAAAAATAAAATAAAAAATCTCGCCTTTGGTCCATTGACCCTTTATGATCACAAGTTAAACCAAACATCTTCAATAAAACACGTAGTTAAATATAAAAATAATTTTTTTATTTCACATATGACATCATGAAGTGATGACGTCTTAAATTAGTTTTGGAGTAATGTATATAAAAAATTATAAATATATTAACCAGATGCTTAAAAAAAATATTACTCATTTCATTTTGACAATTTTTACTGTTATTATATTCTTAAATAAATTTTAATTTAATTAAAATGACAATTTTACTGTTATTATATGCCAAATTATATATACAATCTTTTATGATTAATTGAATTATTAATACTTGATATATTAAATACCAATTAAAATAAATTTATATATTATATTTTTTACTAAAACATTTTATCTTTTGAGTGTAACATATTGAATAGAAAGAAAATGATTTTTTTCTTTATCGATTTAGTGAAAGTGGAACGTTCGGATAGTTTATTAACAAGAAGATTATTTTAAAATTAGGGATTTTAGTCAATGAAGACATTCTAAAAAAATGACGAAGAGATTAAAAAAAAAATCAAACCTTCATAAACCTCGATTTTAGACGTTGGGGCAAAATAACTTAGAAATTCTTCACAAAGATTCGAAAAATTATAGGAAAACAATAACAATACCTGAAAGAGGTAGTGATGTGGTGAAGGAGGATAAGCATCTCAAGTTTAGCCAGCTCACTTCCTGGACATGAGTGCACTCCATTCCCAAATGGCATGAACGTGTAAGGTTTTGGTGCCACCTGTCGACATTACAAGATATCATCTACATGCAATATAAGTCCATCAAGTCCCCACATAATTGTCTTTACCCTAGATTTGACACTGAGTTCGATCATTACTCTTGATGAAAATTTTCTATCTTTCAACAATAAATCGTTGGTAAAAACGGAAGCACATACATTAGCATAGGATTAGGTTAAAGACTTAAAGTCATCGTTGCATGCCTGAGTCAACTTATCCACCATGTGTATTTGTACATAGTCGATATAATTTTATCCTTTTGGTTACATGTGATTTATGGGAATGTATACCTCGAATCTTGAAGGATCAAACTTTTCGGGTTCGGGGAAAAAATCGGGAGAGTGATGGATTCCTCGGAAAAGAGGAAGAACTTTCCAACCTTTTGGGATCAAGTAGCCTTTAAATTCAACGTCTTGTACAGCTTCTCTAAACGTAAAAGACAATACACTTGCTGCTCTTAGCGTCTCTTGTATCACCTATCATATACGTATAATTATCATTATGCGGTCAAATATACATCATCATTTTAATTATTATGACTAAAATATCAAAACGGGATATACCCTTGTGGTCAGTGGCATTTTTCTTGTATCCTCCCACGAGATTCTTCGGTTTTCTTCCCTTATTTTCTGTCTTATGCAGACTTGTTCCCTCTATTAAAAAAAATGAAGTATATATGTAAGTATAACTAAATGTATTACGATAGAAAAACATTAGTATGATCAACAATATGTATACGGACCGCATTTGTATAAAAAGAATATATTTTTTTCTAAACTCAAATTCTTTACTGCAGAAAAAGTTGCTTACGGAGACTTCTTGGAGGAGATTAGGATGATCGTGTAAGTACTTGAGAAGCCAAGTTAAGACAGAAGCGGTGGTGTCGGTGGCTGCGAAGATAACGCCGATGATGTTGTCAGCGATCTGTGAATCGCTTAAACCGTTGCGTTTTTGATCCTTAGCGTTGAGAAGTACTCGCAATAGTCCTCCTCCTTCTCTCCTATTTTCTCTTCTCTTTTCTATCAGTCTCCTTAATTCCTCGTTTAATTCCCTCCTTGCCTTCATATTTTGTATTACAGAAAAAGTATAATTATTTTATAACCCTGTACTATTCTCTCGTTAATTATTTAAAATTTGCAGGAAAGTAGAATAACATGTTCTTAACATTAAAACCAAAAAAAGTAGAATAACATGAAGTATTGGAGTAATTTTCAACACATTCAAACATCTACGCTTGAAGATTGCTTTGTCTTCATGTTTTGTGAAAAGAATCTCTCTAAACCTATGTCAAATAATATCGCACACGTGTGGTCCCCAAAACCAAACTGTACACTTTCTTTGTTTCTAATCTTAATTTGTGGTATCTTACAATTCTACGTAGATCACGTTCTACGTACCAATTCCCTAAAAGAATATATAGAGAATCATCTCTAACTATGACGGTCATGAGCTTCATATCTTTATATACGTACGTAGTTCATATACTTATATTAACATACCTTCATGGATTTATGAAAAAGTGTGCCGGGTAGGTCGAGAGGCATGGAGTTGTAACCCTTTTCGAGACGTTGATAGAGAAGCTTAATTGCTTCAATTTCAGTGGGCTCCTCTTTGTCCCCAAACGCTGACATGATCGCCACATCGAATGCATACTACACCCACAAATCCATTTCCCTCTCAGATCAATTCTTTAATAAAGATCCCACACATAAAGTCAGAGTCCATACTGTAATTTATAGGGTTCTATGCGGATTTTAAAACACAAGGTTAGTTCTGTATTATGTTATTTTAGAGGAAAAACATATAAATTCCCCATAAAGCCGTAGTTACAAGGTTAATATATATATATATTCCTATAAAGTGGACCCAAAAGAATTTTCAAATCTCATCTCCTTTTCCTTAACCATAAGCACACAAAGTTTTTAACTTTAATTTGGTTTTCTCTTTTGATAAAGTGAGGCCCACAAAAATTGGAAATCTTTTGTCAATATTTCTTTTGGCATGCCTCAAGGACCATATCCATGCACATAACCCAAAATAGAGCAAAGAGACATACTCGTTTCATGTATTGAAGGGTGTTGATGGACTTTTGGGATGTCCAAGAAGATAGGAGTTGGAGGACGAGGAGCTCGATGTGAGAAACGGTTGGTCTGAGAGCAGAAGGCATGAAGGAAGACTGAACAAGCCGCTTGAGTGTGGAATGATAAGGACCTTGGTGGAAGAAGAGAGCCTCTGGTCCAATCATACGCTCTTTGCTAGGAGGATAAGTTGGCTTGAACATATGTGCTTTGCTTACTAACACCATTCGAGCCGCCTCTGGACTGCTTATCATCACACATGGACATCCCAATATGTGCGTCTTGAATATCTCTCCGTATCTGCGGATACTCTTGTCATTCAAGAAACTCATAGTAGCTAACTATAATTGAAATCGCAGACTAATGATACGAAATCACGGTTCTTTAATTAACACTGTGAACCTTTCAGCCATTAGACCACGTTAAATTTGAATTAGACCATTTGACATACAAGAAATGTGGTTTTTTTTTCTTGGTAACAACTAATTCATGGCTTTGCGGTTCATAGTTTTTCGGATTTAGGACTACAACGCGTTGATATTTTTGTCTCTACACGGTCCATAAAAAAGATCAAAGTTTTTACCAAAGAATTTGTAAATAATAAAATGAGCGATACACCTAAAGTTAATATATCAAGAATTCATGTAAGTGTTAAAAAAAAAAAATACTTGTTTTGGCGGGTGGCGAAGAAGGAATTGGGATTCTCTGTGTAGAGGCGAAGTGTCTCTCCGATGTAAGGCCAACCCATGGAACCGGGAGGTAGCTTCCGTCTTTGCTTTTTCCGGTGCAACCGCCATTGAAGCAACACCACTAGTAACGCTACTACTACACTAGTTATTGTGATCATTAGTGCCGATTCATCAGCATAAACAAAGGAGAAGAAAATTGAAGATGATGATGTAATTTGCATTATATTATTCAAAAGTGAATCAAGTGAATGATTATGTATATAGTTATGATTTGTATGTGTTGGTTCTTGTTAGTGAGATATAGTTGAAGAGTATTGAGGGGCTTTATATAGCTAGTTTGAGGTGGAAAGACACTTCATTTCTGACCTTTCTTTTTCTTCTTTTCACAAAATTATATTTGTATAAATTTAGGAACTAATAACATAATAAATACAAAATACAAAATTGCGTGCACGAGATCTTGTAGCACTTACCAATGAGGCCCTATCAATTAGTATTACACAGAAGAAATCAATTATACGAGTCGATTGCTAGACCGTATCTTCAATTTTATTTATTATTTTTATTTGCATATTATTTCAACAATTGCCGACGGTTCTTTGGTCCAATAAACAGAAACTTGGAATTGCATACAAAAATTAATATCATAGAAGAGTTTAAGTTTCTCTTAAAACACAAATATTCTTATTTTTTATATATATGTACATATTTATGCACAAAGTTTCGGCGCAGTATTCTTAGTGTTATCTCTTATTTTCTTTTCTTTGTTCTTGTGGTTATAGTTTGCTTGATTAGTTGTATCCTTGGATGATCTACAATTATTTTTCGGGATACTTTTATATTTTTGTGATAAGAAAAAACTGTACGGAACATAAAAAAATTATATATATATGTAAAATTCATTGGTGTTTGTGTATTTGGATTGTATTAATGTTTTTTTATTTTACTTGCCCTTTGGCTATATAACCCCACACTACACTTTAGTGACCACAAAAAACAAAGACCTTACTTCATTATTCTTTTTTGAGATAAATGGGATTCACTGAAAATGTTGTATGGTTGAGTTCTATTGTCAGTAGGAAAAAATCTAGCAAAGTTAAAACATTATTTTGGAATAATGTTAAAGCTTCCATTAATTAATCAAATACAAAATTTTGTTTTTTCCATTTATGTTTTACGAGTAGGAATCTTTTTTGGTACGATGTGATAGTTAATTTCTACGTTCCTTTCGTATGTACATTATTTATTTTGTACTGAAAATTCAGAATGCATTAAAAGATTAAAAACGAAAAACTTTTAATAATTTTCAAAGTATATAGATATGTATATATTAGTCAATTTAAACTATTATTCAAAGATGTAATGTAATTATAACCTAGCATTTTATAAATATAGAAATTATTACAAATTTGAAAACTTTCTCTTATTCAATGAATGATGAGATAGATAAAACAAAAATAAATTAAAAAAATCAAAATTTCAAAAATACGATTTTCATAATATTATTTTTCAAAAATTTCATTATTTATTATCTATTTTCAAAAATACTATTTTTACAAATATTTATAAAAATTTGAATTAGTAAAGTATATCAAACATATAATATTAATAATTATGTTATAAACTTTATAAAACTATACAATATTTTTTATAAAACTTATAAACTATTATAAATTCAAAATTTGTGATATTTATAAGAAAGTTTGCTCTTTCTTTTAAAACAGTCGCATGGAAACTTATTCCCGTATAATCATAGGAGAAGATTACCTGAGCTATGCTAGAAACTAGAGTTGGCTTAAAATTCAGTAACGGAGAGCTACGAGGAAGGCATTCATCTAAAAAATAGTATTCTTTTTGAAGCAAGAGCTTCAATTTAGAGTAACATTTATTCTTTTTAGAAAATAGTATTCATTCATCTAAATTTTATATTAAACGATGCACCTGAATGTAAAGCAGTTTTTGATAGAAAAAATTTTACATTCATTCTAAAAAAATAATAATAATTAAACAATAGTCCTCGGCGTTGGAGATAACGAATGTCTTTAGAAAATATTATAAAGAAACACACAATCTCAGTAAGTTGTTCACATTTGTCTCTTCGGAGACATACGATGAAAAGAACATTAACACTTACGTGTATGGTCGTTCGTTGTGAAAGGGTTTTTGCGCAATGGATAAAGTTGGAGAAAGATGTTAGAATATAAAATCAATAATAGCACGTGACATGCTGAGAGATTCACATCATCAGCAGAGACTCCAAGACGAACCTGTAATCCTGCAAAAATGCAGTAAACCGCTTTGCCTTTAAACTCCTCAGCTACTAAACACTTCAGCTTTTCCTCATCCTTAAGAAACTTTTCCCTCTCGATGTCAAAAAAAGAAAAATAAACTTTTTTCTTCTCCAATCATTTTCTTTTATCTTCTTCTTTAAGTATATATTTTATTATAGTTTTGCAGTTGGTTTTTTTATTTTCTATTTCGATTATTGAAATATTTCTATACGTTTATTGGATTATGATTTTTTATTTAATTATAGAAAGGAGAATTAGCTTGTTGATTTCGATAATTTTAGGTGTGTCGAAAATTATGTTATCATAATCATGAAAAACGTTTAGTTACTACAAATATTTTATTATGTAATTGGAACTAATTAAATTTTAATATATGTAACTATAATTTATATTATAATATGAGTTAATATAAATTTAAAATAATAATAAATTTGTTAATTGTTAAGATCTTAATAAAAATAATAATAAAGAGCAATATAAGTTTTCTTAAATGGAAACTATACAATTAGAAGGAAAAAAACAAGTAAAAGAGATGGAAAGTCTGAGTCGGTAATAGAAATTGGTTTTCATATATCACAATTTTTAGCCTGCTTCTTCCGCATAGTACATTTAATATTTGCTATAAATAAACACAGCTAATAAATAAAGTTAATAACGACTTGCCTGAAACAAATGTTCAGAAGAAAAAAATTAATAACTTACATAGAACCTAATTAAGATTCTTTTATCTAACTTGCTATGGAGTTTCCTAACTTCTTTCTATCGTTCAGCTCCAGATTCAATATCTGATTCTCCATCTTTATCATGTTTCGGTTGCACTGTGAGACGTTCTTCGTTCATGAAGAAAGAGGCTCTTCTTAGCTCAAACTCCCTGTTTAATGACATGCTTCGTAGCCATGGTCTCATCTGCACAGTCGAAGGGCTCGGAGAGCAGTGTGTAATAGGTGAACTTACATTATGAACGGCACTGTCCTTGAAAGTATGCGACTTTATGTCTTTCTCATCAAAGATTCTGAACAAAGACCTTAGCTTTCTCCACATGGAACCTCTGGAATCTTCACATAGCGTGTGCCTATGCTCGTACAAGAAGAGGAACACAAAGACGAGAAATGCCAAGAATGAAGCAGTGCCTGCTATTAGAAATAGACCCCAGAAGCTACTTAGGCTGAGACGGTTAGACGAAAGAGCGGTCTGTGGATCAGGACAATCACTTGCGAGGCTGTGACGGGTGAACCATTTGTTCTCGATGAATCGCATTTCCTCACCTTGAGTCACATTCAAGATAGCTCTTGAGACATCTCCAGTCAAAAGTGAATTCTTAGGAAATGCCTACACATATGGAAACAAAAGAAGCGAGGAATCAAAATACATACTTTTGTTTTTGTTGCCATTTTGTGAAACGTTAAGAGAAATACAAGCAACTTACAAAGCCAAAACCAGCAGTTTTAAAAGAAGGTTCAACCATGGCATATTTGGAGCAGTATTGATTAATGATAGCCTTAAGGTAAGCTACTTCATCGAAAGCTGCTGCAATACCACCTTTCAATGTCCCTTTGGTCAAAAGATCGTCGCATTGTTCGGCAGAACCAAAAGGCTTGAGCTGTGATTCAGAAAAGTTGAGACCTTTTAGAATATTGTAAACGAAAGCGCCGTGTTGGTACCCTACAGACTCCCCATTTCTGATGAGATCTTCCACAGTTGTGGCTCTTGGTTCCAAACGTTGTACTGTTAGGAAAGAGGTGAGATTCGCTGTGTAACTCTGAGTCAACACAAGCACCACAAAGCACCAGACGACCAACACAAACCTTGCTAAATTGCTCACTACCTTCTCCCCTATATACAAACGCACAAACCATATCACTAGAATCTTCTTTCTTGTTAAACATATATATATATATATATAAGTTATTATAAAAAAGTAAACCAGTCTCGCTTGTTTTAAATTGGTTTTGAGATGGACTGGGAACAAACTTTAACATATATATTAATAGTTGGATTCTTGATTGTTGTAAGAACTTACGGTGAGCAAAGTTCATGGTGGAGAAGGAGAACCAGAAGCTGGTGCCTATCTGGTACTGAGGCGGTCCACGGAAGTCGGTATTGACTCTGTGTTCAAACAGCCACACAACAAAACCAATGAGGACGAAGAAGCAACCGGTAGTGACCCATAGGTCTAAGCTCCAGGGTTTTAGGAACACCCATGTGTTCTTGTTCTCGTTGTCCCTGAGTGGCACCATCATAGACACCCCAGACTCTGTGTATGGTAAAGTGAAATCAACATAGGTAGACCTGTTCGCCGTGATGGTTATATCTCCAACAACTGCATCCCACTTCTGCTCCAGTTAATAGTAATATGTTAGAAATCACACATTGAAGAAGATTACTTAATCTACTATACCATTGACATGATTTTACGATGGAAATATGGGAAGAAAACAAATAACTAACCCCCTTATAGACTTCCAAGACCAAATCATTGTAGTTATCATCTTCAGACTCGAAAGCGAAGTACTGAGGGATGACTGAATATGGCAACTTCTTAAGAGCAGCTTCAAAGATGTCGATGGCGTAACCCTTTGCGGTCGTTACGTGACTGTTCGGATCTGTTTTTATCTCCACGAAGTTGAAGAAGCCTCTCTTTACTGGAACCCCCACTTTAAGCTTCTTCCGATTTGTTGGAATCTCCCATCCTTTTGGAACAACGGTCGACTTCCCGGGCCATAATACCGGTCTGAACCTCTCGCCTGAAAATGATGTCGTTTTGTTTGAATTTGCATTCACAAGTCCAGTACGTGGTGTCCATGATCCGATAATCCTCTCTTCCTTTCCAATAACATTGATGATCTCAAAATTTGATGACTTGAGCTGCCTATTAATGAGTTTAAACTCTCCTGCTATGCCCTTGAATTCTACATCCGATAGAGCCTCTAGAAGACTTGGACCATAGCGAGAGACTCCTAAGCTCCCCATATCTCTCATGTTATTTGACGAAGCGTTATCATATGGAAAGTTCTTTTTGTTGGTTTTCTCCACGGCCATGGCTAATGCAGTGATGGAATCGTAGGCCCTCAACGCGAAAACAGTAAGCTCTGCATCATCCCCCATCAAATGGTTCTCATTCTCTAACTTTCTTTTCCATCTCAAACGGAAATCGTCAAGCTCTTTTGATTGAGGGATATGGTTCCTCACACCTAACAAGCCCTGCATGTTTCCTAAGCTAACACCATTATGTCGCATCATATGCGCCATTCCACTTGATAGTAACCAGACATACCCTTCCTCCATCATCCCGATCTCTCTAGCTTTCTGCAAAACCCGGAATCCAAGACTTGACGCCATGTGGATAATGAATACCCTTGTCTGCGTCGTCATGAGTTTATAAAGCTCCTTTAGAATCTGATCATCGCTAGCCTCAGGAGATATCACACTACTTTGGACTTCCACGTCTTGTAAAGCGTCTGACAAGGGACGCATGATTCCTTCACCTAACTCGTTGTCCACATAAACGGCAACGACGCTTCTCCACCCAAAGGATTTGACAATGGCCGCAATGGCTCCGACCTGGAATGAGTCGTCGGGAGTGGCTCGGACAAAGTAAGGGTTGTTGATGGATCTAAGAAGAGGGCTCGTCGCAGAGAATGTGATGGTTGGTACTTGAGATTTGTCGGCCAGTTTGATCATAAACTCTGCTTGCATAGAGGTTCTTGGCCCGATGATGGCGCTCACTTGCTCGTTCTTGATTAGGTCCAAGGCTGCTTACACCACAAACAAACAAAAAAAAGGTCAATTTTTTTTTTTGACTTTTGAGAAGTTAAAATGACAAAATAATATTAAACAAAACCATTATTTGATATTTTATTTACAAAATATGCTATTTAAATTTTATATCACATACTTGATAAAAATAAATATGATTAATATTTTTGTTTTTACCCTAGATAACTCACCAAGAATAAAAGATTTTATGTGTACCTAAACATTTAATCTTTTATATTTTAGACTATTGTATTTTGAATACAGAAATATTTGATAATTATTTAACATACTAACAATATAATAAAGTCAAAAATTTAATTTTCATAATATATAAATAAAATTAGTGAATAATATTCTATATATTATCCAAAATACAATATATTAATAGTTCTAGTTGAATTTTTAGCAGCAATCATCTATGCAAGTACTTTAATTAATTAACTACAAGAAGGTTCTTATTCTATATTTTTCGTTTGTCTACTTTAAATAAATAATTAACGTTTTGAATAATAGACTTCAAATTTTATGGTAATTAAAGTTAATAAATGTTCAATAATTTCCAATGTTCGCCAAATATAACACCTCTATAAGAACTGATGATAATTAAAAGTCGTTAAGTATCCTATGTATCGTACTGATAATTAATGAAAATATTAATCAATGTAATAGTTCAAATATTAATAGTTAAGGTAACATGCACATGCCATGTCACCAGTGATATCTAATATATTAGAAGAACAATATATTAAAAAAAGAGAATTAGTAATTGGGATTTCTTCGACCATACAATAGTCACCAATACTTTCTAGGAAAGAAAGAGACTGAAGATTTTGTCTATCAAGAGACTTCTCTTCGAATAGACTAGATAAGAAGAGAATTAGAATTTTAATGGTTCTTTGAAAGATTAATCGTCACCAAGACTCTAAGCATAAACAACAAAAGAAAACACATGAATAGTAATCTCAAAGATTGTTCAGATTCAATGAAAATAGTAGTAACCAAGACTCATTGCACATGCTAGTATACTACACAAGAAGCAATATTGGATTTTTAATAGTCATCTAAAAGATTGTTTAGATTCAATAAAAATAGGACCCAACTAATGAAATCATGTCTGGACATTATTACCCTAACTTCCTAGATAGTATTGATTCAACTAAGACTAAAACTAATAAATCCAAATGACCCCTTTCACGTAACTGAGAAGCAAGAGACAGAAGAGTATAAAGAACCTGCAGCTGAAGCCTGAACAGTATCTTCCATGGAATCCCTGACGTGAAGCGCAAGTCTTGTACGGTAATTAGGATGAGCTTCATAGAAATCGGACAACGACACGTTCATAGAAGTGAGGCACATCTTGGAAAAGCTTGTTTTGAGATCAAGAACTACTCCTACTTTGATTTCACTTGTTGGGTTTTGTCCTAAACCAACCTCCATCAACACAAAACCCCAAACGAACAGGACAAAGTAACTAAGAAAGGTGTTACGAGTTTTTGTAGTGTTCGTCATCATCCAAAGATTGAGGACACGAATACTTTATGCGATTCTTTAACTTTTCCCTTTTCTGTGTATATATATATAGAGAGAGAGAGAGGGAGAGGAATGAACTGGTTTGAAAAAGTCTTAAAATCTATGAAGACTTGGAAATGCTATACCAAAATTGGTTCTCTAGAAGAAGTCAATAAAATTACTAGAAAAAACCATTAGTGTTGACTAAGAAAAACAATAAAAACTGGGTTTGAAAGAGTCAGATGAGATTTGATATACGACGCAGATTTTAACTTCTTTGCAAAGCAAAGCTACAAATTTTACAAATCTAAAAGGATAAATCACTGCCTTAAGTAAGATACAGGGTTCTTAAATAAATACGTTGATCGTAAGTTTAGCAATTCCAATGGCATAGTTTTTAATGTAATAATTCGAATATTTAAATTATTAATCTCAATTAGTATTTCTTCCAATTCAATTAATAAAAATTTTCAAAAGGTCGAAGATTAAAAATCTTATTTTTTCATATACAAAAGCATCATTCAATATATAAAAACAGATGTACTATGATAAAACATTCTCCTGAAAAAGAAATGTTACAAACATATCCAATAAAATATAATTTTGTATATAATTCTTTTAAAAGAACACATTCTAAACCATCTTATCGAATGAAAAGGATAGAGTAAATTAATTATTTATTTTAAAAATATGTTCCCTTTACTCCTTTACCCGCATAGAAATTAAACTGATTTTTTTGTTAGAAATTCTCGTGACCACTTTTTCTTTATTTTTATTCTTGACAACATTCAAAAATTGTCTTTTCATGAGCATATATGTCAGACTTACATTTACACGGTTGAGAGCTTGAGAAGACTTCCAAAGTTTGACCAAGTATAACATTGAATCTTCACCATTTCCGTTATAGAGCTGAATCAATAGAAAAGCCCTGTCTTGACGCTTTACAATTTCTTTTTTTCTTCTTTTAAGTTAAGTGCAAATGTAATTCGAAGGATAATTACCAAATGTGATTATTTAGAAGAAAAAAAACAATAAAAAAAAGTGGTTGTTGCCAAAAAAAAAAATGGCCATTCTTCTTAGTGTCATTATTTTATAAGTGCATTAGCTGTCTAACCAAAATGGATGAAAGAATTAAGAATATAGCAGGTTAATGTGAGAAAAGAAAAAAGTAACCAATCCGTTTGCACTTAAACAATAATGGTGTAAAGAGAAAGAATCAGTGGAACTGGCCGTGGAGAGACCACGATCTGAACCGAAAACTCTATTTAAATAAGCCACCATTGATGGAGGAAGAAGAAGGATGATATTTTGGGGATTTTTCAATATATTTTTATTTTATATCTTTACGATTATCAAAAACAAAAGGAAAGAAAAAAATATCATGATTTGACATATATGTGTCTGCGTGGAGCTCTCCTTTTATTCAATAGTTTACTATTCACTAAATGGTTAAGATTTAAAATTTGATTTGTAAAACATATATTATTTTTATAAATTAATAAAGGTGAATTAACAGAAATATTTTAATGTGATGCAAATAAAACTGTTGATCATGGTCTGATATATCAAAAAGACAATTGTATTAATAATGTATGTTAATTTTTTATGTCGTAAATTTTTGTGTAGAAAATAAAATTATACGTTGAAAAATTATAGTTAAAATATTTTTTATAACTTATAATATAATAAATATATTGTAGATGGTCAAAGAAATATGTGTCAGCAAGAATAATGTAGCCCATTCTTTTTATTTGCCTAATTTTACTAGTTTCTTTGTGTTACTAGTCTTAAATTCTCTTATATTATTATATTAGGGATATGATTGGTAGTTTTTGGAATTTGAACAAAAAAAAGAAAATAAAGAAGTGGAAAAGTGAAGAAAAGTAAAATAAAATGAGAAAGAAATGAAAAAAAGTAGAGTAAAAATGAGGGTCTACTTATATTTGTTTAAACAGTAATAATTGAGATTAACTATTACTGTTAAAGATGACGACTATCTGTTGAGCCATATGTGTATTTGTGTATTATCGACTTCGTTCACAACTTCACATCCTTTCTCTTCCTATGTTTTATGTGCAGAAATTTTTTTACCAATTTATTTTCCTTTTGATTTCCTCAACAAAATTATTTCAAACTTACTATTCAAACAAAAAATAGTTGAGAAATGAAGATGTAATATTGAGTTAAGAACTTGTTAGTCTATCTATAAATTATATAATACGTAAATACACCATTTTGGGATTTGGAGTTTAGCTTTACAGTTCAAAACCTATTTTTTTAAGATTTAAGATTCAAGGTTAGGTATTGGTATTTACAATTTAAAATTTAATATTTACGAGTAAATGTTTTAGTTTTTAAAATTTAAAATTTCAATTTAGATTATATGGTATAAAATGAAAATATGTTGGTCAGTATAGACTAAATAGTATAGAAATACACTATTTTGGGTTTAGATTTTAGTTTAAATATTCGAAATTAATTTATTGGGTATGGATTTAGGTTTTTAGGCTATGATTTAATTTTTATTATTTAAAGTTTAGTTCTTAGGAGTTGAGGCTGACATTTGAGATTTAGAATTTCTAATTAGATTATTTTATTAATTCAGAAAAGTTTAGAACATGTAAAGGAATGCTAATGTGTTTATAGCATATGTTGTTTGTTTTTGTAGAATGGAGATATTTCAAATCTTTTTTTTAATTAATGTGTTTAAAAGTTGTCGCATATATAAAAACAAAATATTTCTAGTAAAATTATGAAATTTAATAATTTTATAGCAGGAGATCGGAGTTAAAAAGTAAAAAAAAATTATTATTTTCGTCGGTATAGAACTGATACCAAAAAAGAATGAAATAAAATTATGTATAAAAGAAAAATATTTTAGAAAATTCTAATTTGGAATGGCTATATGTACTATTTATATTTTTATGTGATAATAAGGTAATCACCGTTTTGTTCAACTCGTTTTTAGGGTATGCCATATCTAATCAAACATATCTTGGCCATTGAAGGACCAGATTTTCTTACGCTTGTCCGTGATTTGGTCAAATCCAAAAAAATATTAATTTTGTCAACATTTCTTTTTTCCAAAACTATGGAAAAGACATTAATTCCAAAACATTACCAAACATATTATTTTGTTTGGAAATGGCGAATCTACATGTACGTATTAATTTAGATTTCGAGGGAAGGATTTGGTTACGAACCGATGAGGTGCATAAAACCTGTCTTTTTTTAATTTTATCTGTTTATTTTCTTTTCTCTCAAACTTGTGAGCTTGTAGAGCTACGATTTTTTGTAAAACATGATATAATGAATTGTTGGATCTCCTGGTTGAGACGTTGGGATCACTCAAATAGAATGTTTTAAACTCTTTTTTTGTGTTTTAAACTCATAAATCTTCGAATCTTCTTTTTTTCCTCTTCTTGAATTCGTTTTTTCCCCATTCGCATTTTCAGTTTTGATAATCTCAAAAGTTATATTTTCAATTATCAACAATTGATATTAGCACATCATGTTATAGATGCGATGTCTCTCACACAAAAGCATTACTATTGCTTTCACACACGGTAGCAACCAGGAACCAAAGGAGCTAACCTGTTATGCACTTTTGCAACTTCTCTCTATCATCTTAATATTGTTCCTGTTGCAGATCGAAATGTTCTCCACTTGGGTTGGAAGACACTCTTCTTGACTCAAACTCCCTTTCATTTGACGGACTTTGTGGCGTTGGTGTGATATGCACGGCTGAAGGGCTTGGAATGCCTCGGCTAATAGGTGAACTCACATTATGAACGACATTGTTCTTGAAAGTATGCGACCTTATGTCTTTCCCATCAAATATTCTAAGCAAAGACATTGATATTCTCCATAAGGAGTTTTCAGAGTCTTGAAATAGCGTGTGCCTATGTTCGTACAAGAAGTTGGCCACGAAGATAAGAAGTGCCAAGATTGAAGCAAGGCCCGCTATTAGAAACAGACCCCATAAGCTACTAAGGCTGAGATGGTTGGACGAAATAGCGGTGTTTGGATCGGGACAATCACTATGTTTCTTGAACCATTTATCCTCGATCTGTTGCATTTCATCGCCTTGCGTCACATTCAAGATCGCCCTTGAGACCTCATTCGTCAAAGGTGAATTCTTAGGGAATACCTACACACCGATCATTGGAACAAAAAGAAAATGCAAGCAATGAAAACTCGAAATACGTACCTCTTTTTGCTATTCTGTAAAAGATAAGGGTAAGGTGAAAGAACTTACAAAGCCAAAACCAGCAGCCTTAAAGGAAGGTTCAACCATGGCATATTTGGAGCAGTATTGATTAATGATAACCTTAAGGTCGGCCACTTCGTCGAAAGATGCTGCAATTGTCCCATTCGAAAAAAGCTCGTTACATTCCTCGGCAGAACCGAAAGGCTTGAGCTGAGATTCATGAAATCCTTGTTTTTTCAAAAGTTCAAACACAAAAGCGCCACGCTGGAACCCTACAGACTCGTTATTTTTAATGAGATCTTTCCAGTTTGTGACCTCTGGTTGGAACCGTTGTACGGTGAGGAAAGATGTGAGATTCGCTTTGTAGCTCTGAACCAGCACAAACACCACGAAGCACCACACAACCACCACAAACCTCGCTAAATTGCTCACCACCTTCTCACCTAAATATAAATACACGCACAAGTTGTATTACATCATTATAATCTTGTTTTCTTGGAGTCTCGTACTGATAGTAAATTTGTATACGAAATGTGGACTACTTTCATTCCTTGCTAAAAGAAAACTTGGCAACGTGCAGAAACACCACTTGACCATGCCAGCCAAATATAGTTTTTCGATAAACATATAGATTCTTGATTTGGATGCAACTTACGGTGAGCAAAGTTCAGGGTGGAGAAGGAGAACCAGAAGCTGGTGCCGATCTGGTAGTGAGGCGGCCCACGAAAGTCGGTGTTGACTCTGTGTTCTAAAATCCACACAATAAAGCCAATGAATACAAAGAAGCAAACGGTTGTGACCCATAGGTCTAAGCTCCAAGGTTTGAGAAACATCCATGTGTTCTTGTTCTTGTTGTCTCTGAGCTGCACCATCATAGACACCCCAGACTCTGTGTACGGTAACGTGAAATCAACATACAGTGACCTGTTTGCTATGATGGTGACATCTCCCACAACTGCGTCGAACCTCTGCCTCATTTATTAATGATATGTTAGAACTCACACATCAAAGAGGAAAGAAAAAAATATTATATATATATGTATATATATATATATATATATATATATATATTTACAAACACAAATGAGATTTAAATTTTTTTTATAATTTTATAAATTAGTTCACATGAGATTTGAGAAATTCTCATTTCCTTCCTATCATATTATATTTTCAAACACAAATCAAATTTTTTACCATACATGATTGTAATCTTATATAAAAGGTTTTTTAAAATTTTCTATTTCGGTTCTATTATGTTTTATTTACAAAACATGAACCGAAATTTTGTCTCATACATAAAAATATTTCCATAAAATGAAAATTTAAAACCATAAATAAAATGTAATAGGATGGAATATAAATTTTACCCACCATTATCTATAACAAATTGATAAAAACTAAAAATAAAATATTACTAAATTCAAAAAAAAATTCTCTGCCAATAGGGGTTAATTACTAGTAATCTATTAAATAATCGGCACAAATAACTTCACTAATTAAAAATGTATCTTAAGATAGAAGTGCATGAATTTTAGGATTTCGTTTTTTTCAGTTTTTAGTAGGAAATAGAGGAAGAAAGAGAGAACTAACCCCGTTATAGACTTGGTATACCAAATCATCGTAGTTCTCATCTGGAGACTCAAAAGGAAAGTACTGAGGAATCACTGAGTAAGGCAACTTCTTAAGAGCAGCTTCGAAGACATCTATGGAGTAACCTGTTGCGATTGTTGTGTTAGTGTTAGGATCTTTCTTTACGTCCACAAAATTTAAGAAGCCTTTCTTCACCGGAACACCCACTCTAAGCTTCTTCCCGTTCGTTGGAATCTGCCATCCTTTTGGAATAACTGTGGACTTTCCGGGCCATAGCACCGGTCCCAGCCTCTCCCTTGGAAACGACGTTGTCTTGTTTGACTTTGCATTCACAAGGCCATTGCTTGGTGTCCAGATTCCTATAATTTTCTCTTCATCTCCAATAACATTGGTGATCTCAAACACTGATGACTCAAGCTGCCCGTTAATGAGTTTAAACTCTCCTGCTAAGCCCTTGAATCTTACATTTGACAGAGCCTTTAGAAGACTTGGACCGTAGTGAGAGACCCCTAGTGTCCCCAAATCTGTCATGTTATTTGACGAGGCGCTAGCGTTATCATACGATAAGGTCTTTATGTTTATTTTCTCCACAGCCACGGCCAATGCAGTGATCGAGTCATATGCCCATAACGCGAAAACGTTCAGCTCTGCATCATCCCCCGTCAATCGATTCTCCTTCTTGAACTTTGTCTTCCATCTCAAACTAAAATCTTTAAGCTCTTTTGATTTGGGGATATGGCTCCTCACGCCCAATATCCCTTCCATATTCTCCAAGCTGCTACTGCGTTCATTAGATCTTATCATATTCATCATTCCATCTGTCAATAACCATACATATCCTTCCTCCATCATGTTGATCTCTTTAGCTTTCTGAAAAAATCTAAAGCCGAGACTTGGTTCCATGTGGACAATGAATACCCTTGTCTGCATAGTCATTAGCTTATAAAGCTCCTTGAGAATCTGATCATCATTAGCCTCATGAGGGATCACACTTCTATAGACTACATAAGCTTGGACTTCTTGTAAAGCATCAGCCAAGTAGGGCATTATTCCTTCTCCGAATCCATTGTCCACGTAAATGGCAACGACGCTTCTCCAACCGAAAGATTTGTCAATTGCCGCAATGGCTCTGACTTGAGATGAGTCGTTGAGAGTTGCTCGGACAGAGTAAGGGCTGTTGATGGATGTCAGCAAAGGGACTGTGGCGGAAAATGTGACGGTTGGTACTTGAGATTTGTCGGCCAGCCGGACAATAAACTCGGCTTGCATAGAGCTTATTGGTCCGATGATGGCGCTTACTTTCTCGTTATTGATTAAGTCCAAGGCTGCTTGCACCACAAGCAAACAGAAAAAGGTATAATGAAGGTTAAATTTGTTACTACATTTACCACTTCTTTTAGAAGTAACTAACCAAACAATAATAGTTCAAATGTCAAATGTGTCCTACATTCTGAAGAAATTACGAGTAATAGGGACATCTTGGACCATTTAGTGGTGACAGACACTTGTAGCTTAGGCAGAAATGAAGACTTTTTCTATCAACAACTTGCTTCAAATAGAGACAACTGAAGTGGACTTTGACTTCTGAATATTAGAAAAATCTGCCATCTCTCTTCCAACGAAGCATGTTCATTTATATCTCGTCTCATTTCGTAACGAATAATTATACAGAGACCAAGCCCACTGAGAAAACAAATATACAGACTAAGCAGTAGTGCATGTACGTGTATGTGTAAACTTATTCCTCATACTAAAGACTGAGAACAGCCGTGTATGGCTATTACTGAAATAGCATACAATTTGAAGTGATGTAAGAGATTGGTCAGAGTCAAAGATAATAGCAAGGATATAGTTTATCATGCCTTGCCGTAAGACTTACCCAATAATGAATGGAGAGGCAAGAAACAGAGAAGAAACTAACCTAGCTGAAGCCTGAACAACATCTTGCATAGAATCTCTGATGTGAATCGTAAGTCTTGTGGTATAATCAGCATGAACTTTGTAGAAATCGGACAAGGACATGTTAATGGAAGTGAGGCAGATCTTTGAAAGTGAAGTCTGGAGATCAAGCACTATTCCTACTTTGATTTCACTTGTTTGGTTTTGTCCTAAACCCAACCCCATCAAAACTAAACCCCAAACTAACAGGGAAAAGTAAGCGAGAAAGGTCTTATTACTTTTTGTAGGGTTCATCATCTTTTATCCAAAGATTGAGGAACTTTAAGTCATTCTTTAACTTCCTCTCTTTCTTATTGCATATCTAACACACAGAGTAAAGAAAATGGTTTGCAATTAAGAGACCTCAAAATAAAAATAAAAGAAGTTTAGGTTTGAAAGAGACAGCATAAGAAAATCTATGGTTTTAAAGAGACAGAGAAGATTGAAGAGATCTCGATTCTTGTAGTATGGGTTCCTTTTTGTCATTCTCTACCCTTTTACTCTTTTTTCTTCGTTATCACGCGTACTTAAGAACATGTAGTTTCTTAAAAGTCTCCTACTTCATTTTTCTTTCAAGTTGTGTTCAGTCTTCTTTGGTGTTCAACGGAAGATTTTGTTTCGTCTTCTATCAAGATCTGGTTTACACGTAGGAAAGGGGAAAAGGCAGTGAAGTCCGCGAGTGAATACCCTACTAAGAGAGAGAGAGACAAAGAAAATTCCAAATACTTGCTCAAACTAAATAAGAATAGAAACTTCTTGGTAAACTACAAATATTTCAATATTTATAAAAAAAAAGAAATGTTATGCTTCTTACAACAATAAATGGACTTTTCAACTGATATTTTTGACTTTGAAATTTTGTCTTCTTTATTCCGTATATGACTCTAGCTTTAGATCTGGTACTAGAAATGTTGGATCTTCAGTTCAAACTTTCATCCTGAAGCTCTTGCTTCAACAAACTTTCTCTATCGTTCTGCCCCACATCCTGTATTAGCTTCCTCATCTTCATCTTGTTCTAGTTGTGGAGTGAAAAGTTCTTCACTCTGATTGAGAGACACTCTTCTTGGCTCAGTCACACTGTTTTGGGACTGACTTTGTGGCCATGGTGTAATCTGTACTATCGAAGTTCTTGGACTGCATTGAGTAATAGGTGGTGAACTCACATTATGAACGGCACTCTTCTTGAACATGTGCGATTTTATGTCTTTTTCATCAAATATTTGAAGCAAAACCTTTAGCTTTCTCCAGAAGGAATCTTCCGAGTCTTCAAATAGCGTATGCCTTTGTTCGTACAAGAAGTTGGCCATGAAGAGCAGAAGTGCCAAGAATGAAGCAAGGCCTGCTATTAGAAACAAACCCCATAAGCTTCTGACGGTAAGTCGGTTGTGCGAAAGATTGGTGTTGGGATCAGCACAGTCACTCTGATTTTTGAACCAAAACTTCTCCATGCGTTTCATTTCATCGCCCTGAGTCACATCCAATAACGCCCTTGAGACATCAGCCGCTTAAAGCGAATTCCTGGGGAACACCTACACATCGATGATGGAAACACAAAATATAAGCGAGCAATGTCAATACATAATCCAAAGAACTTGCCTATTTTTTCTATTTTCCTAAAAGAAAAGTGAAAGGAACTTACAAAGCCAAAACCAACACTCTTATAGGAAGGCTCAACCATGGCATATTTAGAGCAAAACTGAGAGAGGATGATTTTAAGGTAGGCCACTTCGTCAAAAGCTGCTGCAATTGTCCCGTTGGACATAAGCCAGTGAAGTTCTTCGGGAGAACCAAAAGCCACGAGCTTAGATTCTTGAAATCCTAAATCTAATAAAAGGTCAAACACGAAAGAGCCGTACTGGTACCCTACGCAGTCCCCGTTGTTTATGAGATCTTTCACATTAGTGACCTTTGCCCGTAACCGTTCTACTGTGAGAAAAGAAGCAAGATTCGCTGTATAGCTCTGAGTCAAGACAAGCACCACAAAGCACCATACGACCACGACAAATCTTGCTAAGTTGCTCACCACCTTCTCACCTATATACACATGCACACTTCGTCATTATATTCTTGTTTCTTATTAGAGAATCTCATAATAATAATACGTTAGGATCTAAATCTATTATTGTAGCAACTAGCAACATATACCTCTTTACTCAATACAAATATCATGCAAGTCTATAAGCTTTACAGTTCATGATTAGTTGCTTCTTATATGGTATTAGTTACTTACGGTGGGCGAAGTTTATAGTGGAGAAGGAGAACCAGAAACTAGTGCCGATCTGGTGATGAGGTGGTCCGCGAAAGTCGTTGTTGACTCTATGCTCCAACACCCACACAATAAACCCAATGAAGACGAAAAAGCAAGCCGTGGTAGCCCACAGGTCGAAGCTCCAAGGTTGGAGGAACACCCATGTGTTCTTGTTGTCTTTCAAAGGCACCAACATAAACACTCCAGACTCAGTGTACGGTAAGGTGAAATCAACATTCCAAGACCTGTGTGCTCTAATGGTTACATCTCCTGCAACAGCGTCCCATGTCTGTTTCATATATTAGTTAATATGTTACAAATGATGAAAAAGACATAATCTGTTACATATATAAGCCTTCTATTAGTTGTAACGCCATGAACACTTCAGATTTCTCTTTTTGAATGGAAATAGAGAACTAACCCCGTTATGGACTTTGGATACTAAATGGTCATAGTTCTGATCTGGAGCCTCGAAAGGAAAGTATTGAACAATGACTGAGTAAGGCAACTTTTTAAGAGCAGCTTCGAAGACATCTATACAAAAACCGGTCGGGGTCCTCCCGTTACTGTTATGGTCTTTCTCTACCTTCACAAATTCTAAGAAGCCTCTCTTTACTGGAACCCCCACTTTAAGCTTCTTCCCGTTTGTTGGAATCTCCCACCCTTTTGGAGTATCTTTCGAATTTCCAGGCCATATCACAGACTCGAATCCCTCCTTTGAAGTAAATGTCATGTTGTTTGACTTTGCATTCACAAGTCCGTGTTTAGGTGTCCATAATCCGATAATCCTCTCTTCATCTCCAACAACATTGATGATCTCAAAAGTTGATGAGTCGAGCTGCCTGTTAATGAGTTTGAACTCTCCTGCTAAACCCTTGAATCTTACATCCGTGAGAGCCTTTAGAAGACTTGGACCATAGCGAGAGACCCCTAAAGTCCCCAGATCTGTCTTGTCATTTAACAAGACGCTAGCATTATCATACCCCAATGCCTTCGTGCTGATTTTCTCCACGGCCATGGCCAATGCAGTGATCGAATCATACGCCCATAAAGCAAAAACGTTCGGTTTTGCATCATCCTTCTCGAATCTTTTCTCCCATCTCAAAGTAAAATCTTCACGCTCTTTCGATTCGGGGATAAGGCTCCTCACACCCAATACCCCTTGCATATTCTCCAAGCTGCTACCGCGTTCGTTAGATCTAATCCAATTCGTCATTCCATCTGTTAGTAACCATACATACCCTTCCTTCATCATCCCGATCTCTCTAGCTTTCTGAATAACCCGAAAACCAATACTTGGATGCATGTGGGCAACGAACACCCTTGTCTGCATTGTCATGAGCTTATATAGCTTCTTTTCGATCTGATCATCGTTAGCATCCATAGAGATCACACTTCTATAGACTACAAAAGCTTGCACGTCACGTAAAGCGTCAGACAAATAGGGCAGAATTCCTTCTCCGAATTCATTGTCCACAGAAACTGTGACGACGTTTTTCCACCCGAAGGATTTAACAATGGCCGCAATGGCTCTAACCTGGGATAAGTCATTGAGAGTGGCTCGGACAAAGTAAGAGCTGTTGACGGATATAAGAAGAGGGCTTGTTGCAGAGAATGTGATGGTCGGTACTTGAGATATTTTGGCAAGTCTGATCATAAACTCGGCTTGCATAGAGCTACGTGGTCCGATGATGGCGCTCACTTTCTCGTTCTTGATTAGGTCCAAGGCTGCGTGCAGGTCAAGCAACATATAAATTTGTCATTAAACGCAACATTTTTGAAAAGGTAAGAGCATTTCGATTGGTGAAATATTCAAAAAAAAGATTTCATGAAATATAATATTGTGTGATATAAGGTGGCCAGATAAAAAAAGGATTAAAATCTTTTAAACACCCATCAAGTAGATATCAATACTTCATTCTCACGACACAATAGGGACTTCTTCGACCATTTAATGCTCACTAACACTTTTAAAGATAAGATGAAAATTGAGACTTTAGTACAACGAAACATCTTCGATCTTATCTTAATCCTCTAAATTCAGACCACATAAGAAAATATTTGGATTCTGAATAGTCAACAGGATGTTTGATCTATCTTCCAACAAAACATGTTCATATAGATTTTATCTTATTTCTTTACTTTTGTTCTCTTTTTGATCTTATCTTATTATATACGATAAAATATACTAAACATGAATGGATATCAAAATAAGATAACTCGGCTCATTTCATCATGGGTTCAGATATTTTATAACTCAGTTCAGTGCATTTAGGTATTAGCTTCAGATTATATATTATATTGATCATGAGATAAATAAGTCAGTTCACTATTTAAAAATAAAATAATATAATATTAAAATAATCAAATATTTTGACCAGAAAACAAAATAATCAAAAATAAAATTGTAAACAATTCCAAAAATATAAGTTTAAATGTTAAATCCAAATATATAAATGCTAAATTAAATATGTGTCTTAATTTTTAGAAATATAATATAACAAAATAAAATAAAAATTATGTAATAAATTAACGATATTGTTATTTCTCTTCTGGTTGAAAGTTTTGAGATGATTTAAAAATAAACTCTTAATTATCTTTGTAATTATAAGTATATAAATATAATCCTTTAAATTGTTGATTTTTTTTGTTCATCAGCTATCTCACAACTTATTAAAGATTGCTCCTTTAATTCACTAATTCATTTATGAAATGAACATAGAAAACACACAGTTCAAAATCATGAAAATTCGAACCAAACTAAAATATCCTAGTCAAGTCGAGCCGAACTCATGAACTATCGGCTCATTTTGACATTGATAGTATGTATCTCTAACAAACACAGACCAAAAATCTCTATTTTCTCATTATTTCCATTCTACCAACGTTTTTTTTTATAACTAACAAACCTAAATCGACTATATGTTGGAGTTTGAATTACATTAAAGTCTTGAATAGTAAAAAAACGGGATACTGTAGTTCTAAGATCGAATTCAAGGGAATAGTAGAGTTTTATTTGTTGAATATTGAGTAAAGTCAAAAAGCTCGAGAATAGCGATGCATATATGGCTATTATTGAGTAACCTATAATTGAAAATTGAAATTCATGTAAGAGACTGATTTCATGAAATCATGACTGGCTGTAAACCCTTACCTCATAGCTAGTACTCATGTTTCATTCAACAGAAATTATAAATAAATCCAAAAATCCGGAGAAGCAAGGCGAGAGAGAAAGAAGAAGGAACCTGCAGCTGAAGCCTGAACAGCATCTTCCATTGAATCTCTGACGTAAATGGCAAGTCTTGTGGTGTAATCAGCATGATTATCGTAGAAGTCGGACAACGACATGTTAATGGAAGTGAGGCAGATCTTGGAAAATGAAGTTTGGAGATCAAGAACTACTCCTACTTTAATTTCACTTTTTATGTTTTGTCCTAAACCAACCTCCATCAACAGAAAACCCCAAAAGAACAGGACAAAGTAACTCAGAAAGGTATTATTTGTTTTTGTAGGGTTTATCATCTTCATCCAAAGATCATGGAACCTTTTGTCACTCTTTAACTTTTCCTCTTTCTATTGCCTATTGGATATATATAGGATAAACACATGTACAAGAATAAAAAAAGTGACGTACTTAAACTTTGAAATCTTGTTCCAGAGAGGAAAGATCCTGGAAATTTTAACTAGCCAATATAGGAAACTTCCTGATTATGGATATTTTTTAAAAAAAGAATTATAGTTTTGCTTTTACAAATATATCACCACTTGTAAATTTTAAAAATACAAAACCTTATTGTTTAGGAAGGGTTCATAAATTTTGACAAAAAGGTTCATAAATCATTTCTTAAAAAACAAAATTTGAAATCTTTTTAAAAATTATTTTTAGAGCAATTTTGGAAATATAATATTTGGGTGAAAGTTAAAAACAAAAAAAACAAAATGTCTAGTTTGAAACTTGCAAGACAGAGGGAGAGAGATTTCTAGGAAACTCTTTTAAAGGAATTAACCCAGAAAAAGACAAAAGTCATTGACCAAGTACCATTAATAGAAGAAAAACATGTCAAAATATTTAATTAAACACTAAATAATATAAACTATAAAATAAACAAAATATAGAAACAAAATATAGAAACAACTGTTACTGAATTAAGCCTTTATATTTCGTGGTGAAGAATATTTTAATTGTTGTTGTAATTTGGTGGTGAAGAATATTTTAATTGTTGTTGTAATTTGGTGGTGAAGAATATTTTCTTTTTAAAATAGTTGTTGTAATTTCTTTTTTTGAGGATAAATAATTTTTTATGTAGCTTCCTTTTTATATAATTTTTTTACACTGTCAAAATCTAATATGTTTTTCTCTTTTATGATCATATTTTTCCAAGTGTCAAAACTGAAGTGATAGATTTGACACATGTTGAGACATGTTAATTTCCTAAAATTAATTCATTTAGTAAGATTTAATTATTAATTTTTAATCATATTTGAATTTTCTTTTCTATGAATTAGATAAAATTAATTGTTATTATTTTTCTTTTTTATTTTATCAAAAGATATCAATTTTTTATTTAACTAAAAACAAATTTATACGTGTCAAAAATCTAATTAACTAAATTAACGCTTATTACAATCATGTTAATAACTATTTTTGAAAAATTAAGCTTTATATAATAAAATTTGTTTGCATATAGAGGCATGCATGCATTGCACACAAAAAGCTTTCATATATTGATGCGATTGATAATAAAAAAAAAGTCGTGACTAAAACTGATTAATAAAAAGAAAAATAGTTAGTAGTACTCGAGCAGGTACCACAAGTTTAATATGGGCCTGCCAAACTAATAATTATGACCACAAGTTTAAGACATGAGGACTTATCTTATGGGCAAATCCAGAACAAAAAAAAAATCTATTAATTTTGACCAAAATAATAATAATAATGCACATATATGGCACCAATAAAATGTATAGTGGGCATATTGATAGAATCCGTGTATTAATAATACAAATTGAAAAGTATAATATATTAGATTAGCTATACGTAATATAAAAATAAAATAAATATATTTAAAATTTAAAATTCATAATCTATATAATTATAACCTGTATATTTAGATTTTATATTAAGATATGGGCTAAATTATCTAACAATTATGTTTTATAACTTACAATTGAAAAACTCAAAAATATAAAAAATTAAAGAAATTCAAAATTAACTTAGATTTAAAAAAGAAATCTAAAATGTAATCATTTTAAATGAATAAAAAATTTCCAAAAAATATTTATATATTTTATTATCTAAACCTAATTATGATTGATAAATAATGATGGATCGAATGCCGAAATTTAATCTGACGGCGAGGTGTGATAAAAATGAATTTGGAATTTCAGCCCAGATTGTTTCATAAGTAAGCCCACATCTTATGTTAACCCAAAAATGATACACCTCACATGACGTTAAGTTAGGCCCCATGTTGGTCGTTTTTTTCTCTTCGTCAACGAAATTTTTGTTACATATATTAAGCAAAGACTTTTATTAGTGATACCTGGATAACAACATATACGTACGTAAAATTTAAATAACAATGCTAGACACAGTTTATATGAGTATTCAACAATGGAACTTGCAAACCAACTAAGCTAATATGAGTGTCAAAATAAGCTAATAGCTCATGAACTAACTTAGCTCGGCTTGGATTTTTATGATTTCCAGCTGTATTTTCTATGATTATTTAATAAAAAAATTTAATGATTGATTTTAAATAAATTGGTGAATTAAGTGAATGAGCTTTGATGTTATTGAAACTTATTTATAAATGAGTTTAGTTGCGCTGAACTATAAAATATCTGAAGGCATGATAAATTGAACGAGTTGAGTAAACTAGCTTATTTTAATATCGAACTTTCAAAATTTCCAAAAATTGAAGATATAAATCTTGTTTATGGATTAACAAAAATGTGCAAACGCTCAATTTGTCTCTGTCATTCTATGAGACGGGAAGAAGATTGTACCATAGAAGCAAGAAAGTCTAACATTTTTCTAATATTTTTTCTAAGTAATGGAGAAAAGGACCGAAACATGCCACTGAAAGACTCTAGTGAGACAAAAATGGGCTGTCAAGAACGTAGAGGAGGTAGGATGGTCAGTTGGTCAGATCTAATATGGATCGTACATGGCACAGCCAAGACAGCAATGGATTCTCCGCCCCTCCAAGGATGGAGTCGCTTACTACGCCCTTCCTCGTCTCTGGGTCCGAGTAGTATGGGGCACGTGGAATCCCGTGTGAATCAGTAAGGACCACTTTGCAAGGCTAGTCCATACCAGATTAATCGTATTCTGGACTAGAGCAATGAATTTATTTGATATTTATTTGATATCCATATTTAATATGTATGTTTTGTCCGAATATGAAAAAGACATAAAAGGTAACAAGAAAGGTTGCCACTTTGTAAGAAGTGTATGCGAGAGAGATCTAGAACCAAGTTTTTACTACTATGTTTTCTTGTTTGTATAATATCACCCCAAGGTCCCTAACATTCAAACTCGTAAAACTCTTGTGTGTCACACTGTTTTTACTATGTTTTCTTTATTCACTCATTCACAAAACATCTTAAACCAAGTTTACATGTAAAGGAAACCTCTATATCTGAACACCATTTAATGTATATTTTGTCGAATATCCACAAAAAGATTATAAGTTTTACAGACCATTTAGTTTTCTAGGTTCGGATATCTTGTCGATCTTCTACAAAAATCAGGTGACTAGTAGATCCAACGTGTAAAGAGTAAGGATATTGATAACTTATAAAACATACTGTTCCTAAAAACGTGTATGTATGTTGTGTCATATCACGTGTCAACTTCTAGTTAGATGGTGTAGAATGTGAGTTGCTTCTGCACCTGTTATTTTAAAGGGTCACGTATGTCGATCATCAGAAGGTTTTACTATGTGAACTCGATACTCACATTTCACGTCTTGACTAGTCATTTCCTTCGAAATTTCACAAATAACCAAAACGTGTTTTAAAAAAAGTACAAGAAGAAACTCCCACAAAAATGCTCTTACATGTTTCGTTGAACTTGATTCTTTTAGTAACTCAAATCATTGGTTTGAGGGCAAAACTACTAAAATTACGTGTATTATATAAATTTGACATTCATTATATTCATAAATGAAGTGAAAATGGTGGGGCTTCGCGTTAAGACCCACAAGCCGACCTGACCATGTCCTACTCAGCTTACACATGTTTCCATGTGACCTCACTACTTCTAATCCCATTTTACCTTTTCTTCTTCCTACATAAAAATTACTCTGTCGTACCAAAAAAAGAGAGTTAATAATGTGTTTTTTACATCTAAGTTCCAATTTCATATACCAAAGATAGTACTATACTTTAATGATTTAACTCCAACATCTGCATCTTCTTATGCACACAATCTCTTTCTTTTCGATACTCGGGTTATATTGTTTACTATTCTACACGTAATAATAAGGAAAAGGATACATCACGTAAACCACTTTAACAACATCAAGTTTATATTTTCAACTTAAAAATGTGGCAAAAGAAAATTTAAAATATTGTTTTTTTTGTAATATACAAAGTATGTCTAATTTTATGAATATTAGCTAAATTAATCAAAAACTTGAAACTTGGTCATATATATGCCAAAGAAAAGTTCTTTTTTTTTGTGGGGATACACTTATTTTTCTTAATTTACAGACACAATAACATTATAAGAGTAATAACAGAAAATAAATCAATTATATAACAAGGATTAGAAGGTATCGTGCAGTGGATCTGAACATACCATGTGATTTGATTTTGACTTACCTGTTCACAACGTTTGACCCTTAAAAATATTTCCACATTGGGTCAAAGAATCTCTTAGCTCTCAACTTTCAGTATCTCAAACCAGTAAATTTTAACGGAAAAAATTCTGACGTAGATTATTTTCACTGCCACTTTCATTTTTAGTAATTTAAGGACACTCTCACATTAGCTTTTTTCTATATAGACACTCTTTTTTAATTATTTAAATTTATTTACTTAAGGACACTCTCACATTAGCTTTATTCTATGTAGACACTCTTTTTAATTATTTAAATCTATTTACTTTTGCGACGTGTCTACTCAAACCAATTAAACTAAAAAGAACTCAATTGAATTATGAAAATTACAACGTTCTAAGGGTTCATATACGCTTTTCTGTTAATCCGGTAAACAAACGAATTAATTAAACGCATATTGTATGGTTCAGTTTTATTATATAACACCATCTTTTTTTTATACTTTAAAATATAGAAGCTTAGTGATCATTATGTGGATCCAAGAGGGAATCTAAGATCCATGATGGATATTATTGAGCTTTAATTTGCCTCACTAAGAAGAAAAAAATAACAAATATTCGTTCAAAGACTGAATTGTTTTGCCTGGTTCACCATATAATAAAACTAATATTAAACAACTTATTACCTAATGCAAAGAAATTAGCATCTGTATTGAAATTTCGAGTTTTCGCGTGACGTTAGAATAGGTATGGTTCCTTTTTTCTGAAAGTAGTAACATTATTATTTTAACCTAATTATGAAGAAAGAACCTAATTATTATTATTATATGGTCATGGTTAACAAGAAGAAAAAAAGATCATGCTCATGATCTGTAATGTTAATGGTCAAATCAAAAGTAAGTAACTGACAAAACATACAATATTAATAAACTAATTGGAAATTTTGAAATGATTGACCAGTCAAATGAATATTAAGCCAAACAGTATAAAAGATAACGGAGAGTTGGAGACATAAGTGACCAGTGTGTGCCTTATTAACGTACACATTAGTGCATTGATCTTCTTGCTTTTGGTTTTGACAACAAACAGGTTTATGTCTAAGCTTACCAACAAATTATTTCTTTATTTCGAAGTAAGGAAATCACATGGTGAGGTCAGCTCTGTGAATCAGTGAGATGCTGTTTTTGGCTTGTTTAAAACTGCAATAATAATCTCGAAATAATGTCAAAATATAATATACTTCATAAGATTTTAATTTTGTCAACTGTTTATTTCTTTTCATTCTAATCATTTCATGATTTTGGAGATTGATCAGAGTATATAATATAAAGAAGATTATGGTTTTTTCGTTTATCAGTAACGATTTAAAGCTTTAATTTAATAAAAGGATGAATTTTTCATCAAAATAAGCAAGCTTCAAAATTAAAAAAATATTACTATGGTTCTCTTTTTATTCTACAGTTTTGATTTAATGTAAAACATTTTAGTGATTCAAAAATTAATTATTATATTTCAGTAGTAAACAGTCGTTAATAATAAATCATTTTTTTATCAACAATTTAATAGTACACATTAAGCTAGGTTCGAATCCACACAGTGATATTGTATTACATTAGCACAAACGGCTAAGTTACAAATCTTGATCAATAAAAAATTATATTTTAGCAGTTCAAAATTGAAATAGAACAATTTAATAAATGCTCATAAATTCATCAATTTAGTGTTTTTATAATTAAAGTGATTAGGTTTGTCAAATTTATCAGATTAATAAATATAATTGCTGGATAGAAAGTTCATCAAATTTTCTTCCTAAATTTAAATAGTATACTATTTTAACTAATTAAACGAAATTGTCTAGATAATTCTGAGAATTGATTTTTTTAACCTCTCGCCTAATTATAATTTTCCACAAATAAAAACAAAAAATCATAATCACTTAGTTAATATTTGTAATTCGAACTTCATTCAAATTGTTGTTTGTTGACAAAAAACTATATTTTTATAATATTAATACTAATAATAATAATCAAAGAAATTAATTTTGTTTTGATTTCTCTGGTTATTATAAAAAATATATTATATTTATTCTACTATTGCTTTCATTTTTTGTTTGTTTTGTATGAAATATATATTTTTGAATAAAATTATAACTTTAAATACTTAAAATGTTTTTTTTAATATTATGTCTTTCTCGAATGAAATTTAATCTTTAAACATTAAAAAAAACTTCTGTTTCAAATTATGATTTTTTATTTATCTAAATTTATGTTTTCATGTAGACGTAAATATAAAAATTTCACTTGAAAGTTGAACAAATTGAAACCATAATCTATTACTAAATTTTAAGCTGATAACTGCATTTTTTTAATCTTGCTTGGTATGTTAACTAGTTATTTGAATTAAAAGCGGATATTATGATGTAGTATCATTATTCATAAGTGAGCACAGATATTTTGTGGTTAGTTATTATGATCTATATGAATTTCTACGAAATATATGAATTTATTCAATTATTAAATCGTGTTAACACGTATATGTACAGGGTGGGTGTTAGTTTTCACTTTTCACAAACGATGTAGAGATGTGTGGGGTACTAGTTTTAACAAACGAATTGTTCGTTCACGAGTTTGAATATCCGTCAAAATAATTGAGCAATTAGTTGATTGATATAGAGATCAAATTGCAATTGCTTTTTAGGTGTTTAGGGCTTTGGGAAAAGCAGATTTGAAATATGTGGAGGATACAAATACAAAAACAAAAAATGGGGACAATGTAATGTGGGTTCTCTCTTTTGCGTAAATCCAGGCTGGTTTTGAAAGACATAAGTGAAAAACATGTAGAATATTATTAGACCAAACCTGTCTACTCTTGCTCTCTTTTAAAACTCATTATCATACGGAAACACTTATCTCTCCATCCCTCTTTGCCCCTCTTCTCTAACCCCCACACAATAATATACTTTCTTTACTTGAATAACAAAAATAAAAATAGTTTCCAACATTTGTAAAATAATAACACTTGTTGTTTGAAAACAATCGTTACTATTGTAAACATCTTTCAATGTGTTAAGATTTATAAGCTTTTAATTCAAAATCAATTGACAATGAGTAAACTGACCCAAATTACTTATATATTGTTCAAAGTTCCTATTAATTTCCGATGTGGAATAATACTTACACATGTTTTAAAGATTAAGTCCGATAGTTCATTAATCTTTACCTAATCTCAATACAATATATTAAATTTACTAAAAGGCATGCATGATTCTGCCAAGCTCTATTGGTAGTACTCTCTCTAGTAGTCTCTATTGGGTCTTTTAAATTTGACTCATTTGTATAATTCTTATTCATTTTCGAGGAAATTTAGCTCTACTATACTAACCAGTTTTTAAAATTATTATATTTCTCCTCCACGTTATTTGTTGTGTGATTCCTGTCCCACTATGGCAATAATATATAGTGATCTCTATAAATAAATATTTTAATTCAATCATTAAATTATAGTAATATATAAAAATATGCGTACATTACACACTGATATGAAAGCAATACCGATAAATTTTATCGTGCTCGATGTTGGGATCTCTCTCTCTCATGTGACGGGTTTAAATGAATATTATGATTGTGTACATATACAAAAAAAAAGATGTATGTAATGTATGTATTATTAATATATGGACTATGTCTATAAACGTACGACATTGGTTCCGCCAACATTAATGGTAGATCTCAAGAATAGGATTTCGACAATGTGTAGATCTTGTGGGTGGTAAGAATAAGACCTTGAGTTCTATAAGATCCACCCAATGAGGATTTGCCACGTAAGCTATGGAATAATTCGTTTTGAAAGCATACATTATATAATTAATACGATTCAAGCATTAACTATATCGACAACGCTAAGTAACAAAGTCCCCATCCCCAAGCCTTGCAGATTCTGTGTATATAAAAAAGAAAACGGAAATGGAAAGATATTCATAAGAAGAAAATAATATTTTCAAGCAAGTGCTCTGGACTCACAAAAAGGTCTCTCGTATTTTTTTGCTGCTAGCAAAATTATTTCTTATACTTTTGATTTAGTGGTGTTCGAGAAACCACCTAATATTTATATATAAATATAAAATGCTTGGAATTGTCAAGAAAGTCTAGGAAACAAAACAATATTTGCCGGAGTTACATTATTTCTTTTAGAAACAATTTTTTTTAATGGTTAAGCATAAAAAGATTAAAAGGTAAAGTCAAGAAAGAAAAAAGTGTTTTTAACCATCTCATCAAAAATAATTGAGGAAGATGAAAAATGTCTAACTTTTTCATCTGACTTTTTCATCTGAGTTCGAAGATTTCTACCATACTCGCTCTAAATTTGATGTTTTCTTTGTTTCTTTTATATTTTGTAATTTCAATATGGGCAGATTATTATACACAAAAACATGAATTTGAGAATTGTGCTTTTTCTATGTAAGGTATGTGATCGAGTTGACTAGTTCATCAAACTAGTCTCTTCTAATTATTTCAAAATATATAGTATATATATATATATACTCATATTTTTTTCATAAACATATATTGGTAATGAAAAAGTGCAGGTAAAAGAGTTGGTAATGAATTAAATAGAATGTTACCGTAAATAATTTAAGAGGATGTTAAGTACACCACTTTTTGAGATTCAGAAGGGTTATTGGGAATTCAATTTATATACAGTTTGTTGATTTTAACAGTTGAGAGGTTTGTTAAATTTGTAAAGTTACTTATAAAGAATTTTATTTATTTAAAAAATTTATTGAAATATATTACTACACTGATTATAAGAATCTAAAATATATGAATAGTATTCTGGAAATTTTGTTTTATAAGTTAATTTTTTTTAGTACAAATCCTAATAGCACAAGTACTATAATAAAATCATACAATTATTAAAAACTAAACTTTTTAAATAAAAATAGATTTTGTATAAATTAGAAAATCATCAAACCAGTAATACTAAATTTCTGTAAAAATATTAGAATTCATAAACTAGTAATCATTAGGAATCCATCAGCTAATAACCTCCAGTTTATGAGCTCACTAACCCTACAGCCAACGCTATATCTCTTGCTCCTCAATTTTGTAGGACGAAACTTTTTTTGGAAACCACTCATTTTAATTATAGACGTCGTATGTTAGTATAGTTACAACTTACAAACTAGTCAACGTAAATATTCTGATCTTTATTAAAGATTAGAAATCAACTAATTGTAATTGAACCAAAATATAACATTTAAGTTTGTAACAGACATAAGAAATTCAGATAAATAAAAACAAGTGGACGTTAAATAGTTCCTAACTCGACGCCAAAAGAAAATAGTTCCGAAGTCGACGGAAAAAAGTTCATAGCTCATGACAAGCTAATTAAATATTAAATTATAATAAGGAAGTTTTTATTTTTCATTTTTCATTTTTTGCATTGATTTGTTTGCCATTTGTTATCTCCACTGATTTATTACAATTATTAAAAAGAAGCATCATATATAATCAAAGAGACACTATCACTCTCTCTACTTCTCTTTGTCTTTCTCTGAATCACTCTCTCTTCTTCGAGTTGAATCACCACAAACTCAGAATCAAATACACAAGAAACACACATAATTCGACCCATTCTTCTGAATCTGAATCCAAATCTCTCTGTATAAACACACATTATTCATGGAAGAGAAGTGGAAGTTGTCGAAGAAAGAGACAACTGCTTCTTCTTCTTCTTCCTCTAAGTCAAAGTTTTCTAGAAGCTTCTCAACAAGTGCTTCCTCCGCAAAATCTCCACTATTCATAAGGAGTTCCTCTACTAAATGCTCTGTTCCTTCATCCTCTTCTTCTTCTTCGTCTTCCTCTTCAATCTCTAGAAGCTTCTCAAGGAAAGAGAGAAGATCTTCTTCCTCTTCTTCATCTTCTTCTTCTATCACTCAGAAATACAGCAGCTTGGCTAAAGAACAGAAGGCAAGGTTTTACATCATGAGAAGGTGTGTGGCTATGCTTGTTTGTTGGCATAAACATGGAGATTCTTAATTAGATCTTCTTCATTTTTTTCTCTTTTTTTTTGGTTCCTTGTAATTAGATCAGCTTGATTATTAAGGGTTTTCCATACAAGTACATTGTAAGAAGAGATTTTGATTTTAAAATTAGGGTTTCTACGCTCAATTTTTTTCAGTTACCTAACCTTTTTTTTCCTTTAATTACATAACTTACTTATGCTACACATACACAATCATACACTTATGTGTATAGTTATCATCGATGCAAGTATTTAGATTCAAACAGGAGTTAGTTATTGTCTTTTTTGTATTTAAAAGAAAGATTAAGTTTACAATATCTGGAGTATTAAGTAATTCATGAAGTACAGTGTTTTTGTTAGGATTTGCACTGAATAGTCATTTTCACTGTCTCTGGAAAAAAGAATTGAAACAATTTAACAAACACAATCTTCAAATTTCCATTTTTTTATAAATATATTAATTTTTTTTTCTCTTGGTTACTTTAAATGATTCAAGATACATATCATCTGGTCAAAGATCTGAAGCTTTTCTTTATATTTATTATTGATTATGAAACGATAATGAAGTCCACTTAATGTCAATGTGATGATGATAAGAATATATCAATATAATGCTATGATGCTGTAGATCTTGCAAACACCAATAATGTCTGGAACTCTACTCATATTTTGTTTTTTCTTAGCTTTTTATTAATTATTATTTTATTCCTTTTTTGCATTTTATGGCAGTATTTGGTGGCAGTATTTTTTCTGTTTGCTTTCTGGGTTTTTGTCTCTTTGATTGAAGAAAGATTCCCTTTTAGCAAATGAGAAATCTTTAGTATCAATATATTTTCCAAATTTTATTTTATAAAAACTTAGTATGAAAATTACTATATTATGTATAAACAGTTAGGTACTTAGAAACTAGTCGGCATTATATAGATTGAGATGAAATCTATCTTTTCACTTTATTAGTGGAAAAAAATATAGATTATTATATAGAGAATCCAATGGAAAGTTATCAACGACTCCATCTTTTGTCATTATCATAAACAAAACATTAATCAGATGATGAAAAAAAAAAGATCACGAGTGTTGCAGATTTGTGCTACTAACTTTTTTTCAATTGATTACAAAAATTATTTATTTTGCGTCGAAATAACGTACCGAGACATTATTATTACCACGAACAAAGCTCTTCACTTCACTCATCTTTTTTTACAAAAAGAAATGAAAAAAAAAGATATATTAAAAACTCAGAATTCTCAAGTGATGATTAAAAAACACAAAAGCACAATTTCAGGAAATAGCATTTGGGAAAAAAAGGTGATGTGGCATAGGTAGAGACGTTGGATTGGTCAGAGTCAACATTTAGGGAAATCTGAAGGTGGAGGAAGAAGCTTCTGATTTGGAAGGTCTCCATCCAAAACCACCCAAGCCATGGTCAAACCCCAACTCAAATGAATCTCAATGTGGCAATGCATGAACCACACACCTGTCACCATCAAACAACTATTAGAAATAAAAATATTATATAGTTGAAAAATTCTATTAAACCATCAAACTTGAATTAAAACCGTATAATATATATTTGTTGACAAAAATTTAAACTATTACCAGGATTATCCGCGAGGAAACGGATGGCAACCCAACCACCAGAAGGAACATTGATAGTGTTTCGTTCAACCGGATCGACTAGGTTATACTGTTTTGGATCATTGGCCGGGTTAAAATTGCCAAAGCCTTGACCTACAACATAAAAGTTGAAGCCATGAAGATGAACAGGATGTGCCTCAATACCCAAGATGCTAGTGCCCTGCAAGACCAGTTCAACAGTTGTGTTGTACTTCAAAACCACGAGTTTGGTCCCCTTTGAGACCATTGTGTTGTTTGGTGGCACACCCGTGTAATTAAATGGAAAAACAGGGGTACTTGGGAAATCGGTCGTGAAAACGTTTTTAGACTTGTCAAGGAAGTATGATTGTAACAGAGAAGTCTTGTTTGGTAAGACGAAAGACACATTGTTGATAGATGCTGCGAATTTTGTAGTATTAGTTGGTCCTTGGCACGTTTGGTTTTTAGGACAAGGTTTGGTTCCTAAACCAACGGTAAATAAATATTTCTTATCCACTGTTTTTGGTACGTTCGCCGGGAATTTAGAATTTGCCAAACTTCTAAACATTTTTGTAAAATTCGCTGCGTAACTCGTACTGTTGATAGGAGGGAGAGAGGGTTTAATAACAGGAAGTTTCTGAGAAGAGTTAAAATGTTTTGACGCGTGTTTATGATCGTATTTGAGAATTCCTGCGACGGTTGTATTATCGATCGTTCCTTGACCCGTGAAGTAAGGTCTTGCAAGCATGTAGAAGGTTGCATTTGGGTAATTAGGTTTGGTTTTTAGTAGTACGTTGGTGGTTTGTCCAGGACCGAGAAGCACAACGTTGGTTTGGAATGGTTTAACGTAGCTAGCATCGGCTTCAACCACAGTCAATGTATGATTGGCTATGGTGAAGAAGAGTTCATCATCGAGTGCAGCATTGATCAGTCTTAGTAGATATGTCTTCCCTGGTTTCACCATCAGCTTGTATGTGTCTAAACAAATATGTGCATAAGTGTTACAAAACATAAATCGGCATCTTGTTTTGACATGAAAGAAAAACGTATCATTTACCTTTTGTGGAGCAATTATACAATGGGCCTGGAAGCCCATTAAAAGTATGAGCATCTGAGGCATTTGGACCTCCACCCGTCTGAAGAGCTTGTTGTACCACAGCTTGAGGGTCAGCATTAAACCACTCACCTATACACAAATTAAAAACATCACTTGTTGAATCCCTTAAACAGAACGATACTCTTTTGCGACTCATATGTACATGTAAAAAAAGTTACGTGTTCAAAAGATAATTACCAAAGATTATAGGGACTTGTTTGTAGGGCTTGAGAAAAGGATAAGGTTGGTGGAGTTTAGGAAGAATGATCAATGGTCCGTACACGGTGGCTCTCATCCATTGAATGTGAGCATGCCACCACAAGGTTCCTCTTTGTCCGATCACCGTGAAGCTGTAAACGTAACTTTGTCCGGTCTGAATTGGACATTGTGTCACATACGACGGTCCATCCGCCCAACCGCTCCTTAGCTGCCGGATCCCGTGCCTACATTTATACATTCATCATAGAATAAAAGTTGATTTTTATTTATTTATTACAAAGAGTAAATAAACAATTAGTAACTTACCAGTGTATGGAAATGTTATTAGATACATGATTAACAACTTTGATCTGTAGATTATCTCCTTCTCTTGCAGTAACCTTGGGTCCTGGGAACTTTCCGTTGACCGTCACGATTGTTTTTGTCTTGCACAATCTTGTGATGTTTTTTAGTTGAATCTGTCGAAGAAAATATAGAATAAGTGATTGAAATAGATCTTCTATGTAAGAGGAAAACAAAAGATTTAACTAATATATATATATTTAGACTCAAATTGAAACAGATTCATAATTACATTGAACGTGTAGTGCCGCGTGATTCCTGCAGATGCTGCATCGATGCTATAACCTATGGCAATCAGAAATGCCACGAGAAGATTATGCAAAACCCACGTAGCCATGTAAAACTATTTTTTTGAATATTGCAGCAAAAGTCTGTTTTTCTGTATTAAAACATTTATGTATGAAGCATAATTTTATTTTTGTATCGTTTTTTGGTGAAGCTCTCAAGTGGTGTATTGATAAATAGAGTTAGAGTGTTGTTTTTATATAAGGGAAAGATGGCAAATGGTAGGGTTAATGGTTGGTAACAAAATTTAAGGAAAAATAAGATTATAGTATTTTTCGGATAAGTGATGAATAAACCTTAGTGTTGATGTTGTAGTTGGTCCAATTGTAGACGATCCGAGTGAATTTGAAGTTAACTATTTGTGTGCTCTAGCAATGATCATGATAGCTCTAAAGACAATTTTTCGTACCAACAAAATGATAATTTACAAAATTAATAAATGCAAACACATCATTGAGACATTAACTAGAATGCACACTTATAAAACAAAAGACTAATAATTGGCTAAACTATTCCTAATTTCATAATGAAAACAATTAAACCTCAAGTT
The DNA here is from genome assembly GCA_000218505.1 of Schrenkiella parvula. Classification (NCBI taxonomy): domain Eukaryota; kingdom Viridiplantae; phylum Streptophyta; class Magnoliopsida; order Brassicales; family Brassicaceae; genus Schrenkiella; species Schrenkiella parvula. Next base: position 13,060,262 of record CM001190.1, on the reverse strand, counting down.
TATTATAAAATTTTACATCAGATATCGCTTATTTAATACAAAAACTCACTAAAACATTTTTTTGATAGAAAAAAGATTGACAAATAAATACAAAAAAACTACAAACTCCAATATACGACATTTTAGATAAAAATTTTAGTTTAGGAATTTATAAATCCAAAATATAACTTTTCCAACTTTTCACTTTTCAAGGTATAAAAACTTGAAAAGAAACATAGTATTACTCTTTGTAAGTAATATATATATATATATATATATAAATATATGATCAAATTAAGGATACTAAATAATGTATTGAGTAGAGTAATTAAGTATTAAGTAAACAGTGATTATATCAGAATAATAAAATAATTATAAGTACACGGGACGTTGCACGTTGGTTGTTTGAAAACATATGTTCCAACAAAAAGTGAGTGTTGAGTGGATCTAAGCTTAAGGAGGATCTTCACAGTCTCCTGAAAGACTCTCTTTCTTTGACACTTCACCCAATTAATCCATTCCTTTCAAGCAACATAAGACAACGATCGTTGTCTTCAGCTTCACTTGGCCTTATATTCTACTTTTATCTGTCTCATCTACTTTTTAACTTGATAACTGGTAACCACAATTAAGATGTTGCATCCGATCTTTAATTTTGTTTAAGTAAGTCACCACATTTTCTTTTATCTCCATTCCTAGCATGGAATCATTGAATTTAATTAGGAATGTTTTAACTATTAAGTTAAGATTGGTGTCTTGCTCGTAGCAGGAAAGAAGTAAAGAATGAATAAGGTATGTGATTCCCTAAAATATATAATTAGTTCTATCAAATTAGTTGATTGCACAATAATATGATTTGGGGTTTAGATATTTGTTGCATCGACGAAAAAATAATAGATAATGATGAAAAGAAATCAGATACCAAATTTTTAACGAGTTTTGATTCTTTCAACTTACACCTCCGATAAAATATTTTCTTTGATAAGCTCCATAAAAAACACATGCACCACCAATAAGAAGTTAAATGAAATGAAAAGCACAACACGTTATTTCCATAATACAATTTTTTTCATTCCATTTAAATTCTTAAACCCATAAAGAATAACACATGTTCTATAATTAGCTTATACGTTATTTCAAAGTAGTTCTAATTAAATGGAGTTTCCTCCCTTAACTTTCAAAGCTTCATGCCCTCATTATTTCGGTGAAAAACATAGTAAATGTTGGGTTTTACAAAAGAAATTGTAGGATAAGGTTCTTAAGGCAAAATTATCGAACTTTTTTATGGTAAAAAAAAATTTCTACAAATTTTCAAGTCCAAATTTAGATATGATCGCGAAACAAATCCTAAATTTTCGGACTACATGGATGGGCTGATACCATTGTTTTTATTCCAACTTGCTAATTGTGTTTTCTCATTTATATATTGTATGTAGGACATGGTTTATATCTTGACGTTAAAATCTCTCTTTTGTAAGTCAACGTTGATTTTTCTCGTACATAAATTTACAAAGTCAACGTAAAACTGATAATTTATTCTGCGTTCACAATAGTTAGGGAATAAAAATGTCAATTACAAAAATTTGAGAATTTAAATAATCATTTTTTCCTTGAAAAGCAGAATTTGCTACTATCTCCTTGATCAATGGACTAGACTGGCATATATTTTTTCCTCTAAGATGAGTTGAGCCGGCCAGCGTTTCTTTTTTTTAATGTGCCTTTGACTACTGACTCACTTTGTGAATAGGACTTAACCCAAAAAGTGTAGATTGAGTCCAAGTTGCCTAGTCTTGAGGGATGTCGTACAGTGCCAGTCTTTGCTAATTGAGATTCTTTGAAAAAAATGCCAACAACACAATGCGGTTTAAAGAAGTATTAAAAATGTACACCTAAATACGATGGAAGGTTATATAATTATGTTGCAGGTTTATCGGGTATTGAAAGGTCTTCTTACATGTTTTTGTAGTTGGAGGGAAGAATTTTAAAAGAAAAGCGTTGGAGGATTTACCAAAATCCATTGGTAAATGATGATAATCAAAATCATGTTTTTACCCAAAGTAAGAAAGAACATAATAATGTAGGCTGTTAATTAGTTGTAGGTTTATCAACTTCATGTTACATTCTACCGAATTCCAATTTATTATCCAATGATAGCTAAATAACTTTTTGTTTTGAAATCAAATAAATTAATTTAATATGCTTTTTGACTTTTTGAGAGAAAAAATAATCATTATTATATTTTGTTAATTGGGTTTACAGAAAGTTGTTGGTGTGTAATAATTCTCTTACTAATTCATTGGTCATTAGTTTTGATGTTTAATGACGGAATAATGACCAATACGGAGTTGGTAGGTTTTACCAAACTTGTAACTAATGATGCAATTAGTTACAAACATTTCGAAATAATATATACTTTTTCAGGTGAAAGAATTTTTCTCTCAAATTAAACGTTTTTCTCGTAAAATTGCATTTTTTAGTTTCAAAATTTCATATGGCCGATTAATCAGTTGTTTAGAGAACTAATCCACTATTACCTGGTTCAGTTCTCGGACAGTTTCAGTTGTGCTATCAGTTGATCAAAACTTCATTGTTTACACCAAGACATGTGTCATAGGAGAACATAAAATCATTAGGTAAATTATCAAAACCAAAATCTCAATGTGAATGCTAATTATTATATTAACGTTTGATTTTAAAATTCTAAAAATAATATAATTACTACTTGATAGAAGATATAATTTCAACGTTAAAACAAACAGAAAAACGAAAAGAAGAATAATTCTAACTATATTACAACTATAAAAACGAAAATTATAATATAAATATTAGTATCTACCAAAAAGGACCAAAACCTTGAAACAACATATGGGCTTTAAAAGGCTGAGTTCATTGGAACTTAAATCTAATTCAAAACCACAAAATGGGATGAAAAACAAAACACATTTAATCGAATTGAGCTAACCTAACAAGATTTCACTTTGGCCGTCTAACACCGATTCATACGCCTACTCGTGGACTTCAGGGAGCAATCATAATCATGACCAAGCACGATCTATTAAGAACAAAGATACCTTTCTTAATTTAATCGCATTACTCACATACTAACCGTTATAGACATTTTAACCGGAATAGTTACCATTAAGTGAGACCTTTAAAGAGAGAGGTTTGACTAGTGACCAAAACTTAATCTCCCATTTGGGAAATAAAATACATTAAAGATCAAAAGTAGTAGCTTGGTAAAAACAAAACAAAAAAAAAAAAGAAGAAAGAATAGATTGTTTCTATTTTCTGAAAACTCACAATGTTCTTCTACCTTTTGAGATTTTGATTTTATTTCAAACAAAGCATTTAATAACGAACTACTATTACAGAGCAAACATGCCAGTCCAGTGAATATGGGTTTCAGAGTTGCATCTTTTTATGTATTTGGTGAATCAATCTTAATCATATCAAATAATAGAAAAAAAAGAAAAAAAAGTATAGTACCGTTAACTTAGTAAGAACAAACAACATGTTTTAGCTAAATAGATTAAATTTAATAGTTTGAGAACAATTTGTTATAATTAATAACTTGTAGATATTCCGAACTTGTAAAAGAATGAATATCATTTTGCATATTTTTAATGTTAATTTTAAAATAGATATTTTGTAAGAATATCTCAGAATACAATTTGAATATATATTTTTTTAAGAAACTTAACATTTAAGTATATCTTGTACTGCTAAATAGGAAATTTCATATTTTTAAAATGGCGAATCAGTTAAGGTAGGATCTGTATAAAAATAAAATCCTGAAAGATCGTATAATCGTGAACTTGTGCTTTGTTAAAAAAAGCTGCGTCTTTAAACCCAAACTGAAACACAGAACACAAGATCTCAAACCACAGCTTCAAACGTGTGAGTCTGAGATTCCTCAGTTCTGGAACACAAGAACAATAGTTCAGTTTGTTAATTTGTCTTTTTAATTTTGTTTTAATTAATGCTTTTTTTTTTCATTCTTCTTTATCCAATCGCTAGGTTAGATCAACCCTAATAATGATTCACAGTAATTTTTTCTTATACTTTTTTAATTTCACAAAAACCCTAAAAGGGTTCTTGCATCGCCGTCGAATTTTTTCCGCCAACTCTATAAAAGACATTTTCTCCTTAAAGCTTCGATTTTTTTCTATCTTCTCAATCTTGTCGTTGTTAGTGTTTTCTAATTTAAAACAACAGTAACACATGGACTTATAAGATGGATTTTGAGTAGCGCCTTAAAGTTTTGATCTTTGGGGTTAGTTCTAAATAGAGACTTTTTGGGGATTATATATATAGATAGAGGTAGAAAGGTGTGATCTTTAGGATTTGCGTAATTGATTTTGGGGGTTGTTTGTTGTTTAGGTCATGATGATACCGGAGCTAGGAAGACGACCGATGCTTAGAGGTAACGAAGATTCATCTTTTGGAGATGATTATGAGAAAGAGATTGGAGTATTGCTCAGCGAGCAGCACCGACGGCAAGAAGAAGCTGATGAGCTGGAGAGAGAGCTTAATTTGTACAGAAGCGGCTCTGCTCCGCCGACTGTGGACGGCTCTTTTAGTGCTGCCGGAGGGATTTTTAGCGGCGGAAGTGGTGCTTCTTTTCTGGAGTTTGGTGGAGCCAATAAGGGAAATGGGTTTGGCTGTGACGATGAGGAGTTTAGGAAAGATCCAGCGTACTTGTCTTATTACTATGCCAATATGAAGTTGAATCCGAGGCTGCCTCCGCCTTTGATGTCTAGGGAGGATTTGAGGGTTAGTCAGAGGCTTAAAGGGAGTAGCACCGTGTTAGGCGGTATTGGGGATAGGCGAAAAGTGAATGATAGTCGATCTTTGTTCTCTATGCCGCCTGGTTTTGAGCAGATGAAGCAGCAGCACGAGTTTGAACCTGAGAAAACTAGTGCTTCTTCTTCCGAGTGGGATGCTAATGGACTTATTGGTTTGGATCTTGGAGGCAAACAGAAGAGTTTTGCTGATATCTTTCAGGTCGGTGAAATCTTTCGTATTAGTACCCAATGGTTAGATACTGTATTAACTTTTCTGATCATTACTCTTCATCCGTGCTTTATTTTGTCTGATGACTGCTTTATGGTTTTTGCTCTATTGAATGTTTCTGGATTAATGTTACGCAAGAAAGTTGAATGTTTATGTTTATGTAAACTTGACGGATTGTTTCTGTGCAGGCTGACATGGGGCATGGGCATCCTGTCGCACATCAGCCTTCACGTCCTGCAAGCCGTACCGCCTTTGATGAGAATGTTGAACCTACAAATCACCAGTCTCCATCTGCATCACAAGGCATTGGTGCGCCATCTCCTTACAGCTATGCAGCTGTTCTGGGCTCTTCACTGTCTAGAAACGGAACTCCTGATCCACAGGCCATTGCCAGGGTACCTAGTCCCTGCCTTACTCCCATTGGTAGTGGAAGAGTGAGTTCAAATGACAAGAGGAACACAAGTAATCACAGCCCGTTCAATGGTGTTACATCTGGTCTCAGCGAGTCTTCTGATCTCGCTGCTGCTTTATCTGGCATGAACCTATCAGCCGGTGGCGGGTTAGATGAACGGGGTCAGGCTGAGCAGGATGTCGAAAAGGTCAGGAACTATATGTTTGGTCTTCAAGGTGAGCATGATGAATTCAATCAACACGGGTTCCCAAACAAATTTGATCAAGCCCATAAGGCAACTGGTTCTTTGAGGAATTCGCAATTGAGAGGTTTACAAGGATCTGCATATAACGGTGGAGGTGGATTACCTGGTCCTTACCAGCATCAGCATCTTGAGAGCCCAAATTATTGTTTGAACAACTACGCATTAAATCCAGCTGTAGCTTCTATGATGGCTAGCCAACTTGGGGCTGGTAACTATTCTCCGATGTATGAAGATGTTTCCGCAGCATCTGCTTTGGGATTTTCTGGAATGGACTCCAGACTTCAGGGGAGAGGTTTTGTATCTTCTGGTCAAAACCTCTCTGAATCACGTAATCTTGGCAGGAGCAGTAATCGAATGAGCGGAGGAGGTGCTGGTCTTCAGCCACATATTGCCGACCCAATGTATCATCAGTATGCTAATTCGCTTGATCTTCTTAATGATCCTGGAATGGACAGGGGCTTTATGGGTAACTCATACATGAATATGCTTGAAGTCCAGAGGGCTTATCTCGGAGCTCAGAAATCACCGTATGGTGCCCCTTACAAAACCGGGAGCCCTAACAGCCATAGCTATTATGGGAGTCCAACCTTTGGGTCTAATATGTCATATCCTGGCAGCCCATTGGCTCATCATGTAGTGCAGAATCCTCTTGTGGCACCTTGTAGCCCTATGAGACGAGGAGAAGTTAATATGCGATATCCCTCTTCAACAAGAAACTATTCGGCCGGCGTAATGGGTGCTTGGCACATGGATGCTAGTTTGGATGAAGGCTTTGGATCTTCATTGCTTGAAGAGTTCAAAAGTAACAAAACAAGAGGGTTCGAACTGTCTGAAATAGCTAGCCATGTTGTAGAGTTCAGGTATTTCCTTGAAACTTATTCTTGTCTACAATATGTCCCAATCTGACGTGTATTTTGGCCGTTGTTTCTGAAATGGCTGACCAGTGCGGATCAATACGGAAGCCGGTTTATTCAGCAGAAACTCGAGACAGCAACAACTGATGAGAAAACCATGGTCTATGAGGAGATCATGCCACAAGCTCTTGCCCTGATGACGGACGTTTTTGGAAACTATGTAATTCAGAAGGTAGATTTAATTCTCTCCTCTGTTTTTTTTTTTTGAGTTAAGATACTTTTACGTCAAACATTCCTGAATATGCTAATCTTCCTACAGTTCTTTGAGCATGGACTCCCGTCACAGAGGAGAGAATTGGCAGAGAAGCTCTTTGACAACGTTTTGGCTCTTAGCTTACAGATGTATGGTTGTCGGGTTATCCAGAAGGTAATGTCTATTTCTCACCTCTTCTACTTTGTCTATATAAGTCTGTCTTCCATTCATAGTATGTTCTGTTAATTTGCTGTTTCTATCGAATTCATTATATCGACTTTCTTTGGTCAAGTTGTGACCCTCTCTACTCACCCATACGGGTGCCGTGTTATTCAGGTTCATTCTCTTAGTTATGATGAAAGCTTTCGTGGCCTTAGGCTTCTATGTAACTCTTTGTCTCTCCTGTTGCAGAGAGTATTGGAGCACTGTCATGACCCAGATACACAGACTAAAGTCATGGAAGAAATCCTGTCCACTGTTAGTATGTTGGCCCAAGATCAGTATGGGAACTATGTTATTCAGGTTTGTAAAAAAATTGATTTTCTCTGCAACTGGTGATCTTATTGTTTGCTCAAAACTGATACACTTGTGGACAGCATGTGCTGGAGCACGGAAAGCCTGATGAGCGTACTGTGATAATCAAAGAATTAGCGGGGAAGATTGTTCAGATGAGCCAACAGAAGTTTGCGTCGAATGTTGTTGAGAAATGTTTGACTTTTGGAGGTCCAGAGGAACGGGAATTGCTCATGAATGAGATGCTGGGGACAACTGATGAAAACGAGCCTCTTCAGGTTTGTCTAACACATACTTTTGGATGATAGTCCGGAAGATAAAGAAACCAATAAGCTCATATGCTTCTTCTTCTTCCTCCTGTGTATATAGGCGATGATGAAGGATCAGTTTGCAAACTATGTAGTGCAAAAAGTGCTGGAGACATGTGATGACCAACAGCGTGAGCATATACTTAATCGTATTAAAGTGCATCTTAATGCTTTGAAGAAATACACTTACGGAAAGCATATCGTTGCCCGTGTTGAAAAACTTGTTGCTGCTGGAGGTATGTATTGTTCCTTCCCTTCTATGTATCCAAAGTTTCAGCCTTTATCTGCTACAAAGCCTCATAAGCATTTAAATGGCATTTCAATGTCTCAAAGCGGTTTTTTTGTTATATGCAGAGAAGAGAATGGGCTTGCAGCAGCCTCAGGTGGCTTAGGGCCACAAGTGTTGTACAGCTTAACTAGGGTGGATGGCTCTGCCATAGCGTTTTGAGAATTAGGTAAGATCTAAACCAAAAATCTGCGGGAAATTATGGAAGAGAGCTTTATTTGATTTCCGCAAAATCTGTACATTGTGTAGTTTCTTACCTCTTTTACAATACATAGAACCAAACATCCCCCCGTTTAGGCTGATGAATGAGTGAAAAAAAAGGCAGAGAATGGTGTAAAGAAACTGGTGAGGTTTATAGAGTTTCCTTCACATGTACAAAAAGAAAGGCTCTCATGCCAAATGTGTATGCTTTTAGGACAACCTCAGTTTTAGAGTTTCATCAAACTCTTATTTCCTATTTCACGAGAACTCTTTTGTTTCTGGAATTTTCAGTTTTGTTGTTGATATTGGTCCAGTTACTTGTTATGCAAGAAATATATGATATCTAATAACAATGAACGGATCATACATAACAAGATCAGTGTCGTCGTTTAGGCTGATGAACCAATAAAGGTAGCTAATGTATCGGTCACAATAGAACAAATAAACTATAGAAAAATATATTGGCGAGAAATCTATTTCTAAAATAAATAAAAAATAGAGATACATCTAATAGTAAATATCAAAACAAATTTAAGTAGAAATGTGTAAACGAGCCGACAAGACCATGAACACCATTGCATAAAGGCCTCAGATATACAACATCGTCTAAATACACTGATGATACGATCGTCACTGCTAGAAAATACTAACGAGATCATCACTTTTAGTAAAAAGCAGTGAACAGAGTATACAAAATCTACAACAATCCTAAACCAATCCTAAAAAAGAGAGAGATCCAACGGAATCTCTAAAAGCAACAAGGATTTAGTTCTTGGTTCTTCGTTTTTGGTTCTTTCGTACATTTTAGAAATATTTTAATTTTTGTTTATTGTAATCTTATTCGATTAAGAAAAGTAAGATTTTTCATTTCATATTTTTCTTTAGTTTTTTTAATGAATCGTTTACTTTTTCATCTGAATCCAAATGTATTATTGTGGTTATTGCAAATGAGTTTTAATTAAAGGAGAATTAGCCGAATGAATATAATAAGTTGAATAATGGAAGAAATAGAAATATAATAAATGAAATAAAAAAGTAATAATTATTACAAAAGCATTTGAAACACGTGGAGAGGTGGGGTGCACAGTTTTGATACATTATAAAATGAAACAGTAATTTTTTTTAAATAAAAAAAATTCTAATAAAATATATCATTTTATACATATATATAGAGCATAAATATCAGCCTATACTATATAGTATATATTATAGTTTTTCTTATTATTTGATGTGCTTAATAAAATTCTTGATTTTGGAATAATTGTTATAAGTTGTAGTGTATACAGAGAACAAATCGGCTTCTATGTTAGAGTGTTTATAAGATGATTTATATTTGAAGAATTGTTTTTTAATCAAAACATCAATACATGAAATAGGAAAAAATTAAAACAAAATACAATTTATGCTAATAATAAATCGTACTATATATCTTATGCATTTAATGCTAGTCATTTTTATAGTACAATATCTTAACTAGAAAGTAAACTCTATAACAAAATGTAAATTCTATAACAAAATGTGAACTCTAAACATATATAAAGTAGAATAGAATATTAAGTGATTAATCCTACATATAACTCAAACTTTAAATTACAATTCTTCACAAACAATAAATATATAGTTTTGGTGAGCCAATTTCTTCATGATCACATATACTATGAAGGACACAAAAAAATTCTATAACTTAGTAATTACGATAGCCAAGCCCATAAAACCAAAATAGTACAATAGCCAATTAAAAATAACATAGGAAAAATATCATTAGGGATCATTTAATAATTTCAAAACTTTTTAGCTGTAAACTCGCAAATAGATGTATCATCTTGGAGATGTTTTTTCAGGGACACTAACGTAAACAAAAATTTGAAAATTTGACAAGATTTTTCATCGTTATTCTCCAGTTAATTGCATGTCTTACTAACTTCACCACTTCACTCAACCCATGAAGTTGACTATATTAGCCCATGATAAGAGTGGTGTGTGGTATACACTATGGAGAAAACTGGCAGTTTTTTATGGTCTGAAATTTAATATTTAATTTTGCAAAATTATATATATATATATATATATAATTTATATGTTATTATATTTATCATAACAATATATAGAATAGAGTAAACTATATTTCATATAGAATAAAGTGACTTAATTCAAGACGATTTGTTTTATTCTTAATATTATATATCAAAATTTATAAAAATATATGTTTGTTTAAAAAAATTTCACAATATATTATATATAAGAAAATCTATAGTTTTTATAAGTAAATTGGAAATTTGGATAATTATTTTTTTTAGAAGGTTGAAAGTAATCAAGACGAAAGAGAAAATATAATTATAAAAAAAGAAAAAGAAATACAAAATTCAATTGTATATAATAGAGATAAAAAGGCAATTAATATACATTATTCTCATATATTCTAACAACTTTATTGCTCTTGCTATTCCACCAATTATAAAAAGAATTAGTGGTTGTAGATGCAAATATTTCTTTAATTAATTATATTATTCTCTTATGAAGTAATTTGTTTTTTCTTTTTAATTTTCCATAGTAAAATAGCACAAGAAACCCTAAGGTTCTTACATCGCCGTCGGATATTTCCGTCAACACTATAAAATCCATTTTTCCCCGTTGAGCTCAATTTTGCCATCTCTCTCATCTTGTCGTTGTTAGGGTTCTTTTTTGTTACTTAAAAACAACAGTAACATAATTATAGATAGAATCTCCTGAGAATTGATTTGAGTAGCGCCTAAAGTTATGATCTTCTGATTAATTCTAATAGAGATTTTTGGGAGATTGTATATATTGAGTTACAAAGGTCTGATCTTTAGGACTCGTTGAGAGGTTTTGCTGTTAGGTAATAATGATTCCGGAACTGGGAAGAAGGCCGATGCTTAGAGGTAACGAAGATTCATCTTTTGCGGATGATTATGAGAATGAGATTGGAAAATTGCTCGGAGAGCAGCAGCGACGGCAAGAGGAAGCTGATGATCTTGAGAGAGAGCTTAATTTGTACAGAAGCGGCTCTGCTCCGCCGACTGTGGACGGTTCCGTTAGTGCTGCCGGAGGGATTTTTAGCGGCGGAGGTGGGACTCCTTTTCTGGAGCTTGGTGGAGCCAACAAGGGAAATGGGTTTGGCTTTGACGATGAGGAGTTTAGGAAAGATCCAGCTTACTTGTCTTATTACTATGCTAACATAAAGTTGAATCCGAGGTTGCCTCCGCCTTTGATGTCTAGGGAGGATTTAAGGGTTGCTCAGAGGCTTAAAGGGAGTGGCACCGTGTTAGGCGGTATCGGGGATAGGCGAAAAGTGAATGATAGTCGATCTTTGTTTTCGATGCCGCCTGGTTTTGAGCAGATGAAGCAACAAGACGAGTTTGAGCCTGAGAAAACTAGTGCTTCTTCTTCTGAGTGGGATGCTAATGGGCTCATTGGTTTGCCGGGTTTGGATCTTGGAGGCAAACAGAAGAGTTTTGCTGATATCTTTCAGGTTGGTGAAACCTCTTTTTATCATTACAATCGAACTAGTTTACTGCCTTAGGTTGTCCTTCACTGTCTTAAATTTTTTGGTTTTTTTATTTTTCTGTCTGATGATTGCTTTTTTTTTCCTTGTTGGCTGCTTCTAGCTTTATGATGTTCGCTTCAAAAGCCTAGTTAGGCAAGCAGGTTTCTGGTTTTGTGGCTTATTGTGATACTGTTTTTTAGGAAATTAGAAGACTAGAATCTAATGTTGGTGAAACTTTCATTTAATGTCACATTTGATTGTACATAAGTTTCTCTGCGTATGTAAAGTTGATGGATTACTTGTTTGCAGGCTGACCTGGGGCATGGGAATCCTGTTGCAAGGCAGCCCTCACGTCCTGCAAGTCGTAATGCCTTTGATGAAAATACTGACTCTGCAAAGAATCAGTCTCCATCTGCATCACAAGGCATTGGTGCGCCACCACCATTTAGCTATGCCGCTGTTCTGGGTTCTTCATTGTCTAGAAATGGAACTCCAGATCCGCAGGCCATTGCTAGGGTGCCTAGCCCTTGCCTTACTCCCATTGGGAGTGGAAGAGCAAGTTCAAATGATAAGAGGAACACAAGTAACCAAAGTCCGTTCAATGGTGTTACATCTGGTCTGAATGAGTCTTCTGATCTCGCTGCTGCTTTATCTGGCATGAACCTATCAGCCGGTAGTGGGTTAGATGAACGGGGTCAGGCTGAGCAGGATGTCGAAAAGGTCAGGAACTATATGTTCGGTCTTCAAGGTGGGCATAACGAAGTCAATCAACACGGGTTCCCAAACAAATCTGATCAAGCCCATAAGGCAACTGGTTCTTTGAGGAATTCGCAGTTGAGAGGTTTACAAGGATCTGCATATAACGGCGGAGGTGGACTACCTGGTCCGTACCAGCATCAGCATCTTGACAGCCCAAACTATTGTCTGAACAACTACGCCTTAAATCCAGCTGTAGCTTCTATGATGGCTAGCCAACTTGGGACTAGTAACTTTTCTCCAATGTATGAAGATGGTTCTGCGCCATCTGCTTTGGGATTTTCTGGAATGGATTCCAGACTGAATGGGAGAGGTTTTGTATCCTCTGGTCAAATTTTCTCTGAATCACGTAATCGAATGATGGGAGGTGGTGTTGGTCTTCAGCCACATATTGCTGACCCAATGTATCATCAGTATGCTGATTCGCTTGATCTTCTTAATGATCCTCCAATGGACAGGAGCTTCATGGGTAACTCAAACATGAATATGCTTGAACTCCAGAGGGCTTATCTCGGAGGTCAGAAATCACCGTACGGTGTCCCTTACAAATCCGGGAGCCCTAACAGCCATAGCTATTATGGGAGCCCAACATTTGGGTCTAATATATCATTCCCTGGAAGCCCATTGGCTCATCATGCTATGCAAAATTCTCTTGTGGCACCTTGTAGCCCTATGAGACGAGGTGAAGTTAACATGCGCTATCCCTCTGCAACAACAATCTATTCAGGAGGGGCAATGGATTCATGGCACATGGATGCTAGTTTGGATGGAGGTTTTGGTTCTTCATTGCTTGAAGAGTTCAAAAGTAACAAAACAAGAGGATTTGAACTTTCTGAAATAGCTAGCCATGTTGTAGAGTTCAGGTATTTCCTTGAAAGTCTTTACCTTTATTCTGGTGTACCCTTTTTCCCAATCTAAGATGTACTCTTAAATGGCTGACCAGTGCGGATCAATATGGGAGCCGGTTTATTCAGCAGAAACTCGAGACAGCAACAACTGATGAAAAAAACATGGTTTATGAGGAAATTATGCCACAAGCTCTTGCCCTGATGACTGATGTCTTTGGAAACTATGTAATTCAAAAGGTAGATCTAATCTTCTTCTCCGTTTTTTAAACAGTTTTTTCAAGAAAGATTCCTGAATATGCTGATCTTCCGTCAGTTCTTTGAGCATGGGCTCCCGTTACAAAGGAGAGAGTTAGCAGATAAGCTCTTGAACAATGTTTTGCCTCTTAGTCTACAGATGTATGGTTGTCGTGTCATCCAAAAGGTAAAGTCTGATTCTCACCTCCTTTAATGTTTTCTATAAGGCTATCTTCCATTCTCAAGAACAGTTACAGTTCCATTATTTTCTGTTTTTTTACCTTTTTCATTGAATTCATTATTTCTACTTTTTTTGGTCAAGTTGTGACCCTCTCCACTCACCCATATGGGTGCCGTGTTATTCAGGTTCGTGGTCTTACTGATAAAACAACATGACTGTTTTCTTGATCTTGTGCTTCTTTGTATAACTCTCTTCGTTTCAGAGGGTTTTGGAACACTGCCACGACCTGGATACACAGAGTAAGGTTATGGAAGAAATTCTGTCCACTGTTAGTATGTTGGCCCAAGATCAGTATGGAAATTATGTTGTTCAGGTTTGTACAAAAAAAGGTTTTCTCTACATTTGGTGTTTTATTTTGTTTGCTCAAAACTGATACACGTTTTGTGGACAGCATGTGCTGGAGCATGGGAAACCTGATGAGCGTACAGTGATAATTAAGGAATTAGCGGGCAAGATTGTTCAGATGAGCCAGCAGAAGTTTGCTTCGAACGTTGTTGAGAAATGTTTGACTTTTGGAGGTCCAGAGGAACGGGAGTTGCTCGTGAACGAGATGCTGGGCACAACTGATGAAAACGAGCCTCTTCAGGTTTGTGAAACACATACTTTTAAAATAATTCTTGTGAAGATAATGAAATCGATAAGCTCATATGCTTCTTCTTATTCTTCCTGTGTAAATAGGCGATGATGAAGGATCAGTTTGCAAATTATGTAGTGCAAAAAGTTCTGGAGACTTGCGATGACCAACAGCGTGAGCTGATACTTACCCGTATTAAAGTGCATCTTAATGCTTTGAAGAAATACACTTACGGAAAGCACATCGTTGCCCGTGTTGAAAAACTTGTTGCTGCTGGAGGTATGAACATATTCTGTATCTTCTACAGGTCCAATGTTCCAGCCTTTATGTGCTACAAGCCTCCTTAAATTGTCTTTACTGCTTTGATTCCTATCGCCTTTCTTAGTTGATGAAAGAGAAAATAGCATTTCAATGTCTCTAAGTGGATTTTTCTTATATGCAGAGAGGAGAAGTTTGCTGTCCCTTAACCAGCTTCAGGTGGCGTAATGCCGAAAATGTTGTACAGCTTAACTAGGGTGGATGGCTCTGCCATAGCGTTTCGAGTATTAGGTAAGATCTAAACCAAAAATCTGCGGGAAATTATGTAAGAGAGCTTTGTTTGATTTCCGCAAAATCTGTACATTGTGTGGTTTCTTACCGTTTTTACTATAACACATAGAACCAAACATCCTCCCTCTTTAGGCTGATGAGTGAGTGAAAAAAATGGCAGAGAATGGTGTAAAGAATCTGGTGTGAAGATTTTAGAGTTTCCTTCACATGTACAAAAAGAATGGCTCTCATGCCAATGTGTATGCTTTTAGGACAGTCCCGGTTTTAGGTTTCTTAATCAAACTCTTAATTTCTTATTTCACGAATTTGTTTTTTGGAATTTCCTGTTTTGTTGTTTATAAATGTCTCGCTTGTTCTGCAAGAAACATATGATATCGATGACAATGACAGAGCATAGAAACATTTGATCGATCTCGTCTGTCTGAAAGTTGAACAAAACGATGGAACAATGTTGTTGTCGACCGAATCCTCTTCCCGAGAAACCCACTTGCTCTCTAATGTAATATGTTTGGTTAGGTTTCAGAAACCGTCTAAAACGAAAATATATATTTCTTATAGCCTGAAAGCTTACAGTTCAAAAAAAAAAAATTAAAAACCTCTTACTCATATGTTCAGATTTGAGTAGGTCGAAGTTTCTGAACGATACGATAAAATAGAAAAGTAAAACATAAACGAGTTTTTTTAGAGCAACTAAGTCATTACAAACATTTGGAGAAACTTAGAGAGATAGTGTTTAACCAGCAATAATGGAGACTACTCTTTGCTTGTTCTTGTGGTTCCGACAATTCAGTGGGTTCTTGTGGCGTAGGATTCACGACATGGGTTGTCCATGACGGAAGAACAATTTTGGCTTTGAAATTGTGTGCTTTCTGGTATTAGACCTTCAAAAAGGTTGTGGTAGAAGTTCATTTATTAGAACTCCAATTGGTTGCGTCTAACATCAAATGATTGTAAGAAAATTCCATAAACATGGAGGAGTTGAGCCATTGAAGCCATTAGTGGACAAAACCAACATCTTTAATGTTTTGAGCTTTCTAAGTTCATATATAGAATCGGTGGTTGAGCCATCTAATTGGTTTTCAGCAAGGCCTAGACGACGAAGATATGCTCTCAAGCTTTATCGGTATCTTGAATTGGTGTCCCCTTAAATCAACCCCTTGTAACGAAGGAATCGTGAAGAGTTTAGGGATTGGTCCAACGAAATTGTTGTGACCAAGATCTAACTTTTCGAGCTTGAGGCATGAAGATATATTCTCGAAGTCTAAGAGGTCCCTTGAAATGGTTTCTCCTTAAATAAACCTTTCGTAATGAAGGAATCATGAACACGGGTTTAGTAAAAGGCTCGAAAAATGAGTTTTGACTCAAATCAAAATACTCCAAGTTATGGAATTCACTCATGTTAAGTGGAAGCGTGGATTCGAAGTAATTATTAAAGAGGTTGATTATGAACAGCTCCGTTAAATTGGCCAATGAAGCTGGAACTTGACCTACTAACTGATTATACGAAAACACAAGCTTTGTGAGATGAGAAAGGTTTCCTAATATAGAAGTAATCTCTCCATAAAAGGCTGCAATTTGTAAGGGTTAGGTTACGAAGATACTATTTTGAAAAGTCTACTATTATCAAGGTGCAATTTTCCACTTGTTCAGCACTTTCCAAATTTTTTTTTTAATCTGCATAAAGGATAATAAACCGTATTTTTGGAATTTGAATCCAAACTTCTTAATATACAACCATTAATGAATTCTTAATCAAATCAACGGACTAAAGGACTTCCGTTTTGGTGATCAATCAAAGGTATTTTTTTTTTTTGGTTTTAGAAATTCAAAAAAGATAAACAAGAAACTGACAAAAGCGAGAAGATTAAAGAAAACACAAATTTGTGTGTCCAACTGATGCTGTGAGAAATGGGTTCGGATACAATTAATCAGTCATATTTTTCCTTAGCATGTCTACTGTGAAGAATATAACCGTGCAGAGTGTCATGATGTTTCCACAAGAACTTTGTTTGTCAACGTCCAAATTAGCATGTAACTTTATCAACGCTTAAGGACGTGTTCACTCTTCTTGACTTCTCGAACACGGTGTCAGGGACGGTGTGTAGCCGTAGACATAAAAAAAACGATAGCAAGGAACTGAAACTGACAAAGGAATGTATAGATAAAAGATAACGCAAACTTACGAGCCCAAGTATTGCCGTGACTCCGTGAGTAATACTAAACGGTTTCGATAAAGGTACTACTGATGCGTGAAGACAAAAGCGAAACTACCAAAAACTACAAAACTTGTATGTCCAACGCCGTGAGATCTGGTTACAGCTACTCGTCAAGGTCAGCTTCTTTCTAAGTTAGTCCCCATTTGTGCTAAGATTTTTCCACAAAGATTTACTTTCCAAAACTATGAACGCTTACACAAAGTTTAAAAGTCTAGATCTCTTCTTCAGGAAGTAACCCTAAGAAGCTGAAGACTCGGGAGTGATTTGATCTTACAAATACACAGGACTGTCCATAGACTAAAACCCCATGAAGCAAAGGCTTTAGGAGCCAAGTATTACAAAGAAGTTAAAGCATCAATTGCAAATAAATTTCTTAGATGTAGTGGTTTGAGATTTTTTTTATTTGCCCTATGGCAAGGGGTTCGAACCCCTCGTTTTTCCTTTTTTCTCCTTCTTTTTTGGTGTTAGCAATTAAAAAAAATTAATCGTTTGTTTTTAGAGTTTCGGAAAATTTCAGAGAGTTTTTCTAATTCCTAAAATTTAAATTTATTTTTTTAACATCTTTCTATTAACTTGAATCAGAATCCAACATTACATATTACTTTGTTGTTATCCATAAATCAAAATAGCGTATATTAAGATATACATGATTTTCTGAATATCTATCTACAAATCGAAAATGAAAAAGTGAACTAAACAAAAATTAACTCAATTTTGTCTTAAATAAAATAAAAATAACTAATTGTGGTCGAATTTGGAGATATTTTTTC
This sequence comes from Schrenkiella parvula, assembly GCA_000218505.1. Classification (NCBI taxonomy): domain Eukaryota; kingdom Viridiplantae; phylum Streptophyta; class Magnoliopsida; order Brassicales; family Brassicaceae; genus Schrenkiella; species Schrenkiella parvula. The sequence goes on along the minus strand of CM001190.1, from coordinate 13,042,506 downwards.
AATTCAATATATCTTAAAAATAGTTAACCGATTTGAATCATTGTATCAAAACTATAGCTTTAATCAAAATAATAACTTAAATTAGTCAAAATTTTTTTTACTTTTTATATAGATAAAGTACCAAACAAATCAAAAGTTATATTAAAAAAATATTAAATAATTATATTTATACCCGTGTATAATTTTAGGTAAATCATCTAATTGTATGTGAAAATTTTCACTACTCCAACACATAAGTGAAAAAAGTAAAGTACGGCTTATGTCATATATACTGTACGTAAAGCTTAATTGGATTCAAATACTATGAACGGAATGTCTACGACACTACTAAAACCCGACGGGGAAGCAGCTTTTGATATCAGGATTTATATTCATTACCATAATATTAAGATTCTTTGACTTTTTAGACGCGTATTTATGTACTTACTTTGAATAATATGTATTAGGACAAGTACTACAATAGAGACATTTAACAGATATCTCTCTAAACAAATAAAAAGTGAGAAATTACGATAACTTATTTGTTTAATTTTGCTAAATTTAATTGAGACTAGTTTCTAACTTCTGAATCAACATGAAACTCACAAAGAGTATACATGTATTTGAATCCTCGAATATAATTATTTTTGGTATACTTAAAATTGAACTTTATCCAAACTATTATATGGACAGAAGAGTACATCATAGCAACAAAAAAAGACAGGAGAGTACAAATAATTACTTAAAATCTGTTACAATTTGAATCTATAAAAGGATAGATACTATAATTATGAATCATACACTTATAACTGCAACATTTTTGGACTATCTTTTGGCCTTTTCGGTTAGGCTCATAATAATAGTCCTTTTATCCAAGACGTATCATTTGAATAACTTTAATGTATATTGTGAGATTAATATATAAACTTGTTAAACCATATATGTCAATATTAAGACAAGTATTGTAAATTTCAAAATAATAAAAGCAACATGATATTTATTTTAGGTAAGGCATGTATTGTAAATTTCAAAATAGTTACTTGACTTAAAAAAAATATGTTTTCTATTAAACAAATGAAAAAATATATATATAATCGCAACTGTAGATAAAACAACTAAGCTGATTTGTGTCCAGAAAGATATGTATTGACAGGTAAAAAAGAATGATAGATATGTTGAAAACGTTAACATAATAGTTTATTCACTAATTATATTGGTACGTACAAAGATTAGTATGTCGAATATATAATTATATTGTTCATTGACAAAATTTAACTATATTAAACGAAAAAATTGATATTGGATAATCTGTATCCAGTAAGATAATATGCATATATAACTGCGTCAAGACATTTACGCAAGTGAACAAATGTATTAAAACAACAAGAATCAAATGGAAGAAGCAAGCATATGGAGATGTCATGATATCGACATAATTAGAGGTTGACTTCACTTCTTTAACCTTCATGCCAGTTATTTAGCTTAGGTAGATTTTATGTCGACATTCTACGCCACTTTTAAAAAAGGAAGAAAGAAATATTCTTTCTCTTTATCGTTTTATTCATCTTTGGACCCATTTTCAATTATCTTAATACTACTGGAAAAATAAATAGTCTTGGAAATGAGGCTACTCGTTGCGACGTGTCTAATGTAATAAAAAGAAAAAACCAATCCGTAAAGAAAAACGATATATTTGTTTTTCTCCATAATAGTTGCTCTCCACTATACGTGTACAACGCCCTCAATTTTCTTCATCCGAAGTATTTTTGTTGAAAAAAAAAACATTTTCAATAAGTTTTAGTTGATTCATTTTCAAAAAAAACATGGTTTTGGTTTGTCTTTGGTTTCGAATTCAAAAGGTATGAAACTAAATGGCTATAAATAAAATTTGATTTGGTTTGGTTTTGTTTTTCCTCAGAATCGAGATATCAAATTGAGAAAACAAGAGAGAAAGTTTTATAGAAAAATATACGGTCCAAGAGATTTAAACCATACATATACGTCTACCTTGAACATGCATCAGCCGATGTAACGTACTCGGAACTTGGTAAGTAAACTAGATGTATCATTTTTTATTCACTGCACAATTAACAAAATGGGGATAAAGTTCTTGACTAATATAGTAATATATGATCTTCGCTTAGGCGCACTTATGGAACGCTTAGGAAAATAATTTTATGGATTGAATGAAGTTTGCTTGAAGATATTAGGGTTAGGATTTTAGGTGAGTTTTATCAATAGGTTTGAGGGTCAGATGGATTCGGGTAACAGTCAGAAGCCAGAATCGCAAGTTGAAGGACCAAACCATGAAACTTTCGTGCAAATAGGAGTTTAGAAGCATGCACATATGTATTCCAGTGGTAGACAAATTATGAAAATGCTTTAAAGAGCTCTATCTCGGATTCAAATTTGCATATAAACAAAAATTACATTTGTGTAAGAAGTCTGGTTATGGATTTAATGGTCCATACAGTTTATCTAGGTAATCTGGTAATAGATGATTCGGCTATTTTTGGCATTAGTTGGAAGACATTTTAAATCCAGGACAGACAGTGTGGTGGTCCGTTGGATCTCATGGATCTCATGTCCATTGAACCGAGCTCGTGAACTCATGGTGTCTGTTGTACTGTTGAATCGGAAAGAAGTCCACACTGTATCATCTCCATACGTTTTTATAGGGATCAATTAGATCAGCAGATTAGATATATATAAAAAAAAATTTAGAAATGAATTTTCTTTTATTTAAATAATTAGAGTTGTATAACACTAATTAAGTGATATGTATATATAAACCTCCTCAAATGATTATTAGTGAATAAAAAATTCGGTTGGGTGCTTTTCAAATCATAAAATCTTGTGTTGGTTGAGATTTTCACACATACAAGGATAACTACAAACACTTGAACACATATCAGAATAATAAACATAATGTATCATTTTCTATATGTATGCGTGGAACACCCAAGTTTTTTTTTGTTGCTAAAACAAAAAACATTCTTCTCAACTACATGAATTATATGTCACCACATAATCACACATCTAGATTAAATTAATATATTTCGAACTATACGAACTACGTAATTTGCTTGACAACATGTCTCAACTAATAAAAGTTATGTAATTAACATAATAACCATCTTTTTTTGTTGCCGGAATAGTGTACTAGATAATAAATTTGGTATCGTTTAATTAAAATTCCGTTAATCCATTAAAACATCTGATTCGACCTGCCTAAAATCTAGCCGACATCAAACTTTTTCGTGTCATCCAAAACAACAACACCAACTACAAGTAGGTTTAGGAGGGTTCTAAGTCTTTTAATGGGTTAATGGTTATGATATTAATTACATGATTTGTTTAGTTGATATATGTTGTCAGACCAATTATATACTTAGTGTAGTTTGAAATAAATTAATTTAGTTTAGATGTGTGATCATATGTGATAGCGTATAATTCCTGTTGATATGAATCATTTTTCCAAAAAAAAAACAAAGTTGATGATACGTTTTAAAAATGAAATATATTTTTAAATTTAATTATTATTTAATGTAATTCATTTAAATTTTATTTTACACATGATCTAATTTTAACAGTCCACTTGAATGTGGAAGGTAAATTTTCCAAGTTTCTTCTCATAAATCATAAGTCGTGACTATTGCTTGTATTCTTTTCTTTTGTCGAGAAATCATATTGATTTTTTCTCAATTTAATATATAAAAACAAGTTTTGAATCAGTAAAATCGTTATAAATTAATACTCTTATAGCTTTCTAAAATTTATTCATGTATAAAATTATCAATTAATCGGTAAATTAATATATTTTAATTTACCGAGAAACAATGTTTATATATAGTTTTCAGAAATAAATTTATTTGTGAAAATGACTTGCATAACTTAAAATTATAATTTATGTTCTTGATGATTGCAATAAAATACATTTTTATGGGCATATTATACATATTCATAAGTCAAAAGAATTATGATTTTAATATTCTTGTAATGTTAATGTTGACAATAAATGTGAAAACGATGCAACGATAAATTTGGAGACAGTCACACATAAAAACTATATTTTCAAGTGGAGAGTTCTTTATAAGTTTTGGATGCGAGATTAAGAAGATAACACTAAGAGTTATTGGTATTATAAGTAAACACTGAGATGTGTGTCGATAAAATTTAACTTTTAAATAAAATATATTATTAGAGTCATATTTTAGTTATATATAAAAATTTATATAATTATGAATTTATGATATTATTGGTACCATACATTTACATATGAATTATTTGTTTTTAAAAGTATTTTCCTATGAATTTTGTTATTTTTTACATTGACTCGATTTTGGACCAGTAATTTTTATTATTTTATCTATTTATTAATTTATCAAATATTAAATTATAAAAATTTTATTTTTGTTTTTGTTTTACAGGTATTGAATTACGAATAATATATTTTATTAATTTACGTGAAAAGTATTAAAACGATATATAAAATATAAAATAGAGTGAATAGAAACTATTGAATTTGAATAAAGAAAAACATTTTAACAACAGATTCGTGAAGAGTAAAAGAGTTTGGGGACGAGATACAAAATCTTAAATTCAATATTTTTTGTTTCGTTGCATTATATCATGTCTTGCCGTCTTGGTAATGAATGACCAATCATTAGCTCATATCTTGGTAATGAATGACTAAACAAAAGATATTATTAATAGTACAAATTCATATGATATATACGTATATATACACACATACAGATACTTTCACTTCCTTACCCAATTCTTTTTTTCATTTCATCATCAAGAATCCAAACAAAAAAAAAATCTTCCTTATAGACATAACTATAAAAATGATGAAGAATATGAAACTCTTACTCTTCTTCTTCTCCATCTCCGTCCTCCTGATAGCCATCGCGCAGGCCGGCGGGGGCCATGAGGGCCATTCGCATTCCGGGAAACCGGTATGCGAATGCTCACACGACCACGATCACGACGACAAAGCCGGAGCTCAGATATACAAGATTGCCGCCATTCCTACCGTTCTTGTCGCCAGTCTAATCGGAGTCCTTTTCCCTCTCTTAGGGAAATTCTTCCATGCTTTGCGTCCCGAAACATATTTCTTCTTCCTCACGAAATCTTTCGCTGCCGGAATTATCCTCGCGACCGGGTTTATGCACGTCTTGCCTGAGGCTTACAGGATGCTTAACTCGCCGTGTCTGACCTCGGAAGCATGGGATTTTCCGTTCACTGGTTTCCTTGCGATGGTGGCTGCGATCTTGACGCTATCCATCGATACATTTGCCACTGCGAGTTTCCATAGATCGCATTCGAAATCCAAAGCGTTGCACCCAAACAGTGATGCTGAATCTGCTGAGGCCCAGGTCGTCGACACCGAGAGGGTCCAGATTCTCCGCACTAGACTTATTGTACAGGTTTGTTAATTAACCTCCGCGTTAGCGTTTGCGTTTTCTATATTATAACGTTTAGAATTTTTTCGGTGGCAAAAGAAATGAATTGATAGAGGAATATGAATGTGGAATTCCATTTTCTATTTTTAGTGATTATAATGCTAGAAACGCAAAACGTTAAAATTTTAAGGATTTTTTTTATATCAGAAAATAACAAAAAATTATGGAAAGAATTTCAAAAATACAACTTTCATCATATCATTTTTCAAAAATATCATTACTTGTTATCTATTTTCAAAAATATTATTTTATAAATATTTATAAAATTTAAATTTATAAGAGATTATAAAACAGATTTATAAGATTAATAATTATGTTATAAACTTAATAAAATCTTACAATATTTCTTATAAAAATTTATACAATATATTTTATAAATATTTATAAACATGTTTTTATAAACTCTTATAAATTCAAAATTTGTGACACTTATAAAAAGTTGTTTGTTTGACAATGAACACGTGGTAATTTTAAAAAGTGGTATTTATTAAAATTTTTTGAAATGAGTATGTTAACAGATAAATGTGAAAACAAACCTAAATGAACAAAAAGAAACAAACGCATACATGTGTTCTAAACCAAAAATTCAATGCATGCAGAGATAAATGTTTTTCAACTTGAAAGTACTTTGTTGAAGATAAACAAAAAAAAACTACAAGTTCATGTATTTCTGAGAGTTTATTTGTTGTCGATGCAGATTACTTAAATTCTGACCATATGAGATTTGATTTTCTAGAAAAATCGTCACATATTATTGATAAATGCTGATATTCCAAATAAAAACTTTTTTTATATATAGTTAGCTTTTAACATATCATATTTAGAGTTTAACCCCCAACAAAAAATGTTTAAGTTCATTATTTGGAATGCATTGGAATCCTAAAACAAGATCACATTGTGTAATTTTCATGGGTCCGAAATTTGAAATCTACTGTACAGTTTGCCGTTATCTCATAATTGATATTTTTGTGCTTTTTTAACAAACAAAAAAAACTCTAAACAGGTATTGGAGTTGGGAATAATAGTACATTCAGTGGTCATAGGAATATCACTTGGAACTTCACAGAGTCCAGAAGCTGCAAAAGCTCTCTTCATTGCCTTAATTGTTCATCAGGGCTTCGAAGGTCTTGGCCTTGGTGGTTGTATTGCTCAGGTACTTATATTTTTTCTTCTATTTATTTCTTTGTTTCATTATTTAAACTCTATAAATTCGATATATATATGACGAAACGAAACATTTCTCTGTCGGACTTATCTCTCATTGTATATTATTAAAGAGTAACGTTATTGCATAGTCGTCACACTATATATATAACGAAATATTTCTCTGTCGACTTATCTCTCCTTTTATATTATTAAGAGTTATGTTATTGCATAGTGTCACACACGTTAAGTTTGACTTCTATCATCTTGTACGGTTCCAAAATTGACTTTTATTTCATTTTTTGAAAAACAAATATTCTTTGGTTATAGGTATGTAAAATAAGTAGTCAAATACCAAAACTCTTCAAATAATTTTTAAAAGGTATACACGAACGAAGTTTTCTATATATCAACTAGGTTAAAATAACCGTAGTACATGCGGATTTTCATTTTTTTCTTTCTTGTTATCTTATTGCTTAATTTTTTTAGTGTATCCGATATTATTATTATAAGTTCATTAAAAGCAATTATGTAGAAAAAAAAACTGTTTGTGATATACAATCAAAATTTGTGATTCCTTAACATATGTGATAGTATGTTGAATCACATTCCCTTATTTATTAAATAGATTTAAAACATTAGTTTAAAATAGCAGAAAAAATAACTACATTCGGTTTTTTGGTTTACTTGTTGCAGGGAAAATTCAAGTGTTGGTCACTAACACTGTTGACAACATTCTTCGCAATAACGACTCCATTAGGTATTGTTGTGGGGATGCTAATATCAAATTCGTACGATGAGTCTTCTCCAACGGCTCTGATCGTTCAAGGAGTGTTGAACGCTGCGTCCGCAGGTATTCTCATCTACATGTCTTTGGTCGACCTTCTTGCAGCAGATTTCATGCACCCAAAGATGCAATCAAGTACTTTCCTTCAGATCATATCTCTTGTTGCTGTCTTTATTGGTGCTGGTCTCATGTCTGGAATGACCCAATGGGCTTAAATGATTCAATGGAATCTAAAACTTTTCAGTTTTTTTTTATTTCATTTTTTTGTTCTTGCACTCGAATTATTTGCATTGGAATGACCCTTTTGTTCTTATTCTCTCTTTTCAATTTTTTTTTGAGATCTCTGTTTTTTTTTCTGGCACACTTCATGTATTCATGTGCAAAACTATCTCACTTGTGTATAATTGATCCCTGTCCCAGAAAAATAACGAGCCTTGATTTGTTGCTTGTGTGATTTGTAATAATATTATATATATTTGTGTGTTATATAACATATACATATACTATATCTATCTCGAAATATATTTACTCCTACGTTGAGATTACGTTCTAAAGCATCGTTAGAAATTAATCTACAAAAAGTTGGGTATAGTGACCCTGGATTATCAAAGCTATTTCAAGGTCCTGTGTAAGAATAAACCAAAATTGTGTATTATCTACATCATTATTATTAATGAAAATGAAGATGAAAATGAACATTTCTGTAATATTTTTTTTTGCCGTAAAAATTTGGAAAATAGTTTAAAAATGCAAAAATCTCAAAAATTAAATACAAAGTTTTTTTAATGAATTTTGAAAATGAGATTTTCTCAAAAAACAAATAAATAACTAATATTTTTTTTTACACTAGAAATAACTATTTCTGAAACATGTATTATGAAAACATTTATGCAAATATCAAGTGGTTTAATTAAGTAGCTAACCGGAAAAATATGAATTGAGTTAAAAAACTGATTTTCCCAGTTCCAATTTCCTTTTTTCTGGTCAGATCCGGTTCCCATTTTTTATCTTCCATCTTTTTTCTAAGAAACTACTATGTTTTAGAGCATTTATATTGGAAATATTTAAAAAGAGGTTTCATGATTAAAATAAAAAAGAATAAAAAAAAGTGTGTGAGAAGGGATTCTCAAATGAGAGATTTTTTCAAAGATTTTGACAAATTCATGAGAACCCCATAAAATACTTGTCAATTATAGATTGGTTTATTTTAAAAAAAAAGGAAAATTCAATTATAAAATTAAATTTTATTCGAATATTAATTTGTTTTGTTTGAGAAATTTTTTGGGGTTATCATGGATGGATTGAGATGTTCTTAGATCCTCACATAAATAAGACCCATGAAATAATCTATTGGGCTTTTCTCGACCCATGTGTAATCTCTTTAGTTCTTCCGTTTTCAATCTCAAGAAGATAGGAGTGTGGAGTGGATGAACAATGTCTGCGACAACAACACTATCTCTCTCTCTTCCCAATTTCAGACCAAGATTCCAAAATCCAGCTAAAACCCACCACTTATCTCCACTCTCTTGGTCTGTTTCACGGAGAAAGTTCTTGTCTTCTGACAGACAACAAGCTCCCAGGGCTCTTCTTCTTCACGGGGAGAAAACCCAACTATGGAGATTCTCTGCAACTCCAGAAGAAATTTCCCAGGAGATCGTTTCTTCTGATTCTTCATCTTCGGAAGCTATTGTCTCTGCTGGTGATCAAGATGGTGTTGCTTTGATTATACAAGTGCTTCTCATTGTCGCTTTTCTTGCTCTCACTGTTCTCACCATTGGTGTAAGTTTTATCTACAAACCAAAATCTTATCCTAAACCTGTAAACAATCTATCTTACAAAGTTACATACAATGTTGTTCTGATTATCTGGTTTAGACATTACTAGAAAACCGAACCAAACCTGAAACTCGGTTTGCAAGCCTCTCTTAACCGGTTTTTTTAAGATTCTGACTGTATGATTATGTTGACAGGTTGTTTACATCGGAGTGACCGAATTTCTGGGGAAGAGGGAGAGAGAGAAGTTTGAGAAAGAAGAGGCAGCAAAGAGGTCTAAGAAAAGTGGGAAGAAGAAAGCAACGAGAGCCAAAGCTAGACCAAGAGGTTTCGGTCAGAAGATTGAAGAAGACGACATTGATCTTGATCTTGAATGATTTTGTTCCTTTGTTAGAGAGACAAGATCGATTTATATTTTGTACTGCTCTGCGAGCAAACATATCAACTATTTCTTGCGTAGCAAGCATGTGGACCAATATAAACAAAACAAGACTGCAAATTCCAGAAACGAAAAGAGTGCCTCGCGAAATAGGAAATAAGGGTTTGATGAAACAAATTACATAGATAGAAAAAAAGAAAAAAAAACTAAACTGGGATTGTCCTAAGAGCATCAACATTTCTCTCTTCTACACATTGGCAGTAACAGCCATTCTCGGTGTGTGAAGGAAACCCTAAATTCCTCACCATTTCACAACCCATCTTTACACCATTCTCAGCCTTTTCTCTCTCTCACTCACTCATCAGCCTAAGGAGGGATGCTTGGTTCTATGTATAGAAAAGCTGTAAGAAACTACACAATTTTACAGATTTTTGCAGAGAAAACAGAGCTCTCTCTTTCACAATTTCCCGCAAGATTATTTCCGGTTTAGATCTTACCTAATTCTCCAAAACGCAATGGCAGACCCATACACCCTAGTTACGCTGTACAACACTTGCGGCCTTACGCCATCTGAGGCTGATTTATGGACTGCAAACCCATTCTCCTCTCTGGATATAAGACAAAAACCAGTTAAGAGACAGTGAAATGCCACAGAAATGATTATATTGTCTCGAAGGCATAAATGAAGAAATGCTTAGAGTGTCTCTCTCTCTCAAATACTCATCGAAGGAGTAAAGAAAGACGGCAGTTAGTAGCACATAAAGGCTTACACTTTGGACCCATAAAAGAGAAGGAGCATGTACATACCTCCAGCAGCAACGAGTTTTTCAACACGGGCAACAATATGCTTTCCATAAGTGTACTTTTTTAACGCATTAAGATGCACTTTAATACGAGTAAGAATCAGCTCACGACGTTGGTCATCGCATGTCTCCAGAACCTTTTGCACAACATAGTTTGCAAACTGATCCTTCATCATCGCCTATATACACAAGGGGAAGAAGCATGTTAGTTTCTTTAGTTTCCTTGAAAATCATCTGATAGTACGTGTTTGACAAACCTGAAGAGGCTCATTTTCATCAGTTGTGCCCAGCATCTCATTCACGAGCAACTCCCGTTCCTCTGGACCTCCAAACGTCAAACATTTCTCAACAACGTTCGATGCAAACTTCTGCTGACTCATCTGAACAATCTTCCCCGCTAATTCCTTGATTATCACAGTACGCTCATCAGGTTTTCCATGCTCCAGCACATGCTGTCCACAAAAAAGTACCAGTTTTGAGCATACAATACAAAATCACCAGTTGCAGATAAGTCATTACTTTTTACAAACCTGAATAACATAGTTTCCATACTGATCTTGGGCCAACATACTAACAGTGGACAGGATTTCTTCCATAACCTTACTCTGTGTATCCGGGTCATGGCAGTGTTCCAATACCCTCTGCAAATGGAGACGAGAAAGCGGTTTTTACAAAGAAGCATAAGATCAAGAAAACAGTGATATGATTTATTACTGAGAGCAAGAACCTGAATAACACGGCACCCGTATGGGTGAGTGGAGAGGGTCACAACTTGACCGAAGAAAGTCGAAATAATAAATTCAATGTTGTCTTCAGGCACACATTCGATACACTTCTGAACCACATGGTTCCCGTTCTGATCACGTACGCATCGCATCACATGTCCATCAAGTTCTTTCACCATCTTAATTTTCTGGTCTAGATCAACCACTTCAATTGCCTAAAAAGGTTTAAAAGCAAACTAATAAATAATGATTTTTTCTTCAGAATGAAAGATAAGAGTTATAGAGAAACAGTAAAACAGGTGAGAATTAGACTTCACCTTCTGGATAACACGACAACCATACATTTGTAGGCTAAGAGGCAAAACGTTGTTAAAGAGCTTTTCTGCTAATTCTCTCCTCTGTGGCGGAAGTCCATGCTCAAAGAACTGTAGGAAGATCAGGCATATTCATAAATCTCTCATGTAAAAATGCCTAAAACTTCAAAAAAAAAAGAGAAGGGATTAAATCTACCTTTTGAATCACATAGTTTCCAAACACGTCAGTCATCAGGGCAAGAGCTTGGGGCATGATCTCCTCATAGACCATGTTTTTCTCATCAGTTGTTGCTGTCTCGAGTTTCTGCTGAATAAACCGGCTCCCATATTGATCCGCACTGGTCAGCCATTTCAGAATACGCGTAAGCTAGGGACAAATAGCACACATAAATAAAGGTAAAGACTTTCGAGGAATACCTGAACTCTACAACATGGCTAGCTATTTCAGAAAGTTCAAATCCTCTTGTTTTGTTACTTTTGAACTCTTCAAGCAATGAAGAACCAAAGCCTCCATCCAAGCTAGCATCCATATGCCAAGAATCCATTACCCCTCCTGAATAGTTTCTCGTTGCAGAAGGATATCGCATATTAACTTCACCTCGTCTCATAGGGCTACAAGGTGCCACAAGAGAATTTTGCATAGCATGATGAGGCAATGGGCTTCCAGGATATGACATATTAGACCCAAATGTTGGGCTCCCATAATAGCTATGGCTGTTAGGGCTCCCGGATTTGTAAGGGACCCCATACGGTGATTTCTGAGCTCCAAGATAAGCCCTCTGGAGTTCAAGCATATTCATGTATGAATTACCCATAAAGCCCCTGTCCAGTGAAGGGTCATTAAGAAGATCAAGCGAATCAGCATACTGATGATACATTGGGTCGGCAAGATGTGACTGAAGACCAGTACCTCCTCCCATCATTTGATTACTGATCCAGCCACGATTATGTGATTCAGACAGGTTTTGACCAGAAGATGCAAAACCTCTCCCATGAAGTCTAGAGTCCATTCCAGAAAATCCCAAAGCAGATGCCACAGAAACATCATCATACATTGGAGAATAATTACTAGTCCCAAGTTGGCTAGCCATCATAGAAGCTACAGCCGGATTTAGTGCGTAGTTGTTCAGACAATAGTTTGGGCTATCAAGGTGCTGACGCTGGTACGGCCCAGGTAGTCCACCTCCACCGTTATAGGCTGAACCTTGTGACCCTCTCAATTGCGGATTCCTCCAAGAACCAGTTGCCTTATGGGCTTGATCAGATTTGTTTGGGAATCCATGTTGATTAACTTCGTTATGTCCACCTTGCAGTCCAAACATATAGTTCCTGACCTTTTCGACATCCTGCTCAGCCTGACCCCGTTCATCTAACCCACCACTGCCTGACAGGTTCATGCCAGATAAAGCAGCGGCAAGCTCAGAAGACTCATTGATACCAGATGTAACACCGTTGAACGGGCTCTGATTACTTGCGCTCCTCTTGTCATTTGAACTCACTCTTCCACTACCAATGGGAGTAAGGCAGGGACTAGGCACCCTAGCAACGGCCTGTGGATCTGGAGTTCCATTCCTAGACAATGATGAACCTAGAACAGCTGCATAGCTGAATGGAGACGGCGCACCGACGCCTTGGGATGCAGATGGAGACTGATTATTTGTCGAGTTGACATTTTCATCAAAGGCAGTACGACTTGCAGGACGTGAAGGCTGCTGTGCGACAGGATTTCCATGCCCCAGGTCAGCCTGCACAGAATCAATCCATTAAGTTTACATAAAACAAAGATATTCATGAGAAAAATACACAGCACATAACGAGACAATTATGTAGAATCAGCATGAGATCAGAGTTTATCCTCAAGTAAAGTTGCTTTCACGGATTATAGTCTCCTGACTTCCAAAGAAGAGTATCACAATAACCCAAAGACATGCTTGCATAAGGGTAAAAAAAACTATCAGACAGAATAAATGAAGCGTAATGATGAGAAGAGATTTCACCAACCTGAAAGATATCAGCAAAACTCTTTTGTTTGCCTCCAAGATCCAAACCAATAAGTCCATTAGCATCCCACTCGGAAGAAGAAGCATTAGTTTTCTCAGGCTCAAACTCGTGCTGCTGCTTCATCTGCTCAAAACCAGGCGGCATAGAGAACAAAGATCGACTATCATTCACTTTTCGCCTATCTCCGATACCGCCTAACACGGTGCTACTCCCTTTAAGCCTCTGAGCAACCCTCAAATCCTCCCTAGACATCAAAGGCGGAGGCAACCTCGGATTCAACTTCATCTTAGCATAGTAATACGACAAATAAGCTGGATCTTTCCTAAACTCCTCATCGTCAAAACCAAACCCATTTCCCTTGTTGGCTCCAGCAAACTCCAGAAAAGGACCCCCACCTCCGCCACTAAAAATCCCTCCGGCAGCACTAACGGAGCCGTCCACAGTTGGCGGAGCAGAGCCGCTTCTGTACAAGTTAAGCTCTCTCTCGATCTCATCAGCTTCTTCTTGCCGTCGCTGCTCGCCGAGCAATACTCCAATCTCCTTCTCGTAATCATCCCCAAAAGATGAATCTTCGTTACCTCTAAGCATCGGCCTTCTTCCCAGTTCCGGAATCATTATCACCTAACAACAAAAACCCCCAAAATCAATTACGAAATTATGGTCAGACGCTAAACTCACAAATAATCCTAAAGATCAGACCTTTATACCTCAATATATACAATCACCCAAAATTCTCTATTAGATACTAACCCAAAGATCAAAACTTTAGACGGCACTCAAATCAATTCTCAGGAGATTCTATCGATGATTGATTTTCCATGTTACTGTTGTTTGAAGTTAGAAAAAGAAAACCCTAACAATGACAAGATGAAAGAGATAGCAAAATTGAGCTAACGGGGAAAATAGCTTTTATACTGTTGACTGAATTATCCGACGGCGATGCAAGAACCTTAGGGTTTTTATGCCATTTAAGTATGGAAATTAAAGAAAATAAATTTACTGCGAAATTATTATTAGGGTTGGTTTGACCTAGCGATTGCCTAACGAAATGAAAAAAGCATTTATTTATTAAAGAAAAAAAAGACAAAAGATAACTACGAATCTTACGTTCCTCGTTTAAGCCGTTTTGCGATCTTTGTTTTGTTCTTCTGTTTCTGTTTGGGTTTTAGGAGCTTTGTTTTACAAAGTACACTTAAGACCTTCAGGAATTTAGATTTTTAAAACACCTTATATTCTGCAACTTCAATTTTTTTATAACAAGTAACAAAAGCTTCGAAAACTTTCTAAGAATATCACAGAGTTTAGAGTTAGGAAAAGATTCTAAAAAGTTAGAAAATGTTCTTATATTTGAATAGGATAGGACTCATTCCTTTATTTTTTTACAAACTGTTTCTGAACACAGAATTTGTGTTGTTTTCTAATTCTAGGATTTTGTGGTAATTATGAAAAATAATATTATAAAAATATAATATTTTTGATAATTTTCTTTTACAGTATTTCATTTTAATAATATAGTTTTGAAAACAATGCAAAAATTTGTTGTCGTTTAATTAAAATTAGTTATACAAAATCATTCATAATTTAAAATAGGAAACAACGATCTTTGTTATATGCAATTATTATTTCTTGTTATACACGGATAAAAATTCCCGCGTTAAATATGAAAAGATTTAAAAAGTAGGTTTAACCGTTTAAAACCTTCCAAATCAATAAAAGGGTTAAACGATTTTAAAATATAGCGCGTAAAAAGACTTTCTAAATCAAATTATATATAATTCAAGAACCTATCACAAATAATGATTAGTTTATTTTTTTCACTTTTGAGCTTTAATTCTTGTTCCACTTTTTTATGGTTAGAATTTCTTTCTATTTTCTTGTTACTGCTAGATATTTGAGCTATTTAATTTCATCTAAATTTGTTCTTCTTTCACACAATTTAACTAAGTAACAACTAAAAAACATAAGTTTTATATTTTATACTTAATTTTTGAGTTTTTTTTATTTGGTGTCTCCTTAGAGAATAGTCTTGCGAGTGTCATTTTTTTTGGGTTCGAAAAGTATATATCATTAACATAAAATGTTGAGATATTACAGAAAATAACACTTAATAAAAAGTAATTTTGACAAAAAAAAAGCAAAGATTAGAGTAGTTTCCAATGGGTTTTGTGACACTTATCGAATCAATAACAGTATTAGCTTACGCCAATGCTTTCGATGTCTCCATCCTGAGATAGTATTGCGGATCTCTTGATGGTTATACAAGAGATTATTTCTCTGCCTCCAAACATGGTAAACAATAGCTTAGGCAGCCATAAGTCTGAGAAGAGTTGGAGCTTGTGGTGTGTTTTGCCTAATTCCGTAGAGGAGCTCGGCCTACGAACACACCAAACTGATGCTTAGGCGTAAGCCTCATGAAGACATGTGTCCAAATGAAGATTGAAAACTCACAGGATATAACTAAATGATCTCTAGTTTCCTCAGTAGCTGAGCATAAGCAGCAGTCCGAGCAATTTATGGCTCCTCACGAGGCAAGTCTTTGGCGAGTAGGCAATCTATTAAAATGGCATACCCACATGTTGAAGGTCTCCTTAGGTACATCACATTTAAACCATATTGATGTACATCACAGCGAACATCATTACATAAGTCAGAAACTTTAGCACCCAAAACGATGCGAATAGAGCTGGGTCCATCATTACCAAAGTGCTTGATAAGAGGACCAACTGGCGTCGATGAGTCATGCCAGAAGGAAGTAATCCTCCCATTACCTACATTTTGAGCAATATTTCCACCAAATGTCTTAGTTGGAAGAGAATCCTCCACGTCCAAGGATCGATAGGCGAAATGGAAGAATCCTCCACGTCCAATTTGACCATTTAAATGCAACAGAGAAAAAGGGAGTTGTGATACATTCACCTAATTCTAAAGAAAATGGACGATGAACCATGAATTATATCAATTAAAAAGAAAAAATCAGAAATAATATGTCAAAATCTTATAACCATATGATAAAAAGTGTTAAACATGATGATTTTCCGAAAATGAAAATTTACTGGGGTCCTCTCTCTTATCTCATCTTCATCTTTTTGAAAACGAAACATCTTCTAATTCAGTTTAATCGGAGTTTTTTTTTCTGTTCATGAGAAGTTTGTTTCCGTTTATCGAAAGTTTATGTTCTAGTTTTGTCTTTTTTACTGTTTTATCAGTTTTCTTTGTTTCTTTTCTTTTTCTTCTTCTTTGTTATTTTGAAAATCTCTTAAGTTCTTTTGCGGTCTTCTCTTCTTTACCAGATTATACTTGATTTATCATCTGTAAAAGAGTAAAACTTTGTTTTCCAATGGATTAGATTGTCTTTAAGCAAACTTTCATTTGTGGATGAACGATTGAGAAAATGAATTATCTTTGGAGCAATTTAAGTGGAGCTAGAGCTTTCTCTTGAAAATGTGGTAACATTCTGGTGGGGAATTGGAAGATCTGTGCTCGAACATATGTGAAAATGAAGGAAGGAGTTGCAAAAGTACTTTCTTTACCATCAGATCTGGTAGTCGTCTTCGTCTTAAACTTAGCAGCGGTGGAGACGATTGATAATGTTGATGGAGAAGCCAAGAACACGAGACGTATCCGAGATCATCTAATTTTGTGATACCATACTTGTGTTGTATTACTGTATTTTCTTGTATCACATTTGAAATAAAATGTATTTTATGAGCTTTGATAATATAAATGGATTGACAAAAAAAGAAGAAGGCAAAATCATGATTTCCCGAAAATGGCAACAACGTGATTTAAATAAAACTTTGAGGGTAACAATGGAAAGTTAAAAATTCGATGAGTTCTCTACTTCTAGGGCTCGTAAAATCTCTTCAAAATCTTGTGGAAGCCCTTGTACATCTTCAAAGTCTGCATCGCCCTGAAGCTTCGATCTTCCTCCTTGAACCCCGTAAGTTCCTAGGGAAGAAGAGGATTGCTTCCAAAAACCCTAAAAGATGTCTGGTGGGTTTTTCCGGGTGAGTTTGTTGATCATTTTCTTTATTGAATACTGCGACTGATGTATCGTCTTTTAGATCCAGATCGATGCAATTCAAGTTTCGCGAGCCCTTGCGCTTATGTTTTCGATACGCTCTGATTCCTCGTTGTTTCGAGTTTCAGGGTACTTCCGCCGAGCAGGATACTCGGTTTTCTAACAAGCAAGCGAAATTGATGAAAAGCCAGAAATTCGCTCCGGAGCTGGAGAATCTGGTCAGTTCCTCTTTGTGTACTCTTCGTGAATTCTGATTCGAATTGGTCATCTATTTGAGTCTAACCTCGTAGGTTATTTTAATTTGAAGTACTTAGCTGAGATTCAATTATTTTATTGGGGAGGGCTTGATTGTGTAACTTTTGTACCAGTTGTGCGGAAAAGTTGACATTCTCTGATTGGTTTGGTGTCAGGTTGATGTGACCAAAGTGAAAATGGATGTTATGAAGCCCTGGATTGCAACTAGAGTCACTGAGCTTCTTGGTTTTGAAGATGAAGTGCTGATCAACTTTATATTCGGTCTGCTTGATGGGAAGGTAGTGAACGGTAAGGAGATTCAGATATCAATAACTGGATTCATGGAGAAAAATACTGGCAAGTTCATGAAAGAGCTCTGGACACTCCTTCTAAGCGCACAGAATAATTCAAGCGGTGTTCCACAGCAGTTTTTAGATGCTAAAATAGCTGAAACGAAGAAGAATCAGGTATAGTTGGGAAGTCATGTTGAAGTTAAAGTTCATGATGAATGACTTTTCTTTTTCCTGTCCTCTCATGATTATTTTCCTTTTGTGGCAGGAAGAAGCAATAGAAAAAGCAGATAAGTTTGCAAATGAAATAGGGAGGAGGAAGGAGAGAGAAGATAGGAACCATGAGCATGACCTATTGAGGAAAATTGTAAGACTAACTTATTCATGCTAGAGTTTCAGTCTTTACAGATGTTCTTCTGGTTTTAACATTCGCCTGTTCTTTTCATGTTACTCAGATAGCTTCTGCAATTATTAGGGTTCATGTGCTTTACCTCAAACTACTGTAGGACAGCGGCGTTGAACAGAAGGTGACAAATGGCATGGAGACGAAACTTTCAAGAGAGCGTCCAGAGGATGAGAGAAGGGCTGATGAGAAGAATGGAGTAAAAGAAAGGCGAAGGTAGAGTTCTCCAATACTTATTCATCACTGTATGCCCTTGTGTTCTATTTTATGCTGTGTTTTTGGAGTCTGGGAATTTGGCCTATTAATCTTGATTGAGTCGGTTCTTCTGTTGTATGGATTATCTCTATTATCTACTTACTGGCTAGTTTTCTTTATGTTTTTCATCAGTAGCTGTGCTGGCTCTTCTAGCCTTTTAGCATATGTGTGTATTAATTTGTTGCTTTGCAGAAGTTCACGTTCGAGGTCGATCAGCAAATCAAATTCAGGATCGAGAAGTTATTCTGGGTATGTGCTTCCGTGATTAAATTTCATGAATCCAATGAAATTGTAGTCTCTGATTTTCAACTCGTTAGTTATGTATCTATTATTTCCTCTATAAAGTAGTTTTTGCTAATAGCTGATCTACTTGTACAACAGTGAACGGAAATCAAGGAGCTTGTCTCGATCATCAGATGCCTCCATCTCACCCAGAAAGCGGAGACCATCATATTTAAGGCGTAGATCCAGGTCACGCTCCTTGCGCAGATCTCTCTCTCCTCGGCGACGTAGGATACATTCTCCTTATGGAAGCAGGTCGCGATCACCTATTAGACGTCACAGGTCACCATCACCACAAAGGCGTCGCCGTATATCTACACCTGCAAGACGCCGTCAATCACCACCCCCTTCAAGGCGTCGCAGGTCTCCATCGCCTTTTAGGCGGCGCAGGTCACCATCCTCTCCTGCTAGGAGGCGCAGGTCACCGTCCCCTTCTGCTAGGAGACGCAGGACACCATCCCCTCCTGCTAGGAGACGCAGGTCACCATCACCGCCTGCTAGGCGTCACCGGTCCCCATTGCCCTATAGGCGGCGTAGATTACCTTCACCGATAGCTAGGCGGCGCAGGTCTCCATCTCCACTCTATAGGCGTAACAGATCACGGTCAGGGTCACCACTGGCTAAGCGAGAAAGGTCTGACTCACTAGGGAGATCTCCATCACCAGTGGCTAGCCACAAGGCACCTGCCGGTCAAAGATTGCCCTCTCCTCCCGCTGGCCCAAGATTGCCTTCACCTCCCGCTGGGCAAAGGTTGCCTTCACCGCCTCCTAGACGTGCAGGATCACCATCACCAATGAGGCTAGGAAGACCTCGTTCAGTCAATCATCTTGAATCACCATCACCAAGTTCACTGTCCCTTCCTGGTAGGAAAAATGGGTTACCATCTCCACCTGTTAGAAGGCGGAGGTCACTGACACCTGCCAAAGAGCAAGGCTCCGTGTCACCAGCTGGGCGTCCTATGGCAGAATCCCTATCACATGACAAGCAAGGTGGATCTGTGTCACCTCTTAGAGGTCGAGGTAGATCTCCTCCCTCTCGACATCAGAAAGCGCGCTCTCCTGTTTGGCGTAGATCACCAAAACTTCTCAACCGGCAAAGTCGAAGATCTCCATCTGCTTCACGATCACCTAATGACAACCGAAGGAGGCGGTCTCCATCTTGGAGCAGATCTTCTTCTAGGTCGCCCTCACCTCCTGTTCGCCGTAGATCTCCTTCACCAAGTGAAAGAAAACAGCAGAGGGGCAGAAAACCTCTGGGACATCCATCTGAAGAGCAAGATAGGTATACTCTTCGTGACTCCATTGACCTTTTTATATGTGTAAATGCCTATCAACATAAAAGTGCTATAAACTGTTTAAGTTGCATGTAAATTCTTCTTATCAATATTTGTTAACTCTTTGGCCATCTGCCTGCTTTTGCATTGCCTGTAGAGAGAACAGGGATCAAAAATCCAAGCTGTCAAAGAAAACTTCTGTGCAGTCACCTGATTCTGATAATAGGAAACAATTACTGGGGAAGGTGCAAGAAGTTGGGCGTGTTGAACATGCGAAGGAGCAAGAGAGAAAGAGGTGCATTTTGTTTATTTTCCGTTTTGCATATGATAATCTTTTTGACTTTATATTTTATGGTACGTTAAACGTTTGGTTTATTCAACTTCTTAACAGTGAAAAGTCATCAGAGACACGTAACTTTAACAGAATCCACGGTTCACAGATGTCCCCAGTTTCGCATAAGGACTCCGTTAGGGTAGAAAATTCAGAAAGAAAGAGACTGCCTCCTTCAAATAAAGTGAAAGACAGTGAGCAAGTTGAGAAAGAGGATAACAGCGACCTGGATGCAAACCTTTCTTCTGATTCTAAGGAAAGTAGCAGGCATCGAACTAAGGATAAAAAGAGAAGAAAGAATAAAAGGTCTGAGAGGGAAGAAGTATCCTCAGATGATAAGGGCGATTCTGATTCTGACATAGAAGATAGGAAGGAGGCTAAAAGGAGGAGGAAAGAGGAAAAGAAAACAAGAAAGGAGGAGAAGAAACGCAGGCGAGAGGAGAGACGTCGTAAAAGGGAAGAACGTCGTGGTGAGAAGCTGAAACTTAAGAGTCGAGAGCAATCTGATTCTTCAGAGGGTGAAGCTGAGACCCGTCCTAAGAGTAAAAAAGGGGAGGAGTCAGATCCAAAGAGGCTTGAGATTGAGTTGCGAAACAAAGCACTCGAGTCACTGAAAGCAAAGAAGGGCATCAGCCGCTAAATCCTGATCCTGTTATTCAGTATCCAGCGTTATTCGAACATTTTCTTCCTGAAGATACAATGCTTTGCTAGATTTATCTATCTTTTACGTGGTGCTTCTTTCTTACATGTTCCAAACTTTCTTATGTCGTCTGTTTGTTGGTGGCAGCAAAATTGGACAAGTGACAATTACTCTGCTGCTATTCTTGAGTGCAGACTTTATACAGACATTGATGGCTGATCTTCTGGTAATAGTTTCTTGCATAGAGTAGTTTTTATCTATTGTTTGTTTATTGTGATCTTCTGGGAATGTTTCTTTATCTTTGAGTTGGGGTTTGATAGTAGAATGGTCATGCTCAGCCATCTTCTGCAGTTGCTCGTTGTAGTAATCTCGCGTTAACTAAAATGCTAAATGCCATTTTATACTGAAACATGGTTGTCCTCTGGTATTTTGTTTTAGATGAGTATAGTGTGAACTACAGGACTTGGTTAAGAAAGTGGCTGTATTGCGGATTCTCTCATTTGTGCCTGGATTCGGTCAGGTGAAGTACCCGATCTCTTTTCTTGTGCGTCTTAGATTAGCAAAGGCCTGACCTTAAGTTCTTGCATCCACATTCAGATTTTGTAGAACCATATCTTCTATGTTCTGCCTGAGATATGTCGTATCTGTTTCTTATGCAATTACAAATTTCTTCTTTCCCCTTACATAACACAAACGGTTTTATTAGAAACAAATATCTTACAATTTGTAGATTTACATCATTCTTATGCATCTTAGTCCAGTCTTTGTTCACACTACACGCAATACAACCACACTTAGAGACCACCTTATGAGTCGTTCGCAATTTCCTCTTCTAGACTCCGTAAAAAAGGGATTTGTCTTGGGGGAGACTTTCTGCACTGTTGAGATATTGCATCACCTTCTTCATCACGGGCCTGGCTTCTGGAGACCTGTTAGCGCATAGAAGTCCCGTTTTGAGAACCAGTATTAGTTCCTCAGCTACCAGTTCGGCTCTGTTGATTCTTATGTCGCATGTATGTAACAAATTGCCATCCTTGAACCTTTGAAGCACCCAATTCACCACACTAATCTCTTCTGGTGGTTTCGTTGGCTCTATGGCCTTCCTTCCACACACAATCTCCATTAGTAACACACCAAACGCATACACATCTGCCTCACTTGATATCTTTCCCGTCTCAAGTAGTTCTGGTGCCACATGTCCAGTTGTGCTGTGTCTGCTTCCTTGTCCGTAATCTCCTAGTCGGGAGTTAAGCTCTTCGTCTAAGAGTATGTTACTGGCTTTAACGTTTCCGTGTATTAAAGGTCTTTGACCCTCGCCGTGAAGATATAGAAGTCCTGACGCAATCCCCTTGATGATACAGAACCGTTCGGACCAAGTGAGAACCGGTCGGTCATTGCTGAATAAGAACCGGTCTAGGCTTCCATTGGGGACATACTCGTAAACGAGATAGATCTCGTTGCCTTTGCTGCAGTAACCAAGTAGATTAACAAGGTGTTTTTGTCTCATCCTAGAGATCGATGCGATCTCGGCTATTAAGGTCGTCTTTTGTTGCCTTGTCCTGCAAGTAATTCTCTTCACTGCAATAATCTCTGTACGAGTAAGCTGTCCTTTGTAGAAACTTCCAGAGTTTCTCTCCCCTAGGAGTCTAGAGTTGTCGAAACCTCCCGTTGCGCTGGAAATCATCTGGTGGGAGAATTTTCGCGCGCCTCCGGTGAATGATATTTGATTTCTACGGAAAACCCAAACTCCTAAGGAGATCAAGATTATGAGTACAACTGTTGCTGATGCAGCTAAGATTATAATCAGCTTCGTGTTATTCGAATTCTTTTTGACTGAAACTGGAGGATCTTGGGATGGAGAGGATGGTTTCGGCGGGTCTGGAATAGAAGGAAGCTTCGTGATATCAAAGTCTGATGCTTTCCCCTCGATGCTGAAGCTCCAGCCTAGAACAAGATGTGCACTAGTGATAGTTCCGGTGGCTCCAGAGAATCCGATAAAGTTTTCTTTGGCGAAGATCTCAGAAAGATTCAGTTTCCTCGAAAGAAGAGGGAAGTTTGGCTTTGGACGTTCTAGAGGAGCCAATGTGACATTCAGCATCGTCTTTGCCGCATCGTACTCGATCCAGACTCTTATCGGCTTCCCGCTTGCCAGCTTCAGACTTACGTTCTTCGCCTCTCGGTCATCAAAATATGAAGCCGGTGCAGCCTCGATGGAAATCACTCCGTTTAGGTCGATGCCAACGTGGTTATCATCAATATCATTCAACTCAACGGCCTGCACGGTGTCGAATTCAACTGCGAGAATACGGTTTAAGGAGTTTCCATTGTTTGAAGTGTTGAAGAGACCCAGATAATTGCTGGGGACGGCCCCGCTAAAGTCCATAGTGGGTGAAATAACGAAAGCTAAGCCGTGACCTGGTGCACCAGGCCCTTGAGTGATGGCGAAAACGAAACTTGTGGAGAAAGAAACTGATGAATTCGAGGAGTTTAAGAAGGAAATTGGAAAGCCATGAAAAGCTTGACCCATTTGCCTCATCGAAGTGTTCGTCAGCTCCAAGAGACCACTAGGGTGGACATTTGATGAGCCAAACTTGAGAAGATTAGCACCGAGGAAGCCATGGTTTAGAAACTTGGTTTCTCGTTGACTTAAGCCGCAAGAAACTAGGTATAGTAAGAAGATTATTGATAAAGCTATGGATTTGGAGGTAATCGCCATTAATATAGTTTTAAGAGTATGGAGTTACTTATGTGCATTGTTATCTCTTTTATAGGTTTGAGAAAGCTCGACCTTTTCATATTCAAAGTCTTTTGTTTCTACTAAGAAGTTAAGCAAACCGAGTTAAGTATTGACCTTTTACATAAATTGCTAATCACACCATTTTATTAATATTTTTGAAAATTCTATTCGGAGTTTCCTCCAAGTTTATTCATAGATAAAAATAATTATATAGAATAAGCTCAAACTAGAAAGTCAATTTTCAAGACGAAGAATAATAAGACTTGACCATTCAATTATTTGTTTTGTTCCTACTGATAATAAAGTGGTGGTGGTCTTTGATGCAAAAAATAAACATAAACTACAAAGTCAAGAGAATCATCGTGATGCAAATTCTACAAGTAGATATAGTCACATAAAGCTCCATAGATTTATATAAATGGAAAAAAAAATTGGTCTCGTAAGCATAGAGATAAACAATCTCAACTTTCATTAAGAAATATGTGCATTCAACACTCGGTCATTTAGATTTTGTATACCTTTTCTTTAGCAATAAAAATTATTTAGAGTATTATAAAATGAGGAATATGCATCATTTATATTAGATTAGAGGAATAATTTATAATGCTGATTTTTCTGGAAGAGTATGATGAAGATTATCGATTGACAGGAGAATTTTTCATAATCAAAGATTCTAATTTTCCAATTTACAAAATAAAATGATCTTAGAGTTCATTGCTCAGGCTACAATACTACAATAAAATTTAAAATTGAATAGACTTAAAAATCAAAAAGTTACTAGATATTTGATGAATTACATTTTGTCTAAACTAATTATAAAATATGTGGGATGATTGCAAAAAAAACTTGTTGCTTAAACTAAAATTGAATAAATTTAAAACATCAAAAAATTTCTATATATTTGATGAATTACATTTTGGCTAAACTAATCAGAAAATAAAATATTTTGGATGAATTAGAAAAAAGTTAATTTTTAGAAGTTAGAACTAAATTTTCCAAATTTGAATGTCCGGTAGAGAAAGGACAAGAATATTGTAGACATAATAGTATAATACATACTGATTACTCTGGTTTAGTCACAAATAAAGGTAAACACTTTTGAAAATTGGAACAAAAGCTGAGCTCTCTGCATCAATGTGGCTGGACATGGTTTCTCAGATGTACAGAAATCCACCTCAAAACCTTCACTTTCTTGCTTCTTCTTCGTTCCCTAAACCTCAATTATACCTCTCTTTCAAACGCATAACGCTACTACAACCCAAATCCTCAGCTTCCTCCGTCACCGTCCGTTGCGCATCGCGGAGCTCCATTGCCACAACACCCAACAGATGGTCTCTCCATGGAATGTCTGCTCTTGTCACCGGTGGCACTCGCGGGATCGGGTTTGTTTATCTTTCCATATCTATCCAATTTCGACGAATGTGAGCCTATCAAACGCCAATTCTCAGTGTGTGTATGTGTGTGTTACGGTTAGTACAGGCGTGCGATTGTGGAAGAACTGGCCGGTCTTGGAGCAGAGGTTCACACGTGCGCTCGGAACGAGACAGAGCTCGAGAATTGTTTGGGAGACTGGTACCGTTCGGGGTTCCGAGTTGCTGGGTCGGTCTGCGATGTCTCTGATCGAGCTCAACGAGAGAATTTGATGGAGATTGTGTCGTCTGTCTTCCATGGGAGGCTCCATATCCTCGTAAGGTCACATGTCATTATTCCGCGATAGTGCACATAAAGTGTTCGTTGTTATGTCTGTGAGAACAATTCTAAAACATAATTATTTCTTGTCTTGGATTTTCTGTTTTTCCTGATTTTAGGTAAATAACGTTGGCACGAACATCAGGAAACCAATGGTAGAGTTTACGGCTGCAGAATTTTCGACTCTCCTCTCGACGAATTTCGAATCGCTTTTCCATTTATGCCAACTTGCTTATCCGATGCTTAGAGCATCTGAGGCTGGAAGTGTTGTGTCCATCTCTTCTGTTTCTGGTTTTGTCTCGCTTAAGAATATGTCGGTCCAATCTGCAACCAAAGGTATTTAGTTTGTCGTCTAGAATTATGCAGCACTACATATGTTCAGATACTTTAAGGAGCAATCAACCGATAAGACTTTGCTTCGTTTTTTTGTTTCCCTTTGTGTGTTTTAGGAGCAATCAATCAGCTTACGAGAAATTTAGCTTGCGAGTGGGCCAAGGACAATATAAGGATCAATGCTGTTGCCCCGTGGTATATCAAAACATCTATGGTGGAGCAAGTAACTTTCTTTGTTCTCATTACCTAAGTAGCTAACTTGTTTGCATCTTTTTCACAAATTGGCTCGTTTAATGTTTCATGTCTTTTGGTCTCAGGTTCTTAGCAACAAAGACTACTTAGACGAAGTTTACTCAGTAACTCCTCTTGGTCGGCTTGGCGAACCGAAAGAAGTGTCTTCTGCTGTGGCGTTTTTATGTTTACCTGCATCGTCATATATTACAGGGCAGATTATTTGTGTTGACGGAGGAATGTCAATAAACGGTTTCTTCCCACGACATGATTAGGCCACTCTATCGTATTTATTAGTTTACTTTGGGATCCTTTCTTTACTTTTCAGTATATCTTTTTTCTCCTATGGAACACAATTCATCATAACAGCTTTCTGCCTTATGGTTTTAATGAGAATTTAAGCTGTGCTTCTAAATCTACTGTTAATGCAAAGGATAATTTAGCATCTCTGGTAAGTTTTCCGTGTCTATTTACTTATTATTTTGATTGTGCATGTGGAGGAAAGCTGCTGAGGAACTTTTCATGTTATAGGGTTTATGATAACAAAAACTTTATGTTTCTTCCATGTGCCTTCACTGGTTTTTCTCTGTGTCATCCTTTTTCGATCATGACTTTATTTGTATCTTGAATCTGCAATGAGGGAAGTTGCATGAGGAACTTTCAATGAATTACTGCCCTTGTATATGATGAAGCCTGAGGTATCGTGTCAGTCTTCTTCTTCCCTGTAAATTTACTACAGCATCTAGCTCCGGTTTTGGTCGATGTCAGAAGTGATTAGGAAACCAATACGTATCTTTTCAATGTCGATGAGGAGATATATCTGAATCTGTATTGAGGAAGCTGAGCCATCAAAAAAGATTAGAAGATCGTATGCGCAAATGCTAGTAAGTTTTGATGCTTCACACTAAAAGAAAATAGTTTAACTTCCTCTCTTGTGCTGCATTGTTAAGTTTGTGGGATAGAATGTTCATAGCTAGGTTGAATTACTTAAGGGGATAAAGGATCTCCTTGCCTAAGCCCTCTACTGCCCTTGAAATACTGAAAGCTTAAGTTCGAATGTTGTTTTTCTTATTTGTTCTGTAGGGTGTTGGCCAGTGGTAGTATGGGAAGTCCCAAGACCGATTTGAAGTGGCTGATTGCTGTGGCTCCCATGTCAGTTGAGGAAGAAGCTTATGGGCTGTCTACACTTGACAAGGTATGAATAGAGTTATAGGCATTTCTTTCTTGCTTTTGTGACTTTATGAAAGTAGGATGTGTTTGTTGATCTTCTGTTTTTAGCCAGTTAATTCTTGATTATTGTTTGAAAAAGGCCTCCTCTATTTCACAGAATTTTTGTTAGGTTGATTAAGTGAAGTAAGCTGCACAAAATTGAAGCTTCGCTAACTCTCAAATTAACATTCTAGAACATGACCTCAGGTGGTTAAAATCATGCTGTACTATCAATCAAAATTGAATTATATTTCTTAACAACTAATTAGTCAGTTATTGTTCATAGATTCTCATGCCTTGTGCATGCATCAAAATCAAGTTTCGGATTTCCTTTGCCATAATTCTCAGCCACTTCCTCTCACTAGACATTAATTGTTTCTCTGCCTTCTCCGATCACAATTCACTTTCTAATCGTGTCAAAGGTTTTTGGTAAGTCATGTACACCTTACGTTTTTGTTATATCTGAGTATCATTATCCAATCTAACTTTAGTCGATAAAAAGATCTTTGTATCACCCTTTCTCGGTTTTGAGCTGACTTGTATCTTGACATCCGCGTTCATACACAGCAGTGGCTGAGAAAGAGGAACATGAGTTTGGTGTTGGTAAAATGTGTGATACGTTTATCCCTTTCCCAATATAAAAACATTGCTGGCATGCTTTCGACAAAGCCAACTTTAAGTAGATAGTTTCATTTAATGTTGAATAAAGTAGTTGAGGGTGCCTAGAAACATTGCTGGCATGCTTTCAACAAGGCCAACTTTAAGTGGGTAGTTTCATTTAAAGTTAAATAAAGTAGTTGAGGGTGTCTAGGAACGGAATGATCCCTGAAGATCAGTAGATAGTATGCCCAAAAATGAAGAGAGTAAGACCTCACAGTTTCTATAAATTACAGAGGTTCGCTTTCATTATGTTGTTCCAGGCCACAGAACAGAAGGAGAAGTCCAGCGTTGTATCCAATTGTTCAACTTCAACTTTTTGTTTCCTAGAGCTCTTGGCTAACCATCAATTTCTTACTGTTACTTTTGGTCTATCATCTCAGTGTGTCTTGGGCTGCAGTATCATACACGATGATGGATAAGAGGTGGAATCTTCAAGGAATGACAGCTCTTGTCACCGGTGGAACCAAAGGAATTGGATCAGTCCCAAGTTTCATCATCTACTATTCCGATTGTGAATCTGAGTTTTCATTCTTATAGATTTAGATGGTCATTAATTAGATCACGATAATTCAACCCGAAGAAACAGGACTGCTCATCTTGTCATGTATAAAGCCATATGTATAGATGTTATGTGTACTATGAACAGAGAAGCTGTGGTGGAGGAACTAGCTATGTTAGGAGCAAGAGTCCATACATGTGCCAGAGACGAATCTCAGCTTCAAGAACGTTTAAGTGAATGGCAAATAAAAGGGTTCCACGTTACCACTTCTGTTTGCGACGTTTCTTCTCGTCACCAACGAGAGAAACTCATTGAAACCGTTTCCGCTGTCTTTCAAGGAAAACTCAACATCCTCGTACGTGTATTAAGCTCTTTATCCTCGAGCTTGAATTTAAAAGTAAATCATGTTTTAATTATATCTGGTTGGGGTCTATGTATATATAGGTAAACAATGCCGGAACGTGTATAACAAAGCCGACCACAGAGTATACAGTAGAAGACTTCTCGTTTATGAAGGCTACGAATCTTGAGTCAGCTTTTCATCTGTCACCGCTCGCGCATCCTTTGTTGAAAGCCTCTGGTTCAGGGAGTATTGTGTTCATGTCCTCCACTGCTGGGGTTGTGCATATGAGCGGCGGATCCATCTATGGAGCAACCAAAGGTACCGTATATAAATAATCTGTGTACATTCTTAAAACAACATTGTCTTTTATTTTATATAAACGCATTTCAGGAGCAATGAATCAGCTGGCTAGAAACTTAGCTTGCGAATGGGCGAGTGACAACATAAGAGCTAATTCTGTTTGTCCTTGGATCATCACAACTCCTTTAGCTAAGAATGTAAGGCCAATATAAAAAAGAGTTCTATGAAATAAATAAATATTACTACTTCTCAGTTTTAACTTGTATTATAATCATGTAGTATCTCAATGATGAAATGTTAAGAAAAGAAGCGGAGCGTAGGACATCTGTAGGACGTATTGGAGAAGCAAACGAAGTCTCATCGCTTGTGGCGTTTCTCTGTCTTCCTGCAGCTTCTTATATTACTGGTCAGACCATCTGTGTTGACGGCGGTGCCACTGTCAACGGTTTCTCCTTCAAGCCTCTGCCTAAAAAACAGAAATGTTTGGATCACATTTCAAATATCTGAAATCATTGTCTCAACAAGTGATGCAGTGTCTGGTTTGGTTTAAAAATCACAGAACTCAGACGCAAATATTATTTTGCTTCTCTGCAGATTTATTATAAAAATGCAATCTCCATGTGCGTTATCAGAAAGGTCTTGGATTTCTCTAAAGTTCTGGTGAAAATCCTAGTTACGTAAAGATTTAGCATAAGTTTTCAAAATTGTAGACATGTTATAGTTTCGGATCAAGAATCCATATCTGCCACAAATCCAAAGCTCAACCTAACCATTTTGCCACCTCTTACTAAAGTTGTAATAAATCATTTCTTGTTTCGTACTCTTTTTTTTTTCTACAATCTTTGGTGCATGTAAATTTCAGTTTCTTGATGGAAAAAACATGACAGGACGTATATCTTTAGAACACCATTGGTAAGCCACAAGACAATCCATCTGTGTCTATATATATATTTCAGCTTATTTGTCTCCCTACAGCTTCTTGCACAACATGATAGACCGTTTGTGATGATGGAGGCCTCACTATTAATGGCCTTTTGTTGTAGCTAGGAACGATATATTAGTTCTTTGACTTTTCAACATGTGATGCAATGTTTGGTTTGGTTTGAAATCCTATGATTTGAGGTTGTTGATATGCATTTGACTCTTATCGCCCGTTGTCTGTGGAATGTTTAGGTTGGCCATAGTAGAGGAGTTAGCTGGTTTTGGAGCTAAAATCCATGTATGCATATCTGAAACACTGCTCAATCAAAGTCTAAACGAATGGGAAAAGAAAGTTCAATATGTGATGTATCCTCTCGTCCCGAGAGAGAAACACTCCTGCAAACTGTCTCTTCGTTGTTTGGTGGCAAGCTCAATGTTCTTGTAAGTAAATTAATGAAGGAAAACTTTTAAAGACTTGATTTGTTCAACATCGGTAAACGGTGTAGGCGGAATCTGCTCCAAGCTAACAATAGAGTATGAGGCTGATGATTTCTTGTTCCACATCTCGACAAACTTGGAGTCTGCTTATCATCATAGCCAGCTTTCACATCCTTTCCTAAATGCTTCATGATTTGGGAACATCGTCGGTTTGATGACGTCGGTTTCAAGCAGAGTTTGTCTAGTAGAACTCCACTTGATCGCCTTGGAGAACCAAAAGAGATTGCATCACTTATGGCTTTCTTGTATCTACCTTCAGCTTCCTATATCACAGGTCAAACCATTTGTGTTGATGGATGTCTCACTGTTAATGACTTCTCCTATCAGCCAAAGGCTTGAACATAAGAAACTCCTCGGTTACAACATTTCGGTTTGGATGCAAATTTTGTATTTCAAAATCCAAATAACTAAAATACCCTTCAATATAATAGGACATTTTATGGGCATTACTCCTGTTATATTTTATATTTATCGTTAAAATAACATTTCTCGCTAACATTATATTAATTATTTATATGTCGTTATATGTTCATTGCACGTTATAAAATTTGTCCAATAGTGGTTGGAACCACTTGCTGGACTTGCTACAAATATTCTCTTTTATCTAAAAACTATTCAAAGCACATGCAATTCACATATATGGCATCGGTCACAACTAATATTATTTTATAATTAATGCAATATATTTCTGTGCTTCATGCATGTGTACATTATAATAATTCACATTTATCTTGAAAGCAATAAGCCTTTCTAAAATCTATAATGCCAATAATTCACTACGTTTCTGTCACAATATCCACGTGCAAGAAGCCATTATTAGCCCATACTCAACAACCAATCTGTGATCTTTAAAGTTTTGATTTTTTATTGTCTTTATTTTTTACCCTTTGTTCTTGTTCATTCAGTTTGGTACTAAATGAATTACTGAGAACCAGCAGACCAGTTCTTGTCTTTCTTGATAGAAAATAATCTGTCGGGTTCAATAGAAGAGAATAAATAAGTATGTGGGTGTCTATAAGAAATTAAGAAAATTGATAATTATTTATATGTATATATATATAATTTGTGGCATCACTGCTAATTACTAGCCATATGCAAGTAGTAGAGAATGGATAAAAGATGGAGTCTTCACGGTATGACTGCTCTTGTGACCGGTGGAGCCAGCGGAATCGGGTTCGTCTCTCTTTTTTTAACCTTATTGTTCTGCTCTATTGGATGGTCAAGATTTCAAGGGATCTATGTTTCTTGAATGTTTAGGTATGCCATAGTAGAAGAGTTAGCTAGTTTTGGAGCTAGAATCCATGTATGCGACATCTCTGAAACTTTTCTTAATAAAAGTTTAAGCGAATGGGAAAAGAAAGGGTTTCAAGTGAGTGGCTCAGTCGTTGATGTAACTTCTCGTCTCGAAAGAGAAACTTTGATGCAAAAAGTCTCCTCGTTGTTCAATGGCAAACTCAACATTCTTGTAAGTAAATTGATCTTAGTATAGAAACAACTTAGCATATAAAAATTTTTTTGAAAACAATCCTCTTTGTTGTGCAACATAGGTTAACAATGTGGGTGTACTTCGTGGAAAGAAAACAACAGAATATGTGGCAGAGGATTTCGATTTCCACATCTCAACAAACTTGGAACCTGCTTTCCATTTTTGCCAGCTTTCACATCCTCTCTTAAAGGCTTCAGGCTATGGAAGCATCGTCTTCATGTCCTCTGTGGCAGGGATTGTATCAGTTGACTGTGGATCCATTTACTCTCTAACGAAAGGTAACCAAAATTACTACTAGATGTGTAGTTCATAGCAAGACTGACTAATTAATCAACCAGGAGTACTTTTCTTTTGCTTTTTTTATATGTTTTGTTGAGTTCTTTTACAGGAGCTCTTAATCAGCTAGCTAGAAATTTGGCATGTGAATGGGCAAAAGACGGGATAAGATCTAACGCTGTTGCGCCTAATGTTGTCAAGACTCCTTTGTCTCAATCTGTAAGTACCAAAAAAATGACAATAGTGTTGTGTAAATATAACAATCTCAATTCCTCTAATCATATCTCATTTTTGGTTTCTTAAAGTATCTTGATGACGTCGGTTTCAAGGAGGGATTGTTCAATAGGACTCCACTTGGTCGCGCTGGAGAACCGAATGAAGTTGCATCACTAGTGGTCTTCTTGTGTCTACCTGCAGCTTCTTATATTACTGGTCAAACCATATGTGTTGATGGAGGTTTCGCTGTTAATGGCTTCTCTTATCAACCATAGGCTTGAGTCGGACTTTGCTGTTTCCTGTTTCATGATTTTTGTTTTTTTGTGTGATACCAATGGCTCAAAAACACATTCCACTATTTCAAATAAGTATTTATGACCGGTCGAGAGTTTGCTCCGACACTGAAACAATTTGCGCAATCAATTATATTGTAAAATTGTTGAAAGTCCTTTTGCTTTTCTCAAACTCTTCTAAATGTGTTGAAAAGGCAGTTTATTTACCGAGATTCAGATACTATTCATACTAGTTTCGCGCAATCTCTTGCAAAAATAATTTTTTTTTGCGTACAATCCAATGTCCAAATAAAAACTTCGAATTCACACTGAAAAAATTAAAAAATAATACTAATGTCAAGTGTTTTTGCTCTTTTGCTGAATAGCCAGAGTTGTAAATATCAATATCCAAAATATTTATAAGCATTAACTCAAATTCGACGTCGAAGTTATTTGATGTTTACTTTTCATGTTTGCTTCTTGTAGTCATTAAATTCCTCTATTTGATATTTGGAACTTTCGGAAAGTGAGAACCATGCTAATGCAGCTTACGTATTAATACTTACTCTATATATATTTATTTTATATCTTACCTTATAATGCTTAAGCGTACGTTAAATTTTTTTTTATAATCCGTTGATTGAGCTAAGCATGTCTTTATCACGTGAGGTAGCAATGCTGTAACGTTTCAAATTTGGAATGGTATTATTATGATGCTGGGGCCAATTTAATTTGAATTATGTAGAATTTTGTTGTATGAACATGATAATGTTTTTAAATCCTTTTGTAATGTTGAAAGCTAGTATAGTCTTACACCAAAAAACATATATAAGTGGAGATGGTGCTCTTAAACTCTTTTGTCTAACACTTATCGTTTAATACAGCAAAACTTATTTTTGTCCAAAGAATCATCAAAGATTTTTAAAAAGATCCTCCGATACAATGGAGAAGCCAAAGTTCAAGACTGTCCAAGAGGTGATTGCAAGCGGCGAAGTATTACCGGAAAGATATCTTCACACATTAACCAGCGTCGGCGAAGTTCAACCTCTTAACAGTTGGGTGCCGGAGATGGATATTCCGACTATCGATCTTAGTCTTCTCCTCGCTTCTTCTGATGAAGGTCGAGAAGAGTTGCGTAAACTTCACTCCGCACTTTCTACATGGGGTGTTGTTCAGGTTTTGTACCCTTTTAGTTATGATCAGAGTCATTAAATTCTATAGATTTTCTGGTGAAATCCTGGAACTTGTTTCTTTTTGAAGCAGTTGATGAATCATGGTATTAGAGAAGCGTTCCTCGACAAGATTTTCGAGCTAACCAAGCAGTTCTTTGCGCTTCCGACCGCAGAGAAACAGAAGTACGCAAGAGAGGTTGACACCGTCAATGGATATGGAAGTGACATGATATTGTCGGATGATCAAGTTCTTGATTGGATCGACCGCTTGTACCTCACTACTTACCCTGAAGATCAACGAAAGCTTAAATTCTGGCCTGAAACCCCAATCGGATTCAGGTAAAATCTATAGCTTTTCAGTTTCTACAACTATGGCATCTTAGTTTGCTGATTTTGTTGACTTTGAGAATTGTTTCTTTAGGGAAACTTTACTTGAATACACAACAATGCAACATCTAGTGATTGAGAAGTTCTTCAAGGCAATGGCTAGATCGTTGGATTTGGAAGATCATTGCTTAATAGAGATGTGTGGGGAAAATTCTATCTCGGAGGCAAGATTCAACATTTATCCTCCATGTCCAAGGCCAGACAAGGTTATCGGGTCTAAACCGCATGCTGATGGCTCGGCTTTCACTCTTCTCTTACCCGACCAAAATGTTGAAGGGCTTCAGTTCCTGAAAGATGGGAAATGGTATAAAGCTCCAATCGTCCCATATGCGATTCTTATCAACGTAGGAGATATGATTGAGGTAATCAGTCATGTATATATGAATATGATCTTTCAAGTTTGACTAGTGTAGATTTGACATAATCTCTCATGCATGTTCAGATAATGACCAATGGAATATACAAGAGCCCGGTTCATAGAGTGGTGACTAACAAAGAGAAGGCAAGGATATCTGTGGCAATGTTTTATGCTCCACATGCAGACAAAGAGATTCAACCTGTAGATGGGCTTGTATCTGAGACAAGACCAAGGTTGTACAAAACAATTAAAAACTACATAGAGATCTACTATGATTACTATCAACAAGGTCGAAGACCAATAGAAGCTGCACTGATCTGAAAAAAAAACATTCTAATGCGAACACAAGGACGACGTGACAAACAAAGACATAATATCGGACCGAACCAGGGATTACGAACTAAGATATCGAACCGAAGATTTATCAACTTGTCTTTCTTTATGTACTTTTAGTTAAGAATTGTTTTTTCTTGTGTTTATGTCCACTTTTTTACTTTCTCTTGTTTGTAGGAATCAATGATTCCAACCTCTTGTATCTTTTTCCTCTTTAGGTAATAAAATGCGAAGAATAAAGAAAGACAAAGAGACTTCATCTGGTAATTGCAATCTTTAGTTTAAAATTACAAGGTCTTGTTTGGGACCTCTATTACATTCAGTCTCCTTTAGGTTTTAAAAATAAATATATTTCTTCCTGACTTGATCACCAAAGAGAATATCGTTTCTTTCTTTGTTGGAACATGCAGTTGTGTTACGTTGCAACTCTGAGAATGTCTTGAGGGTTTGAAAGTTTATTTTTCCAAAGCACATTCAGCCTAAAGAGCTTGTAACTTGAAATTTTTGGTATCTTTGAAGTGTTGTTAAATGATGCATCTAAAGCTCTTAAATTCACTATTGAAGAATGTATTACCCATAATCAACAAGAAGTGTGGTGTAAAAAGGATCGAGAAAGATAAAAGTTTAAAGGACAACGTAACTTTGAGTCAACTAATATTTGTGGTAGCAATTTAGGTAGCACGAAAAATAGTAAAACATAGAAGAAGTAGTTGTTCAAATCTTATGTTAGTTCTTGCAATATGCGTGCGATTAGCAATGAAATTAGGTGTGATAGAAATTTAGGTAGCACTAAATATAGTAAAATATGAAGTAGTTGTTCAGATCTTATCTTAGTTCTTGTATTATGTGTGCGAAGTTGTTCAGATCTTGTCTTAGTTCTTGTATTATGAGTGCGAATAAGTTGTTAAGATCTTGTCTTAGTTCTTGTATTACGTGTGCGAACAGCAATGCAATTAGGTGTGGTAGCAATTTAGGTATGGGACTGAGAGCCATGCTGTGTCGGTAATGATGCTGTATTTGATTCAAATTTTAAAATAATATGTGGGATCATTTTGATTTGATATGTCAGGAAATTTAAAATTCCAATTTATGACAAATCATGTTGTCAAATTATGTTGATAATGATTTCGATTTTGGCCAATAATTTAAGTTCCTGACAAACCAATTTGTCAAATTATTAAGAATGGGAAGCACGATTCACATGCGGGACGGGAAGATTTCAATATATGTTTTAACATTCAGCATTGAAGAAATTAACGAAACGCCATGTACAACAATTACACAGCAAATGATGCGTGTTTCAAAGTGAAGTTTGTTTTTTTATTTATTTACTTTTTAACTGAAAATTATTTTTAAAAATTGTGTGTATTACTATCATCAACTACAACAACCTTTTTTCTGAAACAAGTTGGCTATAATCTTTTTTTTTAATATTTTTTACAAATATATTATAATTATATTATTTACTATTCAAAAAGTTTATTGTTTTTCTTTCTTCCACACCAACTTATTCTATTGTTTTTTGCATAAATTATATTTGAACCGTACTGTATTAGTCAATCCGCTTTTTCACATCGTCAGATTTCCTATTACTATTCAAAACTATAATCCGTCATTATTTAGTATTTTTTCCTCAAATTTAATAATATTTTGCTGAAGTAGAAACTTACTCCCATAAAAATAACTTGTCAGGAATTTAAATTATTGGCCAAAACTGAAACTTGCAAAAAAAAATGTTTCTCTAAAAATTATCCTAACATATTTGACTATAAAACTCATTTTTGCCTTGGACAACTCAACTTAGCTCTCATAACATTTCTAACACACATACAAACAGTAATCATCAGCATCTAGTGAATAAACAATCTGTGGCATTTCTGGTCATTGCTAATCACATGCAAACAAAAAAAATGGATAAAAGATGGAGTCTTCAAGGTATGACTGCTCTAGTGACCGGTGGAGCCAGCGGAATCGGGTTTGTTTTTCTTCTCTGTTCGATCTATATCACCTTTTGAACACCATGAATGGTCAAAATTTCAAGGAATTTAAGTTTGTGGAATGTTCAGGTATGCCATAGTAGAGGAGTTAGCTGGTTTTGGAGCTAAAATCCATGTGTGCGACATATCTGAAGCTTCGCTTAATCATAGCTTAAGTGAATGGGAAAAGAAAGGGTTTGATGTGAGTGGCTCTATCTGTGATGTATCCTCTCGTCCCGCGAGAGAAACATTGATTCAAACTGTCTCCTCGCTTTTTGATGGCAAACTCAACATTCTTGTAAGTAAATGATCTTAATAAACAAGTAAGCATATTTGATCAAAGAACTTCGTTTTTTATAGAGAAATCTTCTCTTTGTACAACACAGGTAAATAACGTGGCCGTACTTCGCGCAAAGCCAACAACAGAATATGTGGCAGACGATTTCGCTTTCCATATCTCAGCAAACTTGGAAGCTGCCTTCCATTTCTGCCAGCTTTCACATCCTCTCCTAAAAGCTTCAGGCTATGGAAGCATCGTCTTCATGTCCTCTGTGACAGGGATTGTCGCAACTGATTGTGGATCCATTTATAGTCTAACCAAAGGTAACTAAAGTTACTACAAGACTGACTAATCAACAAGGAGTTTTTGTGCTTTTTCAATTGTCATGTTTTGTTGATTTCTTTAACAGGAGCTCTGAACCAGCTAGC
Source organism: Schrenkiella parvula (assembly GCA_000218505.1). Lineage (NCBI taxonomy): Eukaryota > Viridiplantae > Streptophyta > Magnoliopsida > Brassicales > Brassicaceae > Schrenkiella > Schrenkiella parvula. The sequence goes on along the minus strand of CM001190.1, from coordinate 13,004,802 downwards.
TAGAAACTTGGCATGTGAATGGGCAAAAGATGGCATAAGAGCCAACGCTGTTGCACCTAATATCATCAAGACTCCTGCAACTCAACCTGTAATCAATCAGAAAACTTTTTTACTTCTTTTCTTTTTGTTGTTCTGAATTTAACAACCTGGATCTCAATTTTGGTTTTCTCAAAGTATCTTGATGACGTCGGTTTCAAGGAAGGATTGTTCGGTAGAACTCCACTTGGTCGCGCTGGAGAGCCGAATGAAGTTGCATCATTAGTGGTCTTCTTGTGTCTACCTGCAGCTTCTTATATAACAGGTCAAACCATCTGTGTTGATGGAGGTTTCACTGTTAATGGCTTCTCCTATCAACCACAGGCTTGAGTTAGAGTTGTTTTCTCTATTTACTGTTTCCTGCATCTTTTATCTTTATTTTCAAAGGTTTTTTGATATCATCATGTATACAAGTGGAGCAAAAAACATATCCTACTGTTTCGTATAACTTGTCTTGATTGGTCCGTGGTAGTGGAAGAGAGTTACTTTCTTATACGACACAGAGACAATTGATACTAAAAAAGTAAACTAATGTTAAGTGGTTTCTCTTTGCCTGAACTGACAATATATTGTGAATATCAATTCTCAACATATTTATTAGCATTGATATGCTTTAACTCAAGTCTAACTTCGAAGTTATTTGACATAATTTTTCCATACTCGTACATGTATAAATATTTATAAAATAATTAAATCATAACAATTATTTAATATTTTATTTTTATTTATTTATAAATTTTATTTTTGTCATAAATATATATATAAATAAAAAATATTATTTTAAATATTTTTTATTTTAATTACATATATGATTTTAAATACAAAAATTAGAAACAATTAAATTATTCATTATTTGAGTATATTAAATTTTACTTATTTTTCAGAAATGAACTATAACTAATTTTTATATTAGACAAAAAAATAAACTAATGTTAAGTGGTTTCTCTTTGCCTGAATTGGACCTATATTTAAAAATATAAATTTTCAACAAATTTATTAGCATTGATATGCTTTAACTCAAGTTTAACGTTGAAGTTATTTGACGTTTTATTTATTAAGTTTGCATGTTCTAGTAATCGTCGAATTCTGAATCTGACAACCACTAGATAGCATGAAAGAAACGAATGATACTTTCAAGTCGTACATTAATATTTGTAAGGCAGGATGAACAAGAAACCTAACCAGAAGATGAGCACCGACGATGTTTCCAATAAAAGTGTTACAAATATTGATGGAAAAGAAGAAATTCCCAAAAGTATAAGTTTCACCGTAAAAGGACAAGCCTATCGATAGTTATAAGACTTTTGGAAGACACTGGAAGGGTTGTTATCTAAGCACGTGGAGTGTTTTTACCAAATTATTTACCAAATTATCTTCACAATTCTGACTTCTAGTTTCAGTTGTCTCTTGTCAATGAAGTTATTGAAAAAGACAAAAGGAGTAAGTTTTGGGTCGAAGATATTTGAGTCATATTCGTTCTCTGTTACGTCTACATTACATTTCCACCACACATACAAACATACTCATTAATTCAGAATTATATCTTATTGATTCATTGTATATACATAACCTGTGGCATTTCCAGTCATTGCAAATTACATGCAAATTTTTTTTTTGTTAAAAAATGGATAAAAGATGGAGTCTTCAAGGCATGACTGCTCTAGTAACAGGTGGAGCTAGAGGAATCGGGTTCGTCTTTCTTCTCTCTGTATCGTCTTGAATGGTCAAGATTATAAGTAATTTATTTTTTGTGGAACGTTTAGGTATGCCATAGTAGAGGAGTTATCTGGTTTTGGAGCTAGAGTCCATGTATGCGACATATCCGAAACTTTGCTCAATAAAAGTTTAAGCGAATGGGTAAAGAAAGGGTTTCAAGTGAGTGGTTCAGTCTGTGATGTAACTTCTCGACCCGGGAGAGAAGAAGTGATGCAAACTGTTTTCTCGCTGTTTGATGGCAAACTCAACATTTTCGTAAGTAAATGATGACCTTATAATATAGACACAACTAAGCATTTTCATTCTAAGGAAGCTTTGAGATGTTCAACATAGGTGAACAATGTGGGTGGACTTCGTGGAAAGCCAACAACAGAATATGGAGCAGACGATTTTGCTTTCCATATCTCAACAAACTTGGAACCTGCTTTCCATTTTTGCCAGCTTTCACATCCTCTCCTAAAGGCTTCAGGCTATGGAAGCATCGTCTTCATTTCCTCTGTTGCAGGGGTTGTATCATTTGAATCTGTATCCATTTATAGTCTAACCAAAGGTAATACTACTAGAGACAAGATTAACTAATCAACAAGGAGTGTTATTTTCTTTTGTTGATTCCTAATACAAGTCTTTTACAGGAGCTCTAAATCAGCTAGCAAGAAATTTGGCATGTGAATGGGCAAAAGACGGCATAAGAGCCAACGCTGTTGCACCTAATGCAATCAAGACTCCTCTGTCTCAACCTGTAATCAACAAGGAAACTTTTCACTTTTCAAACAATAAAAAACTTTTAACAACTTCAATTCATCTAATCATTTTCAAATTTTGTTTCTTGAAGTATCTTGATGACGTAAGTTTCAAGGAAGAATTGTCCAGTAGAACTCCACTTGGTCGGGCTGGAGAGCCAAAGGAAGTTGCATCACTAGTACTCTTCTTGTGTCTACCTGCAGCTTCCTACATCACAGGCCAAACCATTTGTGTTGATGGAGGTCTCACGGTTAACGGTTTCTCCTATCAAACACATGCTTGAGAATGGCCTTGTCGCGTTTTTTCTGTAACTTTCTGTAATAAAATTCTTACGCTGTGAGTTTATATGCACAAAAAACATAAACGAGTTCACATTACCATTGTGTAGATGCTATTTTTTCGGAAATTGAAGATTCGGTTGTACACGAGAACCTTAGCGAGCACAAATCTTTCACCCGCAAGCCGCAACATCACCAACCTGCAGAAATATCTCTCATAGAGACTCTCAGACCTCACAAAGTTTCTCCTCCATCCTCTGTTTTGTACTAACAAAGAAAAAGTACAAAATCGATTTTTTTTTTAATTAAAATAAAAAAAATCTAAAACTATTCGAAAAACTAAAAGGATAATATAACAAATTGTATTTATAACAAATCTCTAAAACCTTTTCATAATAATTAAAATCTCTAAAATAATTGTATTCTATATAAATCATATGCTATTGGATTACTAATTATAAAACTAATGTAATGTTTTTTAAGTAAAATAAAAATAAAAACTCTATTAGGATATTATTGGTTTATAGATTTTAACTGATTTAAAACTCTACGTATGGTTTAGAAAACTCTGAAATAACTCAATTTTCGACTCGGATTAAAGTCTTTGCATGTTCAACTCATGTTTTGTTCACCATTTTGACACCTAGTTTGTCTCATGTGAGTGAAGATATTAAAAAGACAAATGACTAAGATTTGGTCGGAGATATTGATTATAAAGTCCAAAGAAAAAAGAAGAAGTCAATTTTGCCTTGGACCACTAATTTAGATATTTTAGTTATGTTTGTTCTCTTTTAGGATTGCATATCATCTCCACCATACAAACAAACATAATCATTAGTTAGGGTTTAGAACTTATCTCATCCACGTTCATTGTATGCATATAATCTCTGGCGTTTATGATCATTACTAATCACATGCTAAAAAACCAAAAATGGATAAAAGATGGAGTCTTCAAGGTATGACTGCTCTGGTGACCGGTGGAGCCAGCGGAATCGGGTTTGTTTTTCTTCTCTGTTCGATCTATATCACCTTTTGAACACCATGAATGGTCAAAAATTTCAAGGAATCTAACTTTGTGGAAAGTTCAGGTATGCCATAGTAGAGGAGTTAGCTGGTTTTGGGGCCAAAATCCATGTATGCGACATATCTGAAGCTTCGCTTAATCATAGCTTAAGTGAATGGGAAAAGAAAGGGTTTGATGTGAGTGGCTCTATATGTGATGTATCCTCTCGTTCCGAGAGAGAAACATTGATACAAACTGTCTCCTCGCAGTTCGATGGCAAACTCAACATTCTTGTAAGTAAATGATCTTAATAAACAAGTAAACATATTGGTTTAAAGAACTTTTTTAAGAGCATTCTTCATTTTGTTCGACATAGGTAAATAACGTGGGTGTACTTCGCGGAAAGCCAACAACAGAATATGTGGCAGACGATTTTGATTATCATATCTCAGCAAACTTGGAAGCTGCGTTCCATTTTTGCCAGCTTTCACATCCTCTCTTAAAGGCTTCAGGCTACGGAAGCATCGTCTTCATGTCCTCTGTGGCAGGGATTGTATCAATTGACTGTGGATCCATTTATGGTCTAACCAAAGGTAACCAAAGTTACTACTAGATGCAGTTCATTGCAAGACTGACTACTCAACAGTTTCTTTTTCTTTTTTATGTTCTGTTGATTTCTTCAACAGGAGCTCTGAATCAGCTAGCTAGAAATTTGGCTTGTGAGTGGGCAAAAGACGGCATAAGAGCCAACGCTGTTGCACCTAATATTGTCAAGACTCGACAGTCTCAATCTGTAATAAAAGAAAATCTACTTTAACTAATTTTTGTGTAAAATTAACAACCTCAGTTCCTCTAATCATCTCTCAGTTTTTGTTTCTTAAAGTATTTTGAGGACGAAAGTTTCAAGGAAGGATTGTTTGGTAGAACTCCACTTGGTCGCGCTGGAGAACCAAATGAAGTTGCATCACTAGTGGTCTTCTTGTGTCTACCTGCAGCTTCTTATATTACTGGTCAAACCATATGTGTTGATGGAGGCCTCACCGTTAACGGTTTCTCATATCAACCATAGGCTTGAGAATGGTCTTGGCACGTTTTGTAACTCTTATGTTCTCTCTCGAATAATCACGCTATGAATGTGTGCTCAAAAACATAAGCGAGTTCACAATACTCTTGTGGAGATGCTAATGTCGCTTAGATAAAATTCTTAGCCGTGATATTTCTATATATTTCTTGTTTTCTCTTCAACATATTTCTGCGGTTTTTGATTTGTGCTACAAGTTGTAGCCTACAAGACAATTTAACCATGTTTATCATTTATTTGGGCTAATGAGAGCATCCACATCAGTTAGAAACTCACAAAAGTTTCTAAAAAAAAAAAAGTTTAAATATAATTTAGTTAAACAATTCAAATTTATTTTTTAAAAACATTTGAACCAATATAAACACAACACATGGCTTATGGGTTTTTAATGGGTTTCTTAAAATTCTCAAATAAAAAAACGTATCTTGTTCTTTTTTCTAATTTTTTTTTTTTAATCATAAGAAACTCTTTCAAAACCCCCCCAATAAAAATGCTCTGAAGAGATAATAGCCAACCTAACAATAACTGATCTTCCCAAACTCTAAATATAACTAGATATAAAGTTGGATAAATTTATACACTTTGGGAAAAGGATAAACTCCTCTGAAAAATATCATAAAGTAACAAATGCACATAATGTTTTAACCACATAAATTAAAGTGTATCTTGATCGATAAAAAAAGGTCTCGATTGAATATAGGTAAATAAAGTTCAGTCGAGACCCTTTTTTTGATCGATCGAAATACACTTTAATTTATTGCTTAAAACCTGATTTTCTCCGTCGGTTACATGTCAATGCTTACTTATGACTAAATTAAAATTTATCCTAAAGAGCTTGTAACTTGAAATTTTTGGTATCTTTGAAGTGTTGTTAGATGATGCATCTAAAGCTCTTAAATTTACTATTGAAGAATGTATTATTCATAATCAACAAAAAGTATGGTCTAAAAAGGATCGAGAAAGATTTAAGTTTAAAGAACAACCTAACTTTGAGTCAATTATTTGAGGTATCAATTTAGGTAGCACCAAAATAGTAAAAAATAGAAGAACTAGTTGTTTAGATCTTATCTTAGTTCTTGCATTATGCGTGCGAATAGCAATGCAATTAGGTGTGATAGCAATTTAGGTAGCACTAAATATAGTAGTTGTTGTTCAAATCTTATTTTAGTTCTTGTATTATGTGTGCTATGTTGTTCAGATCTTTTCTTAGTTCTTGTATTATGTGTGCGAAGTTGTTAAGATCTTGTCTTAGTTCTTATATTATGTGTGCGAACAGCAATGCAATTAGGTGTGGTAGCAATTTAGGTATGGGACTGAGAGCCATGCGGTAGTGTTGGGGATGATGCTGTAATGATTCAAATTTAAAAATAATATGTGGGATCATTTTGATTTGTATGTCAGGAAATTTGAAATTCCAATCTCTAACAAATAATGTTGTCAAATTATGTTGTTAATGTTTTGCAGATTTCCATTATGGCCAATAATTTAAATCGCTGGAAAACCATTTTGTCAAATTATTAAGACTGGGAAGCACGTTTCACATGCAGGACGGGAAGGTTTCAATGTATGTTCATATTCAACCCGGATCCGGATCCGTATTTTTGCTATCCTGATCCGGATTCGTAAATGCCGAATATCCAAATTTTGGATATCTATGAAAAATTGAATATTCGTCTGATACCTGGATCCGATCCGAGATAAAATTTCAAAATCATGACTATCATATTTTTTTGCAAAAACCAAGAGATAGAATGGTAAAAAGATGTAAATTTGTTTTAGGTTTCTGATTTTTACCAAAATTAAAGATTAGAACATATCACTTTTGCAATTTTTACATATAATTTTGAAAATCGTTGATGAAAAAACATTTGGGAATTGAACGTTAAAAAAATTATAATAAATATATACTAACTAAATAGACATATGTTTTAAAATTATTTTAGATTCTTAAAATTACCATTAGTTTTTATTATATTGGATTTATTTGAGACAAAAATAATCGTTATATAATACATTACACAGATCCGGGTATCCGCCTTCAAAAAATTTTATTACCTTTTGATCCGGATCCGGATCCATACAACCCAGATACCCAAATTTTTGGAGCGGATTGGATCGGATCTCAAAAACCTAAATAATTTATCCACCTCTAATTTACCCACCTCGAATAATTTTCTAAGAGTATTTTTGTAATGTTTTTATTTTAAAAGCTATTTTACAAAATATATTCTCTAATTAATATTAAAGAAAACTGTTGATTATTGATGGTCATATCATCAATTATTGTTAAAATATTCATTCTTAAATTACAAAATTATTACAAATAATTTAAAAATTAGTCACATTTGTAACGGTTTGGATTCTCCAAATTATGCGTGATATAGAAATGCATTTGAAGAAAACCTATTTTAACAATAATTAATAGAACAGACTCAGCACTTGTTCACACCTAACTCAATAATAATAAAAGCACACACACACAACATATAGCATCACACACCAAAAAAATGAAAAAAATTATAAATGAATTGAGAATACCAGTAAAACTTTGATAAAAACAAGATGAAATGTGAAAAAATAATAGGGAAGTTAAAATTGAACATTGATTAAAATTGATGATGATATCAGTGATTATGAAAGTTTAGTATTATAGAAAAATATGTTACTTCGCATTTATAAAAAATAACATATTATAGAAAAAACATGAAAAATATTGAAATATTTATTTTGGATTTACCATGGAAGCAACAAAACATTTGTTGGTTACTTTGGATGAATTTACCTCCTAGATATTTAACTACCACATGACATGTGAGCTTCTTTCTTCATAATATGTTATTTTGTTATGTAAACACCTTATTTACTAAATGGATGTAAAAAAAAAATTTACTAAATAGATGTTAGACTTTAGGATTTATGGTTTGTTAGGACGTCCAGTCTAAAATTCAACATTCATAAGAAATATTTTTTAATGGAAAAATAAAATTACAGTAACATTTGAGTGAAAGATCAAAATCAGAATATTAAAATATTTATTTTGCAATTTTTACTGAATTTATACCCAATTCCCATTTAGCAAATTTCTGTCGTTTATTCAATTCTTTTTTTTTTAGATGATGCATAAACGTCATTAGCTACGTATATTTGATATACTTTGCCTATATATATTATGTGGCATCTCTGGTCATTGCTACTCATAGGCAAACAAAAAAAAATGGATAACACATGGAGTCTTGAAGGTATGACTGCTCTTGTAACTGGTGGAGGCAGCGGAATCGGGTTTGTCTTTCTACTCTATAGCTACATCATATTTTTTACCCATTTCTTTGTGCTTTTATTTAAGGTTTCGCTGAATTTATTGTATTTTGTTTTTTTGGAATGTTTTAGGCATGCCATAGTAGAGGAGCTAGCCCGTTTTGGAGCTACAATCCATGTATGCGACATATCTGAAACACTTCTCAATCAGAGTTTAAGCGAATGGGAAAGGAAAGGGTTTCAAGTGAGTGGTTCAATCTGTGATGTATCCTCTCGTCCTGAGAGAGAAACACTTATGCAAACCGTCTCAGCGACATTCGATGACAAGCTGAATATTCTTGTAAGAAACTAAGCATATCTCATAGACAAGATACCTATTAAGTAGCGACATATATAGTAAGATTTTTGTTACTCTTTTTTGTTCAACATAGGTGAACAACGTTGGCGCGATTTACACTAAGCCAACAATAGAATATGTGGCAGACGATTTCACGTTCCATATTTCAACAAACTTGGAATCTGCTTATCATCTTAGCCAACTTTCACATCCTCTCCTGAAGGCTTCTGGATTTGGAAGCATTGTGATGATATCTTCTGTTGGAGGGGTTGTATCAATGTGTTGTGGATCCATTTATAGTCTAGCGAAAGGTACATAGATTAACTGCTAATAAATAGAGAAATTTTCAACTATACTAAACGCAATAGTATTGAGAATTCATATAGGTTTCATTATGTAAATACGACTTTAGGTATTTGCTTTCTCCACAAGCTACTTCCATTGATTATCCTAATATCACTCATTTCCATAACAGCTTTTTGTATTTCTATGGTAGGTCTAATTTTATTGGGTATACTTAATAGCTGTATGGTAGTTTATCATTTTCTTTGTGTGTGTATGCGCAGGAGCTTTGAATCAACTAGCAAAAAACTTGGCTTGTGAATGGGCAAGAGATGGCATAAGAACCAACTCTGTTGCTCCTAATTTTGTCAACAATACTACTATGGCTCAACCTGTAATCAATGACACCTTCCAGTTTTTTTCTTTTTGTTTCTTTTTAAAATTTCCAATTAACATCGTGCACTTCTCATTCTTGTGTCTTAAAATCTTGTGAATGATCAGTTTTTTAAAGACGCTGGTTACGAGAAGAGTTTGTTAAGTAGAACTCCACTTGGTCGCGCTGGAGAGCCAAAAGAGGTTGCATCACTTGTGGCTTTCCTGTGTCTACCTGCAGCTTCATATATTACTGGTCAGACCATTTGTGTCGATGGAGGTCTCACTGTCAATGGCTTCTCCTATCAGCCACAGCCTTGAGCCGAGACTTGTGTGTGTGTCTTAATTAAAGATCATGTCTTAATAATTTGTTTATGCAAATAAGAGAAAGTGGTCCTATTTTTAGGATCAGTATCTCATTTTCCATTTCCACAAGTTAAGAAATCGATTACCTTTGTTTCCTACATAAACAAGAAAAGAAATAATGAATAAAGACATCTTTGTTTTTTTTAAAAGAAATATTATGAATTTATATATGTTTCATAAATGATGTTTTGAGTTACGTTAATAAGTTGGTTACTGTGGCAGATGTCTTATATAATCTTGTTTTAGATCACATCTTAATTCATATAAGATTCTTAACATAGTAAACGCAAACACTTTTTGTTTCAAAAATATATGATCCCAGTTTCAATATATATAGGGGTTTGCATCCATATTCAGTAACATGTACTGATGCAGGGGCTTGAGAATCAAAAAGAGTATGTCATTGGATAGTTTTACCGTTGCTATAGTTTTTCAAGAGGTCTCATCCTTGCAATGAAGAATCAAATTTGGGACGTGAATTGTAAGATCTTCACCCGTAAACATGGTGATTCGTCTTTTCTGTTTAATATCCCGGATAAATCAACTAGAGATTGGGTATTACAGCGTGAGTTATGTCATATAGACCATTTCATTATGTTTGTTTCCCCTTGGTCTACATTAGTTTTGCCTGAGATCAATTCAGTTCCGGTTTGGATTACATTAAAGAACAGTCCCAGCCATCTTTTACTCAATTAAGACAATTAGTTCCATAGCCTCTGCATTAGGTGAAAGTAGAGCTAGATATGGGTTTCCTGGAAACAATTGTAGCTGAAGATTTTTTAAAAAATAAGGCAATGTTTCTATGGTGGATTTTTAAAAACAATTGTCGATGCTATTTATTTTGATGTTGTTGATGCTATTACAGACTCTGTAGCTGAAATAAAGTGTGAACGCAACGTCCCCATTGCGTACCAGGATCGTCACTCCTGACGGTGCAAGCCATCATGACTCCACACTCGTCTGGGTTTGGCTTTGATATTAAATTGTAACATCCCAACCGTTCTTACCAGTGGACACACGTCCTCTTTCGACCCGTGGACTCCAATCCTGTCCGACGGTCGGTGCGTTAACCGGGAGGCTCGAAAAAGTTGATATACTGACCATGCAATCACCACGTTATCTTTTCCCGTATTTTGTCCTCATTCACACGGTATCGGAAATCACTTTCCGGTAGGTAACCCATCTTTTGACTGTTCCAATTCAAGCACGCTTAACTCTAGAATTCTCTCTGAACAAGTGACCGAAAAGATAAGTGCAGTTTGGTGACATAGGTAGCGAAATCAATTTTTCCACCACATACACTACCATATACTAGAAACCGGGGATGTTACAGCTTAGCCAAGCAAATAGTAGCTAAGAAAAAATGAAAATCGCAAGTGTAAAGTCAATTCAGAATGTCGTACGAAATAAAGACACTAGCTAAGAAAATTTACAGACCGTAAGTTTAGTTATAGTAGCTATAGTGAAATGGAAGTTGATACCGTTGAAGGCGCAAAATGAGTTGCAAGACCACAAGCAAGCATTTCGGCGCCATCTAACCTAGCTCATGTGAGGCCAACATACTCTCCTGAACAAATAAGACATGAAGGATGAGAAAGGGAGATAAATAGGCTCACACTTTTGTCAACATGCAAAAAAACAAATGACTTTTGTACCAAAAAATCCAGGGAGCCTTGACAAGAAGTAGGAGGCACCTACATCTGGAAATAGCCCTAGAGCTGTCTCAGGCATCGCAAAAACCTTGGAGAAAACACAAAAGATATCGAATACTGTATGTGTTCTGTTCCGGCCCAATAATCTATTTGTCATCTATGGACATGTCTAAGAAAATGAATACCGTATTCTCAGTTGCAATACGAAATCGACCATGGACGCAGACACCAGCTCCACCTCCCATAACAATACCATTCAAAATTGAAACCTACAATTTTTTCGAAACGAACTAATGAGCTTATACACTTCCACTGAAAGGAGAGAGTATGCTGATAAGAAGTCAGACCTGAGGTTTGCTATACGTGGCCATAACATAGTTGAGAGTGTATTCATCTGACATGAATTCAGCACTGAGTCTCCATTTGCCTAGTCCGATGTCACGAACAATAGCTGAAACATCACCACCAGCACAAAAGGCTCTTCCCTGACCCTGTGGCAAAGTTATACACTTGTGTGCAAAACCGGAAAGAGATAAGGATAGTGAATTTTACCTTTAGGATGACAAGTTTGACACGAAGGTCCTCCTCATATGCAAGGAACAGTTGCAGCAACCGAGTGACCTAGAGAAGATTGATGCAAGGCAAATATGTAACATAGTGTACGATAGGGAGGAAAAACAATATGGGGGGAAGATTCAATACCATGTGTGAGGACAGAGCATTAAGCTGCGTCGGTCTGTTTAGTGTCAAGATTCTAACACTCCATTTCTCTTCCACTAAAACCTGTAATCAAACTGAGTCAGAGAAAAAAAAGAAGAAGAACTGATCGTTGTTGATTCGGAGTAAAGAAGAGAAAAGAGACCTGAGAGTCAGAGTGAGAGTCAGAGGCCATAATCTTCTTCTTTCCTACGGGTCAGATTCGCCTTTGTGTCCTCCCAGACCTATACCAGAGAGGCGACGGGATCACAGATCTAGGTAAAAATATTATAGTTTTATGTTTTGTTGTATTTGGAATTCAGTTCACTATAAAAAGCTTTAATTCTGTTGATTTTTTTATGGTTCTTGCTCTCCTCATTTGTTTTGGTTCTCTGTTTTTTTTTCTTTCTTTAAGGAAATTGGCAGCAATAAATAACCAATTATTTTTTTATAATTTAATGGACTCGATAAAATACTGTTGACCAAAAAAATAATGAATTCATTCGATTATAATATACCATTATACACAAAACTGCCGTCCAACTTAAGAAAAAGAAAAAAAAGAAAACAGTGATGTGATTCATCCGATTTTAAGACTAAATTATGGGAAAAACAATATATTAAATTTCAAATTTTGAAATTATTAAAAATAATTATATGTCAAAATGTTTAGATCGGTTATTATTTCATAATTAGTACGGTTAGAAGTGAAAGGCTAAAAAAAATGAAAAGATAAAACTTTCCAAAAAAATATGATACTAAAACTTTCCATATATTTGTTTGAAATTTAAAATGGTAATTTGTATTGGCAGATAACTTTTGAATTCCAAGATCGTCTTGTTTGGATTTACAATGAACGGTAAGAAGTGAACCGCCAAGAGAATTTGTCATTGTAACAATGGTTTTGGGCCAAAACGGTTTACCATGACTTGACACAAATAAGAGAAAGATGATCAGAAAAGCAATACAAAATTTTGGAGGGTTTGTCATTGATGTAGTTTTTTTTTTCTCAGATATATGTATATGTTTAAAGTAATAAGATTGCTATTGAAGTTGAGTTTTAATAATTGGGAATGGCTCGACATTATATATATATAGTGTTTTTGTAGACAATTAATTGTTCTTATCTTACGTTTTATTATGAATATGAGTAAAAAATCAATTGCCATTTACAAAATGAACAAGTGAACTAGTCAATGTGCATTTAGTGAGGTTTGGTCCACTTCCATAACAGATTATTTGAATAATTCATTACTAAGGTTTTTTAAAGTTTATGTGGCTTTCTTCTTCTAAAATTTTATTGTAATACTAGCAATTTACTTGCACTTGCACCGAGTAATATTTTATGTTATTATTTTGTTTTTAATTAACACATATCATTTTTTGTGAAAACAGATCTTATGAATCATGTTTTATGTTTATTAATATATTTTTCGGATTAAAAATTTTTGAAATTTAAAAATAGACTGTATTATAAGTTAATTCATGTATGTGAAGAGAATTGTTTTATTAATTATGTTTAAAAATATTATAATTTAATGTTAAATTATATTTTAGTTATTGACTTTCAGTTCGGTCAATTATATTTTAGCTAGGCCAAAACTTTCTTACATGTAATTGAATATTCAATAAATCATATTAAGCGAATTGACGGTGGTTTACAAAATATTCTTTTATATGATGGAAAACAATCAAATTAGTGTTCAAATTAGTCAATTTAGGGTTCTGAAATATGTTAATTAGTTTAGTGCATAATTTTTGGCGTTAAATTAAATAGATGGTCTAAACCGATTTGAATTTTGATTTGTTTAAGTGAATTTTAGATCCACATCTTTTTAAATGTGCATTGGATCTGATCCATTTTAATTGGTCAATTATGTCATAATTTAAACTTGTTTTCAAACATATTTCTTTCATTAAATCAGTGGCATAAATCGTAATTAAAAAAAATCAAATATTTCATCGCTTGTGAAATTTCTCTGTTTTGCGGCAGCTTCCTATATAACATGTCAGGCATTCTGCGTTGACGGAGGTGCAACTATTAACGGCTTATATTTTCCTTAAGCACATATATGTACGTTTGAATATTATTCCAACTGTTGAAAATTTGGATTATATATAGAGTGATTTACATTGCAGGGCACTTTTAAGTGTTTTTTAATAAAACACACACTTCTTGGGGAGTAGACACTTTGTGTCTGTGAAATCTCTCTTTTGTCCTCACTTTTTTTTAATACGGTAATAACTGCTTGACTTTCTCTCTTTTTCTTTTTGGTTTCGTTTCTACTTTCTACTTTCTACTTTCTTTCTCTTTCTTTTTGCTTTCGTTTTTTTGAAAAACTTAATGTCTTCTCGTCGATGAGGAACGCTGATGCCGGAGAAGAATAGCGTGGCCTTCGATGATGGTGAGTGAAGAACAAAGTTTTTTTAAATGTTTAGGAGGTCATTGTTTGTATAACTATTTCGAAGATCTGGGTTTCATTTTTTTTTCAAAATTGCAGATGACAGTGGTAGTAGTGAGATTGCTCTTGCGTCGAGGTTGGAGACCAACCGACGTCGACGTACTCATATGATCGATAGAGATATTGGAACCTTAAAGTAGTTCATGTCCACATAATACTGACCACATGGTCAATGTCTATTGATATTGTGGTGGTAGTCTGGACATTGTAGTGTGGATATTATGGTGTGGACAGTTTTGTGTGGACAGTGTTGTGTGGATATATGATTTGTAATTATATGATTTTATTTGATTTTTGATTTTTGCTCCTAAACAAACAAATAGATAAATTCTATGTCATTTTACTAAACTCGAAATCCTATAATACCTTCTAACAAACGAATACTTATATTGGAAACAAAAAATTATTTATATATAAAACTTGGCATTTCAAAGAAACCACAAATATATTCAGAGGTAGTCCATGGTTAATTATAATTTAGTGTGCACTAGTTCATAGCTTGACTCTTCAAAGAAATCACAAATACATTCAGAACTAGTCCATGGACATCCCCCGTAGGTTTTCTCTTACGGAATTTGGAGAAGTCATGAGGCTTGACTGTGGGCAGTTCCCTGATGACTATGACCCCGAGTGAGGGAATGGTAAACGGGATAATGTGGATGCATAATCAACACTCCAAAACCTTGTCCATGTGGTCGTGACCATTGTCCATCCGGAACTGAACACGTGGAAGGTTGTGGTGAGCACAAGAACCATGTTTATATGGTCGTATCCACTGTCCACCCCGACTGAGAACACGTGGATGGTGGTGGACAAGCATCAAAATCGTATTTTATAAACGTATCCACACAAATGCGTTCATGCAGACGTATCCACAAAACACAATGCTGAACATATGTTCAGTGTTACATGGATATACATGATTCTCAGACGCATTTTGTCGAACACTTTATAGGCGTTTTTTGTTCTTCCACCTTTGTCACAAAAATGAAGTCTCTAATGAGTTGATGATGAGGTAGTTTCCTCCATTTATGGGCGGCATATAATAGTAGCCATCATCGCCAGAAGAAGACGGTGGTGGTCGGTAAGTGCCAAATTGAGAAAGAGGTGGGTAGTAGTTAAGGACCACTGTGACAACCACTACCACTAAAGCTATGAGGAGGAGGACAGGCGGAGTGGTGGTGGTGGCTGGAGCTGCTGAATGGTGAAAGTCACGACATTGCAGGAGAAGATGGAGAAGAAAGATTGGTAGGATAATGAATTTTAAAAGCAAATATGACGAGGAAGAAAGAGAAGTAGGACGACAAAACTTCCATAGGTTTTGTTTTATCTCTTTCTTCACAAAAAAATGTATTATTATTGTGCATTAAAGTAAATAAATCTCAACCACACATTTCAATAGTTGAGATTAGCCAAAAAGTTTTGTTTCTTGTGCAAAAACGAAATGGAAGCAAAAAATAAAAAGAGGGTAGAATAGGTTTTTCATGTATCACTTTTTTTTGTAAAAGTGTATCAAGAGCTTAAAGTACTTTATTGTGTAATAAGAAATTTAAAAGGTGTTTTTGGGTGTAATATTTTCCTATATATATTCTCATGCATATGGGAGATTAAATTCTTGAACACAAATACTAATAAGAAAAGCATTAATATCTTTCTTTGTTTGGGCCACTTGGAGTCTTAAGGTTTTGGCCCAAGTGCTTAGTCTCTGCTCCATAGCTTCGGATTTGAAAAGTCGACCATCTAAAAAAAAGACAAAAACATGAACATATTCATATTTAAACAGTTAAAAATCTTGGACATGTAAATAAAATATTCCTTAGATTTTCTTAGTATTTTGAGAACTGGTGATCATAAATTAATTAATAACTATTCAATTTGATATTTTCTGAGTACTTAACTTTACTGAATTTATACAAATTAATTATTCATATGTTAATAAATGACAAGAATGTAAAATATGAAATCATTAGCTCTAGAGAAGAGGGATTCATCAAGTTACGTAATGCTTGATATGTATTGTATCTCGTGCACAAACTAAATTCGAGGAGATGTAGACAGAAATGCATTTGCAATTCTATATATTAGTTCTATAATTTGTTCATACTGCCATCACAACAAAGTTGATTAACCGTCCTACATACTTTAATTCTCAGGACTCTTTAGAAAAAAAAATTGAGATGTAAGTCTTCATGCTTGCATCTATTATATTAAGTGTTTTCTTTGTTAACGTGTCTACTGTCTGTAAACAAACATTTAAATTATCGGCAATAAACTTGTTAGGTTTGAAAAGTAAATATCGAAATTTAGGTTTCATATGTAATCAAGTAAGAAAACTAACGTAATGAAATTCTTGAAGTATTAAAGTATTGTATACAAAAGATGTATTTGGGGAAAAGCACTTCTTGAAGCGAAGAACGACTACAATCGTGGCGCGAAAGGAACTTGCTATGATCCGACCTGTATCGATTTGATTGGACCACGAATCTCGCACTTGTTCGTAACGCTTACGTGGCTTTTCTTTTAATAATCGTAGTCTCCGTATAGACGATTCATAATTAAACATGTGTACGTCACGTTCGTAAAAAAAAAACTGAAAGTAAAAATTAAATACGTTTAATATAGTTTCTGAAGAGGCAGAGTTGTGTATAAAATAGGAAGAGTGGAGCAACGTGTAGTGACATTATTGTTTCAAACTGAATGGTTTATAAGTTTCTTCATGGGCAAGTAACCAAAACAAGATTCAACTTTTCATTTTTGGAAATCAGAGAAAGAGTTTTTGTTCTTCTCGCTTTGGCAAAGAGATCGAAGATCGACTTTTTCTTTTCCGATATGGCGGATATATGTTACAAAGTGGTGACGGACGCATCGCCGTCGTCGGCGTATGAAGCGAGACCGTTACATTCAGGGCGTAGGCAGAGGTTTCCGAATGAAAAGACGGTGATGCAAGAAGAGTGGGAGAAGAAGTGTAAGCGTAATAAACAGGAGGCTTTAACGGGGAGGAATGACGATACTGTAAACGTCCCCGGCGATGGCGAGTCTCTGATGACGGAGGTAAGTCCGAGATACGGAGTCTCTTCGGTTTGCGGTAGAAGAAGAGAGATGGAAGATGCGGTGGCGATTCATCCTTCGTTTTCTTCTCGGAAGAATACGGAATATCCTCAACACTACTTCGGTGTCTACGACGGTCATGGTTGTTCTCACGTACGTCGTCGTCGTTTCTCTGTTTCATCCCTTTTTCTTTTTTTTAAATACGAATTTTTTTCAGTTGTAGCTCATACGATATCGTTTTCTTTCTCCAGGTTGCAGCGAGGTGTAGAGATAGGCTTCACAAGCTGGTGCAAGAGGAGCTAAACTCGAATGGGGAAGAAGAGGAAGAAGAGTGGAGAAAGACGATGGAACGTAGCTTCACTCGCATGGATAAAGAGGTTGTGTCGTGGATTGAATCCGTCGTTAGGGCGAATTGTAAGTGCGAGCTTCAAACGCCGGATTGTGACGCCGTCGGATCAACCGCCGTCGTCTCTATCATTACGCCGGATAAGATCGTCGTTGCTAATTGCGGCGATTCCAGAGCTGTTCTCTGTAGAAACGGAAAACCAGTTCCACTATCGGCCGATCACAAGGTCAGTGACTCTCTCTTCTCTCTCGTCTTGGATCACGAGAGAACAAGTCTAGGCTTAACCTAGGAGTGATGCAAAATTGAGTTTTCTTGTCATGTAAGATATCTACAGAAACCAAACAATACTAAAGTCGCAGTAGCAGTAGGAAGAGTCGAACCCGCGTGGATCCTCATGAGTACAAGACTCATGGTTGAAATAATTCCAATTTCTTCATTTTGTTTCATTAGCGAAACAACGAAACCCAATATAGATCACCTATAAAGCTCTGTTTTTGTCATTTGTGTGTGTGTTTATGAAAGTTTCAATGAAGCAACAATCGGAATTTATGATTAACTCAAAAAGTGTTTCGTTGTATGAAACACAGCCTGATCGTCCAGACGAATTGAACCGAATCGAGGGAGCAGGAGGACAAGTCATATACTGGGACTGTCCGAGACTTTTAGGAGTCTTAGCTATGTCACGAGCCATAGGAGACAACTACTTGAAACCTTACGTGAGTTGCGAGCCGGAGGTGACCATAACGGATAGGACAGACGACGATTGCCTTATTCTAGCCAGCGACGGTTTATGGGATGTCGTGTCAAACGAGACCGCCTGCTCAGTGGCGTGTATGTGTCTCCATGGTGGTGGTCGGAGACGGCAAGGTAGTCCGGATGCGTCGGTGGAATTGATCTCAGACAAAGCGTGCATGGAAGCGTCAGTGTTGCTGACGAAGCTGGCGTTGGCAAGGCACAGTAGTGACAACGTGAGTGTCGTTGTGATTGATCTCAGAAGAAAAGGACACGTAACTGGACACTAATCCTTTACTACTTCAAACTCTTGACACTTCCATCGAAGACACCCGCTTTAACTTCTTTTTTGTTTTCAGTTACTTTTTTGTTGTTCTTGGGATGCGTAATTGTATTACAGTTTAACCCTGCTTTTATGACAAAGGGTTAATGGTTCATAGGGGTGAGTAGCTTTTTCCTCTCATTCCTAATACTCGTTCTTGTAATAGTTTTTAAATTAAAGAAAATTATGATCAAAATAGTAAAAAAAAAATTTCACTAAGTGCACCTATTTGTTTCTCCCACGGATTTTAATTAATTCAGGTTTTACATGTAAAAACATATTGCTTTAAAATAATTCTTCTGCAAGAATATATTACTAGTAATAAAAGAGAAAAGAGAATACGCAAGGAATGAAGTTCTATTTTTAGATACTTGGAGAAGGTGCTTTGTCTGTGCCGCAAGGCAAAGGCATGAGATTGTATCTTATGGACTAAATACAACTACGAACAGTATCTGTAACTTAAGATTAAGACAAACGGTAAGAAAGATTCAAACATCGAATTGGCTTAGATGATCAGACCAACAGCTTTGACTGTGCACGTCATTACGTCCAAGTGCTGCAAGTAATCACGTTCTTACTTCTTATGACTAAAGTTTTAAATATTCATTAGACATGACAGAAGAAAGAAGAATTTTTGAGAGTGAGACCTCTCTCTTGAACGTTTTTGCTTCTTGTCAGGTTTCCTTTAGGGCCTTTAGCTTTCTGTAACCCTTGTCGGTACCAAATATCCTGAAGAAACATTTTTACATGTCTATGGTGCCTCAATAACTCAACTATGACTTCTGTTCAAGTAAGAAACAGAGTTCGGATATTTACCGGTCCATGTAGACAAAAGTTGATGAGTAGTTCCCAGATTTTGTGTAGAGTAATCGATGATGGTAGTCATGGAAGTCGGCACTGTAAGCAAATTATTGTACATTCAAGTTAGTGATCTGATAGATTCAAAGGTGTTTCTCTTTCAAGGAAACTACATGTTCTAAGTTTGATCTTACCCGCCATACAGAGGAAGAAACTTAGAGGGACTCCATGGAAAATGATAACCACAATGTGCTTCAACTGTCTCAATGACTCTAAGCACCAACCACAACCATAGGGTGATTAGGTGAGGCCCGGTGAGAGCCGGACCAATAAAGGTAGCAAAGCCAAGGAACAGAATCTCAGCGGGATGAGCATATTCTGATGTCAAACCAAACGGTGTGGCGTATCTACAAGCAAGCAATACCATAGGATCATTTATCGCCAATAGGGACCGTAAATGGAGTAACATTGTCGGAGCAGAGAAAAAGATTGTGAGTCATGAACATTACTCATGGTGCACACTGTGCACGTTCTTGTACAGCCATTTTGTATGCAAGATCCTGTGACCCCAATAGAATACAAAATCCTCAATAATGAAGTAGAATAAGATCTGGGAAGACACCACTTTCCTGCAGGAGCAATCAGTAAAGATGGTTTCATATTTCATAAACCAGATCAAACGCAACTCAGGTTTCTCTCATGCAGCTCAGACACTGAAACTTCATATATATACACTTTTGTATATGCCAATTGGAAGAGTTTAACATCAGAACCCAAAGAAAAAAGCTTCAGCACTAAAGAACCTTATAATACCAGGACGGCAGAGGAAAACTGCTCCGCATGCCCATGAATTTGAAGACACGGTAAGAGAACATCATGAGGGGAAAGTTTACGCAGCAATGGTAAAACAATAGCCAAGCAATGCATTTTCCTTGGGCTTCAGAGGTGTTATTTTTTTCTGCAGAAGACCAAACAAGGTTTGAAAAGATTTATTGAATTCATGTATTGGTTACTTGAAATTTATAAGTGTACATAGAGGTCCCTCGAATCACGAGAACAAGAGGAGGCAAAAACCTGAATTTTGTAGTTGCTCAGCAGACCGGTCCTTTCAAGGAAAATGTAAGGGAGACCAGACAAGAAAAAGACGCTTTCATGGATAATAAAACTCCCGATGCAGGCCAGCTGAAAGTCGCTAAAATGTGTAACAAGGTACTGCATTATCACAGAAAGAAAAAAAAGGTCAGTGGCAGCTCTAACTTGTAAAGCGAGGGAAGAGAAAAATGTGATTAATTTCCACGAAATGAAGGCACATTTGTTCATCCACAGTCACTCATGACATAAAAGCGAGTTAACAAGACGTTCAAGGAACAACTACTGATTATCAGCACGCATCACAGTCACACAGATCCTGTGAGCTAGAAACGTGCAGATGTAAAACTCATATTCCAAAACGAAAACTAAACCTTCAAGCAAAATCCGAACACTAATCATCTGTTCATTTGGTCCACAAACAAGTTAAATCAGCTAAAACCAAACACATGATACTCTATATAGACTATAGACTAGAGTGATCATCATGCTTTAATAAAAATCCGCTCTCAAGTTCCAAAAAAGAAGAACAAAATGAGATCACGTTCTATCGATGTTGAACCAGATCTGAAACATACAAGTACCAAGAGACAAACAACAATCCAATGCGGTGGACCATACACAAACAAAAAAACAAGAACATAGGCAGATACTTGCGTAAGCACATTGTCAATCAGAACATCGTAAACAGAAGTACGCAGAGACAAAGAAAGAAACAAGATGGAATCGCTGTGAATATACCAAACGAAAAACAAAAAACAAAAAGGGGACGAGATGAAGGAAGAAGTAAGATGGAGAAAGTACCTGCCAACCAGATTCGACGAGAGAATCCTCCATTGATAAAGAGATAAAGAGAAACACACGACGGATCTCTGCGCAGGAGAAGAAAACAAATTCTAGACGCAGAGAGTGATTGAGAGAGAGACACAGCAAACTCTGTAACAAGTGGAGGAATCTGAGTCTGGTCTGCTTTGGTTGTTTCTGATACCAAATTTTATATTCTTTAAATCTCTGGTCTCTCTCTACATCACACGTGCACACAGATTCTTTTCATTTTTAGTCCTCAATTATACATTTTTTTTCCCTTTAGCACCATATGTTCTTACATTTGATAATTGGCACCACCTGACTTATTTTGAAAGTGAACAGTACTCGCAAAAGCTGGTGATTATGTTTTTAATGGTTTTGTTGTTACCATATAAGGATCTGCGAGCTATGGTGATGAAACTAGGACTCTAAAAAAAGTTTTGACTTTTGGGTTCTCATAACAAATAACAAGGTGCAAATGAGGAGGATCTAAGATTTATTCAGAAAGAAGAGAAAAAAAAAGCACACATTTTACACAAATATGGAGATAGATGTGAGAGATGCTAATATCACAGCAGAGACCTGAGTTGTTACTCTGTTCGAGACCGTCTCTGTGTTTGCTAACCACTAAGGTCCCAAATTCGAAATTGAGTAGTTTTTCTGGCTCTAGATCCTCTCGCCAGTTTACAGCTGCAAAAAGATAATCAAAAGCTGAGCCACAGTCAGAAATAGAGTGAGCAATTCTCAATGTATTGCACATAAATATTTGTCCTTGATGACAAACATGAGCTAATTTATGTGATAACATAGGAAACTTAAAAGATTATTCCTCTTTTCCATTTCTTTCATTCTCCTGAACCTAATATGAACTACACAAACGAAGAGCCACCTGAAAAGCAGGGAATGTAGAAAAAGTGTTACACACACATGTGGTGTCATTATAATAAGTAAAAAAGTTCTTACCTTTTGGAGTATTGTTAATTTGAAGCATGGTGGTAACTGGACAATTGTTGTCATAGAAATGGCGCTCTCTTATCCGACGGCTTTAGAATTTGAAATGAGCACATTAAGCTCTCATCAATGCTCATCATTGCGCCAGCATTGTCGAATTCCCCACAATAGTTAGGAGCTGAAAATACAGTAACAAGCTGTCTTTCTGCAAAGAACTCATACCCATCTTCAACAACCTAAGAAAAAAGAGTCAGAAAACACTCAGATTAAGCTTGAACAGATTTCACTTTTCTACATAAACTCAACAACAGAGATAACTCAAGTTAGAAACCTGGTGGGCACGACATATAAGGTCCATGTCATTTTTTTGCAAAAATTCTGCAACTTTGTCAGCTCCAAAAGTGTATGAAACACCACGATCATTCATTCCCCATCCTTTGACGTCTCCACTAGGATCCGACCAAAGTAAATCACATACCAAACCTGAGTCAGGAATATCCATCGGGCGCGAAATGTTCCTGATCTGGTCCAAGCTTATCAGCTCTGGGGAAATCCCACCATGCATACATAGTATTCTTTCATCAATTAAAGCGGCCACAGGAAGACAGTTAAAGCAATCAGTGAATATTTTCCAGATCCTGACGTTGAACCTGCGTTTGCACTCGTCATAGAACCCGTAAATACGATTAATGGAGGCACATTCATGGTTCCCTCTCAACAAGAAGAAGTTCTCAGGGTACTTGATTTTGTAAGCTAAGAGAAGGCATATTGTTTCTAAGCTTTGCTTGCCACGGTCGACGTAATCACCTAAGAACAAATAATTGGCTTCGGGAGGGAAGCCTCCATACTCAAAAAGCCTCAACAGGTCTGAATACTGCCCATGGATATCACCTGTAAATGTAAGAGGCAACAAAAGAATGACAAAAATGAACCATTACATCGAATGATCAACTAGAAGAGACCAAAACCCGTGCGACTCATACGATTTACATGATGGAGACCAAATAAATCTTAAAAAAAAACAGCTTTCCCATTGAGTTGAAAAAAAGTTTTTTATCTTTCAACCTTCATAAAAGAATGGTGATTGAACAACCCCGAGCTTAGTCAAGCTTTTGCAGGAAATATTTCATGAGAACCAATCAAAGCCCACAACTTAACTAGTCAACATTAATATAAGAGAATCAAACCTCAATAAGAACATGTCAAAACTCTTAATCATATATAAGTCTTGCACTATAAAAGAATTCCAAATAAAAACCCATAGCTATTAAACATTATTATATACGAATCTAACCTCATAAGAACCTCTCCAAACTCTTAATCATATCTAAGACATGCAGTATTAAAATTCCATCTGTTCACCACCCATGCGCTTGAATTTATAGTTCTGAACTCAAAGATAATCACCTTTTCACCAATATCTGTATCAAAACTCGTGCAAAATATCAATTTCTTGAGTCACTTAAAAGGTCCACAACCAACATTGATGCTCGATTACAACCTAAAAACTACTAATTGTGACCTACTTTCAGCTTGCAAAGAGCTCTCTTTCAAGATGAACACAGTATTCAGAATTCAGTTCATGACTACTGAACACATCTAAAAGCCTGATGAAGCTAAAAGATACACTTATCACAACATGCACTAAAATTATAAACCGAAATCAGCCCCCTTCAAGCCATTTCGTTACTAGTTAAACAATCACAACAGAGACAGAACAAAAAACTAAAACCAAAGAACACTTTTTTGAGCAACGAGAGCAAAAAACTAACCGCAGATCTTGATGGGAGCTTCAAGTTCGAGAAGATTGGGCTGTTGAAGAAAGATTTCTTTGGAGACAGCACAGAGCTGTCGGATTTCACCTTCGCTGAGGTGAACTTGCTTCCCCGATCCAGGCCTCGTGTTCCGAAACTCGACCAAACGCCGGATAATATCGTCCAAAACCGCCGGTTCCATCGCTCGCTTCTGCTCCTGCTCCTGCGCTGGCTTCTCCGCCATCTCCGATCACTGCGAACGTTCAGAAAAAAAAAGTATAGAAACGAACGGAGGTTTCGAACGCGAAACGCTCTTAACCTTGGCGTTAGAGCCGCGAGGAGAGGAGACGAGAGAAGAGGACCGGCGCTCTCAGATGAGTCAGATAAAATGAGTCAGTTTGATTTGATTGATTGGTCCACTTTTTATTTAATTATTATGATAATTCTCTTTATTATTACAAGACGAACTAAATGTTTTGAGTCGACCTAATGGGCCTTTTCTATAGTTTAATTAGGCCTAATATTTGGGCTTTTATTCTAAAGATTCAGTAAATGCAAGTCTTTTCAGCTTGATGGCTTGATCACCAAGTCTTTTTGTTGCTAGGTCACTTGTCTCCTGATAACATGGCATATCTTCATGTTTACATGAGGTAACTTCACTGATTCAACTATTAGATTGTCTAACTATACAATCCCTAATCGATTTCGAACTCGTGAGCATGGTCACACATGTTGATGCCGATTTGAGGCTCATCCCACATTTACATATTCAATAGCTCGATGGGAGTTAAATAAACAAATACCATTTTTGCGACCCATTTATCAATACATCTTTGTATTTGATAAAAATAAAGATTATTCATCGATATAAGAAATTAAATAAAACTCTGTCATGTCGAGTTTGTTGTTTATTTTATCACCATGAGAGATTGAGATTATAATAATTCGCTTCTCATCAATTATAAACACTTAGGTGTCCATGGATCTCAGTATTCCCAACATCACTAAACTACCAAACTACGATGGATTAGGATCAAATGATCTTATCCATCAAAATCATAACATATGTCCAAATATTTCTAAAACCGGTCTAAGAGATCATATTAAATAATTAGTAATAAAATAATCATTTATTAATTATACATAATACTACAAAAAATACCCAAAACTCAAAAATAATATTTATCTTTAATACAAAAATTTCATAAATTGATTATCATATCTTATATGAACTGTAATGATTTTTTAGTGTATTTGATGATAATGTTTTTTCAATCGATATATTACTTTTTATATAAAACTAGTTCGAGTTTCCAAATTTTTTAAATAATAATAATTTTATATTTTTTGCGTGAATATCAACCGTTGAAATCCAACATAAAGATAGAAATTATTTAATATTATATTAATTAGATAGAAAGCAGGTTTATCAGTGAACTAAAATGTTATAAACCTTTTAAAGATAATAAATTTATGAGAATAAATTTTTTATTATTTAATAAAAATAGGTTAGTTTATTTTTTATTATATAAACTTTGAACGTTTATGTTAGTGCAACACGTGTCAAATTATTGCTTATGTTAAAAAGAATTCTAAAAGAATTTTAATTACAAATGAATAAAATGGAATAATACAGGTTCAATCGTAGTCCAATGGGGAATTAAACGCATTTTTAGGATAAATAGCCTATAGTACTTTATAGATGGTTCATGGAAAGATGGAGATAAATTCTCAGAACTAGATTAGAATACAAGGTGCAGGGATGTTGCTGGATGGCTTGAAACAAGGAATATACGCATTAGTCTCTCACTATTACATGTTGAAATCGAGACTCTTATTTGGGATATGGAATGTATGAATGTAGCGGAACAGAAAGAAGTAACATTCGCAACGGACTATTTGTAGCTTGTGAAGATGGTATCGGAACCGCTCCAATGGCATTCATTTACAACTCACATCGAGGAAGTGCAAAAGTGCAAGGAATATTTCACCTATTTTGACATGAAATTCAGAGAACGAACAATACATTGACGGAAAAGCTCACGCGGAATACTCGCATGCAATCATCTTATTCTCATCATATAGAGTTTTCACCGTCTTTGTGGTTTTCTTAGTCATCCTAACTGGTGACATTTTGTAGACGAAAAAAACTATTTTCAAACGATTTAAAATATTAGATCCTACATTTTTTAACAATTGTTGTTTTTAATTTAAATATAAATAATTTGACAAAGGAAATAAATTTTTAAAAGTATTATGATAGTTTTGTGAAGAAAAAACTCCAGAAATAGCTATAATTAGAATTTTTCTTGTAGATTATTCCATCAAATTTGACAAAATATTTTTATTTGATACAAAGCAGATCAAATTGATGGGTTAGTCTATCACAAATATGAAACTACATTTATTAACTAAAATAATTTTTATATGAAATAAGTATTGTATAAAATAAAATAGTACAATATATAATACATTGAAAACGACAAATATGGATATATAAATTAAAATTGATAATCATATTATATAATCATGCTATAAATACAAAAAAATTGATAATCATATTATATAATCATGCTATAAAACATCACAAAAAAAGTTTCCTCGTTAAAATTTGGTAGAATTTAATTTATAGTTAATCCATCAGCGTCACTGGCAGACCCATTAAAAAGAGTCATTTGACACCAAATATATTAGAATATTAATCACGTGTTAGTGTATTTTAGTTAAAAATATAGTGACGTAATTGGCCAATATTACTGATGGACCAATTAAATATGTGTTCAACTCCATGTTTTCTACCATTCATTAATTTTAATTCGAACACCATATTTTTATTCTAATTTAAATATAATTTGTATACTATAGGTTTATTATTTATAGTTTTAATAATATATATATATATATATATATATATATATATATATATATATATACCTCAGAATATAAATTTTTGTAAATATATGAATCGGTGACCTTGATTTTTGTTTTTAAAAAACATTATGAACTGCTATAAAACAACTAAAATGATTCATGATATTAAAAATATAATTTTTACATAAAAAATATCATATTATTGAAAAGTTGTTTTGGCTACTATCTATCATAATATTTGAACTACATAGAATGAACGAAAGAACAAAAATATTATTTGTTACTTATGAATTTTTCTAAGTGTGCCAGGAAGATAGGTATAACACCATATTCACTAACTGTTGCAAAAGCTATTGGCCTCTCATCTGCAATTAGAGCAATTTGCTTTGCGTCAATTTCTAATTATTATCACTGATGCTTCCATATCTTCCATAATTTCTTACCATCCCACATTTTAATTTGCTTCTCCTTAAATCTTATAAGAACCCAATTTTAGAAAAAAATCTGTTATAACTTGCCATATAAAATATCATAATTTTAGAAAACATTTTAATTTTCAAGTGTGTGCCTAAAAAAACCTTTAAAGCTCTATGTTGCATTTGCTGGGTTCCCATCACGAGGACATTGTTAAAAACAAGAAATAAGTTGATTCTCCATTTTATGAAAATTCTCTCCATATTTGCTTCTTTATATTTTACACGATATATAACAAACCTATACATTTTTGCAGTTTTTATTTTTAATTTTTTTTCGTCTTAGAAGAAATTAATTTTCTTATGAAGCCTTAGTTAAGAAACTAGCGAAACAAATATACATAATTTGAATGAAAAAATGAAAATTTAATTGACGCAAAAAAATAAAAATAATAATGTCATTCAAGAGTGAGTGATATTTGTGTTTGGGTTCTTTACTTTCATGATTGACTGCAACGAATTCTATAAATTAAATTTTGCTTTTTTTTTTAAATTAGCTTATTTTATTATATAAAACTATATACATATTTAACGTGAGAAACAACACATAAATAATTATATTTTACTAAATTTTAATTGATATTATTGTTAATTATGATTATAATATTTAATTGTTAGTCATTTATTTTTTTTTTAAATAAGGTAACAAAAAAGTTATTAGTGTTTTTAAGAAAATTTATAAAATCGTAAAATTATTAAAATAGAAAAAATTATAAAATAAAAACTACAAAATATATATAAGATTCATAATACATAAAATTGAAAAGATATTAGTATTCATATATACATATTATCGCTGTTTTGGTGCATATTGTTCTAGACTTGTGGCTTCTTAGGCCGGTGGCTTTTTTGTTCGAAATATTTTGAATATTAAAAAAGAAAATTAAATTTTCCTTTTTTTTAATAAAGTGTTTTCCAGACTATCTCGTGTTTGATTATTTGCACGAGAGACTTATTTTTAGCGGTTGAGTCATTTTAAATATATATAAATAATAATCAAGTAACTGGCACATGTTTTAGTTCCATAAATTATAATTATACCACAAGTCAGAATCTCATAAGACAGTTTGGTCCTAAAATATGAGGTAGTGCTGTTTGGAATATTATTTTATATATTTACATATATATATATATATATGACTTATAAATTCATATATATTATATATTTTAGATCGTTTTTTGTCATGTACGAAAATAATAATTTAAAGATTTTAGTTTATAATGTGATTTTTTTAGTCACTGATTTTATCGATTATAAAAAATAATTTAAAAAATTAAAAATTATTTTTCGGTTTTAATAGAATTTCTATTATATATCTAAATTTAGTTGGGTTAACCGTGAAATATTTCATTTCATGCTGGTTAGTGGTTGTTATGATTCGTCTTTTGAGTTTTGGTGAAGGTTCAAAATTTCATACAACGGTGATGACCTGCCTTTAGTATTAAAAACATAACTTAGACTACTTCACATAGGATCATTACATCAACTATTGTTAAAATATTTATACGAAAATTACTAGTAAATTACAAATAGAGAAATTAAGATGTTTTCAAGATGTTAAACACTAGAAACTGATTTATACCGTGAAATCAAACAATCTTTATAAACACTATATATCTATGCATGCTTAATGTCTCTAACAAGAATCACTCACTCTCATAATCATTAAGACGAGTCATTCGGTAAGAAAGAACGAGAAGAGAAGAAGACGACAGCGGTCGAGATGGCCTCTCAATCTCAGGTCACGTTTCTCTTATTTGCTACAAATCGACAACGATCATTACTTCCTTTCTCTAAATCTATTTGATTACAGGTTTTAGTGGAAGAGAAATCGAATGTTAGAATCTTGACACTAAACAAACCAAAGCAGCTGAATGCTCTATGCTTCAACATGGTATTGAATCTTTTCTTTCGTTGTTTCTTCTTCTCTTTACGTTCACTACTTCACATATATACTTGGCTTGAATCAATCTTCTCTAGGTCACTCGGTTGCTGCAACTGTTCCTTGCATATGAGGAGGACCCTAGTGTCAAACTTGTCATCCTAAAGGTAAAATTCACTATCCTTATCTCTTCCGGGTAGCACACACTGATGAATATCTTTGCCACAGGGTCAGGGAAGAGCCTTTTGTGCTGGTGGCGATGTTCCACCTGTTGTTCGCGACATCATACAAGGTATATATATCACCATCCCATCTTTCTTTTCTTGCTTACTTTGAGCTCTACACATTCTTCTATAATTTTGTGGATTAGGCAAATGGAGACTCGGTGCCAATTTCTTCTCAGATGAATACACGCTCAACTATGTCATTGCTACGTATAGCAAAACTCAGGTATATTGGGTTGGGAAAAATATCCAAAACCGTTCCGGTCCAAAAATATGATTTTTATAGTTCCGAAACTAGGTTTTTTTATTCGCAATTTCGGATATCTAGATCTATTTTCTTATATGTATATAAATACACATATAGTAATCATATATAATATCATAAATAACAAATACCTCAAATTAAAATATCATCAAAATAAATGTTAGTATTTTTTTAGAATGCCCAATCTAGTCCAAAATGTAGTCGAAAATACTTATGAAATCAGAAATAGTTTTGTAGGCTATTTTTATGTTTTTATATATATTATTATTATTATAATAATTATTATTATTATTATTATTAATCCAGATATCTACAAATATTAGCTGATTGATATTTGAGTAGTTGATTTTCGAATCTGGATCAAGCTCTGGCATCAGCCCACTTGTACAATTTCCTTGAAGTGAATTACTCAAGTCTGTAATTAATTTTTAATACTGTTTTGAGTTTATAGGTTTCAATATTGAATGGTATTGTCATGGGAGGCGGAGCTGGTGTCTCCATCCATGGCCGATTTCGTGTTGCAACTGAGAACACGGTATTGTTTTATTAAACATGTTCATGGATGACAAATAAAGAGACCGCTCTGAAATATGCTCATATCTTTTGAGTTTTCTCGAAGGTTTTTGCCATGCCTGAGACAGAATTAGGGCTCTTTCCAGATGTAGGCGCATCATACTTCTTGTCAAGGCTCCCTGGATCTTTTGGTAACAAACGTCATTTGTTTTTATGCATGTTGACAAAAGTTTGAGCTTATCTATCTCCCTTTCTCATCCATCATGTCTTATTTGTTCAGGAGAGTATGTTGGTCTTACAGGAGCTAGGTTAGATGGCGCTGAAATGCTTGCTTGTGGTCTTGCAACTCATTTTGTGCCGTCAACGGTATGATCTTCGTGTTCTTACGTCTTTTGTATTCCTCATTGTCGGGATGATAGCAACTTGACAACTAATATGGACTATGTTACCTTGTGATGAAACGAGAATGCTAAAAACAAGATTTCCATTGTTTTTTCTTTTTTTTTGTGGAATTAATGGATTATGACAAATTATGATGGAAAAACTTAGTGGCATAGTTGTATATAAATATTGTATGTAACAACATAATAGCATAATTGTATGTTATTGAAATAATTAGTAGCATAATTGGTCAATTTTAGCCTACTGACCCCAATATATATGTTTGATATTCGTACTTCACTCATTAGCATAATTGGTCGTTTTTCTCCGGCTTGATTGTTTGTGTTGACTGCTTTAACATATATATATGTGCCAATAACCAAACTTGAGGTCTGTAAATTATTCTAGCGTCTCTCTTTCCTCGACATTCTAAAAGACCATTACATTTTCAGACGATTGTTAAGCACTATTTGCTTCGTCAAGGATCTTTACTTAGTAAGGTTACTTCTTTTCACAGATGTTGACTGCATTAGAAGCAGATCTTTGCAGAGTTGGTTTAAGTGATCCAACCGTTGCATCAACAATTCTCATGGCATATACTCAGCAAACCAACCTGAAACAGCATAGTGCTTACCACAGGCAAGTGTTTATGATTTTTTATCTCTTTTAGTCTTTCTATTTGTATTTGAGTTTGCCGAACACCTTTTGTCATACCAACATCGCAAGCATTCTAGATTAAGTGCTAAGACATGATTGCATTTACATGTTTTGTACTTTTTCAACCTTGTATCAGTGTCAGCTTAGTTCTTTAACAGGATCAATGTCTCGGTTAGATCTTCAATGGAATATTTTTCTTAGCAGTTTCTTGTTTGTTTCTTTACGCAGGTTAGACGTTATTGATAGATGCTTCTCGAGAAGAACAGTGGAAGAGATTATATCTGCACTTGTAAGTTTTTTATTAATATAGAAATTAAGTTCTATTTCTCGGATATAGAAGAAGATCTTTCTTGATTTTTCATGTTTTCATAATCTTGATATGGTCGATCTTTTGAATCTTCCAATAAATGTTGACTTAATAAATGTTGACTTGCATGCATGTATCTTTGAGTTGATTGAGTTACATGTTGACATTGGACTCTACCATCTTACGTGTTGTTTAGGAGACAGAGCCAACTCAGGGACCAGATGAATGGATCTCAGCTACCATTAGAGCATTGAAAAAATCTTCACCAGCAAGCCTTAAGATCTCTCTTAGATCGGTTAGTTCCACAAAAATGTGTCACATGCACATAATGGGGAAGAGCTGACTTTGTGTATAATTTTCAGATAAGAGAAGGAAGGTTTCAGGGGGTGGGGCAGTGTCTTATCCGTGAGTATAGAATGGTGTGTCATGTGATGAAGGGAGATATAAGCAAAGACTTTGTAGAGGTTTTGTGAGCTTTCTCGGTTGTATCTTCCTCGTGAAACTGTGTTTGTTGTAGACATAATGAGAAGAGTACGCTTACTTATGCAGGGTTGCAGAGCTATATTGATAGACAAAGATAGGAATCCAAAGGTTTAACAAAAAAAAGTCTCTCCATATAGTATTTGTTGTTAAATGCATATTAATGGATATAATGTCTTATACTGAAACTACAGTGGGAGCCACGGCGACTGGAGGAGATGAAGGATAACATGGTAGAGAAGTACTTCAAGAGAGTGGAGGAAGAGGAAGGATGGGAGGATCTAAAGCTTCCACAAAGGAAACACTTGCCTGCTTTAGCCATTTCAAAGCTGTGAATTGGATAATGTGATGGAGCTGATGCAATCATTCATCTGTTAGTGCTCATCTTGCATCGTGCTAGAACAGTATTCTCCAAATCTTTGATTGTTTCTTTGTTGCTAGTCATTGTTATGATGTTCACATAGAAGATCCAATTGATACACTTACTTGGTTTTTACTACTTGATTGTTTATCTATCTTTTAATTTTCCAGTTACTGTTCAATAATGAGACCAAGTATCATTCCCTTCTGTTTAGGGACACATCTTTACCAATACCATTTCCCTTGTAAGAATTGCGATTCCAACTTCTTTTGCTTCTCTGATTTTTTTTCTTATATAATCAGAAAAACAGAAATAACTGAATAAGTTTTGGTGTCTTAGCTTACGTTTTGATTTGCACCGCATCAGCTTGACACACTCGAGACTTTCTTCTTTGATGGAATGGTGAAAACTTTGAGACTGAACAGTGAAAAAACAAATCTGCTCTTATGATACCAAATGTTAGATTTATCGCCCTATTAAAAAAAACATTTAGATTTATCGCCCTATTAAAAAAAAAAGAATTATTCGTTTTCACCGTCACAAGACACAGCGACTTATTTAAAGATTCCACATTCCGTTAACATTAACGACCGTTAGCTAGATTTGGAGACAACTACAAAGCGTTAAGTTCCATTTTCTCCTCTCCCATATTTGCTGGATCATCGGTATCTTTTTGTTCCTCTTCTTTTTTTGCCTGTAAAATCGCTGTTCGTTCTATGTCTTTATCTCTAACCATAAAGTTACCTAAACATAATTTAAAAAATGATTTTCTCAAATTTGTTAATGTGTCATCACCATATTCATCCTCAAAACACTACTTTAAATATATATATAACATGGCATTATGTAATTTACTTTGTTGACAAGATTTTTGAAACTATATACCACCATTAAATTAATTTATATATATTACAATTAGCAAAAAAACTTTTAAATAACATAATTAGCAATATATCAAATTTTCTACATCAACTTAGGATATACCATATATCAACTTATTGTCAAATATTTATATTTTTTTGTCTAAATTAATTGTGAGTTATTTAAAAAATACAAAACTAAGACAATATTGATAAAACTGAATTTTTTCGTAAATTTTAACAAAAGCTAAAAAGAATCAAATTGGAAGTATATTAAACCAAAACAAAAAAAATTACAAAGAATTATGTTTATGATCTTTTTTTAAAAAAAACGGAAAAAACTAAAATCTTTTCTAAAAAATATCAAAATGTAAAAAAATTATATTCAAATAAAATAATATTTTATTTTAACAAGATATTATCTCTGCGCATGGCGCAAAAAATCATCTAATAAAATTATGATATTCAAAATTTCTGAAGACGATATCATTAGTTTCACTTCTTCATATGATTCTCATGTTCATTTTCTTTAACAGAAAAATGGATTTATTCAAATCCTTAATCATAAACTGACCAAAAAAGAACAACATGTTGTTTTTCCTTCTCTAATACAAACCTTTGAAACGTACAAACAGCTTATGAATTGTAACAAATTCACATTTCAAAAACCGACGACGAAACCGACAACAAAAAAATTGTGTTTCCGAGTTAAGAGAACGCGAAGAGTCGATAAGAAGAGTAAGCAGCCTCACATTTCTTTACCTGTCTGTACAGATTGTTGGATGTTCGAAAGCCAATTGCCCCATAAAAAGACTAATCCAATCTTTGTGTGAATATGCATGTGTTCAATATCACAACCTAATTTTAATGTATATTTTGTAATTTTGAAAAATACTATCTATACGTATCTCTCGTTTTTTTAAAAATAACTAATTGACTTATTTAAAATAAATGTCACATCCTACAGTATA
The DNA here is from genome assembly GCA_000218505.1 of Schrenkiella parvula. Taxonomy (NCBI): domain Eukaryota; kingdom Viridiplantae; phylum Streptophyta; class Magnoliopsida; order Brassicales; family Brassicaceae; genus Schrenkiella; species Schrenkiella parvula. The sequence goes on along the minus strand of CM001190.1, from coordinate 12,970,432 downwards.
ATAATTACATGAATCAATTCAATGTTTTACCTATTTATCTATAAATTAGACAAATAACTTATATTAGTTATATTTTTTACAAGTTGTTAATTTTGACGAAAAGCTGTAATCTGTGAATCGTTCCATACCAAAATAGATAATGATGTTCCAACTTTTTTGATAAATCATTTGTTAACTAGAAATCGAGGTAGAAAATATACAATATTTTTCACTATTTAGTTTCAATGTTCTTTTTTATTTCTTGGTAATACTTTCATTCAGAAATTCACATTGAGAAGCACATAAATATTATGTAAGGGTCACTGTGGACATTGCAGTGATCGTTAGGGTCGGAGCTGGGAGGGGCAACATGGTTGTGATAGAGTGATGAGAGTGTCGTTAATTTATTCTCTTTTCTATATATTTTGTGAAGAAAATCAGAAAAGAAAAGAAAAAGGAAGCACATGTACGTGGCTTAAAGCTGGAAGCACATGTATGGAAAAAAGCACGTAGACTTTCTAATATGTATAAACGAGACAAATGACCTGTCTAACGAAAGTTTCTAATAAATATAAAAAGTTACATGCAAATATGCAATAATCGAGGAGATCAATCAGAATATTAGGAAAATATTCGATCTAGGCAGGATCTACAACCAAACTAATTAAAAAAAAGCTTTAACAGAGGGTCATATCATCTATTATAGTTCAAATATTTATACAAAAAGTAATAGTAAACTACAAATAATTTATCTACTATTTGGAAAACCTAAAAAAAGAAAGAGAAATTATTAGGTTTTGAAGATGTTAAACAATTGAATTTGATTTATATTAGTGAAATCAAACAATATTTTTAAAAAGAGTATATATATATATATATTATATATATATGTATACGTGCTTAATATCTCCAATCATTAAGTCGGCTCATTCGGTAATCACGACAAGAATAAGAAGATGACAGCAGTCGAGATTGCCTCTCAATCTCAGAATATCTCTCTTCTTTGCTACGACAAGATCAAATCTTATTCTCTCTCTCTAAAGAAAAGCTTTTTAAAATGAACAAATCTCAAAATTCAACAAAAGAAAAAGCTAAAATATTTCTCCCTGCTCTGGTATATATATGTCTCGGTGGATACATGGCAAAGGCGAATCTGAACCGTAAGAAAGAAGAAGATAATGGCCTCTCACTCTGACTCTCAGGTCTCTTTTCTCTTCTTTGCTACAAATCGACAACGATCAATACTTCCTTTCTCTAAATCTATTTGATTACAGGTTTTAGTGGAAGAGAAATCGAGTGTTAGAATCTTGACACTAAACAAACCAAAGCAGTTGAATGCTCTATGCTTCAACATGGTACTGAATCTTTTCTCTAGTTGTTTCTTCCTCTCTTTACGTTCACTATTTCACATATATACTTGGCTTGCATCAATCTTCTCTAGGTCACTCGGTTGCTGCAACTGTTCCTTGCATATGAGGAGGACCCTAGTGTCAAACTTGTCATCCTAAAGGTAAAATTCACTATCTTTATCTCTTCCCGGTTTTGCACACACTGATGAATATCTTTGCCACAGGGTCAGGGCAGAGCTTTTTGTGCTGGTGGTGATGTTCCACCAATTATTCGTGACATCGTACGAGGTATATATATCACTCTTACATCTTTCTTTTCCTGTTTTGTTTCAGCTTCTACACACTCTTCTCTATTTTCGTGGACTAGGCAAATGGAGACTTCGTGCCGATTTCTTCTCAGATGGATACACGCTCAACTATGTCATATCCACGAATACCAAAGCTCAGGTATGTTGGGCTGACAAATATATCCGAGATCCAAAATTTGATCCGGTCTAAAAATAACATAATTATAGTACTGAATTTATATTTTCATTTAAAATTTTTGATGGAATCTGAATCTATTTTGAGCACTTCCAATAAAAATATTTATGAAAATTCTCAAAATATAATAAAATATTATTTTGAATATCTAATAATATTTAAATAAAAAAGGTTGGTAAGACATGATACCCATAATTACATATATCTACATATATCTGTTTTTGTATTCACACTAAGATCTATTTTGAGAAATCCGTTGAAAATGCTCTTATAGTACATTTATAATAATTATATAATAAATGGAATCGTACTCAAATAATACTATCAAAAATAAATGTTAGTTTGAAAAGCTGGTGTATTTTTTTAGAATGCCCATAATAATTCTGTTCCAAAAATGTAATGTATATACATATATATATATATATATGAAATCAAGTGAAACAGTTTTATGAGCTATTTTATTTTTTATTAATATTTTTTTGTAATTATATTACTTTTTTAATCCATGGATATGTATATTCACAAGTATTGATTTTAGATCTAGATACGGCTCCCATATCTGTGCCCACTTCTACTACATCCTTCTAGTAAATTACTCAAGTCTGTCATTAATTTTTAATACTGTTTTGAGTTTATAGGTTTCAATATTGAATGGTATTGTCATGGGAGGCGGAGCTGGTATCTCCATCCATGGTCGATTTCGTGTTGCAACTGAGAACACGGTATTGTTTTATTAAACATATTCATGGATGACAATTAGATTGACCACTCTGAAAAATCTACTCATATCTTTTGAGTCTTCTCCAAGGTTTTTGCCATGCCTGAGACAAAATTGGGGCTCTTTCCAGATGTAGGCGCATCATACTTCTTGTCAAGGCTCCCTGGATCTTTTGGTAACAAACGTCCTTTTTTTTGTTTTGCATGTTGACAAAAGTATGAGCCTATCTCCCATTCTCATCCTTCATGTCTTTCTTGTTCAGGAGAGTATGTTGGTCTCACAGGAGCTAGGTTAGATGGCCCTGAAATGCTTGCTTGTGGTCTTGCAACTCATTTTGTGCCTTCAACGGTATGATTTTTCGTGTGCTTACGTCTTTTGTATTCCTCATTGTCGGGATGATAGCAACTTGACAAACTAATGCGGACTATAACACCAATGCTAAAAACAAGAATGGACTATGTCACCTTGTCACGAAAACATTTAATAGCATATATAGTTTTATGTAAAAACATAATAGCATAATTTTATGTAAATATTGAAAGAATTAGTAGCATTATTGGTCAATTTGGCCTATTGACCCCAATATATTTGATTGATACTCAATACTTCTCTCAATAGCAATTTTTTTTAACTACATTATGAACCCATTAAAAACAATTATGGGTCCGCCGTTTCTTGCACTATAGTTATATATCTTTTGAACAGTCTTGTTCATGATACTTATTCTCTCCGGCTTGATGGTCTATGTTAACTGTTTTACCTTATACATGTGTCGATAACCAAACTTGAAGTCTGTAAGAAAAATGACTGTCTCTGTTTCCTTATTACATTTCAGACTATTGTTAACCACTACTTGCTTCGCCAAGGATCTTTACTTTGTAAGTTTACATCTTTTACAGATGCTGCCTGCACTGGAAGCAGATCTTTGCAGGATTGGTTCAAGTGATCCAGTTAAATTTGCCTCAACAATTCTCGATGCATACACTCAGCAACCGCACCTGACACAGCATAGTGTTTACCACAGGCAAGTGTATATCTTTTTATCTCTTTTAATCTTTCTATTTGTATAATAATTTGCCGTATACCTTTTGTCATGCCAACATCGCAGGCATTCTAGGTCATGTGTTAAAAACATTTTCTCTACAGTTGATATCATGATTACATTTACATGTATATAATTTTCAACCTTGTATCAGTGTCAGCTTTCAGTCGTTAATTAGATCTTCATTGGAAAATTTGTGTTAGCTGTTTCTTATCGCTGTTGTATGTTTCTTTACGCAGGTTAGATGTTATTGATAGGTGCTTCTCAAGAAGAACAATGGAAGAGATTATATCTGCACTTGTAAGTTTTTCATTAATATTGACTTGCATGCATTCCTGAGTTGACTGAATAACACTTTCTCTACCATCACATGTGTTGGTTAGGAGATAGAGGCCACTCAGGGACCAGATGAATGGATCTCAGCTACCATTCGAGCTTTAAAGAAAGCTTCACCAGCAAGCCTTAAAATCTCTCTTAGATCGGTTAGTTGCCTCAAAATGTGTCACATGCAATAATGGGAGGATATGGCTGACTTTGTGTATAAATTTCAGATAAGAGAAGGACGGTATCAGGGAGTGAGGCACTGTTTTATCCGTGAGTATAGAATGGTGTGTCATGTGATGAAAGGAGACATAAGCAAAGATTTGGTGGAGGTTCTGTCAGCTTTCCCTATTGTATCTTTGTCCTGAAACTGTCTTCATCAATGTAGAGATCATTACAACAACGTGTCTTAATTATGCAGGGTTGCAGAGCCATATTGATAGACAAAGATATGAAGCCAAAGGTATAACCAAACCTCTTCACTTATTATTATATGTGGTTATGTCATTATTGTTGATATAATGGTCATGTATTGAATAACAGTGGGAGCCACGGCGACTGGAGGAGATGAAAGATAATATGGTAGAGAAGTACTTCAAGAGAGTAGATGGAGAAGAGGGATGGGAGGATCTAAAGCTTCCAGCAAGGAAACACTTGTCTGCTTCAATAATCGCAAACCTGTGAGTTGGAGAAAGAGATGGATCTCATCTTCCAATTATGTCGCTTGTTGCTTGTCACGCAATTTTTTTTGTTGTTTTTGTAGAATTATTGTTCCAGCTTTCTATTTTAGTTATTTTTGTAGAAGTCTTTATCAAAACAACAAGAACGTAAGAGCATCTCTAGTAGGAAGATACCTCACCATTTAAACATGAAAAGAATAAAAAAGGAGAAAAGAGAGAACTCTTATCTCAAACCAGAAACTATAAGAAACATATTAGAATATTTTGAACCATATATACATCTATGATTGGTTAAAACTTTTGCATCATCTAAAATTTCATTATATAATTTAGTTATATTAAAAATATTATCATTATAAATTTAAAATACCCTTTAAAGTCTCTAGAGCTATAGAAATGCTCTAAGAACACTTTCCTGCAGAAAAAAAGCTTCTGTCTTTATTCATTACCTTTGTTTAATGATTCATATAGGAAACAAAGAAAAAGAATCATCGATTCTTTAACTTTAGGAACTGGAAAATGAGATCCTGTTCCTGAACACAGTAGGAGGATCACTTTCTCTTATTAGCATAAACAACTTATTAAGACTTGATCTTTAATTGAGAGTAATGTGATGTTCTTGATTAAAAGACACACACATAAGTCTGGGCTCAAGCTTGTCGCTGATAGGAGAAACCATTAATAGTGAGACCTCCATCAACACAAATGGTCTGACCAGTAATATATGAAGCTGCAGGTAGACACAGGAAAGCCACAAGTGATGCAACCTCTTTTGGCTCTCCAGCGCGACCAAGTGGAGTTCTACTAAACAAACTCTTCTTATAACCGGCGTCTTCAAAAAACTGATCATTCACAAGATTTTAAGACACAAGAATGATAAGTACAAGGTGTTAATTGGAAAACTAAAAAAAATTAAAAAGCTGGAGGGTGTTATTGATTACAGGTTCAGCCATATCAGTGAGGATAAAATTAGGAGCAACAGAGTTTGTTCTTATGCCATCAGTTGCCCACTCACACGCCAAACTTTTTGCTAGTTGATTCATAGCTCCTGTTCATTCACACACAAACAAAATGATATCTATTAGGACAAAGATTAGCTGTTGTATTGGACACAGATTTATGATCCATCAAGATAATTAAATAGCTTTAAATTGGTCTTTTTAGTGTATATAAAGAAATACCTCTCTATATTTTTGAAACAAAAAAGTGTTAAGAATCTTATATGAAATAAAAAATAATATGTATTTTAGATCTTATCTTAATATATATAGACATGTGCCAATCTAATTCATTCTAACTATGTTTTAGATCTAGACTTATAATCTAACGGTTTGTGCTAGTGTTATCTAGTGTCACCGTCTGGTTTCGAGTCTAGCTTAATGCGTATTATTGAATTATTGACAAAAAAATACTATAAAATTTGACACATCACACTAACCAAATTCTTAAAGTAAATCAGCATTTAATTCATTTTTTACCACCAAACATCATTTATGAAACATATATAAAGTCATAATATCACTGCGTGTATGTACTTTTATAGATTAATAGTCGATCTGTGTACCTTTGGTTAAACTATAGATGGATCCACATTCCATTGATACAACCCCTCCAACAGAGGAAATAAAGACGATGCTTCCAAATCCAGAAGCCTTTAGGAGAGGATGTGAAAGCTGGCTAAGATGATAAGCAGATTCCAAGTTTGTTGAAATATGGAACGAGAAGTCGTCTGCCACATATTCTATTGTTGGCTTAGTGCGAACTACGCCAACGTTATTCACCTATGTTGAACAAAGAGGAGTAACCAAAACTCTTCATAGGTATTTTTCCAATAAAAAATATTCTTAGTTTCTTTATGTTAATATTAACTTACAAGAATGTTCAGCTTGCCATCGAACATTTTCGCGACGGTCTGCATAAGTGTTTCTCTCTCAGGACGAGAGGATACATCACAGATTGAGCCACTCACATGAAATCCTTTCTTCTCCCATTCACTTAAACTTTGATTGAGCAGTGTTTCAGATATGTCGCATACATGGACTCTAGCTTCAAAACCGGCTAGCTCCTCGACTATGGCATGCCTAAAACAGTTCAGAATAGTAAATAAATATAGCGGAATCTTAAATAACAGCAGAACAATGGGTAAAAAATATGATGTAGCTATAGACAAACCCAATTCCGCTGGCTCCACCAGTTACAAGAGCAGTCATACCTTGAAGACTCCATCTTTTATCCATTTCTTTTTGTTTGTCTATGATGAGTAGTAATGACCAGAGATGTTACGTAACATATATATAGGCAAAGTATATGAAATGTAAGTAGCCAATGACGTTTCGGAGGGTGGAAACATTCAAGCATCATTTAAAATAAAAATAAAAACGAATTAAGTAAATGATAAAAATTTGGAGATAAATTAGTTAAATGGAAAGTGGGTTTATCAACTATATGGAAAAAATGCAAAATAAATATTTTAGTACTTTGATTTTGATCTACCATTCAGATGTTAGAGGACATGTGCTTTTATCAATAATATATATATATATATATATATATACAAATACTTGATTTCGAATGGAAGTCATAACAAACCTTAAAATCCTAAATCCTAAAGTCTAACATCAATGACAAAATTAGATTTTACATAGAAAAAAATATAATAACAGATTCTTATTTTTGGTCAACATATTATTAAGAAAACAAATCACATGTGGTAATTAAATATTCTCTTTGTTCTATTATGTAAGATGTTTTATAAATTTGAACTTTTTTTATTTATCTGATTTTCGTACGAAATTTTTTAAATTTATTTATTATGTTACGACCATTAATAATAAGTTAATAACCAACAAATGTTTGCTTGCTTCCACGGCAGATGTAAAATAAAAATTTCAATATTTTGATTCTGACCCTTCATTCAAATGAAAATGGGATGGATGAAACTTTCTAATCTATTGTAGTCAAGTCAATGTTAGATTTTAACTTATTGTCTCACATTTTTATATTTTTTTTCCGCAAAGGTTTACTGGTATTCTCAATTTATTTCTAAATTTCGTCATGTTTTATGGTGTATGATGCCAACTGTTGAATATTTCTTATTTGATTTGGGTGTGAACAAATGTTGAGTCTTTTCTATTAATTTCGTCATGTGTTTATTGCATGTGATGCTGAGTGTTGAGTATTTTTTTTATTGATTTGGTGTGAACAAATGTTGAATATTTACTTCCTCTATCCTATCTTTTCCTAGTACTCTAATTGACGTCTTGCATCTAACATATTATATCGTTAGAGAAACTTTCATTAGAAAGTTTTTGTATAAATAAAATAATATCAAAAAAATTAGATCAGGTTTCTTGTACAACAAAATCTCTATATATTATTATGCATATTTAAAATAGTTAATTTCTTGGACCAAAAGCTCAAAATCAACAGATTTACATAATAATAATAATAATAATATAATAATAATAATAATAATAATAATTATATTATAACAATATAAAAGTTACTAATTGGGGCTCCAGAGAGCCTCACATCAACAAAACAAAATCTTTCCCGTGCTGCCATGTATCACTATTAGGAAAGCTGAAATTAATCTGGGTTTTTGGTGATATGAGATTTTGGGTCAGTGAAAAGCTCAACTCTTGGCCCAATATTTGAAATTTTGTTCAGGCCACCACAAATAAAAAAAATGAATGAATTTGATTGAAAGCTCAAATCTTTTTTACAAATCAAGTTATCAATAATAATATCGAAAAAACTTATTGTACCAATATAATTGAAAGTATAAACTGATTGAAAGTTTTTTTTTTAAAAAAAGGAAAATCTAATTTTTTTGGATTGTTTTTTATATTTTTCAAAATATTCTATTTCTATCTCTATTTTAAAATTCGTTATTTCACTATAAAATAATAAATATTTTAAAAAAATTATTATGTTATACTATAATTTGACAGTTTTTTTTGGAGAATGTCGTGTGACAATTAATATTCATTTAAAAGTTTCCATTATAAACATTCTTTCTAGACATGTTGTGTTCTCTTAATGTTTAAACAAATAATAAGACAACTATTTTCTAAAATAATTTTCTCTATTTCAGAAAGTTAAATTATAAAATAGGAACAATTAATGCTTATTTTTATTTCACTAATGATATTTTTTCTGCTAACTAAATGTTAAGAGGTCTTCAATAAAATTTATCTATGTTATGTTTTTCTTTTAAAAATATTACATCAGATACTTTTAATGAACACATTAAGTTTTCAAAAGTAAAAGTTATTTTTATTTTTTAGGTCCAAACATTAAACCAATTTTCAAAGTTCAACATCCTACAATTTTATCAAACGCAATAACACTAACAAATGTACATCCAAAAAAAATCACAAACAAATCTACATAGGATAAAAAAAATTACTGAAATAATTGAATAAACGAAAACACCTCGCATTCGAATCGGTTTTGCAAAAAAAAACAAGGAATATTGGAATTAGAGAAATCGAATTAGATAATAGATAATTGAATTCTTCCAATTCATATGAAAAGTTAAGCCACTTTTCTTTAAAGCGTATTGATGAGAAACTTTTCTAGGAAATGCTTTTAAAGCGTATTGATGAGAAAATTGAATTCACCCAATTCATATGAAAAGTTAAGCCACTTTTCTTTAAAGCGTATGTTTAAAAGCGTATTGATGAGAAACTTTTCTAGCAAAAGCTTTTCATTGTCTACTTCGAACTCTGCATGACGGGGAGATAATACTCTAGTGCTAGCTCTTGATAACACCAGACTAATAGTTCTTATATTCATAAGTACAAAGCCACAGCCAAAACAGCGATCATCACTAGTCCATGATGCATCTATTTAATAGATGATGACACTTTCATGAGCTTCCTCATCTTCGATTTCCAGCATTCATGGGTCTTCTTCATCTCTTGCATCTGCAACGAGTTATACGATCCTCTAATTTTCTGCCTCATGGGATGCTAATTGGAGAGTCTCCAACGGGGAGACGTGTTTTCCATTCAAATCTATATCGCTTGTTTTGTCTTACAAATGAACCATAAGATAAAAAAACGAAGCTAATTATTCATTAAATGCTTCTCCCTCTTTTGTAATGTATAAGAAAAATAAACTTTTTAAATAGTGAATCACTGATATGGCCCAAGTATAGAGGGCTAGAGAACATTAAAAAACCAACTGGTTTATTACACATCTACAACACGAGTGGTGTGTCCTGACGGTCTGCTAGTCTACCTCATATAGTGACACATCCAACCATCGCTTGCCACATAAAATAGTTGATCTTTCTTGAGATCTTTAAATTTCAAAATTTTCTCTTTAGGGTTGTGATGTTCAGTTCTGTTAGATCTTCACTGGTTGACGATTGATGATTTATGAATATTTTCTGTAATACTTTTTTTGGATGATTTACTCAAAATAACTTTAGAAATTCACTTTTTGACTACAAATATTTCAAAATGACTACACAATATAGGAAACATTTTTACTCTTTTTCATTATCAAAAAATGTATTTATAAATTTGTCATTACTTTTTGACACGTATAATTTATTTTAACATAAGATTCATTTTACAGACAAAAAAAAATAAGTCTATCGTTCTAGTTATGATATATTTATATAAGGACTAGTATATTTACGTATAAAGTAGACTTATTTTCGGTCAGTAATTTTATTAGATAAATAGTTGATATAATGTTAGAATGATATATTTATATGCAGACTTGTTTTTAGATGTGGTATAGATGTTTCCGAAGTGGTATATTATTTATATGATTTGTAGATTTAAGGCCAATGGTGTAACATCCTTATTTATAAAATATTTTAGCACATGTGAAGATGATTAAAAAAATTGATTTTATTATCTGTTACAAAAATAAAATATTTTATGTCATTTGTCAAAAGAGAACTGTATAGTTAAACGTATTTGAATTGCATTAATCTAAAGATATATAACCTTATCGGATATCATTAATTTCTATTATCCTATGATTGAGAACAAAACACGAAAAAAAATTACGTTGGTTGGTTTGTTTGAAGATGTGGCGTAACTGCTTTCATCGTCGTCTTTGTTTTCCTTCTCTAAGTTGGTTAGTGATTTGGACTGATGTTTGACTAGTTTATGTGCAATGTGTAGGTTGAAGAATTGTTATGGGAAGCCATGTTTATTTTAGTTCTTCAACAAGTTTCCAGGGTCTGTGTGGTCTAGCTCGTGGCTCTGTCCGTTCATTCGAGCGAAAATGCAATATATTGAGACTGAGATTTCCTTTAGTCCTTTCTAATAAATTGGTAAGGCGTTTGTCCTCGATCAATTTGCTTCTAATTCAGCTTTTTTTTTCTTTCTCTTTTCGTAAGTCTACTGGTCTCGACCGTTGTTTTGGTCCCAAGACTTTGTGTGTTGCATGTATATTGTTGTATGAGTCCATCTGTCTCACTCTTGTATTACATCGTTGTAATAAAAGATTAGACAGAAAAGGAAAAAAAAAAGCCTCTACATGTGCTTATGCAATATAATTTTGTTGGGTTAAAAGTCGCCAATGATGTTTTACATACTTACTATCGTAATGTCAACATAAACTATCACAACATGTCATCACCTAACCTTTGTTTTTTTTTTTTGGTCACACAACACATTACCTAACCTAATATCAAGTTATATCAAAAGATTGACCTTATTACATAAAGAAAACAAAGAGACGAAAAAAACAACACGGCTTTACCAACTTGTACATTAGGTCCAAGAGAATTAGTTGAATCGATATTATAAAACAAGAAGAGTCAGTCCATTTTGTTCACCTGAACGCCACCGTTGGTAATATACAATAACACAAATCTGAAATCTCAATACACAAACACAACAAAAGAAACACAAAACTTACCGAAATTAAAAAACATATTCCCCAAACGCACAAACATTTAGATTTATCGCCTTTTTTGTCGTTCCCCTATTAAAGAAAAGAATAAGATTATTCGTTTTCACCCATCACAAGCTATAGCGACTTAATTAAAGATGCCACATTCCGTTAATTTTAACGACCGTTACGTAGATTTGGAGACATCTATAAACTCTTTAAGTTCCATTTTTCTCCTCTCCCATATTTGCTGGATCATCGGTATTTTTTTTCTTCATCTTTTTTTTTTGCCTGTAAATCGCTGTTTGTTCTTACGATTATTACTATGTCTTTATCTCTAACCATAAGATAAAATCATGAAATTCAAGATTTCTGAAGAAGACAGCATTCGTTTCGCATCTCCATCTGATTCTCAGGTTTGTTTTCTTGAACGAACCAAAAAAATGGGTTTATTCAAATCCTTAATCGTAAAACAGCAACGAGAAAGATCAAAATGTTGTTTTCCTTCTCTAATACGAGCCTTTGAAACGTATAAACAGCTTATGGAATTGGAACAAATCCGCATTTCGAAACCTGACGATGACGACGACGAACCATCAAAAAAAGAGGAAGTACTTCCTCTGTCTTGCGCGTTTACGAGACAAGAACATTGCGTTTCTGAGTCAAGAGAACGCGAAGAATCGATCAGAAGACTAAGCAGCCTTATATTTCTTTACCTGATCGTCATGTCCGTACAGATCGTTGGAGGTTATAAGGCCAATAGCCTCGCGGTGATGACGGACGCTGCGCATTTGCTGTCCGACGTGGCGGGTCTCTGCGTCTCTCTGTTGGCGATCAAGGTTTCGAGCTGGGAAGCGAATTCGAGAAACTCTTTCGGGTTTAAACGGCTTGAAGTTTTAGCAGCTTTCTTGTCTGTTCAGCTCATATGGCTTGTCTCTGGAGTTATAATCTATGAAGCCATTCAAAGACTTCTTAGCAGAGGCAGAGAGGTTAATGGTGAAATCATGTTTGGGATTTCGGCTTTCGGGTTTTTCATGAACTTGGTTATGGTCATTTGGTTAGGACATAACCATAACCACCACCATCACCACCACCATCATAATCATAATCATTCTCACAAGGAGGAGGAAGAGGAAGAAGAGATGGATCCTTTGAACGGTGGTTTTGAGGAGAAATCATCATCAAAGGAGATGAACATTAACATACAAGGAGCTTATCTACACGCGATGGCGGATATGATTCAGTCGCTTGGTGTCATGATCGGTGGAGGCATAATTTGGGTGAAACCGAAATGGGTTTTGGTTGATTTGATCTGCACTCTTGTTTTCTCTGCCTTTGCTCTTGCTGCGACTCTCCCAATGCTCAAGAATATATTTGGTATACTGATGGAGCGTGCACCGCGCGATATGGACATAGAGAAGCTCGAGAGAGGGCTCAGGCGTATCAGTAAAGTTAAGGTAGTTCATGACCTTCATGTGTGGGAGATAACAGTTGGGAGAATTGTATTGTCCTGCCATGTCTTGCCTGAACCCGGAGCTAGTTCGAAAGAGATCATTTCTGATGTTAGAAATTTCTGTAGGAAAGCTTGTGGGATTTACCATGTAACAGTGCAGGTTGAATCAGAGTAGCAAAAAGAGAAAATAAATAAGTTCTAAATATACATGAAGTCACAGAGTAATCTCAAACCTTCCTTATTCACATCTCAACACATTCAGACAAACTTCTAAGAAAACTCTGACACAACACAAGAACACACAAAACCAGATACAACAAGAACAAAGGGAGATTTATTGATTTATTATTGAACTTATATAATTCGTTATCAAACCGTTTTGATATTGAGTCTATCCATGCGAGCTTTTATGTATTTGAGATGTTCATCTTTGGGAGGAATACATTTCTTGATGACATCAACTTCCAACAAATTCTTCACCCATCTGTGAATCTCCGGGAACTTCTCCACCTGAACAACCTTGATTCCGACAACCTCTTCCGTTCTCATTAGCCAAAACGCGACCAACGTCGCAACGATGTCCACGAACCCTAAACTTTCACCACCGAGAAAATCTTTCCCAGTAAGCTCTTTCTCCAAAAACATCAACAAATCTCTCGTCGCTTCCACCGCCGCGTCTCTTTCTTCTCCGATCTTCCCCACCACTTTCATCGCCGCCACATAAATCTGGTATTCCTCAATAACCGGTTAGAAATCTGAACCCGTTATTAAAATTAAAAATTTGGAAGTCAAACTTCATACCTGTTCATCCACGAATCTGGCCCAAAATCGAGCCATAGCTCTCTCGTACGGATCTTGAGGCAGAATCGGATTGTTTTGCCATGTATCATCGATATACTCAAGGATCACGAGTGATTCTGAGATTGGTTTACCGTTATGAAGAAGAACCGGAATCATCTTATGAACCGGGTTTGATTGGAGTAGCAAAGGGCTCTTGTTGGCGATATCTTGCTCTGAGAACTCGTACGGAACACCTTTAAGCGTAAGAGCTATCTCGATCCGACGGCTGAAAGGACTCGCCCACATCCCCAATAGCTTCACTTCCTCTGATCTCTCCGCCATCGTCTCTCTCCACTAGTTTGCTGCTTGTTCTCTGAGTTTAGCTTTTTTCACTTATAAGAGCTATCATTATTGCGGCAACAAAAGTCAACATGACATGGTCGTGTAAGTACAAGATGAGCAACCCGGTTTACTAATATGTTTTGGTTTTAATTTATTGATGTAATTGTAGTTTGGTTTGGTTACGGGTTTGATTTCAGTGTTTAAATTATTATTATAGAAATACACAAGCGGTTGATTAAACTTTGGTTTGGTTTAACTATTTCAATTTGATTTCGGTTTTAAACGTCACGAGTGACGAAACTTTAAATAAATGCTTCGTCCCACATCGAAAGGAAGAGGTTTGTGTTTAATGGTTTAAAAAAGACAAAGCTATGGTGAAACAAGACAACGGGGTGGGACCTAGGAGATGAGACTGCTTATTCTTAGCTAAACCCTGAACCGTTCCTTGTAAAAGTGGGAATTTCAAACTAATTGGGGGTCTTTGGCCGACGTTTCCCCCGAACAATAATGAAGAAACGTCGATGGTTACATAAGAGGCTCATCTCCAAGTTCGAACCATATTGGGTTGGGTTGGTTTGTAGGTGGTTCTGTTGAAACTAAGATTAGTGTCTGCGGTTAACCGTTTCCTCGCCTTCCCTCCCACCCCCAAATTTTGTTTTTTTTTATATAGAATTTTTTCTTTTTATGAATTAGCTTTTCTGATATGAATTGAAAGTAAAGTAAATAAACTTAGAGGTTTGAATTAGGAAATGGTGAATAACGATTGTTTTTTAACTTCTTTTTTATATTTTTGTATCATATTTTTTAGTTAGTATTTATTCATTTTAAATTAGGTTGGTAATTTTGTCTATATTCATGAGATTATATTTCAAATGAACTAATAATGAGTACACTGATTCATGTTATGTACATATTGCAATTCCTTTGGATCTTACAGAACTACAAGAAAACAACACCAACAAGACAAACACATTGCTAACACATTTATTTTACGGCAATAATAGCAGTGAAATGAGGATTGAAATATATAATTTGAGTTCTACTTGTTTTAATCCGAAAGATCTAAGAAACGAAAATACAAATTTTGAATTAGCTTCTTAATTGTTTTTTTCAGATTTTTGAGCTTATCTTCTTTTGCATTCACCAAAAACAAAAATAAAATTGCTATGATTTTGAATTTTGCTATCTAATTAATTTTATGTCAGTTCTGACACGAACGTTTTCGACTGCAGTTATAAACTAACTTTTCAGCTATCTTTATTTTTTGGGTTTAATATATACCAACAAAATGAAGCAAAGTTAGCAGTTGTTTAAAAGGAAATCTTGATTATAATGAAGTGAGCTAACAAATGCTCCAAACATTGTCGCAAGTTAAAACATTGGATCAAAGTAGTAACGATGTTTTGTCTTCTTAATTAAGCCGATCTTGTTTTCACTCTCATAATGTTCATGTGTTCAATATGTTTTTCTCTTGGATGAATACAATCCCTCACAATCTCAACCTCCTTCAGCTTCTTCATCCATTTGTTGTATTCTGAAAACTTTTCCTCTGTAGTAACTTCCACTCTCATTGCTTCCCAAGCCGTCTCCAAACAAAAGGGGATCATACTTCCCACGACTAAATCCAAGAATCCAATAGTCTTGTCCCCAAAATAATCATTTCCGGCGAGTTCTGTCTCTGAGACATTTAATCACTTCTCTTGTCTTCTCGATTAGAACCTCTCTCTCATTCTCTGTTGTCGCCATTCAGATAAACCCAACATTTGCAATCTACAATATCAAAGATTAACAAAAGATAAATGGCATTGATTAACCACTAATCTAATAGTTATATATTTTGTGAGCTCAACTATGTAAATATTGATGGGTTTTGATGTCGGTAAGGCAATGAGATATAAAATATGGAAACTAGATGACAGTGACATGACGTCAAAGGGGCACATGTATCACATTTTATTTTATCACATGTGATTATAATAAGATAACTTTAGGATGTTAGTACCATATTTTTCTGGTACTTAGGTGCATACACGCTTCATCTCATTTCTTTTATGAAGTATAAGTTGTGCTTTGATACTATGAATACGTTGTGGTGAATACTTCTATATGACCATTTGTCCACGATATTTGCTCATAAAGACATCAAAAAAAGTTGGAAAAATTATGAATTGAGTGTTTTGTTTATTGAATAACGAAATTACTAGTGTTTTTACGTCTTCGTGCTTTGGAGTTTTGTTTTCAGATTCAAGATACTTAGGTATTTTGTGTAATTGTATTTTACTTTCTCACTCATTTTTACTCTTATAGAAACCTCGTTGGATTTTTATTCCGAATATCTTGAATCTTGATGTTTTCTCTGCCTCTTTTTTTGAAGTTATTTGTTTCTTGTTTTGTAATGTGAACACGTGAACGATGTGGAACCCAACAAGACCAGCTTTTCACCTATATATTTTGTTCGGCTCTCAAAAGTAACTCCACATGCATCTTTAGCATGGAAGACCAGACCATATTGTTCAAAGACAAATCACATTATCATTCTAAAACTTCGCACCATTATAATTCAGACTTTTATTTACAAAAGAAAAAGATAAACAGCTAACTATTATTTACAATTCAAGTACATAGCAATACCTTTTAAATGCTATTATTAGTGTTTTGTTTTTCAAATTACCACATTCTTTTAAAGGAAAACGTATAACAAAGCCAATAAAATTCTTATAGATTTAGGAAGTCTCCTATGTCTTCTTGAATTTTCTATAAGCCTGTTTACAACTCTTAAGATTTTTTTTTTAAAATAAGAAAGATTTTTTACTGTCTTAATATTGAAATTGTCCTTTATATCAAATAGTTCGATTAAATAAGGGAAACTGCACTATCGACTTGAAACTTTTGACAATGTAATAATTATGAATTTGCAAACACCTTACTCTCCTTCTAGGGGGCAGACATGAAATTTATGCTCTATTACTTTTATGATATTCATTTTTGTTCATTCCGGATCAACATATTTTTAGTAGAAAACTTCATATTTGCGGAATACTATGATAAATTTAAATCTTAAATCAAATCCGTAGCAATATTACGATGCATTTGCGATAGAATCTTCGAAACATTTCGACTTGTCAGAATCGTAACC
This sequence comes from Schrenkiella parvula, assembly GCA_000218505.1. Classification (NCBI taxonomy): domain Eukaryota; kingdom Viridiplantae; phylum Streptophyta; class Magnoliopsida; order Brassicales; family Brassicaceae; genus Schrenkiella; species Schrenkiella parvula. Next base: position 12,953,285 of record CM001190.1, on the reverse strand, counting down.
AGCTACAAACGCATTTATAGCTAGATCATCATCATTAGTAATGTCATTATCTTGTGGCTGAGCAAAGACATTGACTTGAAGTTGTAGAAGACATCTCGACTACTTATAACCTACCTGCCCACATTAATGACATTTAGATGGAATCCATTAATACTCTACATCCATTAAAGCTCTTGATTGAATCTATCAATGGATTAGAACATGTTTTAGTTATGAACCGGACCACAATTTGTGGTGTTAAAGAAACCGCAGTTATCTTCCATCTTCTGGACCACAAACCTTGGTATCAAAGCTTTTATCACCAAGAAATAAAATGTTAAATATCTTCTATCTTCTATCTTTCATCAAAGCTTCTTTTTTTTAGTTGCAGTTATAATATAGAAACTGTTGCAAATTTCTTTAGATGGGACAAAAGTCTTTCATAATTATGATCTTATAATGATCTTCTCGACGTTCTAAATCAGATGACTTGAGAAAGGATGAAAAAAAACTACTTCTCTTAAAAAAGTTGTTTTTAAAAGACATCTTATTTATCAAAAACAGATAACAACAAGCTTACAAACATTGAAAACATTACATCAAAATAAAACATTTGGATCAAGAACTAAACATGATTCTTGTCTTCATAACTTTAAGCAGATCTGATCCTATTTCCCATATAATTCATGTGTTCAACATGTTTCTCTCTTGGAGGAATACAATCCTTGACAAACTCAACCTTCACCAGATTCTTGACCCATCTCTTGTATTCTGGGAACTTCTCTGTAATCACTTCGAGTCCAATTCCTTCCCAACCTCTCTCCAAACAAAACGGAATCATACTTCCGGCGACAAAGTCCAAGAATCCGACACTCTTACCGCCGAAGAAATCTTTTCCGACAAGTTCCTTTTCAAGATACATAATCAGCTCTCTTGTCTGCTCGGCCAAAACCTCTCTTCCTTTCTCGTCTGTTCTTGCCATTGATACAAATCCCACATTCATAATCTACAAAAGTCATCAACGATAAGATAACAATAGTTTAGTGATACTAATTTGCTAAATTTGTTAAATATTCATGTTTTTTTCTGTTTACTTCAACTGATTAAAGTATTGGTAACATGTTGTATAAAGTAATTATCAAATCTGGTTGTAATAAAAAAAAAATCTCAAATCTAATTTTTTATTATTTGACCTGGAACTCAACTCCAAAACACAAAATCACCCAGTTTTTTTTGTTTTTTCTTAATAAAATAGGAAAAAAATAAAAGATGGTTATAAAACTGGCAAATTTTGAAACAAGTTTAAGAGAACATATATATATATATACCTGTTCATCGATGAGTTTAGCTAAGAAACGAGCCTTAGATCTCTCAAAAGGATCCTGAGGGAGAATTGGATTGTGTTTCCAAGTCTCATCAATGTATTCAAGAATCACTTGAGACTCAAGAATGGTTTTACCATTGTGAACAAGAACAGGGACTTTCTTGTGAATAGGGTTGAGAGCAAGAAGCAAAGGGCTTTTGTGCTCCAATATTTCTTCAACGTAATCGTACGGTATGCCTTTGAGTTTCAGAGCCATCTCGATCCGACGGCTAAAAGGACTCGCCCATATCCCCAAAAGCTTCACTTCTTCTTTCTGCGCCATTTCGTTCGCTTCCTCTTTCTCTCTGTTTCTTAAGAAATGGTTTTTGTAGGCTTTGTGGACTCCTCAGTGCTTTTAACTTTGATTTATAGCCTTAGGGTTATGATTATTTTGTGGAGGAAACGACGATGAATTTGGTCGTTTTGTGGCCGGCAACGATGTATTTTCGAAACATCTAGAAAGGCAAATTGATAATGACTTCTCGTGACAGATTTTATAACGCTCACGTTGGAATTTTTTTTTTGTTTGGGGTACTTTAGAATTTTTCTTGTAATGTAACTTTACTGCTTTTTGGGATATTTTACCATATTTGATTATATGCATGCATTTCGTCGCGTTTTAGGATGTAATTGTTGAAAAAACCATAACAACCCTCCTTTTTTTCCTTTCTATTAAAAGCAACTTTTGTAATCAACGTTTTTAAACTTAGTCTTTGTTTTTTACAAAAATCGTTTATCATTAGTCTTTGTTTTTACAAAACAAATTTAAAATAATTTATTATTGGAACAATTCATTTTGATCCAATTCATTTTTGTTAATTTATCATTTTTCTTCTTTTAGTAAAATATCAAAACGTCGTTTGAAAACTATCGGATATAGATTAGGGTCAAATCGCTTGACGACGTCGTCGGTGTGATAAGTGTGAGATGAGACAGAAGCATTCATGATTTGGTCGGTGAATATTTCTATGGTCACAAGACTGACAAGTCACTCACAAAAACATAAATAAAATAAAATACATTGAAGACTCACAAGTCCCACCATTGTTGAAGATATTAGACCAATATATAATACTCTGCCGGAAGAAATAGACCCACGTGCCCTTTGAAGTTTCACTTTCTCAACAATTTTTCGTTGTGCCAAAATAAAATATGTTCACACACACACACACTTTAGTAGATTGACCATATAGCCTTGTTCTTCACGTGTCTAATGCATATATGACTTATTTAGTAGATTGTTCATACAACTTTTATCTAACGAGAAGATACAAACATATATTCTCTTACACCGATTTGATACGCTATGCAACTTTCTTCATTTCCTCAATTTGTTTCTCTTTATTAGGTATACATTCCCTCACGATCTCAATATCATTCAAGTTCTTGATCCATCTGTTTACTTCTGGAAACTTTTCCTCTGGAATCACATTAATTCCCATACCTTCCCAACCCCAAGCCAAGCAAAACAGGATCATACTTCCTGCGACCAAGTCCAAGAATCCAATTTTTTCTTGCCGCCGAAGAAATCTTTCCCTGTAACTTCCTTCTCAAGAAAGGTAATGAGTTCTTGAGCCTCCTTAATTGCAACTTCTATACCCTTATCTGCTTTCACCATGGAGTGGAACCCTCCTGGTCCGACCTATAAGATATATAGAAACCGTTTTATCACAAAAAAATGAATTGGAGTTCACATTTTATTTTCATTTATAATATATGAAATGATATATAATGCTATTGAAACTTGGTGTATATGACATATTTCTTTTTATTTTGATTATTACTATTTTATTTGGGAATTTATTACATGTTGTTTGATTTTATACATGTGAAAGCATATCAATTTTCAGAGGATGCTAAACTCATTATTTAAAATGTATCGAACTTCTGTAATTTCTAAAGGTTAATCTTTTTATAGAGATCGCATATGCAATTAGTTAATAAAAGGAATTGGTATATAAGAGTTACTTGTTCATCAACGAACTTAGCCCAAAAAAGAGCCATGGCTTTCTCGTAAGGATCTTGAGGAAGAATAGGATTAATGTTCTTCCATGTTTGGTCTATGTATTCGAGGATCAGATGTGACTCGGCTAATATTTTACCTTTATGGACAAGAACAGGAACCTTCTTGTAAACTGGATTTAGCTCAAAAGTAAAGGGCTCTTGTTCTTCAAGTCTTGCTCCAAGTACTCATAAGACACACCTTTAAGCTTTAGAGCCATCTCGACTCTACGAGTGAAAGGGCTTGCCCAAACACCTAGTAGCTTCACATCCTCTTCTTTCGTCGCCATTGAATCTCACTTGCTTCTTCTCTAGGCTTATAACTCCTCCCTTCTTCTCTGACAAGTATTTTTTTCTGCTTTCTTTTGGTGTTTAGATTCCAATTATATACTGATGATAAACCAAAAAGAGGAAAACTTTATCACGTCACGACTTACTTTAGTTGAACATTTCTCAAAAGCCAAGAATTTTCAAATTCTTCTCTTTTTCCACCACTGGATCCTAAAAGCATCTCGATTGCTGAGATACTCAATAAGAGTTTTTTAATAATAATAAATTATTATTTTACTATAATTTAAATAAATAATTAAATTTAAAATTTTGTAATAAATTAAATCAATCAAAAAATGACATTTAGTTAGAGAGTTTTTAATGAGGTTCTAAAAGTTCTCATTTAAGAACTTTTTTTTATCATCTCTTCTAATTTTTTAAATTTTTTTATTTTTTTATTGCTAAAAAACTTTGTAAGAGTTCCCATTGGAAATGCTCTAAGATCTGATTTAAGAACTCATTCTCACACTTTCTCCTACTTTTTAAAAAATTTTCATTTTTTATTATTTAGATATTGGGAAAATTCCTTAAAAATACCTGAACTAATATTAATTTGCTACAAAAATACACTAACTATTTTAGCTTCCTTTTTAATACACAACCTATTTTTCGTTATCTAATTAATACCCGAACATTTCGAAATCGCAAGTTTCACACTACGACATTAACACCATTAAACATTTGAACAGGATCAATTAGACGTCGTTAAAGACGAGGTTAACATAATAATAATGGCAGTGTTACCCTTAATTATATTTCTTCCCCAAATCGATTTTTAACCCATTTGAAAGCCCTAATTTTATTTCACCATTCTCTTCTTCTCTAGATTCAAAGATGGAAAGGAGTCAAAGCTCAGGTTCAGATGCAAACTCGTTCATTCAGAACTATGACAAGAAGAGACAATCCAGTTTGTCACTGCTCTAGGCCAACAACCATCTCGAAGTCGTGGACTGATGATAATCCGGGAAGAAGGTTTTTCAAATGTGATGCATATGAATTCTTTGTATGGGATGATAAGGAGAAGCCATATGGGTGGCAGAAGCTGAGATTTGTAACTGGGAGGAGATTGAAAAGTGTGAAATAAAATTAGGGTTTATGAATTGAGGCTAAATTGATTTGGAGGAAAACAATTAAGAGTAACAGCGATATTCTTAATTAGGCTAACCCGTCTTTAACAACGTCTAATTGATTCCGTTAAAATGTTTAACGTCGTTAATGTCATAGTGTGAAACTTGCGATTTCGAAATGTTCAGGTATTAATTAGGTAACGAGAAATAAATTGTATATTAAAAAGGAAGCCAAAATAGTTAATGTATTTTTGTAGCAAATTAATATTAGTTCAGATATTTTTAAGGAATTTTCTCTTAGATATTTTGGAAAAATTCTCCACCCGAGTTGCTCTAAGTACAATGTATGCACATCATTCATATATACCGATTTTTAATTGGTTACCAATTACTATTTAAAACAATGACTTTTTGCAAGAATTATTCAAGTAGGCTACCTTCCATTTTTTATTTACATTTTACATAAAATAAAATATGCTTTTTTGGGCAAACGATACAAAATATGCTATGATAGTAAAGCACTAATACATTATTATCAAATCTTTTCCTTATACAAAATATTACCACTACGGATACATATAACATTAATCTTTATTTAGTAGATTGTTCAAGCAACTTTCAAAAAACGAGGTTATACAAAAGTAGAGCTAACATCTCGAGACCAAAAACTATGATCGTTGTCTCTTAAGCCGATTTGATTCGCTCTGCAACTTTCTTCATATGCTCAATTTGTTTCTCTCTATGAGGAATACATTCCTTCACGATCTCAATATCATTCAAGTTCTTGATCCATCTGTTTAGTTCTGGAAAATTTTCCTCTGGAATCATATCAATTCCCATACCTTCCCAACCACGAGCCAAACAAAACGGGATCATACTTCCTGCGACCAAGTCCAAGAATCCGATTGTCTTGCCGCCGAAGAAATCTTTTCCGGTGACTTCCTTCTCAAGAAAGGTAAGGAGTTCTTGAGCCTCCTTAACTGTAACCTCTATTCCTTTCTTTGCCTTCACCAGAGACGTGAACCTTATTGCCACCTACAAACAGTTTCATCGCAAAATTAATTGGAACTAAACTGTTTTATTTTGCATTGATATTTGCTTTTGGTATAGTTGAATATATATATAAAAACGGAATGGTCTGTCAAAATAAGAAGCAAAAGTATACTTCGTTTTGAAGATTCGAAAAGTGACATACAAAAAAACAAGAAATAAATCAAGGAATGATATAATTTTTCCATTTAAAAAAAATGTTATATTAAAAAATTTCATACATATTAAAAAGTTATCAAAACTCTATTTTACCTTTTGTTTATAAACTAAATATATTTCTCTTTCTAATTAATACATTAAAATAATATAATTTAATTTTTTAAAAAAATTCTGTTTTAAAAATAGAAATTGACATTATTTGTGAACCAATGATAATTTTTATGAAATTGAGAGTATTTTTTTTGCATTAGTTATTAATATTTTCTAGAAGTCAGTGATGCAATAACAAGTGAATTGATTAAGGTACTGGTATAATTAAGAGTTACCTGTTCATCAACGAACTTGGCCCAGAAAAGAGCCATGGCTTTCTCGTAAGGATCTTGAGGAAGAATAGGATTGTTCTTCCATGTTTGGTCGATGTATTCGAGGATCAGATGTGACTCGAGTAATATTTTACCTTTATGGACAAGAACCGGAACTTTCTTGTAAACCGGGTTTAACTCAAGCAGCAAAGAGCTCTTGTTCATCAAGTCTTGCTCCAAGTACTCATATGGCACGCCTTTGATTTTGAGAGCCATCTCGACTCTACGACTGAAAGGGCTTGCCCAAAAGCCTAGAAGCTTTACATCCTCTTCTCTCTCTGCCATTAGATCTCACTTACTTTCTTATTCTTTTACTACTTTTTTCTGGTTTTCTTCTCGTGATTAAGTAGTAATGAACTATATATATATATGAAAATGAGGTTGTGGCAAGAAAATAAAGGACAATTTGGCTTTCTATTGGACCCATTCACGTGTCATCGAAGGTTATCTAGAAGGTTCCTACTCATGGCTGACGTCATTTTCAAATGAGTTCATTAATATTGGTGTGTATCAATTTAATCGTCACCCCCTTTAGTGATTCTTTCATTCCACAACAAAAAAATATAAATATAACGGACGAAATTTCTGATAGAATTCTGAAAACATTTCTAGAAAATAAAATTATCAAAAAAATATACAACTTCAAACACATCATGGTTCACTTCACTTGGACATTTTTGTGATTTTTTCTGATTGAAAAGCGGACTCGGTTCACTCCGGTCGGGCCACAATTTGTTGAAGAAAAAACACATCCTAGACTCTCATTTCAATAACATGGTGTAGTTACTTTGACGATATTTAAGAATATATAACAAGTAATACATTGGTTTTTTTGTGTGGAGAAAATCTTAATCAAAACTAATTATAGGCATTTAGTTATCCGCGGATTCGAGTCAGATTTTTTGGGTATCCAAGATATAAAATCCGTTCGATTAATTTAAATTTTTAAATTGGGTTTTAGTTAGGTTCCAATCAGATTCGGATCGGATTCGAATAATTTGTTCAAATCCGATTTAGATCTAAAATTTCGTCAAAAGTAACTATGAATATATAGTTCGGATAATTTGTATTCGAATTATCCAAATTAATTCAAAAATATCCAAAAATTTCCAAAAATTTTCAAATTAACCAATTATAATTTATATATTTGGATATATATTTGTAAATTTTAGATATTTAAGTTATTATATATATTATTATGATTAATTTTTTAGCTATTTTAATATTCATTTAGTTTTCAATTCAGATCGGATTTGATAGCGATTTGAATAATCATTCAACTCTTAGTTCAGATCGAATTCGATAACGATTCTTCAGACAATTTAAGATCGGTTCGAATATCTATTCGATCCGATACATTTGAGTTCATTCAATTCTTCGGATATTTTGCCCACGGCTAATCAAACAGATTTAAAACTATATTATTTATTTATTCAATATCTTTCAGTTCATCGGATATTCTGCCCACGGCTAATCAAACAGATTTAAAACTATATTATTTATTTATTCAATACCATATTACAGAAAGACACATCATCTCTTTCATATTGTTACGTTCAACAATAACCAGACTACTCTCATTGAAAACAAGAACTAGAACAAGAACACGGAACACACACACACAAAAAAGTTACGGTGAATGCATCAAATCAGCCGGAGATCTGAATAGATTTGACATCAGCCTTCTTCATCTCCGCCTTAGGCACCGTCACAGTCAAAACTCCGTTCTCCATCGCAGCTTTCACCTGATCCATCTTCACATTCTCCGGCAACCTGAACCTCCTCGTGAACTGTCCGCTCGACCTCTCCACACAGTGCCATGTGTCGTTCTTGTCTTCCTTCTCAACGTGTCTCTCCCCGCTGATCTTCAACACGCTGTCTTCCTCGATCTCGACTTTCATTTCCTCTTTCTTCACTCCAGGCAAGTCCGCTTTGAACACGTGCGCCTCTGGCGTCTCCCTCCAGTCCACACGTGCGTTCACGATCGCTGAGTTTTCTCGGGAAAACGAAGACGACGACCCAAATTCCTTGAACGGATCCCAAACTTCCAGCGAGAAAGGATCGAAGATGCTGCTGCTACGCCTGTTGTTGCCGAAGAAGCTCGGAATCATCGACATTTTTTTTTGAGAATTCTTCGAAAAAAGGAAACTTCTGAGATTGATTCGATTACTTTCCTGAGAAACTTGCGAATTCGATTTTCGACGGCTGAGAAAACACAGAGCATCTATTTATAGGAACAAATCGAAATTTCTCGAATTTTTCTCTCCACTCCCACAGATTCTCTAACTTGCGCGAAACCAGAAGCATCTAGAAACACCTGAAGATAAATATATGAATCCAGAAAGTAAGTTTTATGGGCTTTTTTATGGGCTTAATAAGTAAGTTCATAATGGGCTTGATTGGTTATTATTTAAGCTCGGCCCTATCTTATTTATCGGATTTTAAGCTGGAGGCAGCTTCTAAGCCAAACGGTGTTTACACACTTACAATTTAGAGAAAACTTTAATTTTGTTCTTTTATTAATGAGAAACTGATTAACCGCATGGCTTGAAGTTTTGAACCGAGTTGATTATCAATCCAAAACCAGAAGGAAGGATGATCATATACTCATTGTCTTCCGGTAAATTTGGTGACCTAAGGACAACAGAAAACATTCATTTTTAATCATACAAATTATAATTATCTTAACTAATTACTTTTAAATTTAAATCCAAAAACTTGTAAAAGTAAAAATGTACTTACTACTTTAAATATTTTTAATTGAGTATCTGAAAATTAAACCACATATAATTATAATAAAATTAAATTCGTAAAAGATATTTTTACATCATGATTTGTATATGTTGTTTTTTAGTTTTCAAAACGCGACAACTTTTGAATAACAATTTATAAAACTCTCACTTAAATGGTTTTATTTAAAAATATACAAACCAATGATAAGTTTATAGCCTTTTCTTTACAACTTATAAGTTCAACTATGCACATAAACATCATAAACAAAAAAACATAGCACAATAAGTTTATTATGGGCTTAAGCTAACAAAATGAGAAGTCATTGTGGAAGCTATCAAATGCAAGGTATGTTTTTCTATAAAATAAATGATGAAATTAAGAAAAAACGAACTTAAAATAGCCCCAAAAGATTAAGACATCATACTGCAGTTTCTCTAAAGAAACATCCTATGCTTCATATTCCTTAAGTAAGAGACGGTTCTGATCATACTATACCCAAGTGATTGTTTATAACTGAATCAAAACAATGAATATTAAATGAATGAATTGATGAATAAAGATGTGGCTCTCAAAAATACATTTATCTTTGTATCATTTAGTATATATGAAAGATAACCAAAAATTAAATTTTCAATAGAAAAGAGAACTCACCAGTAAACATCTTCTAATTTATTTTTTTTTGAATCGGAAAGTTAAAAAATTGCAAACCAAAAGAAATAAGAGGAAGAAGTGTAAAAGCTATGCATCAAATTGACATGAGATATCTCTTGTGATCCACCTAATCCGGAGTTGCTAGATCAAAGTCTTTTGGATAGATCATGGACCGGTTAATTAACTGTGGTGGTGTCCATAAAATAATGTAAATTAAATATACTCGGACTAAGATATTGTCGAAGAAGACAAATCTTTGGCTTATGATATCATAAATGGATTAATGGATTTACAAATATGCATTTTTAAATATAAGGAGTTGGTGAAACTCCGATAAGGAATGATAATTTGGACGTGTGGACTTAAATTTTTGTATAAAAAATGTAAGCTTACGGATATGAGCAGCTTTATTTGAATCTTCAGTCTGTGTATAAAGAACGACCTATGTTTAGGAGAAAATTGCATTGCTTATTGGTTAAAAGGTTAAATAGATATAGAGATGGAAACGACTAATATATTATTTGTGTGACTTAAATTAACGAATTGTACGCCAAATGAAATTAAATTAACTAAAAATGATATTAAAAAAAAAACAGAAGGTGTAACCATGAAAGGGGCATGAACCGAACAATTGAAACACGGATCCCACGAGTCAAAACGCATGGCCATTGTCACTTTAGATTGATTTAGTTACAGGTTGGTACGTTAGAGCTTAGTTTTTTTCTTATCTTCTAGTTCACATTTTAATATTTGAGATTAAATGATTAAGGACGATTGTTTTTGATGAAATTCAAACTAAATTGATATTGTACACTTAATAATTTTATCTTGGCGGCTTCATATACATAAAAGTGTTCACCCTAAAATGCAGAGCGAATTTATGCTAATTAGCTTCATAATAACAATTTATTCCACATTATATAGTAAGATACATCATCCAACTGATTACGTTAACATTTTTAAAACAGACGACTCTCAGTGAAACCACAACAAGAACAAGAACCCAAAACACACAGAAGATAAACATTGATATTAAAAGCTCGAACCACGGTCGTCATCGGATCCTTGAATCAGCCGGAGATCTGAATAGATTTGACGTCAGGTTTCTTCATCTCTGCCTTTGGCACAGTCACAGTCAACACTCCGTTCTCCATTGCAGCTTTCACCTGATCCATCTTCACATTCTCCGGCAACCTAAACTTCCTCGTGAACTGTCCACTCGATCTCTCCACACGGTGCCACGTGTCGTTCTTGTCTTCCTTCTCCACGTGTCTCTCCCCGCTGATCTTCAACACGCTGTCTTCCTCGATCTCGACTTTCACTTCCTCTTTCTTCAGTCCAGGCAAGTCCGCTTTGAACACGTGGGCCTCTGGCGTCTCCCTCCAGTCCACACGTGCGTTCACGATCGCTGAGTTTTCTCGAGAGAATGAGGAAGATGACGCAAACTCCTTGAACGGATCCCAAACTTCTAGCGAGAATGGATCGAAGAAGCTGCTGTTACGCCTGTTGTTGCCGAAAAAGCTCGGAATCATCGACATTTTTTTCTGTGAATTTCTCGAAAAAAAGAAACTTCTGAGATTGATTCGATTACTTTGCTGAAAGTTTTGATTTTTCGACTTCTGAGAAAACAGAGAGCATCGAAGAATCTATTTAAAGGCACAAATCGAAATTTCTGGAGCTTCACGATTCTCTCTAGCTTGCACGAAAACGAAATATCTGGAGAAAAATAAAAGGTGAATCCAGAAAATTCCAGGAGGTTTTTCTTTTCGTGTCCGAGTTTAATGGGCCTTAATGGGCTTTACGAGTACGTCAATAATAGGCTTAAAACTGGGCTAATCTTACTTATCTGACTATTTGATCTGGTCTTTAAAAAAAAGTAGCTCAAATCTAACGGTGTAGAGAGAGACTAAGTGGGGTCAATGCTGACGAAATTCCCGCGTCCATTGAGGAATCTCGATCGTACGATTCTAAATCACTACTACTCTTTTTGTTTCACCATTACTTTTTTTTACTATATCCGTCGGCCACAAAAAAAAAGATGTCTCTTACTTTTCTTTTTTTCCAAAATAAAAATAGTAATAAACTACTTCCCACGAAAGACTCGGCGAGAGCTTAAAAAAAATAACACTCTCTCTCTCTACTTGTCTACTCTCTCTATCTACAATTAAGAAAAAGCTCAAAAATCCTCTTTCTCTTTTACTCTACTCTCTCTAACCTTCGTAGCTGATAGGGTCAGCTTCGTCGCCGCGATTCCCGCTTCCGGATTTTACGGACGATTAGGGATCTGTTTCTCCTCGTAATTGCTGCGCTGCTGATCTGATTTTCTCACGCTCTTCATTCTATGGCTGCTTCACTCTTTGAGTTACATACGCACTGATTCTGACCAGGTACGGATTCGATTTTGGGACCTGTTCGGTCGCCGACACGGCCAGTCTTTCGGTTCCGTTTCGCCAGTGAATATTTCGTCTGCGTTGTGTTCTCGTGTTTGAAATGTTAGTGTGAAATTAATTCTTCGATCTTGTGTGTACACTTCCAGTTTCTAATCTTTTGTTTTTCTTTAGTGGTTCTTTTGGTAAAGCGGGAAGCTTAAAGAGGAATATCGTGACGAATGTGGTTGTGTGTTGGTCTTTTGTAATTTAGGTTTGCCTTTTTTTACTCAGCTTTATCGTTGTAGAGATTCTTGTCAGATCTCAGGGATTGTAAACGATCTAAAGGTCATGAGCTTTTTTGGAATCTGATAATTTTGGTATTTTTGTTGATTCCATCTTAAAAATTTGAGGATTTGCTAAGGGATTTTATTACCCTGTGTCTGTGTGTATGTGGATAAGAGTTAAGAGTTACTTTTGTTTTGTTTGTGTGTTGTTATGGTCTCTTAAACATTTTTCTTCTATCTACAGGAAACCCTCCAAGTTATTTGGAGCATTTTAAGCTTCTTCAGTAGAATAGGAGACTAAGGAATGCTCTGCGTGAAAAATTAGTGCTTCTCAAAACTGATGGAGTGTCGTTTGGAGTTGAAGAAGGGTTCAAGTGATAGACCGCCTTTTGTAGCTGCTGAGAAGAAGATATTGACTAAGGAAAGCCAAAGGTCATATCTACCGGATAAGTTTAGAGACGACAAACGCGGATTATCTTATTCTGATTTCCACCGCGAGATCACCAAAAAAGTCGAAGACGTCTGTCCCAAACGCTTGGAGAATCGACTAAAGTCACGGATTGGTAGAACCGCATCGGGAGAAAGAGACCTTGTGAAATACAAGTCCTATGTGCCGAGTTATGTAAAGAAATGTGAAAAGTTTGAAGTGAGAGACGTTAAAGCTGGTGGCATTGGTTCAGATGACCAAAGAATCAGGCAATTAGGTGCTAAACTGATCGATAATAAGCATACGAAATCTTCATTGTCCAACACAAGCACATCGTCATCACTCTGGACAGATGAATCATCGACTGATTCTAGCAAAGGTCTGTGTGCTTCTCCTTTTCGCAAGAGGATTAGTCACCCCCCACTGCAGTATTACCTGATGTCGTCTAAGCCAGGAGATTGTACTCAAGATGTTGAGCCGCCTCGAGGTAATGGTGATACTTCCCAAAATCATACCTCTTTGCCAGGAAATACAATGGGCGGACAAAGGGATACCACTAAAAGAGATGTTGTGCAGTTTCATCAAAGCCCTCGTGGAACTGCATTCCTACAGAATGAAAAGAAAGATTCTGGATTTAAGATTGTTCCAAAAACCAGAACTTTCTTGAGTCCATCAAAGCCTGATAGTCCTTCGAGCACGAGGGTAATATCAAGGAATCTAGCAGATGATTTTAAGAAGAAAGGAGAGAAGCTGGACGAGAGAACCCGAAATCCTCGTGTTCATGATCTGTTTGGAAAAGAAAAGCCTGCTGCTGTATTCGTTCCCGGGATTGTTTCTCAGAAACAGATAATCGGTTTGTCCAAGTTCTATGATTCAAAAGTGTTGCTAGCTGAGCGAGTAGCAGAAACTAATAGAAAAGGGTTCCCAGAGAGGTTAGCATATGGGCAAGGCGCGGTTCTGGACTCTGATATAGGTCACTTCCGACGTGAAGCTGATGGAAGCAAACCGTTCTTAAAGCGTATCAACTTCTTGAGTGCAGAGAAAAATAGATCAAGTTCAGCTCCACGATCAAGAAAGTCTGAATCTAGTCCCTCCAGGAGCAGGACTCTAGATAGAAGGTCAACAGAAACACAGCCCAAACAGTCAGATCAGAAACCAGTTAAAGTTGTATCAGAAAGAGCAAGGAGCATTTCTCCATTTCGCCGACTCAGCTTCAGCATTGGGAAGTCAAGCAAAAACTCAAAAGCTGAAGACGCTCAGACTCCTCCTCACTTAAGCACAACACTTGTTCCATCGCGAGCTTGTTTAGACAATCGATCTACCTCTTCTATCAGTGAAAGCTCGTCTTTTGATAATAACAATGCAGCAAACAGAGGCAGGTCTAGTCCGTTAAGAAGGTTATTCGAGCCACTGATAAAGCCAAAATCAAGCCATGCATGTAGATCTCCTGAGCCATCACTAAAGGGTGCACTTTCATGTCACCAGAAACATATTCTTTCTGACGCTCAACCATCTTCTTCCACCCTTCTGTCAAGAAATGGAAAATCTTCAACCGTTCAGGCTCTTTTCCGTGTGACGTCTAAGAATGATCAACCACTGTTCACTTTTGCGGTTGACAAGGAACAAAGTATTACAGCAGCCACAATAAGAAAACAGATAACTCCAGAAAAGGAAGAATGTGGGCACAAGTATACGTTTTTCACTGTTCAGGAAGTACAGAAGAAAAATGGAAAATGGATGAACCACGGCAGGAAAGTTCAAAGCCAAGAGTACACATCTAACATCGTCGCTCAGATGAGAGTCTCCAGTTCTAAGCCTCTGAATCTCGCTGGAGAAATTTCAGTCGATGACCTCTTAACCAGAGAATTTGTACTCTTCGCATCTGAATCGCAGCAGCGGCCTAACGAGCTAGCTGCCATGGTGATCAAAATCCCGAAAATTGGTGACACGACCTCAACCACACTTCGAGATTACTTTGCAGACGTTAACACAACAGTGGTGCTTCCAAGTGGAATTCACAGTCTCCCACACAAAGGAGGGCCTTCATCGCTGATCCAAAGATGGAAATCAGGTGGTTCATGTGACTGTGGAGGCTGGGACATGGGCTGCAACCTTAGAATCCTCACCAATCAGTCTAACAAACCCAGAAACCTCTCCGCCTCCACTTCAGATGCCTTCAAGCTTTTCTTTCAGGTTTATTATTACATCACAAGAACTGAATGCTACCACATCAGGTCTAGCTTTCTCACCTTTTGGTCCCAATTATGAAACTCATTAATGTGTGATTTCGTTTTTTGCAGGGAGGATTACAGGATAGTAACAACCAACCATTCTTGAGTTTCACTCCATACAGAGAAGGTGTTTACGCGGTTGAGTACAATACATCACTCTCACTCTTGCAAGCATTCTCCATATGTATAGCGGTTAACGAGGGACGGAATCCTTTAAAGACAGCGGAACTAAACACTTCGCGTGTAGACAACAAAGCTTACGGAGAAATGTCATCGACGATTCAAAACGAGAGGTTGAAGTCATTTTCAGGTCCTATTGAAGCTGAGGCTCCAGCAAAGTATCTCTCACACCCACCTTTGTCTCCTGTGGGGAGGGTTTAATTAGTTGCTTCTTCAAATAATCTGCTATATATATAAATATATTTAGTCTTTGATGGGTTCGTATCTTCTATGTAATTACGGTGTGGGAGTAGATTACGTTATATAGAGATTTGTGAAAACTTGTTTTAATCGAATGTATCCATCCACCCATTTAATATTTAAGCAAATAAGCACTTTATTTTGCGTATGTCGAAAACCTATTTGGAGCCCTATTTATTGTGCTTTTGTTTCATTTTCATTTCAGCAGTTTGAGATTTTATAAACCAGAGAGTTTGCAACGTCTTTGGACAAATGAATGGAAAGCAACACCACAAGTGCATATAACTCAGTTACCAAAACTATTATCCTCTAAAAGACAAGCTAACAGCTAAGCTACTCATTTCACACAAAAAGATAAAAAAATAAAAAGCAATTGTCCAAATGGTAGTGTGTGAGATCCATTCTCCAAAAGAGAAATAGTAAAATATAAGATAAAAAAATGTGTCTTGAGTATTAAAAATAAATATGGTGCTGCCCAGGATCGAACTGGAGACCTTTTGCGTGTAAGGCAAACGTGATAACCACTACACCACAGCACCTGATGCACATTAACTTCGTTCTATTTACTTACAGCAACAAAAACTTAACGGTTACAGAATTGGCTCTCGCACACCAGATTGTTTCGGCTTTGCGTGGAACGCACAAAAGCTGAACCCTTTCCCGAAAACATAAACGACCCCTTTTTGAATCGATTCCTCTCTTATAATTTGATTTCTAAAATAATTGATTTTTGGTATATATTCTTATCGATTCAGGTGAATCAAAACTTGTCGGTTCGATTCGGGATTTACCTGTACAAAAAAAGTAGCTGCATTTGATTGTCTTGTAGAGATTAATGTTCATATTCAATCTTAGTCATGCCGGTTTACGTCGATCGCGAGGCTCCTAAGGTTTTTTTCTTATTTCTCTGATTGTTTTCCTCCGTTGAAACCCAATCTCTCTGTTGAAATAGTTTCAGTTTGATAGTAATGGGTCCATGGGTTTGTGTGTTTATGTGAAGCTATGGAGACGAATTTACTCAGAAACGACATTAGAGGCTTCTCTCCTTTTTGAAAAATGGAAGCTTGTTCTCGCTGGACTTGCATTTCAGGTTCTATCTCCCTTCATCGCACCGTATTTTACGAGTTAAAGATAGTTACTTTTCGCATTTTGATGTGTTCTTAGGTTTCTCCGAGCTCGGAAGTGTTTAGATTATAGCTATGCTAAAATTTGTGTTGGTGTTATGATCAAAAGCTTGAGTTGTGACGGATGCAACAAGTTAGGCTGATTTTTGTTTTATGTTGGATACTTTTAAAGATGTAGTTCAATTATAATTCCTTTTTGCATTTCAAATTGTTTCTGATCTCTTTCTCTCAAATCAGTACCTTCATGGACTTGCTGCTCATGGAGTACATTACTTACACCGACCTGGTCCTACACTTCAAGATGCCGGTTTCTCCATTCTTCCAGTCAGTATCTGGCTTTGACTGTTTTTTTCCCATCAACTCTCTGTATCATAGTTCTTGGTAATTGATACGTGTTTTTGTAGGCGCTTGGGGAAGATAAGGCTTTTGTTAGTGAAACTGTGTTTGTCACTATCTTTGGATCATTTATCTTAGTAAGTTTTTTTTAACTCTAAGGTATCTGTTTTTTTTTCGATCAACTCGCTGTGTACCGTGTTCCAGTGCTCTTCTAACAAGCGGTTTATGTTGATGGCAGTGGACCTTTCATCCCTTTGTTTCCCACAATAAAAAGATTTGTACAGTTTTGATATGGTGCAGAATTTTTGTTTATTTAGCAGTAAGTAGTAGTATTTGCCACTACATTGATTCCTACATTTATGCATACAAAGAAGATAAAATCTTTTTGTAGTGTAACCTATTGAGATGATGTATCTTTACTATGTCGTTTCAGGCTTCTCAAAGTTTGAGGATCATCACATTCTTTTCGACACAGCTTCCTGGTCCAAATTATCATTGTCGAGAGGTAACTTTCTCAGAGCATTTTAGCCCTTGGTTTCTTAGTTGTAATTTTTTTGCTATGCACTGATTTCTCTCTGTCATAAACAATGCTTTTTCTTATAGGGCTCCAAGCTCGCCAAGATTCCGCCACCAAAGAATGTTGTTGAAGTACTCTTGATTAACTGTTAGTTTGAATTGCCTCTATGTTGCAAAGTTTAAGTCAGTATAAAATGAAAACTTAAAGC
This sequence comes from Schrenkiella parvula, assembly GCA_000218505.1. Classification (NCBI taxonomy): domain Eukaryota; kingdom Viridiplantae; phylum Streptophyta; class Magnoliopsida; order Brassicales; family Brassicaceae; genus Schrenkiella; species Schrenkiella parvula. The sequence goes on along the minus strand of CM001190.1, from coordinate 12,935,674 downwards.
GGCATTTGATGAAGGTTTTGTATTCAAATTGCAGTTCCTGATGGAGTGATATATGGTTGTGGAGATCTAATATTTTCATCACATACGATATTCACCTTAGTCTTTGTACGCACATATCAAAGATATGGCACACGAAGGTACTGTATCTTATAACGTTCAACCAAATTTCATTCCTTTTTCCACAGATTTTTGCATCTCATGTTTGTAAAATTTTTCAGGTGGATCAAGCATCTGGCTTGGCTTATGGCAGTTATACAGAGCCTATTGATTATAGCATCAAGGAAACATTACACAGTTGACATTGTTGTTGCATGGTCAGAAAATAATGAGAAATCAAATATCTTTTCTCAAAAAATTGAATCCTTTTAATTCTCAACAGTTCAACTGCTACGTGCTTCATTTCTTCTGCAGGTATACTGTGAATCTTGTGATGTTCTTTGTTGACAGCAAACTTCCAGGTAAGCTTCCTCAAGAACTCGATCGTTCTCCCAAAAGATTACAAAAGCCAGATTGTTCTTCTAACATTTCTGCTCCCAATTTAATTCATTGGCATAAACACGAGACTGCTTTTCCGTTCTCCATAATTTCTGCCTCAAATCGAAATGATTGTCTTGTTACTTACTCACCCAAAAGATCAGATCATTACAATGCTAAAATGTAGTCTCTGATATTCGCTTAAAAGAGTATTCTGGTCAATGTTGTTCTTAAACTGAAGAAATTGTCAATGTATCTCAAACTGCAGAAATGGCAGAGCGTCCTAGTGGACCTCCTCAAACGCCATTACTTCCACTGAGTACTAAGGAAGGAAAGAACAAGAGCAAAGAAGATCATCAGAGGCTTCTAAATGAGAACAATGTAGCAGATGAGCATTGATCTTTATGTCTCCCAATCACAAAATCTCGAATCTGAGCAGAATCTTAGTTGGAAACACTACTGGTTGTGCACATGTTAACCATAGGCTAAACAGAAAGTTCCCAACTTTCATCACTATAGTGATTTTAGGATGTACGTTACTCTTTGTTTCTTTGTTGCTCTTAACGTAAAAATACAACTCATAAATAGATGTGCTCTGCGTTTTTTTCTTCTAATTTTGTTATTTCATTTCATCCCTTAAAAGTAAAGGGTTCTAAGAGAATTGCATAAATTATCCAAATCAGAGACAAAAATATGATGCAACTTTGTTGACAATAAAAACAAGATTGCCTTGAGCTTTAGAAAAAAAAAGAACAGAGTTTTATCCCTCCATGAGTATTTGGTCTGTTATTGCCTTCACACTGGCTTACATCGGCGGCTTGCCAGCACTTAAGAGCTGTCCTACCATTCCATTTACCTGAAAATGATTATATAAAAATAAACTATCAGTATTAGCTTTGAATAATGGTTTTCAACAATAAGAAGATTTGAAATAATCAAATTGTTAACTGCTTTCTTTAACTAACACACACAAGAGCATCCATTACCTGCCAGTACTTGGAAACACAACGGTCAATGCAACTGTTCTCACCCATGTTTAACTCAGCTTCCTTGTACCTGGTTGATTTTTAGACAAACAATCTCAAACTGGTGCAACGGAATAATCATTCTCTCAGCTAAAACGTCTCAACAACACAGAAATGTTCCATGAGATTGTAAGAGAAAAGCTTACCTTTTATCCACACATTTATTAAAGCATGTTTGAGCAAGCCTGAATTAAAAGAACAACGCAGTTAGGAAAAAATACATAAAAAAGATGTAAATATTCTGCATAATCTCTAACCCGAGGAATCACAAGAGATCAGTCACCACGAACTTGGCGTGTCAACAGATATTTTTTTGACACAAATAAGAAAAGCAATGGATATCAAAGTTATACCTCTACATACAAGTGGAATACATGTTCACCTAAGATTACTTTCATCAAGGATTTCCAAAAGAACGATTTCAGAAATGATCGTCAAGATAATTGATACGTCTCAGCAAATCAGGCGGTGAAATGGATTTTATCAGGAATCACAAACTGATACCTCTCTAGATATAACACTAGTTGAACATAAAAGAGAGAGTATCATTCTAATATCTGATACGCTACTACACAATATGATGAAAACAAAACTCAACCCAGCACCAGGTACCAATCAAAAGTGAATGGTTTCAATCTCTAATCTTATACAAGACAAGTACAATTTGAGAAGGAGTAATAAACGGAAAGGGTCTTTGATTCATTACTTGTTAAATAGTTCCACCCGATACTCCATCTCCGTTTGTGCCATGCTAAATGCCTAAATCAATACAAGAGAAGCAAAGTAAGAAATTCAAGGACACAATCCAAATCTTTCTGAACTATAAATGGTATCATGAACTTTTAGTGTTCTAAAGTACAAAGATTTGAATGAAGATAAAGATTTAACTCTTAAGCATCACAGAAATGAAATCTTATCGACACAGAGACAGCCCTAAATAAACCTAAGCTTTATTGTCTAATTAGGTCAAAGTGCGGAGCTTTACGAGGTATCAACAACAAAGATCGAAGAAACTCTGGAGAAAATAAAACCCTAACCTGTTCCTTAGAAATGCCGGCGGGAATTGGACTTGGAGTAGCCATTTTAGCAATACCTGAAAACAAATTTAAGATTCATAAAGATCGAAACCTATAATCCAATGCTTGAATTTAAAGAACAAAAGTCCTTACTTTCTCAAAAAATGGGATTTTCTGAGATGAATACGAACAAAAAAACACACTCACACAAGCTTCTCTCTTTGGCTCGACAGCCGAATTAGGGTTTAAGAGACATTAAACGCCACGTCATCGAACAAAGGGCAAAGATGTAATTACGGAGCTACTCTATTCTTACTAAATTCTGAATGGAGAACGAATGAAAATACATATATCTTTTAAAATTAGTTACTACATATTACTAAATTTACTTTTGTTTTAAGAATTTTTACACTTATAAAAATCACACTTATACCAAATACTATTTTCGTAATTATAAAAAAATTGTGTAGATAATTATCATCTTTCATTTTCGTGTCCAAAATTTTACTATTTTTATTTTATTTTTGTTAAATTTCATTAATATGAGCAATATCAAATCTAATATACTCTTATCAAATCTAATATATAATATCAAATATCAAATCTAATATCAAATCTAATATATAAGCTCACAAAAAATTGAAGAGCTTGAAAATTATAAAGAAAAAGGAGAGAAATGAAAAATAGTAAGAAGTGAGAAGCAAAACAGAAGAAGATATTAGAAATGAGAATCCCAAAAAATATAAATATTTTTGAAATTGAAATTAAATGGAAGAAAAAAGAATTCCAAAAGTCAAAATCGTATATAGGATGAATAGAAAATCATAAGAAGAAACAAAAATTTAGAAAAAAAATATAAGAGATAACGAAAAAAAATATGTGAAAATGAAGATAAAAGATGAAGAGTTCGGTGGCAGAAAAAAAGAAAAGAAAAAGATAAAATAAAAAAGTCATATTCTATGTGGGTGACTCAATTAAAACTAGTTTTTTTTTGTCGGTTAAAAGTTAAAACTAGTATTACTTCCCAGCATTTGTTATTTTTAAAAAAATAGAAAAGAAATTAAAATTTATAAGAGGGTTATTTGACAAACTTTTAGACCTAGGGTTTTAGCAAACAAAAATCTCGCACAACTTTGCTATTGCAGGTATCTTCTCGCATAGCTTTTTGTGAGAAATTTCTTCAATTTCGAATTTTCTGGTTGATTTTTGTATTCTAAATTGATCTTAATTGAATTCTTACTGTCTTTTTTCATTGTTGTAGCTCGTGCTGGATTTTGATTTGGGTTTTCAGAGAACTCTGTAGCAGAAGCTGAGATGGAGCACGGTTCCTTTACGAATGATAGCCATGCTTCGTTTACTCTGGCAGAAGAAGATCACACACTTGCTAACGCCGTTCGATTCATGTTAAACCAAGAGTTAGTATCATCGTCTTTGAACCCTTTTGAATATTTTATGTTTATAAGAAGCTATACATACTTTCACAGATAAAGAGTTTTGCTTTATAATCTCAAAATTAGTTCTTGATTCTCAAATGCTTATGCTTTCTCTCAATTAGAATGAAATTTTAACATGTATGTGCCCATAGCTGCCAATTTTGTTTTTGGTTTTGATATTTTGGGATTTCAAATTATAATTGAACCAAATGGTGTGTAAATTGTAAGATTTGTCCAATATATTGTGATTTGTGAACTTCCACTTCGGATGAATGTTGGTTACAATTGTGTATGTGGTTAGAGATTCTCATTGTATGCCAAATCGTTTCGAAGGGTCCAGGAGAAAAAGGTCTTTACTTGCTAGCTAATTCAATGAATGCCATATCGTTTACTCATATAGGCTAGTGCCGTTTTCATCTTGCATATTCTATACGCTTGTATGTAGTCGATGATAATGTCACTAACCATTACTGTTTCTAACTCTGCAGTCCAAGAGTAACATTGGCTGGGTACAGCATTCCACATCCTTCGCTTGAATGTGTTAATGTGCGAGTCCAGACAACAGGTACCGTTTTCACAACTGTGTTCATCAGATTTTAAGCTATGTTCTTTATGGATTCACTCTGCCAGAGTTCTTTGTTTGTATCTAACCACGAGAAACTTGCTGGCCCTGTGATTTTTTAGGCGATCCAGCGAGGGAAGTTTTGAAAGATGCATGTCAAGAGCTCATGCTCATGAACAGACATGTGAGGAGTGTCTTCGATAAGGCGGTGACAAAGTTTAAGGCTGAACAAGCGTGTTTAGCGGAAGAGCGGAAGGAGGAGGCTGAAGAGCTTAAGAAGCAGAGGGATCTACTTGAGTCCATGGACGTTGAAAGCAACTGATTTTAGGGAAACAAACATTTGTATTCTCTATAGCGTTTATCTTGTCTTGAGCTTAAATCTACATTTGTCACACCTCGTAATTGACTAATAATATTGTCATAATTCGCAAATCCACATACGCAGAATTGCAAATAAGCTTGAGGTTGTTCTAATTAGTGAGCAAGATAGTTGTTTAAATCTTGATAATCCTTGGTCTTCTACACAGACTATAAATTTTCAGGCCAATTGTTTATTAGCAAATTGTTTAAATCTTTGTTAAATCATAACACAATCTAAGAGTACATAGGTTTTTAATTTTTGGCCAATTGTGTTTAAGAAAAATAGGTGTTTAATAAATCCTTAACCAGTCTACGCCGAGTACATAACTAGTAGATTGAAATCGATAGTTACAGAAACTATAAAAACTTGGTAGAAAGTTGAAAAGTAAAACAGCAACAGGAAGTTGAAGTTGGGGTTTTTGTGTTCCGTTTCTTCAATAACCTTCTTCTTGCTCGTACTCAGCTTCTTCGTCTTCATATTCTCCTTCTTCATCAGCCGTGGCATCTTGATACTGCTGATACTCAGAGACGAGATCGTTCATGTTGCTCTCAGCTTCGGTGAACTCCATCTCATCCATGCCTTCACCTGTGTACCAATGCAAGAAAGCCTTCCTCCTGAACATAGCAGTGAACTGCTCGCTGACTCGCCTGAACATCTCTTGAATCGATGTTGAGTTACCAATGAACGTTGAAGCCATCTTCAAACCAGTTGGGGGAATGTCACAGACGGTTGATTTGACATTGTTAGGGATCCATTCAACAAAGTAGGAGGAGTTCTTGTTCTGCACGTTCAGCATCTGTTCATCCACTTCTTTGGTGCTCATTTTGCCACGGAACATAGCTGAAGCAGTGAGGTAGCGACCGTGTCTAGGGTCAGCAGCACACATCATGTTCTTGGCATCCCACATTTGCTGGGTCAGTTCTGGGACAGTGAGATTACGGTACTGCTGAGATCCACGAGAGGTGAGAGGAGCAAATCCCACCATGAAGAAGTGAAGGCGAGGGAATGGGATCAAATTCACAGCGAGCTTTCGAAGATCAGAGTTAAGCTGACCAGGGAACCTAAGACAGCAGGTTACACCAGACATGGTTGCAGAGATCAAATGGTTCAGATCGCCAACTGCACATTTCAGCAAACAAATAAAAAATATGACACTGATCAATCATACTAGATATAGATAATGGACAGAAAGACTTAGCTGATGAAAACAATTTGAAACATCAGGTAAAAGTAGTCATAATCTGACCACATCAGTAATCCCATGATCGAATTATAGCATTTACCATCATAGATAGAGTAGATATATACTTTCATGACAAATCCGTTATTGGCATACCAACGAATTGCAAAACATCAAACAAGACAAGAGTAGAACCATTGAGACAGGACGACATTGATACTGATTGTAGAAAGCCATAGAATACTTACAACTTGGAGTGCTGAGCTTGAGTGTACGGAAGCAAATGTCATACAAGGCTTCATTGTCAAGAACCATACATTCATCAGCGTTTTCAACGAGCTGATGCACAGATAGTGTTGCATTGTATGGCTCCACGACTGTGTCAGAGACCTTGGGAGACGGAAACACAGAGAATGTCAGCATCATACGGTCTGGGTACTCCTCCCTGATCTTCGATATCAACAGAGTTCCCATTCCAGAACCAGTTCCTCCTCCTAAGGAATGGCAAACCTGAAATCCTGTAACCCGAACAAAACTACAGTAAGCGAAGGAGCCACCAAAATACAAATCCCTACCCGCAATGACCATCAGAAATGTAAGGTGCAAATAGATTAGCCAAACCACAAATCCATAATCCGCAATTACCATAACCCAAACAGTTCAAAATCAAATTAGCCTACGAATCTAGCGATGACCAACCAAGTTTACACATACATCAGCCAGGAAAACCCTAAAACAGACAACAGTAAATACGGACGCGGTATATAATACCTTGGAGGCAGTCACAGTTCTCGGCCTCTTTGCGGACAACATCAAGGACCGAGTCAATGAGCTCAGCACCCTCCGTGTAGTGACCTTTGGCCCAGTTGTTTCCGGCACCGGACTGACCAAAGACGAAGTTATCGGGGCGGAAGATCTGACCGTAGGGGCCAGATCTAACGCTGTCCATGGTTCCAGGCTCCAAATCCATGAGAACGGCGCGAGGAACGTACCTCCCGCAACTCGCCTCGTTGTAGTAGACATTAACCCTTTCAAGCTGCAGATCGGAATCTCCCTGGTAACGTCCCGTCTGGTCGATACCGTGCTCGGCGCAAACCACTTCCCAGAACTTGGAACCGATTTGGTTTCCGCACTGTCCTCCCTGGATGTGAAGAATCTCACGCATCTTCGCTCACGGGAAAAGAAAACCCTAAAACTGGATCTTAAGCGAGGGAGATGAAGAGAGAGATTTTGAAAAAAGGGAATAAAAGCAGAGAAGATTTTTTAGGAGAGAGGGGAAGAGAAAGGGTCCATTTATAAAGAAAAGGAGGTTTTAACGGCTAATATTTGGTAATTCAAAATCGGAATAATAACTAATCAACGGTTCAAGATGATGCCACGTAAATCGAGGTGGCAACGGGTGGAAATTCAAAAATAAATGGCTCGTGAAAAAGTTAAAATCTTTTTTTTGAATTCGTAATCTATTTTGTGTGGGCCTCTTTTCCAATGACAGCTGGATTCTACCCAAGGAGCAGTTACTAGAACGGCACCGCACGTGCTAACACAGAGAGAAAAGCAGTTCCTACTTTCCAACCTGGGAATCGCACGTGAGGCTCCTAATGGGCCCATATTGATAATGGGCTCTTCCCATAAAACTCCTTTCGTTCAAAATTTAAAACGTCGTGATGTGCTATATTAAAAGCTTCAGACGGCACGCGTGCTTGCTTAAAAAGGAACGTCGTCGTCTTAGATGGTATTTTCTGATTGCATTTGCTCGAACCGGTGCCGAACCAAAATATTCAGTCGATCGGAAAAAGGAATGTCAGATTCAAACTTGCTTGACGCCTGAAATCGTTCATCGAAAAATTGCTTGAAGATCCGAAACGAGAAGCAGAAGATATCGAACGAAGTGGAGGAAGAAGAAGAAGAAGATGACTGTGCAAGAGTACTTAGACAAGCACCTTCTCTCTCGGAAAATCGAAGAAGCCGTCAATGCTGCCGTTAGGGCTAAAACCACAGATCCCGTTCTCTTCATCGTGCGTTTCTTTCGCCTCTTTGCTTCCCCAGAAAAATTAAAGTTTTCCATCATCGATTTTGCCTCCGTTGAAGTGCAATTGTGTTGCCTTACTTGTGATTATGAACAACGACGATATGCTAAAAAGTTATCCTCATAGCTTTCGTTTTCTCCTCTTTTTACTAATCGAATTTCATTGGGAAATGTTCAGGCTAATCATATGAAGAAAGCTGTTTCATCTGTGATTACGAAGGTCAAAGCACGGCAGATCCTTGATAGCAGAGGAATTCCAACAGTTGAAGTGGATCTGCACACTAACAAAGGCGTTTTTCGTGCTTCTGTTCCCAGTGGCGATTCTTCTGGAACGTTAGTATTCTTCATTGTTGTTCGATAAAACCGATTTTTCAATCTTCCTCTCATCATAAGTTCCTTATATGGGATGTAGCGGCTTAAGTTCATTTGAATTTTGTTGATGCATGATCCTGAATTGACTTTCACCTTTTAGAATGGTCGATCTAGTATTCTAATTTGATCAGGCTGATATGAGGAAACTGATTCACTGATTCCAGATATGAAGCTGTTGAATTACGTGATGGGGACAAAGGAATGTATCTCGGAAACAGTGTGGCTAAAGCTGTTAAGAACATCAATGAGAAAATTTCTGAGGCGTTGATCGGTATGGACCCAAAACTTCAGGCTCAAATTGACCACGCAATGATAGATTTGGACAAAACTGAAAAGAAGGTAGGTGGGAAATCCTGTTGCCTATCATATATAAAAATATTTAGCCTTGTAAGAAACTAATGGAATCTATAAATTTTGTTTGGTTTTATATATTTTCCTCACGATTTGTTTTGATTGAATTATCTTGCAGAGTGAGCTTGGGGCTAATGCTATACTAGCTGTGTCAATTGCTGCATGTAAGGCTGGAGCTGCTGAGAAAGAGGTATCAAGTCTTCGCAACATTTTCTCTTATCCTATCTATCTCATGCATACTATAGTTAGAAGATCCTGATAGAAGCTATATTTCAGGTCCCTCTGTCCAAGCACCTTTCTGATCTTAGTGGCAGAGCAAACATGACATTACCTGTACCTGCCTTCACGGTTTTGAGTGGTGGGAATCATGCTTCGAGTAATTTTCCCTTTCAGGTATTAGAAAATCAGCCCATTATTAGTGTTTCTGTTCTACCTATTTCTATGCAAGTTCTTGGGAATACTTTTGGTTTTCAAATAATTTCATTTAGACATATACAACATGGCTTCTTTTTTTATAGGAAGTTATGGTTCTCCCAGTTGGAGCAAGTAGATTTGAGGAGGCCCTGCAATGGGGATCTGAGACATATCATCATTTAAAGGTCGGTCAAAATTCAGCGAGATATGATATATGGCTTTCTGGAAGTTACTTTTGGATTTGCATCTGTAACTTTGTATAGAAACGTGAGATATGATCTATTGCTGTATATGGCAGGCTGTCATTACAGAAAAGAATGGTAATTTGGGGTGTAATGTTGGTGAAGATGGTGGCCTTACTCCAGATATATTGAGGTAACTATATTTTCCCTCTGTGATGTCGTATCTTCTTGCATCTGTTAAGTCGCGATGGCATCAGATGAGAAGCTTGTGTTATAGTTTCTTGAACTAATACCTTATACACATAATTGCAACTATATGCAGCCTCAAGGAAGGTTTGGAGCTTGTGAAAGAAGCTATCAACCGAACAGGATACAGTGATAAGATAAAGATAGCTATAGATGTTGCCGCCACTAATTTTTGTGTAGGTAATATTCTGCTTCTTAGCAAACTGGTTTTGTTAGACTACTTTTAGCTGTGGATGATTTTGGTTTAGTTCTAGGCATATGCACAATTGGTTAGTGACACGGAAATGATGTTAAATCATCAAATGTGTAAGCTATCAATATCATGCTTTCTGCAAGTTCTTACTATGTTTTATTTTTCTTGGTATTGTTTTCATGACTCTTTCCCTGAGCAGGTACCAAGTACGATTTAGATTATAAATCTCCTAATAAATCTGGGCAAAATTTCAAATCAGCGGAGGATATGATAGACATGTACAAAGAACTTTGTGCTGGTATGTTTGTGCCCGTTTTGCTAGATTTTGTTTTGGGTCTATTTTGGAACTCTGACGACCTTATTTTCTGTTTGGTCTCCTTATGGTGTTAGAGTATCCAATTGTGTTTATAGAAGACCCGTTTGACAAGGAAGATTGGGAACACACCAAGTACTTTTCCAGTCTTGGAATATGCCAGGTCCAACTCGGTTTCCCCTGTTAGAAATGGTTTAAGTTAGACTGTTGTTGTTTCGGATCAAACTGTCTTCTAAATCTTTTCATGGGTTCAGATCTTTACAGAAAACAAACTAGCTAACCATGAAAAGGAACTTAAAATCCGTTTGTAGAATCATTCTCGTCGTCTAAATCCTCATTATTATACTTTTGCAGGTGGTAGGTGATGATTTGTTGATGTCAAATTCAAAACGTGTTGAGCGGGCAATACAGGAGTCTGCTTGTAATGCCCTTCTTCTCAAGGTATATCCTGCGCTGATTTGTTTATCATATTGCCTGTTCTAGTATTGTATGACAGATATGCTACTGTATAAGGAATGACAAAGCCATAACATGCATACTGTGATATAGGTGAATCAGATTGGTACAGTAACAGAAGCCATTGAAGTAGTGAAACTGGCAAGGGATGCTCAGTGGGGTGTGGTGACATCTCACAGATGTGGAGAGACAGAGGACTCTTTCATCTCTGACTTATCCGTGGGTCTTGCAACAGGTGTGATCAAAGCTGGTGCTCCTTGCCGAGGAGAACGTACCATGAAGTATAACCAGGTCTGGCTCTTTTTCCAAACTACTTTCCTGTTATATGCGATTAGTACTTTGGAACATAAAAAAGAAAGATTTTGGACTTGATAAGTACACCAAGTAAATGGTATGTGCAGCTTAGCTTATACAATAATTTCGCTCAGTTGTTAATGATTCATATTGGAGCAGTCATGTAGTACATTTAGTTGCTAGATAGTGTTTTCAATTCATGTTTTAGTGTAGAAAGTACTCTTTAAGAAAAAAACTGAAAGAGATGGTTGAAATACTCCTGCAGTTGCTTCGGATTGAGGAAGAGCTTGGGGATCAAGCTGTGTATGCTGGAGAAGACTGGAGGCAATCTCTCTAATCAAATGCATCTGTGATATAGAACTGTTTCATTTTTCTCGTTTTACTCCAATTCTCTCGATCTGATTTTCTTACACATACAGATTATTGTGTCTTTGAAAATAACATTTTTTTTTGGTTCAGCGAATTTGAAAAACAAAAAGAAGAAGAAAGAGTGTTAAACGGTTTTTCTTTCTTCAAATAGCAAAACCAGCCAAACTTGTTTTACCCGTGACCTAATCTAGCGTTGCATTAACATAGTAAATCCAGACAAACAGACATCTTCATGAAGGATACCAGCAAAGAACAGAAAAACATTCACCGAGCACAAGTTCCTAAGGGTCTGAAGCCAGAAGCAGATTTTTTTAGGGATTTGTGTCTTCTTCTTCTTCAATCTTGGGCGCCAAATAGTATCGGATGTAACCCATCTCAGCCACTTTATACTCCACGACGACAGGTAACTCCGAGGACAAACTGATAGTCACGGTTTCAGACAAAGGAGTCGCCTTTGTGAAGGAGTTCATGTACCTCAACGCAAATGAAAGCGATACAGGCTCATTCATCTCTATCACAATTGCATCTTCAGGCTGCAAAACACAAAAACAAAAGGTCACTTCAACATTGTATTGGACAGATTCAACAAGAAATAAAGGTTCTGAATGACTTGTGACTGTACATACTTTGTCTACAGTAGTATTCTGCCTCAGTACAATGTTGGCTGTCCCGATATCACCTGCTGTTGAAAACTTCACACCTTCTTTTGTCACAGAAATCACAACTACAATCATAACAATCAGAACCAGAATTATATTTGGATAAAACTCAGAACCAAATCACAACAATGCATTTACCTGTGTCACCAATGGTACTGAGATCTTTGCATATCCTGGAAAATTCACCAGAGGGCATTTTCACAATTGAGTGGTACTCAGCGTCAGGGATTCCTAAATGCTCACTGTCGATATCCATCAGCTTCATCTCAAAGTCTGCAATCTTGTCTTGTGCTGCATCATCAACACACTCGAATCATAAGATTATGCACACTTTTAAAAATAGTTTAGATCGAATGAACTTCTTTTCCTTCCTTTCTCTGAAGCAAACTATAGTTTTTAAGCTAGAGATTATAATACATGTTCTGTGGATTGAATCATTCTCATCAATCAATTTCCAGTTCTTGGCAAATGAAATCTATAAATTACAGAACCAAGTGACTAATGACATTAACAACAACAACAACAACAAACAAAACCCTAAGAAACATAAATCGATCTTTGGTAAAAGGAGAAAACTTACTAGGGCTCTCGAACATGAAAGTGACGGTGTCGCTTCCATCATCGGCTTTGATGGTGATAATGTCATCATTTCCGGCACATTTGAGCATCTTAGACATGTTGCCGAGATTCATCCCCATGGAGAGGTTCCTATCGCACCTGTAGTGCTCGAAACCTTCGGATCTCAGAAGAAGAGACACCAGCGCTACGTGGCTCGAATCCATGGCCTGGAGCGAGAACCCAGTGCTCGAGCAGTCGAAGTTCGCATCGTTCACCAGATCCTTGACCGATTCTAGAACCTTCTTCAACAGAGAGCCTTGAACTAAACGAAGCTCCAACATCTTTTCTTCTCCTCCGGGAGAATTATCGAATCGTTCGGTTAAAAGGTTTTATTTAGGGTTCTTAAGCTTCTCTGAAGAAAGAAGGAAGAATTTGCTAAAATGCGTTCGCGGGAATCGATATTAAACGCCTTGATTTTGTGGCGGTATTTTAGCCATTTTAGGGTATTTCGTTCCCGCCTCTGGTTTAGTGGCTGGCGACGGAATAATCACCTGTGTGAGTCCGTATGCAACTTCGGTACACACCAGTTAAGCCTTTCTTTCAATGGGTATTAAATGGGCCAAATCAGCATTCGGCCTGAATCTAGCCACTAAATGGGCGTTTTAACGATTATAATTCAAAACGAACAGCCAGACAAAAAAAAAACCTGGTCTAAGTGGTCGGTTGTGACCGGTTTATTTCGGTGTTTTTACATCCTAAATTGTTTTTTTTTCATATTCGGTTTGGTTCGATTCGATTTCGAATCCTCATAAAAGAAGATATTTTTTGTCGATATTTAATATTCCCGAAAAATCAAAACGAAAGCAAATCTGCTCGCTCTTTGCCCTACGCAAGTCCAGTCACCTTCGTTCGAGACTGGAATCGAGAAATCTACAGGAAGGAAGAGAATTTAGGGGATGGCGCATAGAATACTGAGAGATCATGACGCTGATGGGTGGGAACGCTCTGATTTCCCAATCATCTGCGAGTCTTGTCTCGGTGACAATCCTTATGTGCGAATGGTAATTCATCGTTTCCTTTTATCTCCTCGAAAAAATTCGATTTTTTTATAACTTTGGACTGTTTTGGGTTTTAGCAACTTCTGAATCTTTCTTAGGATCTCTTTTCTCATCCATTTCCGTGCTCTTCGATTTTATGTTTCTTAGTTGGAGCTGTTAATTGAGTGATTTGGAATTTTAGGGTTTAGGCGATTTCGAATACAAGTCCTAGCCTTTGGTTTATCTCCAAGTTCATGGACTTATAGCTCGAATTGATGTCTGTGGTTGGCTCTCATCGTTTGCGTCTGCAAAGAATGAAATCCTTATTTTGCTTCCAGAGAATGAAATTTGTTGCTTATGGATGGATTGATTACTGTGTGTCTGATGTTATGTATGGTCTTGAATGTGGTTCCGGTTTGGTTGATGCATTGTGGTTTTTTTTTGGTATGCAGACAAAGGCTGATTATGATAAAGAGTGCAAGATCTGTACCCGACCATTCACGGTTTTCAGGTGGCGCCCTGGCCGGGATGCGAGATACAAGAAAACGGAAGTATGTCAAACATGCTGCAAGCTGAAAAATGTGTGCCAAGTCTGTCTCTTGGATCTTGAGTATGGTCTTCCAGTTCAGGTCAGAGACACGGCGCTCAACATTAGTACTCATGACTCTATCCCAAAGAGCGATGTGAACAGGGAGTTCTTTGCTGAAGAGCATGATCGAAAGGTATGACTCTATATCCGAGCATTCGATCTTACTAGTTTTTATTTGGATTTTGAGATTTGGAAAAACGTTATGTGACATGTTGAAAGGCTCGATTTTGTGATGGCTTATTGAAATGAGTTTGTTTTCTTATGCAGACGAGAGCTGGACTAGATTATGAATCTTCTTTTGGGAAAATTCGACCTAATGATACCATTCGTATGCTTCAAAGAACAACGCCATACTACAAAAGGAATCGAGCACATATTTGTAGTTTCTTCATTAGGGGAGAGTGTACTAGAGGTGCTGAATGTCCATACCGTCATGAGATGCCTGAAACAGGAGAGTTATCCCAGCAAAACATAAAAGACCGTTACTATGGGTAAGCAAACTACTAACTTTCACTTTCTTCTGTTATGTTTAAGCATGATCACTTTGAGTTGGCCGCTAAATTTCTTGCTTTGTTATCTCCCAAAAGAGCTGTAGGAGAATTTCAACAGTTTCTGGGTGTAAATTTGATAAAGTGCATCTCGTTTTCGTGATTTTGGAACTGTTTTCTCATCTTATTCTTCACATTATGCAGTGTAAACGATCCAGTAGCTTTGAAATTACTTGGTAAGGCTGGTGAGATGGGCACGTTGGAATCTCCAGAGGATCAAAGCATCAAAACGCTTTATGTTGGTGGGCTAAACTCGAGAGTCCTTGAGCAGGACATACGAGATCAATTCTACGCCTATGGAGAAATCGAATCCATCAGAATCTTGGCCGAGAAAGCATGTGCGTTTGTCACATACACAACCCGAGAAGGAGCAGAGAAAGCTGCAGAAGAGCTCAGCAACAAGCTAGTTGTCAACGGTCAGAGGCTCAAACTCACATGGGGAAGACCTCAAGTTCCCAAAACCGATCCAGATGGCGGCTCGCAGCAACAAGGTGGTGTGGCTCACAGTGGATTGCTACCACGAGCCGTGATATCCCAGCAGCATAACCAACCTCCATCAATGCAGCAGTACTATATGCACCCACCACCACCACAACCTCCTCATCAAGACAGACCCTTTTACCCATCAATGGACCCTCAGAGAATGGGTGCAGTCATTTCATCCC
Source organism: Schrenkiella parvula (assembly GCA_000218505.1). NCBI lineage: Eukaryota > Viridiplantae > Streptophyta > Magnoliopsida > Brassicales > Brassicaceae > Schrenkiella > Schrenkiella parvula. Next base: position 12,920,351 of record CM001190.1, on the reverse strand, counting down.
AAGACAGCGGTTCAAGCACCAGTGACAACAGAGGAGCCTCTGCGTCTTCTTACCCGATGCCTCCACATGGTCATTATCCGCACCAGCCATACCCACCACAGCCATATGGAGGGTATATGCAACCACCTTACCAGCAGTATCCACCTTACCACCATGGCCCCCCACAAGCTCCTCATCCTTATCCGCAACAACCGGGTCCTAGTTCAAGGCCTAATCCCCCTCCTCCAAGCTCAGTCTCTGCTCCAACACCTGACTCTAAGTCCGATGCACCATCAGGATCCTCCTCTCAGCAATCTGCTGATGCTGCTGTTACTGGTTCGTCTCAGTAGAAACTGATGTCAGCTAAAATGTACTGCAAATTTCTAGCAATCTCCTTTCTGAATTTTTGCTTCTGCTATTTGATTAGTTTCCAATGTATCGATGATTCTTGCTGAGCAATTTGTTTGTGTTAAATTTTATGATCGAAGTAAGAGAAAGAATTGTTTTCACTTTTTGACTGTACAGTTTTGGTACAACCTTTCAAATCCACACAAAGGTTATACTATTATCTATTTATATTTATATCTGCAAATGTTTTACTTTCACAACCACAAAAGGAGAAAACGAAAACCAAATTTACATAACCATAAGAGTGAAACAACTTTAAGATCATCTTTTACAATACTAAGAAAGATCCGACTCAGAGCTTACTAGCTTGTCTTCCGAACAAAGAATGTCGACCTTCTGCTATGATTTCTCCCGTCATCTTGTTTCTCACTACAACAATTGTTCCTTTATAACTCCCTCTCTCTCCCAACACTCTCGATGTTACCTCCAACTCCTCCTGCAAATACATTTCCATTTCAAAATCATCTTTATTTCTATAAGCTTTTCACCAAATCATATTAGTTTAGCAACAAAAGGTCCCAAGTAAAGATTGAAAAAAGTCGAGTAGCAACTTACACCAAGCTTAGCTTTTGAAAGGAAAGCAATAGACATGTCCACTGAAACATTCATCGGTAAACCTTCTACATGTACAACTGCTCCACCAACTTCATCCACAAGATTTGCAATTGCACCATTTGCTAGATTTCCCTCTCTGTCCTGCCATTATCAAACCTCCATAGATCAACACCGTCTCAAATACATAACAGCAAAAGCAAGTCCAAGATACTATATTTATACACCAAGGATATATCTTTTTGAGTCTGCTGAAGTTTCAAAGAACCACTTTTAAGGGAAAAAATCACACCGTCTCAAAACCAAACAACAAAAGCATGTCCAAAGCTAACTTTATTGTATCCAAGGAGATATCTTCATGATTCTGCTCAAATTTCTAAGAACCACTGTAAAACAAAACAAAAATTCACACCCATGGCTTAGTGATTAAAACCAATTTGGATCATACTACCACCGATCATCTCACAACGATGCCAAGATCCTACGATACCGTAGTAATGGGCTTTCTTCAAGATTGACCAATCCCATTAAACCTCAAATTATCAATTTCCGAAAACCCAATCACGCCATTTCTACAAGAAAGTGCGAATATTCCCAATAATTTATTCACAAGGGAGAATCTAAAAATTCATAGCAATTCAAGGAGCAGATAGGATTGATGAAGACGAACCGTCAAACGAAGAGGAACCTTGAAAGTGCAGGAAATGAAACCCGGGTCGACTCGGTTGACTCGGATTCCTCTGAGGCTGAAATCCTCATAAAAGCTTCTCCCTTTCCCTACTGCTCCCTCCACTCGCGGTGCCTCTCCGTCGTCAACGTCTTCGCTGAGTTGCAAATACTCCCGAATTTTCTCCATTATCAGTGTTTGCTCCATTTCCTCCCCAGTGAATAATCTGCACCTACAGTATTCTAATTGTTCATTCTTAATAAATAAATAAAAACAATTATTTATCCATATTTTAGTTTGGCCCTTAAAAAAAAAAAGTACAATTTATTTTTCGGCCTAAAGCAGAACTTGTCATTTTCTCGGAACCTTTCCGATGAATTAGAGACTTCCATATCTCTCAAGTTACAACTTACAACCCAACATGCACGATATATATTTTCTATCCTCGCTTACACTGAAGTTGAGCTTAGAATAAAACAAATTCACTACACATTTCACTTCTTTTTTTTACAACTTACAACCCAACATGCACGATATATATTTTCACTTCTCAAGTTACACATTTCACTTCACTTCTCAAGTTACAACTTATTTTTTACAACTTACACATTTCACTTCTCAAGTTACAACTTACAACCCAACATGCACGATATATATTTTCTATCCTCGCTTACACTGAAGTTGAGCTTAGAATAAAACAAATTCACTACACATTTCACTTCTTTTTTTACCTTATAGTTATTAACTACACATTTTATCTAAAAATTCATAGCAATTCAAGGAGCAAATATAATTAATTAATTCTTACAAGACAAATTTTTTAAAACATACATCAAAAAATATGTTTTTTATTGATAATACGTGGGTGTGTATGTAGTATGTACTACAATATGGCTTAAAATCCTAAAGATATGTGGTTATTTTATTGATGTGTATTATTTAAAAAATGGGTAATTAATATGTAATTGTGTATGTACATATTAAATTTAGTAAGTAGATTATATTTCATTTCTAAGAATAAAAATGTCATGAATACTGTAAAAATGTCATTTGGACAAAGAAACAAAAGAATTTCATAACTCATAATCACTGATATTTCTCAAAAAGTGTTCTATGCACAAAATGCTCTAAAGATATAGAGCAAGAAAACAAAAAAGTACAGGATAAGAAGATCTCCTCTGTTGCCGTGCGCTCTAAGGAACAAAAAGACACTCATGAAACCTATATATTTTCCCATTATAATTTTGTATAAAACATACATTTGATGATACAACACAAATATAAAGTTCCTATCTACACAAAGATCTTATCATTTCATTTCTATATTTTTTTGTATTCATATATTAACACCTGTAAAAGTGGCCTCTGCAGCTATATTGGTGTTTGATTCTATAAACCAAGATGAATTGGTTCTCTTTATTGACTTTTCCGTGAGGATGCGATGAGTTTTCTGCATTATAACTGGACAACAAAGAAAAAGAATCAGATTGCTTTCCTCGTAGCAGTTAGAAACAAAGCTAATATGACTGACTCCTCTTGAGTTTCAAGAGAAAACTATTTGAATTCACCTGAGAAAACTATCTCAAGCTTCCTCTGACCTTACCGTTTCATCAATTAGTTACATCATTGGTTTGGTCACTCCTTAGTTTTTGAATCGAAGGATCGATGGACAGTGATCTGTGGTCTTCTGCAGATTTAAACTCATCACTGATTGATGTTTCTACAGATCCCTGAGAGTTTATGTTCAATGTTAAGCAAAAATTGTGTGGGACGTTTCTTTTCGTTAAGTGAATTGTAAATTTGAACAAGGATAATTGCACACCTCTTGCTTCTCCTGAATGGTTCTCGTGGCATCCAAAGAAACGGTTTCTACTTTAGTTTCCTCAGTTGGCTCAGAATGTTCCTGCGAGAGAGAAAACAGATCAGTGTGTCAAACCAAGTACAAAGTTGTTCTTATACAGTAAAAATGTACTTTCGTTTACACAACTGAAACTTACATCTAATTGACCACGAGATGATTCTGCAGATGGAACTACATTCCGCAGCTGAACATCTGATGTATGATCCAGATCCTCAGAATGAGTTTGGCTTAGAGGCAACATGTCTTGTAATACTGATGTTGGAGAAGCAGCAGATTCTTCAGAGCTTCCATGATTTACATCAGAAGCTTCAGCTTCCGCGAGTTGTCGCATCTCTTCGCCTTCATTTCTCTCACAAGGTTCTTCAGATTCTTGACCAGTCCTCTCGGATGGTTCAGGTTCGTCAGAGTCATAACTTATCTTTATCTCATCAGCTGAGTTTTCAGAAAGTTCCTTTAACTCCTGAGGGAAAAAGTTTCCAAATTATGTTCAAAGTTGCAACACTGTTGAGAAAAAAAAAAACTTAACCATTTCCATGATACCTGATTTAAGAAATATGAACTAACCTCTGCTCTTTCGGAGGAAACTTCATCGAGGTGACGAACCATGGGTTCTAATTTCTTTGCTTCTTCAATTTCTGGAGAAGCTAAAGAATCTGTTTCATTTACATCTTGATCAGTTTTATCCACAGGTAACATTTCAGATTCCCCACCAATAAAACCCATTTCCTTTCCGATCTCAGATTCATAAACAAACAGCGATCTCTCTTCATCAGAGTCATTCCCATCAACTGAAGTGGGAGGTGATCCGAGTTCAGAAACCTCAACTTGAAGATCAGAGTCAACGGACTGTGACACCATATGACATTTTCTTGTGCTGTAACCGAAGTGCTCCATGTATCTTTGCCTCGCGGTTGCTAGTGAACTCGAAGCACCACTTCTAGGCACTAAACCTGCAAGAGATTTTCCAACACGATCTTCATTTTGTTTGGAGAAAGTTTCAGAAGCCTCCAATGGGTGCGAGGCATTGAAATCCTTCTCTCTTTCTCGCGGAGAAAGTGTGGTGTTCGAGTCACTATCATCGTTTCTGATGGAATCCGTCTCTATCCGTATCTCTCCTGTCTCCATATCATTTTCTTTTCCTCTTGTAAGATCTCTTTCTTTCATTAAAGGAAGTTGATCATTGCTACCTAAATCAGCAAGAAAATCACTAAGAAATACAGAATTCATAATCTTGATCTGCATTTGGAATAATAACAAAACTCTGTCACAGAAGCTTCTTCCTTGAGTCATATTAGCGCAATAAAAGCAGAGGTAGTTCTTCTGTTTCAGCTAAAATCTAACCAGCAATATACGCAGATACGTTTGATCTTTCTCTATTAATGTACAACAACCTAGGGAAAAAAAGAAAGAGCATATACCTTGCAGTGGCCTAGGCCTACCATCAACCGTATTTCTCCACAAAGATGCCAATTTAGAATCATTTTGTGACTCTGATGGAAAGATTCTGTGATGGAAGCTCTCATGGCGAGAAAAGAAGATTTCTTTCGGGTTAGCTTCTGCAAACTCTTGCTGGAAACTATCTCCTGTCAGGTTAGGCTTCTCCTCCTGTGGATCATAAGGAAGGTCAAATGGGTTTCTTCTTGGCAATAAAACTGAAGGTGCAGAGCCTGGCATGAGAAGACCATCGATTTCGTAGTTTTCTTTGTCTAAACCATAATAGTTTCGACCTATACAAATCCGAGGAACTTCCATATCCATCAGGCTTCTCTCAGCTGCTAGTAGGAACAATCTCCTTGATCGTCTTCTAGAAATCAAACTCTCTAGCCTCTTGTTTCGTTCGATCTCAGATGTCCCAAGATCCATCAAATTCTTCTGATCATCTTCTGTCCACGCTACTATGACTGTGTTTGTTTCTTTCTCTTCTTCCACTTTTTCTTCTTCTTCTTCTGATGAGGATGAGGATGAGGATGATGAGCCTTCTTCTTCAGTTTCACCATCACCACCAACACTTTTTAGCCTCTCCAAAGGATCTACAACAACAACATATCCTTCATTGTCAAGGTTAGACTCAACGAAGCTTTCTTCTGCTACAAGCAATGTCCTCTCTCTCTTGAATTGTTCCATATCTGGAGTTATCGTTTCCGGTAATTCCCCGTAGAGAGTTCTCAGAATAACCTTCCCTCTCTCGTCCTCGCTAGCCTGAGACGAGTCCCAATCTTTCCCAACCTCTTCAACTTTCCTTCTAGCATTTCGTCGAACACTTCGTTGGTGTTTTAACTCAGCCTTCTCTGCTCTTCCCTCTCGCGAAACCGAGGATAACCCACGATCCGTTCTCTTATCCTCCTCACCGAGCTTCAAACTCAGATGATTCCGGACATAGAACGAAGCACAAGCTATCAACGGAGAAGAACAGAGCATGAAATAGAAAACCCAAGGAAGAAAAGTGTACAAGATGATCATAAACGACAAAACACCAGAAGCAACTGGATATCTCTTCACGTATTTGCAAGTTGTGTTCGTTGAAAATCTGATAATTTTCCAGACGATAACACAGACATCTTTAGCATCGATTCCCATTGTTTCTTCTTCAACCAAAGCTTAAACAGCCCTGAAACTCAGAATCCTTAATCCAAGCTATCGAAGAAAAATGAGAAAAAAAAAATCAAAATTTGATGAAGAGAAAGAGAGAAGAAGCCAAATAAGAGAGGTCAAGCTTACCTTTGAAACAATGACCAGTCAAAAAAAGTAGTTTGATTTTTGGAGGGTTTTTTTTTCCTCTCTTTATTTTTTTATTTTTTGGTATTCTTTTTTAGTAACTTCGGTATGGTAGGGAGGGAATGTTTATGTACGGATCGGATCGTGCGAGGAAGACAAAATAGAAAACGAGGGAGTTAGTTGTAAACATGTTTTCAAATGATTCGTAACACTTTTGAATTTTGATCATATAATTTAGTTATTTACTTTAATTTGCAGTTAGCCCCCTTTATTTCTCAGTTTTTTTGCATTTATTGCTCATCTTTCTTAATTTTGGGCTTTTCAGATATGTAAGCCCATCAGTAATATCCTTGACAAATTCTACTCGAAATGTGAATGGATGGATCATATACATCATTTCTTTGTGGATACAGTTGGATGGATATAGATAAATATGTATTAGTTTTATTTAACTATACAAAATATAACTGAGTCAATGGTTGTTACTTGTATTATAATCTTTCTGTTTAAGAATAAAATTCTTCTCTTCGTAGATGATTTTTTAATTCAAATGTCCATTAGGCAATAATATTACAACTCCAAGATTATTACAAAACCAACGGAATATGTTACAATATCTTCGGAGTTAAAAGCCGGCATAAAAAAACATATTTCCGAAATAAAAAATTTTAAAAAAAATTTATGATATTCAACAAACAAGAAAAACCTACAACAAAACAATATAGCTAAACAACAAGTTTTGAGAATTAGCGTAAGAAATAAATAATCATCATCCCTCCAATCTATTGATGAGAGGAGAGAAGACGAGATGAATCCTATTACAAATAATAATTAAGAACATGTTTCTTTGTGATAATAAGTTTTAAAAGCTTGTATATATGAAGCATGATAATATTGATGTTGGTTTATCTGTTGTTTGAACAGACCGGCTTAAAAGTATAAGTCCAGAAAGCTATTGATTAGGGTATCCATTGTAAAAATGTATTTTTTTAGTTATATTATATATATACATATATATATATATTTTTAATAATATTAATAATAAATCAATTTTGATAGTTTTTTAATTAGAATAATACTTATTAGGTTTTTTAATTAGAATAATAGTTTGTTTGACTTTTTTAATAATATTTATGATTTTTTGTTAAAAAAAATAAATTAACTGATTTTATTATCAATTGAAATAGTTATGGTTGAAAAATTTGACTATATGAATTTAATGAATTCTTTTGCAGGAAAAACTATAAAAAGAAATTATATTTCAACAGTAGATGGTTTTTATTGTATTTTTATAAAAAATTTGTGGAATTAGTTTGTTTAGAAAATGTTAATATATTTTTTTGTGATTATTATTTTATGATTTTGCATAAAATATATAAAATAATATAATATTTATATTTATTTCTGGCAATATAAAACGTCATATCAGTACTGTGTTTAAGGTAAAAGAAGGGTGAAATCCAGTTAAATTGTATAGTGTTGATGTATTTCATTTTCGTGTAAATACATACAACCATACTATAATTTTAAGTGTTTTATATAACACTTAAAACACTCATACCACACCAAAAAATAAAAATTTGCAACAATTATTTTATTTGGTTAAATCCTTTAACAAAAACAAAAATGAAAATTGCAAAATGTTACCTAGAGAACCAACGGATGTTATTCAATGAAGAAAAAAGAAAGAAACAAAAAAAGGCCAAGTGTTGTACTAATAAATTAATCTCCTCCTTACGATTCTTATCAAAAATATCTGGGAGGAAGAGACACGTAAACAAAGCTTTTTGGATGCATTGGGCCGTGACAATTATCATCATCAGTAGGATTCAGGAGGTTCGTTCCTTTAAAGGACCCAAACATTTCTCTTTCTTTCTTTTTTTTGTTATCAGAGAGTGTGTGTGTGTGGTACCAGTAAGTGAGCGAACTGAGTTTCGAACGAGTCGTCGTCGTCGTCCTCTTCATTCGTCAGATTCAGAGCTTCCTCTTCCAGGTTTGCATCCATTGTTTAATTTTCAGGAATGGATGTGCATGGAAGTCGTTTTACGTTTTTTTTCCCTCTTTGTTAACATTTTTGTTGATTTGTCTGATCAAGTTTTGTTGATTCTTCTTCTCCAGAGTAATTAGACCTTAAAACGATTTGATTCTTCAAATTACGTGCTAGGAAAGCTTTTTTTTTCCCTTAGACTGTGCGATTTTCGTTGAACGGTGATTGATTATCTCCTATTTATAGCAATATATTCTAGAGCTTCTTACTCCAATTCTATGGTGAGTGGCTCAATGAAATTCATGCAGAACCACTTTTGTATATCTTGCAGCTATGGCTTCCGTACACGGTACCTTGATGTCCGTCGTATGCAACAACAAAAACCACTCTGCATGGCCCAAACTTCCAAACTCCTCCTTATTACCTGGATTCGATGTGGTTGTTCAAGCTGCTGCTGTCCGATCCAAGAAAGACACGACGAGCACACGAGCCACGTTAACGTTTGATCCACCAACGACTAACACAGAGAGAGCCAAGCAGAGAAAACACACCATCGACCCTTCTTCTCCTGATTTTCAGCCAATCCCATCTTTTGAGGAATGCTTTCCTAAGAGCACTAAAGAACACATGTATATTGCTTCTCACTCAATTTTATACTATTTCATCAGTTTCTGGTTGGAAGAGTTGAAATCATTGGTTTGGTTTTGATTGTTTCAGGGAGGTTGTTCATGAGGAATCTGGTCATGTTCTCAAAGTTCCTTTTAGACGTGTGCACTTGTCTGGTGGTGAGCCAGCTTTTGATACATATGACACTAGTGGTCCTCAGGAAGTTAATCCACACGTTGGTATGTGATTCTAGCTTGTGTTTACCTCTTTCACTTTCAATGTGACTTTTCACAATAACAAAGGAAAGTTAACAAACAGGGCTTGCTAAGCTAAGGAAGGAGTGGATTGATCGCCGAGAGAAGCTGGGAACACCAAGATGCACCCAAATGTACTACGCTAAGCAAGGAATCATAACCGAGGAAATGCTCTACTGCGCTACGAGGGAGAAACTTGACCCTGAGTTTGTGAGATCAGAAGTCGCACGTGGAAGGGCGATTATCCCTTCCAACAAGAAGCATTTGGAGCTGGAGCCGATGATCGTTGGTAGGAAATTCTTGGTCAAGGTCAATGCCAATATTGGAAACTCCGCTGTTGCAAGCTCGATCGAAGAGGAAGTCTACAAGGTTCAGTGGGCAACAATGTGGGGAGCTGATACAATCATGGATCTCTCCACTGGTCGTCACATCCACGAGACACGCGAGTGGATCCTAAGGAACTCAGCTGTTCCTGTTGGTACGGTGCCCATTTACCAAGCGCTTGAGAAAGTGGATGGAATTGCTGAGAATCTTAGCTGGGAAGTCTTCAGGGAGACTCTGATTGAACAAGCTGAGCAAGGTGTGGACTATTTCACGATCCATGCTGGAGTTTTGCTGCGTTACATTCCCTTAACAGCGAAGCGTATGACCGGGATCGTTTCTCGTGGAGGATCCATCCATGCTAAATGGTGCCTAGCTTACCACAAGGAGAACTTTGCTTACGAACACTGGGATGATATTCTAGACATCTGTAACCAGTATGATGTGGCTCTTTCAATTGGGGATGGTCTGAGACCTGGCTCGATCTATGATGCTAACGACACTGCTCAGTTTGCAGAGCTTCTTACTCAAGGTGAACTAACTCGCCGAGCGTGGGAGAAAGATGTGCAGGTATACTATAAAGACTTATCTGTTTCACTTGTATTCATCAGGTTTTTGTTTGCATACATATTCTCAGTGTGGGTTATTTATTTTTTCAGGTTATGAATGAAGGACCAGGGCATGTCCCAATGCATAAGATCCCAGAGAATATGCAGAAGCAGTTGGAATGGTGTAACGAGGCACCATTTTACACTCTTGGTCCTTTGACTACTGATATCGCTCCTGGATATGATCATATTACCTCTGCCATTGGAGCTGCCAATATCGGAGCCTTGGGTACAGCTCTTCTTTGCTACGTAACACCGAAAGAGCACCTCGGGTTACCAAACAGGGATGATGTGAAGGCCGGGGTTATAGCATATAAGATCGCCGCTCATGCAGCTGATCTAGCCAAACAGCATCCACATGCCCAGGCATGGGATGATGCACTGAGCAAAGCTCGGTTTGAGTTTAGGTGGATGGATCAGTTTGCTCTATCCTTGGACCCCATGACCGCTATGTCCTTCCATGATGAAACTCTTCCAGCTGATGGAGCCAAGGTTGCTCACTTTTGCTCCATGTGTGGACCAAAATTCTGCTCCATGAAGATAACAGAAGATATCCGGAAGTATGCAGAGGAGAATGGTTACGGCACTGCTGAGGAAGCTGTCAGAAGAGGAATGGAGGCTATGAGTGAAGAATTCAATGTTGCAAAGAAAACCATTAGCGGAGAGCAGCATGGTGAAATAGGCGGAGAAATCTACTTGCCAGAGAGCTATGTCAAGGCTGCTCAGAAGTAAAAGGTCAGTATCCGTAGTTGTTGTCGCTTAACAAACATGTTAGTTACATATGGTCAAACGTGTCCTTACTATGATCTCTGTCTTTTGTCATCTTTCTTTTGCTTCTGCCACCGCAGGAGAAGGGTGGAAACAAGACCTCGCTTAACTAAGTCTTGGTGCCTGTTGGACTACACCTGAATAAGGCACAAAATGTTGGTAAGCTTTAGTAGTCTCTCTGTCTTGTTAACTTTAGAACTATCTTTTGTCTATGTTTCTGTTTGTTCCTTTGAGTCAGAGTCAATAATAAAAGACAAATTGAGTTGATGTTTTCAATACTTTATATGTGATTTGGCTGGTGAATTGACATGCAAAGCACCAGGGGTGCTTGAACCAGGCTAGCTCGCAAAAGAGCGGGCTACCTGGGACCAGGCTGAGAAAGTCCCTTTGAACCTGAACAGGGTAATGCCTGCGCAGGGAGTGTGCAGTTTTTTTTCTTTTCTGTAGCTTTCTATAGGAGAAGAAGCTTCTACTGTTGCCGCTCTCCTGAGTCTCGGTCCACTGTTTCAGCTTCGTTTGAAAAGGTCTTAAGTAACTGATGCACTAAGTCACTAACAATAAAGAATGATTTACTTCAAATTTCATAAGCCAAAATCATTCTGCATTGTGAAAGTGTTTCAGCTCCACAACACAAACCGGATTTAAAACTATACCAAAAAAAAAAAATCTGTTGAGATCATATGGATCTGAACTTATATAATCATGTTTTCTAATTTCACTCCTTTGTTTACTCTTTCCTTGAGGCTTTGTACACATAAATCGTCTTAACAAATAAATTTGAAACGACAGTTGATCATTTTGAACAAAACTTACGGGGCAAAAGACATGTTCTGTAGAGAGACATTATGAAGTTAGACTGGTGCAGGGAAATAAACTGTTCCTTCCTCATTTTATTCATACGGCGGAGAAGAGCAATGGCATCGACCAGTCATAGACCACACTCGAAGCAAAATGATCCATTGTGGTTCTCATTGTTCAGCTTTCTCTGCTCCTCCATAAATACAATTATGAAAGTGTTTCCATATCAATACCGATACGTAAACGATTCTGTTATAGCATTTTAAGTAAACACATAAGTAAAACGATCATACCAAATTGGAAGTTTTTGGAGTCAGGAGGAGAAAAAGGTTATTCATTTTGCTGTTATGTGAGATCACACAATTGTGGACAGCTTAAAACTCTGAAATACCAACAAACACGTTACATTTGTCTTAAATGGTTTTTGTTTCATATGGTTAATGTTTCTGGTAAAACGTAAGAGGTGTGAAGTATATATATATCATTTGTCTGGAACATTGGGCAAAACCGAAGAATATTATGTTAGGCGCTTGTGAGCCTCTTCCTGCAACATTATAGTTTGATTTGTGACTGCACATATCATAGAATGCGAGTCTCTTCTTCCACAGAGAGATGTATAACACATAACACCAAGGCTATAAAAAGGACGAGACGGCACACTGTTTCCTCTAAAAAATCTGGGACGTTGTGATGTCTTTTATTTGGCTGGTGACCGATGAAGGAAACGGCATGTATGTTATTCTTAAATTTTCAAAACGGCACAGAATTTGTTAGTGTCATCCAAGTCTGTTATTGTCTTCATCTGGAAATGAGAGATGGAGCCTTGCCGTGTCGGTTGCTCAAAAACAAACCCTAATTTCTTCACCGGAAGTCGTCCGAAGATGGCGGAATGCGAATCGAAGATCTACCACGAGCGACAACGATTGCAATTTTGCCTCTTGCACTCCCTCAACAATCTATTTCAGGTGATCCAATTTCTCCTTTTCACTTTCAAATTGCATCCTGCGACCTAGTCTCTCGATGCCCAGATGATGCGCAAGTAGTGAAGTAATCGATCATTTCTCTCTTTTTGACTTAGGACAAGGACGCGTTCACGCGGGAAAGCTTGAACTCAATCGCGGAAAAGCTCGTGGCCGATGATCCGAACACAGAAAAGTGGACGCCTCTCTCTTTGCTCCTCAAGCCTCACCACAATACGCTCACTGGAAACTACGACGTAAATGTGATGATCGCAGCTCTTGAAGGGAAAGGTAAGAGTGTTGTTTGGCATGATAAGCGTAATGGAGCTTGTTCGATTGATCTTGATGCAGAGACTCTAATGGGTATTGTGTTGAATGTTCCGGTCAAGCGATATGGGGGACTTTGGAGAGGCAGGCATTGGGTTGTGATGAGAAAAATCAATGGAGTATGGTATAACTTGGATAGTGATCTTACTCTGCCACAGTCGTTTAAAGACCAAGATGAAGTTAGGGGTTTCTTGGATCAAAATCTGAGTTCAGGTTCAGAGATTTTGCTAGTGAACTATGCTTAAGGATCAACAAAGTGAGTTTCGTTTTCTTACTTCTCTCTGTATGTAATCGAATACCCATCAAGTGTAGACATGTCTCCGGTTCCTGTCTTGTAGTTTAAGTTCCAATGATCACGTTCTTGAAAGTTCAGTGAATTTGCTCCTATTGGAACTAATGATCTTCATGTTTCAAAGTAAGATATCTTTGGGGTCTATGATTAGATTGTTGTGTCTGGTGACTTCACAATGCTCATCATATTTCAAAACAATGTATTTCCTCTTTTCATGGAAGTTGTCATGTCTATGAATAGCCTAATTTTTTTTGGCTCTACAACTCAATGGAGGAGTTTTTTTATTCCGTCTCTCCCCCTTTGTATTTTGAAGCAAGCCGTATTTATATCGATCATCTGCCATTAGCATCTAAATTTGTCTACTAATCAAATCATACATATATCATTGTTCTGCTCTCACATTAGTCACATATGAACTTACTATTCAGAGTATGATGATTAGATGATTAGTGTAAGCCATAACACTGCCTTGATTACTGTTTGCTTTCTGATATTCGTGTGCCCCCCATTGACCGCGTTTTTCTTTTCTCTTTTCTTTTTCGGTTAGCCTCAGACTCAAGGAAGGTATCTACGATCTATAAAGGTAAGTTAATCTTGGCCTCTCTAGGAATCAAAAGAATTTGTTCACATTTCTTTTGTGCACATACCTGAGTGATCATCAAAGAGGAGCCATACCGAAAGGTTACTTCATAGAAAGAACCTTTTTATTCGCTTAAACAAATGGTTTTATTCCCTGTGGACCATCTTATACTTACTTTCCACAATGGAAATGTAGAAAAACTAAACAAAGTCTTCCTCTTTTTTGCTCTTGGGCTAGCTTTGTTTTCCAAATTTCGGCGTTAGAGTTTTTCTATCTTTATATCTGTTAGATATAACATTCTTTTCACACAAAGTCTCGAAAATAAGATTAAAAATTGAAGTTACCTACTTTATTTATTTATTCGTACATGCTTATAGTGTCTACAGTAATCATGGCTCAAGTCTAATCATGTCATAATTGATACATTATTAATAATCATGGCTTCTCTGGTCTCTACATGAACTCTATCAGCCAACTGTCTCAGTATCAATTTCTTTCTATATATAGTCCCTCACTCTCCTCATAGTTTGTTCTCATAATCCGCTCTCACTCACTCTTGATATGTCAGCTACAGGAACAAAACGGTTCAATGCAAACACTAGACGAGCAACTTCTGATAAGCAATCCTCAGTCAAGGGATGCACAACGAGCTGTGGCTTGAGGCTACCAAGGAGAACAGAAGTCACAGCAGCAAGACTGATCAAGCATCTCAGCTGTAAATTCGTCAAGGGGTTACGTTTAGTGGTGATGAGGAAGAAGAAGAAGAGATCTCCACCATTGAAGGCTTCTTATCCTGGTATATCTCAGCCTTCGGTCATCCCTTTAGTCAATGATACTCATAGATCTGAGGCAATAGAAGACTGCATACAGTTCATCAACTCGTCGACCTCGTTCACAAGATCAAGTTCTGTCAATGGCCGTACATCTTAAGTTTTTAGTATCGAGATTCGAGATTCTGTTTCTTGGTCACTCTTTGGTTACGCATAGCATATCAGAGAATTGTGTGTTATCTTTAGATAAATATAAAAGATATAGAGCAGAGGAGAGGAGATATATGTATAAGTGTGACCTTGAGAATCTTGCTTCGTGTATGTACAAAATTTATCTGTATACTTTTCATCTACATAGAATCAATCATATGCACTTCCCCTAAATCAACGAGCGGTAATTTCCTGAAGAATGTTGCAGCAGAAAAAGGAATATATCCGACAAGCTCTCAACCTCTGCAATGATATGTATAATCAGAGACTGGTGTGTGGTGAAGTCACTTGCACCTGATGAGATCTTGGAGCTGAACTCTTCACTGATAAATCGAACCAATTCTCTCGGAATGGATCAATCGATAATCTTCTCTCCTGTTGAAAATAAGTTCCATACGACCGTCCCGACAAGGTAAAGACCAACCGAGATCGTGAAAACATCATCCCAAGAACCTGAGGCATTTCATGTTATTGTTAATTTCAATCATTGGAAACACAAAGGAAAAAAGAAGGTTAAGCAAAGCATCGTCAGAATCAAGTCAGAATCAAGAAGTGTCAAGAGTCCTGACCGTGTTGTAGGATGTGACCAGTCGCGGCTGTGCCAAGAACTCCGGCAAGTACTCCAGCTGTGTTAGATAAACCAAGTAACACTCCCTGACCACAAAAACAGCATCAACATGCTTTTATTTGGCATTTACTTTTCAGTCGCATGATTTGGTTAAGACTTATAAGAGTAATAAATCACACTTACAGAGTATCTTGGAGCAATGTCTTGATGGTTAGAGTAAAGACCAGACTGTGAAAACGCATCAGTCCCTTGGCTACAAGCCATGCACAAAACGGCCATTGCAGGAGAATCTATGTGTTTCAGCTGTGTTAGGAAGAACGCTGGTCCAAGAAACCCAATTGTTTGCATTATCTGAATTTCATCATAGAGAAGGATAAAAGGATTATCGGATGAATTACTTTTACTAGATGGAATTGAAATGGACTGAAGAAATGATATGTTAGGTACCTTTCGGACATTCGTGACAGAGAAACCTCTGCTGACGAGTGTATCGGCGATCCATCCTCCAGCATTCGCAGAAATCGCCATTGTCATCCATGGAAATACCGAGAGAAGCCCTGATTCCATAAGGTTGAACTTCAGCACCTGCACCCCAATGTCCGTGAGATTAACTACTATTCAGACGAACAAACACATCAAGATCCATATATAGACAGTAATAGAACTGACTTGATGGTAATAGGTTGGCATCCAGGTTAAGAGAATGAACGTTCCCCAGTTGTGGCAAAAGTGGCAACCGATGAGAGCCCAAACCGGCGGTTTCGACAATATCAACCTCCACGGGATAGACTTCACTGGCTCTTTGCTAGCACAGTTGTCTGCAATTAGCTTTCTTTCTTGAGGGAGCAACGTCAGATCTTCTACCGGTGAACTCTCTGCCTACAGTTAGTAACAATACACGCCTTTTGATCATAAAGTCCACTAATGGCATCAGAGTCTAAGGAAAAGCAGTAGAGAAGACTGACCTTAGTTAGCCACAGAGTCAACCATACAGTTCCAAGAGACCCAAAAGAGTAAAACACAGAGGGCCATCCAAACTGATGAATCAAGAAAGGCGAAAAAGCTAATCCGATGACGGATCCAAGGTACATTCCGCTGTACACAAGCGCGAGAGATCTGCTTCTCTCTTGCACAGGCACCCACTTGGACAGTATATTGTTCATAGCAGGCATTGCAACACCCTGAAGATACCAAGGAGAGAGATCTTACCTCTCCTTATCGGGCACACACAATACGTGACTAATGTATATAGCATCTTAAAAAGTAATCACAAACCTCGCCAATTCCCATGAAAGCACGAACAACAAGCAAGAAAGGGAGACCGAGTTTAGCTGCTATAGGAGTGAGAATTGTAGCGACTGACCACCAGGCTACGCCGAAACCAAGAACCATTTTGCCACCTACCGTATCTGCCCAAATCCCACCAGCTATCTGCCATATCAACAAGCCAATGGTTCTAATACATACTTACATGTGTTGCTTCAACGTTGCCTCAATGCATAATCTATGCAAACATCGAAAGAATCTATGCAATGAAGAAGCTTACCTGTGTGAGAAGATAACCCCAGAAGAAAGAAGACTGAATCAGACCAACTGTTGCCGGATTCCAACCATACTCAGCCGACATCGGAAGTATTGCTATGCTCATGTTCACCTGTAAAACATCATCTGTCCAAAATTGGTAACTCCGATTCCTAATTGAGCAATCCTGATTCCATAATCCTTCAACTCCATAGCAAGTTATTTAATTTGTTTTTCGTACGAGCAAACTTACTCTGTCCATATTGCAGAGAAGAAAAGCTGAGAAACAGAGAAGCACGATCACCCACCGCTTCGGAAACTCTTCCCACCATGGAACCGACCTTAGCGAATCGGAAACGAAGCCACTTCGATTCACTCTTTCTCCACCTTCGTCGACAATCTCGGCATATGAATTATTGCTCTCTCTCTTATCGGAGCTCCGAACTAACACCCGGAAAACGCCGGACCTATTCCGCGGGTAAACCCATACCCGTAACGACTTCGGATCCGGTTTTAGAGTCCGGCGTGTACGAGAAGAGGTTTCAGGTGGACGATTTGAAGTGTAGAGAGAGTGAAGATTCGGAGAGTAAAGAAGAGCTCTCGCGTTCATGGCGAGATAGAATTTTTTTTTCTTCACTTCTTCTTCTTCTTCTTCTTCTCACTCTTTTTTTTTAAGAGAGAGGAACTGATTTTTGTAAAAGTTCGTGGCTGACGTGACGACACGTGCTGGTCGGATATTGGTTGAGTGAAGATGTCATAATCTAACGGGAAGTAACGGTTAACAGAATGATTGGAGGTCCATCACTAAACTACATGTCTACTAATCTAATAATCCGAGCTTAACATAAAAGCCCATATTAGGCCCAAAAAATAAACTTACAATTCGGAAATTGCGAGATTAATTAAACTTTGTAGTCATATGAATTGGAGACATTGTTAAAGCCTAAGGCAAATCTTACGAACTTTGAAGTAGGCCTATAAAAAAATATACAAATGCAATAATATGGTCACACCAACAAGTATTTATTAATCCGTAGGTGATATAATATTTAAGGATATGAACAATGATCGACTTTATGTGGAATAAAGACAGGATCCAAAGGTTGAACCAATCCCCCACTAATTGCGTTAACAAAGATGCGAAATAATATTTAACCCGACAATTAATAAAAATATAAATTTGGTGCAGGGAATATATTTATTTAACTTGGCCATAAAGTGCAATTAGAAAAATAAACTTTAACTATCCAAAACATCAATAGCCATATTACAATGTCGGTCTATTGACAAAACAATTATTCGACGACTTGTTCAACTTCAAGATAAAGATGGCACTATTCTGTTCGTTTAATAATTGAAATGTTTTATTAGTACTTTAATTTGCACATTAATGATAGCTGCAGCATTTAATACTGGATGTTTGATTATTGTAATAAATTGTGATAGTATCTTTATTTTATGATCATTCACTAATATATACTACTAGTTGGTTTGTTATAACCAAAGTGACTAATTTTTCCGGTAAATATATTTGTTAAGTAACTCGTTTAATTAACTTTTTAATTAATGAATGACACCGTTTTAACTAGTAAAACGGGAGTAAAATAGTTTTGTATGAGAATCGAATCTGAAAATTAAACGAGTTTATGTCATGGTATATAGCCAAGTTTTTTTTATTTTTTGAACTTTATCTATAGACAAGTTATATGTACCCTGCATAAAGCATACATAGTAAATTATATAGGTAGCTTATGGTATATACTGTCCATCTAAAATCTTAGTTGATGATAGATTATATACTGAATGTAATATCATTTATGTATTGTAAAATGGTTAAATTGGAATGATATCCTTAAAGTATACGAAGAATGTAACAGAACAAAGCACTCAGAAATATTAATAAATATTTTGAATAAAACCCACGTTCATACATGTATTTTATCCCGAGACTGATCACAATGTGTTTCATCACACTAATGGTATTAACAATTTTAAGATTACGAAAACTAAATGTACTACTTTACGATAATATATACCCATAATCTACTGTTACCCATCTTAAGCATATTGTGTTTAGTCCATCTCGTCCCATGCAAACTAATTGTTAGATAATAAACTACATTATCATTGTACTATGTGCTAATTGTAACTCAAACCATATCTATATACTTCTAATTAATAAAACCATCTAAACATCTCTACCCTCTTACCTAAAGTTGTGTAATGTAATGAATGTATAACACACAATAATGGAATCACATATACATAGAAAAAAATAATCTTATTACATGTAACAAAAATCACAACTAGAAGAATTATATTTTTAGCTTTTGTATTAATGTCGGTCCAAGAGTAAGGGATGAGAATGATGCAAGATTGTGGTGCGGCACATTACTCATCGAAGGTGTCCATTCTTGTCTACCACAAGTGCTCCCTAGCTTAGGCTTTATGACTATACCACTTTTACTTATTTTATTTTTTCTTTAAGTCGTCATTATTATTGTGTATCGTCAAATAATTACTTTTGTGTTGCATGCGTTATCCATTAAACGGACCTAATAATATCGACTGTCTTTGCTATACATTCCATGTGGTATCTTTGGTCTTCTAAACCCTAAAGTTCTTAACTCTTTGTAACAAAAACAGAAACTATTTTCTGAGTGCCACGACATAATATATCGATGTCACGAAACTAACACAATCTCGGATCATGTAGATCTTGTTTTGGCATACGTAATATTCGAGATGGAAACTAAACCCTAGCTAAGTTTTGGCATACGTAATAAAAGATTACGAATCACACACACGAGATAATATAATAATTACAGTCGCATGTTACTAATGAGGACCGTAACAGTAAACGAGAAGGCAAGATTGAAGAGATAAACAGAAGAAACGTAAACTTAGACAGTGAGAAACAAAAGGCTTCCATGTGGATGGAGACAGGAAGAGCTTCGTAATGGCCCGCTTCCAAAAGTACACACTTCTCTCACGTGGCCCACTTCTTCAATTATCATTCACCAGTTCAATCATTCATCACTAACTCCTCCTTTTCATTTTTTGTTCTTCTATATTTATGAGCTAAACGACATATATATACCAAATCACACTTTCTTAATTTGGTTGTACAAACTACGTTCTTCGTTTATGTAAATATGGTATTCGCTACCAACAATATACAATTGAATGAAATGATCAATCTACACCGATCGAACCAATAGTAACACAATGACCATCATATTAGATAAGTCTAAGAGGATTGAATTTCAATCTACGTGTCTTTTTTAATTAATCAAAAACTTTACATGGCATATTTAAGCCTCTAATTCCAAATTTGACGACCTTCATCAAAATGTGGTTATTTTTTAGAGTCTGGTGATGACAATTACATTCTACATTTACTATATATAAGAATCAAACCATTTGATATAACTTATCCCTTAACTGGTACTTTCCACTTGGTTATTTGGTTTTCTATTTGTTTCTCTGAAAGCGAAAGCTTAACCTATAGTTTTGTCATGTTCTGTATAATCACAAAAGCCTAAATAACCTGGATAATAAACATTTATAAATAAGATACTAGACTGTATTTATTTGCCGAAACATAAAAAATACTGTATTTATTTTTTTCTTTGCTAGTTATCTATGATCATATGCATGGATCTAAGTAAACATATGCATTGATGAGCTTAGATTAGAAATGAGACATGTGCACGTGTTCCTCTGTCTACGTCCATATCCTAAGCAACAAAAATTTGTGAAACCAGATATATTTATATTCATAAGATAACTCTGTAGCCTTGGATTCCTCCTCAAAATTTATAGTTTTATTAGCTTAAGTGAATCCATTAACTGTTTACAAATACAATAATTACAAAACATCGTACAAATAATTGAGAAAAATGGGAAATAAATCCTGATCAACATAAAGAATAAATCAATATAAAGCATAGAGTAATTAAAACATTCATATACCACCAAATTATTTCTCTGTGTAAAAATATTTGTGAAGGGAAACGCATGCATAATTAAACTCCCATTTCATCATTAAAATTCGTTTTTTTCTTATTCATGAACACTAATTCAAATTCGTTAAACTTTTAGAAACAAATCACAACCTTTCATTCAAAAAAATTTTGAGAGTATTCGATCGACACAGCCACGTTACTGCAAAACTAAGATGATCATGATAAATCGTGGCATATTCTATAAATTTAGTGTAAGGAAAAAAACAATGTACACTCACTCATATGCACATACACACAAACCAATGCATCGTAAGATTCGCATAAACATACAAAAAATTATTAAAATTAAAACTAAAAAAAGGAGACAAATATTCTGGCAAATATTAGAAAAAGTAAAAAAAAAAAAAAGGTAGACATGAAATAGCGTCGCACCTACTCTTCTTCTATACCTTTAGTATCTCTCCTGTCTTCATACACCTTTACACTCTTTTCTCCTCTTCTCTTCATCATTTCTTCTTCTTTACACCTCCAATGGTGTAATAAACTGCAAAATACTAAACTTCTCTCTGCTCCTATCTCTCTCTGCAGACTAATTACGAAGTCTAAAGCTCAATAACAACTCTCTTCAATGGCGGCGCGAAAACTTGGGTCGTTGTTACGTCAGCATTTCTTGTCTCTCTTCTTTCTCCTCGTCGGCTGTTTCTTCTTCCCCAAAGGAGGTGACTGTAGACAGAAGAGGAGGAAGAAGAAGCTTAGAACAGTTTCTGCTGCTTCCGGTTTGTCTTCTTCTTCTTGGACGTATATAAAACGGGTTTTCTTATCCACGACGAGGATAATATCTAAATCCCGCAACCAAACGCACCCTAACGGTCCGTTAACGACTCTGACTTCCGCTAGATCGTCTCAGAACTCTCTCGTCACTCTCGTACAACCGGAGACGATGACGAATCAACCCGACTCAGAAACCCGAATTGAAAACGGGTTCTCGGAGATCTCGTCGTCCGATTCTTCTCCTCTGTTTTTTCTCCCTCTGCGCAACGAGATTTTCCCTTGCACGGCGTGCGGAGAGATTTTCCCCAAAACCAACCTCCTCGAGCACCACATCGCGATCAAACACGCCGTATCGGAGCTAATCGACGGTGAATCGAGCACGAACATCGTGAAGATCATATTCAAATCAGGCTGGCCAGATCAAGGTAACAAAATCCCAGAGATCCATCGAATCCTGAAAATCCACAACAGCCCGAAGATCCTCTCAAGGTTCGAGGAGTACCGAGAGTTTGTCAAGGGTAAAGCCGCTCGTAGCAGCAGTAACGGCGGAGGAAGACGGTGGGACGACGAACGATGCGTCGCCGACGGGAACGAGCTACTGAGATTCTACTGCTCGACGTTCATGTGTAACCTGGGGCAAAAGGGTAATTCCAATCTCTGTGGCCATCAGTACTGCAGCGTCTGCGGGATCATCGGATCCGGATTCTCGCCGAAGCTCGACGGAATCTCGACGCTCGCGACGGGATGGAGAGGACACGCGGCGGTGCCGGAGGAGGTGGAGGAAGAGTTTGGGTTTATGAACGTGAAACGGGCGATGCTGGTTTGTCGGGTCGTGGCGGGTCGGGTCGGGTGTGATTTGCTAGCGGATGATGATGACGTGGACAAGAACGATGGAGGATATGATTCGCTACTTGGGCAAGGGAGTGGTAGCAAGAGTGGGGCCCTTTTGAGGATCGACGATGAGGAGCTTCTGGTGTTTAATCCAAGGGCTGTGCTTCCTTGTTTCGTTATAGTGTATACTGTGTAAGCGTGTGATCGTGTGTCTGTGTGTTTATAATTGTTACAACTCGCAAGTTTTTTTTAGGTGTTTCAGTTTTGAAGTAATTGTGAAGTGTGAACGCTTTAGATGATAAAAATCTTTGTGCTGGCTTTCAAGATGTTACAAGCATATTTTGAGAGGCTATTATGTGACAAATGAGATATTTTAAATTTTGTCCAAATCAAACATTTGAAGTCTAGTAATTTTCTGATATATAGAGAAGATTTGATCTCTGTCCTAATTCGAATCTGATAGATATTGATTGGAAAACATTAGCATGAGACCAAATCATAGAGAGGAGTTAACCACACTAATTTGATCATTTTTCTTCTTCTTGTGTCTAAAGCAAGAAAATGGTAGACAACTATAAAAGTGAAAGTTTTTGATAAAGTAAAACACTTTAAGATGATATTTAGTGTTTTAATTAGAAAGTTAATGTTGAAAGAAATCTCTCTTGAAATTATTATAAGAAATGAGTAAGTTTCTGAATAACTGAAAGAGTGAAAAGATACTATTTCATTTTATGCATTTCAGTTTACTTATATATATAATTAATTTTCTTTTGAATCAAATTTGTTGGTTTAGTCAGCTTACATTCCATGAAATGCAATTGATAGAGACCCCATATGGCAACAAAATCAACTTGTAAAATATACCCTTTCATACTTTTAATTGATTCTAGTTTTTTTTTCTTGAAAAAATGGACTAATATTTAAGGAAGATATACTCAATCGAAGATTTTGAAGGATTTGATTTTGAATAAGTTTTTAAATGATTTTTGATAAATTAATTAAATTATTATGATTTTAATTATAATATTCTAAAATCACGTCCAAATCATCCAAACCATGAGATTTGAATTTTTATATTTTGAAATAAGAACTTTTACCAAAATATTTTAATATTACAATTAATTTTCTAAATTTTTTTATTTAAAATTTTTCTAATAAGAGTAATTTAAAAAAATTAAAATTGATACTTAAATAATAGAAAATTTATAAAAAAATCACTATTTTAGAATAAATCAGTAAATCGCTCCAAACCCCATATTGAATGCAACCTCCTCAATGCTTTGTGTTCGCCTGGTGTTATGTCAATTTCCTTGGGGAAAAGTGATAACTACCAGATATAAAGTATTTCGAATTAAAGCCCAAATAAAAGAGAGGTGTGGCAGATGCATGAGAGTCCCAAAGAAATTGGGCCTTCTAAATGAAGCCCATAAATAATCGTAGAAAGCGTATATGATTAACACCGTAACACGTTACAAATACATCCACCAAACATGCCGAAGCTGCGTTGCCTTTTTAGTATTTTGGTAGTACCCTATTTGCAAACTCACAAAAGTAATGTATTGAATATACATATATAATATATGAAAGAAGTAAAAAACAGAGGACACTTGGTTCCACCCATAAGGTGAGATCTGCTCTCTCTCACTCTGTCACGTGCTCAACTACTACCAGACCAAACCACACCCCGAAGATACTCTTTTTTTTTCCTTTTCAAGATACTCTCGTCCTGTTCACTAAACTGATAGTAACCATAAAGGATTAAGGATCAACACTTTTTACTCACACTTCCTTTGTGACGTAGCCCCATGACAAACACATATACATTAATACATACATGGTGTGCACATACTTTATGTATTTTATATATATTTAAGTAAGTAGTTGTATAGAATGTCTGTAATTTAAAAAGAGACTTGATGTTGGACAGTTTTATCTAGACGGTGTCTTCCTGAGACTCGTCGAGAGGGAAACACGTGTCATCACCGCCGGTGTTCCACAAGAAATTGGCGTAATTAGCGGCGTAATAAGAGTTGGTCGGCTCGGCATCGATTGCTTCCAAGAAAGTCTCCTCAGCAGCCCAAAGATCGTCCCGTACTCTCCATAAGAAGGTGGCGTATTTGCTCAGCGCCTCCGCGTCTTTTGGTTCCACTCCTACCGCTCTCTTGAAGTACTCTTCTGCTCTGTTACACAAAATATCATATATGGAATCACGTGAGACACTGATTCACTAGAGATAAGTGGAACGTATTAAAGACGAGACTAATCAAACCCAAAGGATTCATATGATGATTGTGAATTGCGTTATGGTGACAGAATGTGACAGAACTGTCTAGCTAATATTAGTGGTTAGAAAATTCAAAGATTCATTATATCACATCAAAATAATATGATGGCCTTAAACACCCTATCAATATAATAATATTGAGTAATAGGATGCTTAAAAGACTTGTTTAATCCAATTGCTACATGTTCGCAGTACTTACTCCCACCTAACTTAGAATACTATTTTAGCTATAGATTAAAGCCAATGACAAAAACATGGGTTGATTCGATTTAGCGGACAGATTCTGAGGCAACGACTTTAGACAAAACCACCTTTTTACTTGTTGGATTTTTGTGGGGAGTCTTCAAAACTCCACCGTAAACTCCACTATCATCACTCCTCAAAGACTTAAAGCTCATTGGTCAGAACTAATCCTATTTCTTTATTTATTCCCTCTTAGATATTTTCTCTACTGTCTTCTTACCCGAAGAGGAAAAGAAATGGTTCATCTCTATTGGTCGGCTATATTCTGCTGATGCAATTATTATGACAATTTTAAGCTTAAAAGATAATTATTGAATTTCCACAATATACCCCACTAGTGAATAGAAAAATCATTGAGTACTGCGCCTACTTTTGACTGTTAGCATCAACTTGCAGCCACACAACACAACCCCAAGAATCTTAAAGGAAGATTCGACCCTAACTCAATGACCAGGTTAATTAAGCTAAGACCAAAGTACAATTTAACTCAAAACATGATTAAGATGTGAGAGTAGAGGAACTGATTAAGCTTAGTTACCTGTCATAGTCACTGGAGACGATGTAGAGGAACTGAGCATAGTTAGCTAGAAGTAGAGGATTATTAGGCTCTTGAGACAGTCCTGTTTGGTAGAGAAGCTCTGTTTTGAAGTAATCAATGTCCTCCTCTGCTTCTACTCGAGCATCCACAGGAGACACGAACCGCTTCCTCGTGTCATGATCCAGCGTATTGTCTATCTTTGAATACTGCATTAGTTCTGCTTCCTCTACTATTGAATTCCACAGCCTAAGTTCGTCTTGTCCCGATACCGATGTCTCCGACTCTGTAGTATTCGTTGACCCGAATGTTGATGATGACAGTTGTGAAACTCCTTCGGGTATGATTGTTCTAACCTGTTCTGAACCATCGAATCCATCGCCTTCCGTTCCGCTTAACACCGGACGGATGTTTCCGCCGCCGCCATTGTTGTTTCCGCCGACGGAAGTTGTGTTCCCGTTGGGAGACGATACAAAGAACGTTTTAACCACCGAGGAATCGAACTTCTCGTTTGTCTCATCTGTTTCACTGACGGTTGTTAGCTCTGTTACGGTGGCCGTCAGAGGATGAGGAGCGGCGGCTAAAGCGGGGTTGCTACCGATCGAATAAACCGTGAAATTGGCCAGAAGTATCATGACGTAAACCATCAACGTAGGCGTTGCAGAGAAAACTTGTTGGAACAACCAAACGAAAGATGCGTGCATCTCTTCTCTAACCCGTAGCAAGATCCCTTGCAAGTCTTCGTACAACAGAATCTCTCTCATATGCAGAGTGAAGCTTTGGAGTTCTCGAATCATAAACACCATTGACGAGAAGGCCCTGTTCATCGAGCCACACACGGATTCGCCGGCTTGTTTGACTCCTTCCTCCCACTGTCGCTTCTTCTTTATGATCCGAAGCGAGAGAGGAAGATCGAAGCTGTTCGCTTTCATTTCAATACTCGACAAGTGCACCGTCTCGTGCCACGGCGACTCGATTGAATCTCGCAGTAAATTAGGTTTCTCCATTGCGCTGTAACTACGATCGTGAATCATCATCGGCTCTAAATCGCTGTTCGTATGTCTCTCGTCGTTGAATCTGAGAGTTAGCTCCTGGATCTTTTTCGAAAACTCCTCATCGGAGAAAGGATCTAAGCTTCCGCTACACACTCTTCGAATCGTCTGAGTTTTGGTCGGTCTAGATGTTTCCCATAGCTCGCAGGACTTGGAGCGATGGAGCTTCGTCGACGGAGTTCCCAAGAGAGCCGAACGGTTTAGTCTCTTCGGCACGAAACGACAGGATATAAACCGTCCGTTGTGTCGTCGTTTTGAAGGAGATGATATGGCCCCGGAAGCTAGGGTTTGAGAAGCGGAAGAAGAAGAAGGATGAGCCGCCCATTGAAGGAAGGGAGAAGTGGAAGCTACTTTCACCCCCATTCCAAAACTGAAAATCGCTCGAATGTTGGGAAGAGAAATTGCTAATTGAAGCAAAATCTGGATTGATGTTTGAAGTCAACAGAGGAAAGTTTCGATAACACAGATGCTACTACTTTCTTCAACAATGGCTTTTCCTTATAGATTCCCGCTTTCCTGTAAAGCAATAGAGAAATTGGAATGAGTTAAAAAGAATCAAAACGAATCCAAAATTATTTGGTAATATTCGTTTTAATTTTCTCGAGAAAGTTTTCCTCGGAAATGCAGGGAAAAAGCTCTTAGATCCAACCATCGTCACACGAATGTATCAATGCAGATGGAAACCGGATCGCAGAAAGCTAAACGTCACGAGATTCGATGAAAAAAAATCGAGATAAATTATGAGAAAGTCGAGTGAAATCTTCGATTCAACGAATTAGAGAGTCGAACGAGAGAGGAAGTAAAACTCACCTTCAAAAGAGCGCAAGTTACGTTCGAAATTTTCTCGAAATTTTCGAAATTTCTCGCAGGTAGAAACTTTCTCGGGAAAATCCTGAAGCGGAGTAGCACGCGGCAGACGACGCTTCACTTTATTAGTGGAACGCGGAGAGAAAGCGAGACGATGACTTAATATATATACAAATGCGATGAAAGGGTTTGTTTGTGCACGAGTTTATCAGAAATATCGAAAAAAAAATAATTGGAAAATAATACAAATATCATCGGGTTAAAGCCGGTTATATAGCGACGCTCGGAAACTGACAAAACAAGTAGCCGGTCCCAAGAACCGACTCACATGATAAACCGGAGAGTCACATAAGGATTTTTACATCTGACGGTTTAAGAAAAGACACGTGTCAAGATTGATCTCCCAGCCTATTGGGTTTTTGTTTTTCGTCATTTTCTGACACTAGTGTATTGCAAATTTCGCAATAGTTTAATAAAACTGATCAACGGTCTAGGAAAAGCCACGTAGGTATTTAGATGCTAAAAAAATCAAGTAGGAGTGTGAAAATAACAGAGTGGGGTCCATAGTGTCTACCATGTAATCTGGTAAGTATTGCGATTTACGTCTATGTTCATTTTCTGTTTGGTATATTTGATTTTCCTTCTTGTTATAAACATTTTTCTTTCTATTTCGTGAGTCGTAAATTCATACAAAAAGCAGATTTATGTATAAAAATACAAGTGACTGAAATTGATGGATTTAAAAAAATTTAAAATCGTATCAAATAATAAAAGTAGATCCTACATGAAACATGGAATTAATAATTATGTTTTAATGTTACCGCAAGTCCATCTTGCATTAAACGTGGGATTAAAGTATCTTTAGTTGAGACTTTAAAAGCTTTTCACTGTAAACTTTTATTTTAATAGAGTAAAAATAGTTATTTAAATTTTGAGGATTTTATGAGATTTGAGTATTTTTGGGACAGTTAAATTATACTTTGTAAAAATAAATTAAATTTCAAAACTTTTAATTATTTTTAAAAATTTAAATTTTTAAAAGTTTAAATGCCAAACAGCCATGAATTCTTTATGTTATAATGTTACAACCTGGAATGACATAACCGCTTATAGAAAATTATGCTATAGTAGTAGTGACTAAACTTAGTTAACCATAAATACTCGTAACTATATCTCTAATTTATGGAGATACTATGGTAACGTACCAATGCTCGACTATGCAATTGAACGTATTTTTATTCATCAATTAAATTTTTGATATTCGGTCGATAAAATTTTCGGCTTGAAAAAAAGTAAATTATGTTGGTTTATTTAATTTATTATATGCATATATCGTTAGATATCTTGTTCGAGCTTTGTTATATATCACCCTCTAATTTAATAAATATAACTATTTTTTAAAAAAAACGTTGAATGAAGTATATCATCGAACTGAACTGAATAAATCAAAACTTTTGTTAAAAGGTAATATATATAATTAAATATACCAAATAACTAAATGTCAAAACAAAATGTTAAACACCAATACTGAAATTTATCAAAATCACCGGATTCATTTCGGTTCTGGTTCGGATATCATTTAGAAAGCCAACCAAATCTAAACCAAACCAAACCGAAAAACTTAACGTCAAGAAAAAATACAAGATGTGATAGATATTTTATTGGAACGTGCCAAAACGAGAAGGGTGAAAAATCGACGGTGGAGAAGGCGAGAAAGATATGCACCAACTTGCCGTAAGTTAACGTCGTTGAGACAACGACATTAGAAGAAGGTGAAGAATTGACGGCTCTCGTTTGGTATTTGCTTATATCTTCTTAACCGTTGGTATTTATTGTTCTTTCATTGGACTATTCTCGTACGACTCATTGATATTATTTATTCACTCCATATGTTTATTCTAAATATGTTTATTCTTCAATTTCATTTAAAACACGTACATTGGAATCTATCCCCTCTTGATTTTATAATTTTGCTTTATTTATTATGGTCTATTTTGGACCATCGAGAAAAAATCTTGGAAAAAAAATGGGAACACATGTATTTAATTTGGTAGTTAGCTCGTCTTTTGAGTAGGAATATCGGTTGTGAAATGTCTTATTAAAACATGTTTCAGATGAAATTATACATTCACTCAGAGAAGTGATTAAGCATAGTCGATATAGACAACTAAATTTTCATAATTTTCTATCACTTGCAAACTTATATGTTTTATCAACTTTATTTTATTAAATGTATGATTTGAACATGCATCGTTTTTATAAAGAGAAATGCACTTTCACATATTTTTGCCTGAAGAAAAATGGTTTTTTCTTCTTTTTTGTTAAAAGAAGAAAAATGGTAGATGTAAAACAAATATAAAATACCAAAAGTGGTTAAATTCTTTTGTTTTTTTTTCGAATATATAAATAACAAACAATTTTTAGTTAAATGAGATATGATAAATTATACTCATTTATATCTATCTTATAAATCCTTGTTGTGGTGATGATTTTTTTCCTTCTGTATTCCATTTCTAAATGATAAAAGAATTTTCATCAAAATTTTAATATGGACCATCGTCGATCGGACTGTAGGCTATATATGCAGGATCCACTAAGTTCTATTAAAATATTATCTTATTTTCAGCATGACTCGTCAATTTGAGTAATATGTAATATATATTGTCTTTTGGGAAATATACAATTCTAAAAGGTGAAAATAAGTTGGTTATGAATTATGTAAGTGAAGAAAGTAATTGCTAATGGGTAGGGACAAGAAAGACCAAAGTATTAAGACAAATCAGAAAATCAAACACTAAATGTCCGAAAATGTATGGAAGGTAAATAAAACCAACGAGAAAATGATAGAATACACCATGTGATATTAAGGGGTTCGGTTACATATGATTTTACAAATCTCCAATTTGAATTTCAACAAAGAAAAGAGATTCCTTACAAAAAAAAACTTTATATGTATTTTTTTGTTTGATGAAAAGTAAAAGTTAGCAAAGTTCAAAATTTAATTAATAAGAAAAAAACTATTTCTTAAATTATATGAATATGTAAACTTTACTTAGTTGAACACAAAAATACTGAGGCAACATACATCCACAGGAAAATATTATTAGAAGGTGGCTCTTGATAGGATGATACAGCCAATTTAGAATCAAAAGGAGAAAGACATTACAAAGGCCACCACTTTTATCATTTCTTATCTTCTATCTACCTAGTATTTATCAAATTATGCATTCATTTTTCTTTCTTATATATCTATACATTGTTTTTTTTTGGCTCGATATATCATCGATTTATGTGGATATCCTTTTTCTATAATCTCGTAAATAACTAAATAGATGAAAAAAAATATCTATACTTTGTTTATATGTCGATATCTCACACTTGAACGATTATATATGAGGGAATAAATATATATAAGTGCATTGATACATTTATTACTTAGATGTGTATCTACGATTATGTACGTTCTAAATTTTTGTTATGTCAACATTATGTAATTTCTGATATATCACATAATTAAGGATGAAGTCTATAAAATTGGTTCACATTAATTTCTCAAGAAACTATTTGGTTTTGACAATTGGAGTCATTTTACTGATACAGATGTTGGTATTATTAACAAACAAGATTTCAAATTCCAAAACATAGCTACTAGAGAAAGAAAACATCTTTGTAGACAATATTACTCTCTCATGCGACCAGCTCAAGATCAATTACAAGAGAAAAACTGACATAGATGATTCTTAGCATAGTTGCATACACAACAGCTTATGAATACGATTTATGAGCGCTTGAAAATATCTCGGTCATTACAAGTGACCAAGATTTTGTGATCCAAATTTTCACATTAAAAGATAAGAGCTTCAAAATGCTTTTATAACAACATGGAATTCTAATAAAAAGAATTAGATTGTTTGTAGATATTATCTGGTATTACAGCATCTTGATACTTGGATATGTACTGAGCTTTACGCAACCTACCATTTTTAACGTAATAATGTTAAGTTTTGATCCAATAAGTGATTGTTCCAAAAGCTAAATTTGATTGGTTCAATAGGATTTATATGGAGAATATTTACTCTTTTTGTAAAGAAGTTGACACAAACATTATCGATATGAAGAATATTACTATGATTGACAAATTTTTGTAGTTTTGTCCGCACATATGTGGTTTAGTAGTAGATAAGTTATTGGAATTCGTTACAATGCTTCAGATTCAAACTTTTTTGCAAACAAAAATTACATTTGTATGGAAAGTCTAGATCTCGGCTTAGAATTTACTTAGTAGTTTGGTAACACCAATCCGGCTACCACATAATATTAATTATAAGGTATTTCAAACTTGGAATATGTAATTTGATAGACCGTTAGATTTTATTGATCTCATGACCCATTAACTCGAACTCGTTTAGAGTTTATAGTTGTTTAATTGTTAGAATTGGGAAAAAGTTTACATTATAGCACTTCGGTACATTTTTATCAGAATTAATCAGATAATCGGATTGGATATATATATAAAAAACGAAAAATACAAAACTTTTGTAGTTTCAAAGTTGGGGTTAATGAAAGTTGTGAAAAAAACAACGAAGAAAGAAAACGGGCTTAAACTAGGCCTTAAATTGTTCAAAAATCATGCGGCCCAACAAAACTACCGCGAAGCTGATTGTTCAAAACGGCAGCAGCCGAATATAAGCGGGAGGCGAAAAATGTCTGTGTATTACGTTTTCCCGCTACTTCCATTTTCCCTCTTTTGTTTTTTGTTTTTTTCATTATTATTTTTCTCCCATTTCCTCTTTCGATATCCCTTAATAAGCAGTATCGACCATGAGATTGATTCTTCACTTTGATTCCATCTCGATCTCAATCTCCCGAATTTTTTCCTCTCCTTCTGCTAACCTACTATGCCTACCATCGCCGGACCCAGTTCGTCCCCTCACAAGCATATCGTCGCCGCCAGATCGGAGAATATCGTCGGAGCTCTCAGATCCACCGAAGTCAACGCTCCTCGGAAACGGAAGTTAAGATCCGATTCCGCCGCGGAGGATGCAGCGACGGCGGTCTTGCCTGGAAATTTACTCACTACGCCGATGAAATGGAAATCTCCTCGCCTATGTGCTGTTTCAAGCCCCAGGACCCTTAAGGAGGTAATTTATGACCGAGTCTCGTTTTTCTTATTGCTTAAATCCGCGTATACCGATATGGATTTGTTTGATTGTGAGATAATCAATCCGATTGTTGTTCTTATTAGTTTTTTTTGGCATCTATCACTATCATCACATCTCCTCAACTATTAGATCGATTTTTGGAATTTATAATGATTAATTACTGATTATCCGATTGCAGGAGGTTAAGGAAGATTCAAATGGAAATTCGGAAAGTCCAGTGATATCGGCTGTGGAAAACCAATTTGATTGTTTAGATGTTAAATCAAAGTGGAATCCTAAAGGTATAAAAATGATCCTTCTGTTTCTTCAGTGCTCAATTGATTCTAATGCTCTATGTTAGTTGATGTAAAACTGATATATTTTGACGAACAGATGATGATCAAATGAAAGCTGTGAAGGAGGCATTGCACGTGTCTAAGGCACCATCAACTATTGTTTGCCGTGAGGATGAGCAAAGACGTGTTTTAGAGTTTGTAAAAGGTTGCATGGAACAGAAGAAGGCTGGAAGTTTGTACATATGTGGCTGCCCCGGTACGGGAAAGTCACTATCGATGGAGAAAGTAAGACAACAAGCTGAAGACTGGGCAAAACAGGTAATAAGTCTTGTGTCTATAACTTCAGGACTTGTGATTAGTGTGATTCTATCAAATAGAAAGACTGATATTCCTTTATGAATTCTTTCAGGAAGGCTTGCCTTGTCTGGAAACAGTGTCTGTTAATTGCACATCGCTGACAAAAACCACAGATATATTCTCCAAGGTAAGACCTTATGCAATCGAAAGACTTCGAAGTTCTTGGTTTAATTTCAATATAGTTGTTTATTGGGTTTTTTGGGTTTCAGATACTTGGTGAAAACGAGACCAGGAAAAAAGCTAATGGCTCCTCTTCACCTCTACAACAACTTCAGATTTTGTTTTCTCAAAAGCAACAATCATCCAGCTCAAAGATGATGTAGGTTATTTTTCTTTCTTATGGTTGCTGTGATTTGATGACCTGCTTTAAACGGTGTTCCTCATTTAAACTTTATTTGCAGGCTAATAATTGCAGATGAGATGGACTACTTGATCACAAGAGATCGAGGTGTCCTTCATGAGCTTTTCATGCTCACAACTTTGCCATATTCAAGATGTATATTTATAGGTACAGTTCTTTGCGATCATAGTTATAATTTAAATTCATATATGTCTCTTCTTGTCATAGAAAATTGTAAGTTTATTTGTGTATTCGTTCACCAGGTGTAGCGAATGCAATAGACCTTGCAGATCGTTTCCTTCCAAAACTGAAGTCTCTTAATTGTAAGTATTTCTCCATCATTGTTTACAGTTGGAACATTCTTTGCTGTTCACCATAATTCCCTTAGCTTTGATAAAGAGCAACAGTTGAGTTTACTCCTTCAACTTATTTTTTCAATTAATGCAGGCAAACCTTTGGTTGTCACTTTCCGTGCCTATTCTATGGAGCAGATTCTAAGGATATTGCAGGAGAGGCTTGTGGTAAGTCTACCTCTAATTTGTGGTATAGGATGCTTTTGCAGAGAGAGAAATGCCTGATTAAGTGACTAGTAAATCTATTACCAATGTCACAAAGAACGTTTCTGTTTCTAAGCAGTTGGTATACAAGAAACTATCAGGAAAACATGAATAGCAGATTCAGATCCATGTAAATTACAAACTTTAACCAATTTAAGAACCTAAGAACTAGGATGATATCCGTGATCTAAACTCATACTAAATTCGACTCTGATAATAAATTCTTATTTTCAACTGTTATAACAGGGACTTCCATATGTTGCATTTCAATCAAAAGCCTTGGAGCTTTGTGCCAGAGTAAGAAGATATATGCCAATTTTTCTCTCCCAGTCTAGTCAATCTCCTTTTTCCTTTTGACAATCTATATTGATGTTCGATTTTTGCGTTGGGCCAGAAAGTATCAGCTGCATCAGGAGACATGAGAAAGGCTCTATCTGTCTGCAGGTGAATACTCTTTTGAAAGTTTTCTCTGAAGTTGCATAAAAGATGAATGAGATAGTACCATCCTTTACATATTGTAATTGTCTACTCTCGAAATCATCTGACTGAAGTTGACAATCCCAGTTGTTTTCATATTTGATTTGATTTTCAGAAGTGCCTTAGAAATCTTAGAAACAGAAGTTAAAGGATCAACAGATCAAGAACCACAAATTCCAGTTACAGATGATCAAGTGGTTAGTATTTATACTCTCTACTTTACTCAGTTCACTTACTGATGATACAAGTATAAAGGATACATAGAAACTGTGGTCATATATAGTAATTGTGATCATCAATAACTCTACAGGTCAAGATGGATCATATGGTAGCTGCATTGTCCAAGACGTTTAAATCTCCAGTAGTTGACACCATTCAGTCTCTTCCTCAACACCAGCAAGTAAGTTACATCAACATAGACTTGATATCTGGTACTTCTCGTTCTCAGGTCTTAAGTAACTGTTAGGATATGCTTACAACATGCTTATGCAAATATAGTTTTGTTTTCCAGTGTGATCGAAAGTACAGTTCATATATATTGAAATATATACTAAGTCTTAGAGAACAAACATGAAGTCACAAATAAACTCGAGACCCATGATTATTTGGTCTATGACTAAGTGACTTAGTGGCTATCTAGACCAAATCTGAAAATTAGTAGTGGACTCTAATCACATTGCTTCTATTGAAAACTTGCAGATCATAGTGTGCTCTGCTGCAAAGGCCTTTAGAGGAAGCAAAAAAGACAGAACCATTGCAGAGGTAATAATCTTTATTGAATGAACAACACACAAACGCATAAAACAAAAGGCATCGTACATAATATTTTCATCTCTGTTTCGACACTTTGATGCAGTTAAACAAGTTATACGTGGAAATCTGTAAAACTTCGATGATCACTCCAGCTGGAATTACAGAGTTCACTAACATGTGTACAGTGCTAAACGACCAGGTACGAACTCCTACAAAGAATACTCATCATCTTCATGGAGATTATAAATCTCATGTTGTGTTGGTTTATTATAATCAAAGAGAAATACAATTCTGAAAGAGACATTTTGGATTGGGCACAGGGGATTTTAAAACTCAGTCATGCTCGGGACGATAAGCTAAAGAGAGTGAGCCTAAGAGTAGATGAAGCAGACATCAAATTTGCTCTTAAGGTATACAATACACCCTTTTTTTGTATCAAAATAATTACACATGCAGTTTCTTAATCTTAACACGTTCCCTCTTTCTATTATTGTACAACAGGAAATTCGATTCTTCCGCAACTGTCTTCTGTGATGAAGTTATTTGAGTAATAAAAGCGATGTGTTTCTTCATTCTTTTACAGAGTACAAGAGTAAAAAACTCAGTACTCACATAAATTGTTTACTTCTGTTATGTAAATGAACATGTATTTTTTTTTTAAATTATATTTTACTAATACGAGCAGAGTTAGATTTCTTTATGTAATTCCACCTGTGATAGGTTATTGTGAAACACAAGTTGAATTTCAAAATCAATTCAAATCTTATTTAATAAGTCTCCTATTTTCTTTTGTTATTCATTGTAATTTGCTTAGAAAGGTTAGGGAAAAACTATATAGGCGGTTTTTTAATTATTTTTTTGGTTAAAACCTATGTAGGCGGTTATTAATGGAAAATAAATAAAACAGAAGAAAAAAGGTAAGAGTATTAAGTACTGCTTCTGATTCGGAATCATCGTCAAAGTTCTTGAATGTGATTCTGTTTGCTCATACACTCATAAGTCTCTTTAAACTCTTAAGAGAAAAGAGTTGAATCAACGAGATCACTGAGATGTCTGCCGTTTCAATCTTCTCCGTCAAATCTGATTTTTCCGCCGTTGAGGCCGTAGCCGTTACGCACCACCGACCGCCGCCGCCGACGCTACCTCCTTCGCTCCGGTTTCGGTTGTCTTTCGCTTCCCCGTCGCCTACTTCTCTTCAGTTTGACGGTGGAGCATCTATCTCCACATCAAAACTCATCCCAGTCTCGCGTCTTCGTCCTATCAAATGCTCTTCTTCAGCTACTCAGTCGTTAGGTATACTAAAACTCTTCCCTCCCCCATTAGCGCCGCAATTGATGTTTGAAATTCTCATCGGGTTTGACTTCTCCGGCAGATTTCTCAGGGGACCAGTTGATAAAATTTAAGGAAGCAGCGGAAAAAGGAAACTTAGTTCCTCTGTACCGATGCGTATTCTCGGATCATCTGACTCCAATACTTGCGTACCGATGTTTGGTGAAAGAAGACGATCGAGATGCTCCTAGCTTCTTGTTTGAGTCAGTGGAGCCTGGCCTGCAAGCTTCCAATATTGTAAGCCTCGATGTTTCTATTTCTGCCTTTTGTTTGAGTTTTCGGCTCCATAACTTGAGATATTAATGTCTTGGAGAATTCTCTTAGGGGAGGTATAGTGTAGTTGGAGCTCAACCAACAATAGAAATTGTAGCAAAGGGAAATGTGGTTACTGTGATGGACCATGGAGCTGGTCGTAGGACAGAAGAAGAAGTGGAAGATCCTATGATGGTTCCTCAAAAAATCATGGAGGAATGGGAACCACAACGCATTGATGAATTGCCTGAAGCTTTTTGCGGTAAGAGAAAAAATAGATAAAAGCTAGGATTTGATTCTGTAGTTACTTTGGAAAAAATTGGCATTTCTGAGTCCCCTGATGGTTGATAATCTGATGAAGGTTGTTCTCCTTCGTTAACCAGGTGGCTGGGTCGGGTACTTCTCATATGACACTGTGCGTTATGTGGAGAAGAAGAAGCTTCCCTTTTCAAATGCTCCAGAGGATGACAGGAGCCTTCCTGATCTTCATTTGGGACTTTATGATGACGTGATCGTGTTTGATCATGTCGAGAAGGTATACTTTAGTTCCTAGTATTTGCATCTTTTTATGGATAATGGATAGAAGAGTTTCTCCAGACACAATTGGAAATCGTTTGTCTTGATTGTCACACCATCGTTGGTAGAGTAATTATTCCTGCTGAATTTCCTGTTGAGCACAGAAAGCATTTGTGATCCATTGGGTGCGGATAGATAAGGGTCGTTCTGTTGAAGATAATTTTACTGATGGAATGGATCGGTTGAAATCTCTAGTCTCTAGAATTCAGGACCAAAAACCGTGAGTAGATCATTCTACTAGTCTTTGGAGTATAATATTCTCTTTGATCTATAGATTTCTGTTTGAGCTTCTGTCTATTCTTTCGATTGCAGCCCCAAGATGCTTACTGGTTTCATAAAACTACGCACTCAGCAATTCGGTCCTAAATTGGAGAAATCAACTATGACAAGTGATGCATACAAGGAGGCAGTGTTGGAAGCCAAAGAACATATCTTGGCTGGGGACATCTTTCAGATAGTTCTTAGTCAGAGGTTTGAGAGGCGGACATTTGCGGACCCGTTTGAGATATATAGAGCTCTTAGGATTGTGAATCCAAGTCCGTACATGGCCTATTTACAGGTACATATACACATACTCCTTTGGTCCTTGTTTCCTTGCATATTTCTGAAGATTGATGTTACTTGTTTGTGGATTTCTGTCTCTTTTTTTCCGTGTTTAATTTTACAGACTAGAGGATGCATATTAGTTGCTTCAAGTCCAGAAATATTGTTACGTTCGAAAAATGTAAGTGCTATGTACTCTCTCCTCTAATCTTTGGTGCCCTCAGTATCTTCTTCGTTTTACAAGTAAATGAATGCCTCATCGAGTTTTATCCTTTGCCTGCAGAGGAAAATTACCAATCGCCCCCTTGCTGGAACTGTCAGACGAGGGAAGACACCCAAAGAAGACCTAATGCTGGAAAAAGAGCTCTTAAGTGATGAAAAACAGTGCGCAGAGCATATTATGCTTGTTGATTTGGGAAGGAACGATGTTGGCAAGGTTAATCACTTTACCATTGCTCAACTCTTATATCATTTTCAGTCTCTTGCTATCCCTCTTCTTTTGGAAGCTAAATAGCAGTTTTTGAGCCGTAATCTAACGATGTTGGATTTTCTTGTGAACTCAGGTTTCAAAACCTGGTTCTGTAGAGGTTGAGAAGCTTATGAATATAGAAAGGTATTCACATGTCATGCATATAAGCTCCACGGTATGCCCCTATTATAATTTTACAAGCAACCAAACTATAAATTCCAAAGTCATTCTCTCCATGGAATTTTGGATAAGTTTTTTTTCTCACTCTAGTT
Organism: Schrenkiella parvula; assembly: GCA_000218505.1. Lineage (NCBI taxonomy): Eukaryota > Viridiplantae > Streptophyta > Magnoliopsida > Brassicales > Brassicaceae > Schrenkiella > Schrenkiella parvula. The sequence continues at coordinate 12,881,747 of CM001190.1, read as the reverse complement.
AGTTTATAAGAGATCACAATTGAATAAAGAAAATTTCGATTAAATGTGGTGTTAAAGCCTGGTTCTGTCTAGACTAGAGAAACCATGAATATGTAGCTTAAAATGTACCCATTTCTGTTTGTCTCAACAACACATCACCTTCTTGCAGGTAAAAGGTGAATTACTCGATGACCTAACAAGCTGGGATGCTCTTAGAGCTGCACTTCCCGTTGGAACCGTCAGCGGAGCCCCAAAGGTTTTCTCTCGCGAAACCACAAACTCATTACACATTCTGAATACTCAGAAATAATAAATCATTTGATACAGGTAAAAGCCATGGAGCTGATAGATGAACTGGAAGTAACGAGACGTGGTCCTTACAGTGGAGGCTTTGGAGGCATTTCGTTTAATGGAGACATGGACATTGCCTTGGCTCTCAGAACAATGGTCTTCCCAACAAATCCACGTTACGACACATTGTACTCTTACAAGCATCCTCAGAGACGTCGGGAATGGATTGCTCATATTCAAGCTGGAGCTGGAGTTGTTGCAGACAGTATCCCTGAGGATGAACAGAAGGAATGTGAGAACAAAGCAGCGGCTTTAGCGAGAGCCATTGATCTTGCTGAGTCTTCTTTTCTTGAGACACCTGAGGTTACCACTATCATCAATCCACGCATCAACAATGTCTGAGAATAAGCATGGTTCTTTGCTTTTGCCAGTATTACTCACTCAAGCTGTTTGATTTGTGAGATTGTTTTCTTTTTTAAATTTTTACGTGTTTTAATGTGTCCGAGATTTGAGGTCTGTCGCATCAAGAGTTTTATAATCTACCGGGATAAAAAAAAATCCCGATATTCTCTTAATATTATTAAAGGTACATTTCTTATTATTACTAATAAGAGCAAAAGTTTAACTCTTATTTTGTAATCTACATTGCGAGAAAGAAACAGGGGTTCGTCCTAATTCTCTCTCTATTGAAAATGTTTCTGTTTGTATATAAAACCAAAAAAATAACACATTAAATGTTTTAACTTGAAAAAAAAATTCATTGAAATTTCAAACATCAAACAGTTATTATTGCGTTACGTGGCCCCGATAATACGTAGAGAGCCAGCGCAAGGACGACCGACTTCATTGAAAGGGCGTTCAAAACGCTGCGTTTTCATGTAAATTGGGTGGATACCGAATCAATACAGAGAGAGAGAGAGAGAGATTAAAAGGCGATAAAGCAATCGCGCGATAGAGCAGTTAAGACTTGAAGACGGAGTCGTGAGATTTTAGAAGCGAAGAAGAAGATGGAGAATCTATGGCGAATCGCGACGGGTCAGGATCCGAACCGGGAAGATTATCAAGGGATCGAGTTCTGGTCCGACCCAGAGCGATCTGGTTGGCTCACCAAGCAAGGCGATTACATAAAGACCTGGCGCCGACGCTGGTTCGTGCTCAAACGAGGGAAGCTCCTCTGGTTCAAGGATCAAGCCGCCGCCGGAACTCGCGGATCTACGCCGCGTGGTGTGATCTCCGTTGGTGATTGTCTTACCGTCAAAGGAGCTGAGGACGTGGTGAACAAGCCTTTCGCGTTTGAGCTCTCTAGCGGTAACTACACCATGTTCTTCATCGCTGATAACGAGAAGGAGAAAGAAGAGTGGATCAACTCTATTGGACGGTCGATCGTACAACACTCGAGGTCTGTCACGGATTCTGAAGTCCTCGATTACGATCACAGGCGGTGATTTTTAGCTCTCTTTTTTCCCCTTTTATGCAATGTTTGATTTTGTCTCACTCTCGCCTTTAGGGTTTTTCTGAAATGTAACACTCTTCTTGTGTCCCTTTGCTTAATTATTGTACCTCGACGTGATGTATGTATGCCTCTCAACTTCTAGATCCGAATGTCTCTTTGTGATGATCTTTATCTTATTCGATTCAGTGAGTTTCTCTTATCTTCCCTTCGGAACAATTTTGTCTTTCAGCTTGTATTAAGTTCGATCCATTTTGCTGTAACTTTGATCGATTCAACAAGTTTTGTAAAACTATGTGATTGATATGTTTTGTTTTTGTTTGACTGAAAAAGTAGAAGGCTGTGTAGAGTTTCTGAAGAAGAATTTGGTCTATGCGATGGTGTTCTACATAAGCTGAAACTCCTCCGACGAGTTAGATCAGTAAGATAAACGTTCCAAGAACAAGAACAAGCTTGCCAGATTCTCCGAATTTTGATGTATCATCTGTGATTCGTTTATCAAAATGAAGAAAGAGAGATTTTTTTGGTTGTGGATCCCACTTTATGATGTCGGCCATTATTTTAACTTTTGTAAGTTATCTTTCCTCTTCAAACTGCCAAAAGACACCTCACTGTTAGGTAGGAGGAAACGCGTCAGTAATCATCACGAGACGAGTGCCAAAGTCAAGATGAAGAAGGTAACTACTTCTCTTCTTCGATATGTAAATTGCTGTTCTTGTCAGTTAAAGAAGAGCCTTAGGAGGAGAGAACAAAAACTAGTCTGTTGTTAGAGATGAGAAATGCAGAGCTCATCTTCATCCCAACACCAACTGTTGGTCATCTTGTTCCTTTCCTTGAATTTGCTAGGCGTCTCATTGACCAGGATACTAGGATCCGTATCACCATCCTCTTGATGAAGCTACAAGGTCAGTCTCATCTGGATACTTATATTAAGTCAATTGGCTCGTCTCAGCCATTTGTTAGATTCATTGATGTCCCTGAGCTAGAAGAGAAACCAACACTTGGTAGTACTCAGTCTGTGGAAGCCTATGTATACGATGTTATTGAGAGAAATGTCCCTCTTGTGAGAAATATAGTCATGGGTATCTTATCTTCTCCTGCACTGGATGGAGTTACGGTCAAGGGAATAGTTGCTGATTTTTTCTGTCTCCCCATGCTTGACATTACAAAAGATGTAAGTCTTCCTTTTTATGTGTTCTTGACTACAAATTACGGGTTCCTAGCAATGATGCAGTATCTAGCAGATCGACATAGTAAGAATACCTCGGTTTTTCTGAGAAACTCTGGAGAAATGTTGTCGATTCCTGGCTTGGTAAACCCTGTTCCAGCCAAAGTTTTGCCGTCAGCTCTGTTTGTTGAAGACGGTTATGAAGCTTACGTTAAACTTGCCATCTTGTTTACCAAAGCCAATGGAATCCTAGTGAATAGCTCCTTTGATATTGAGTCTTACTCTGTGAATCATTTTCTTAATGAACCGAAATATCCCTCTGTTTATGCTGTTGGACCCATATTTAACCCCAAGGCCCAGCCTCATCCAGATCAGGATCTCGCCCGTCGTGACGAGCTGATGAAATGGCTTGATGATCAGCCAGAGGCGTCTGTTGTGTTCCTTTGTTTTGGGAGTATGGGCAGGTTAAGCGGTCCTCTAGTGAAGGAAATAGCTCATGGACTTGAGCTTTGTCAGTACAGATTCATCTGGTCTCTCCGCACTGAAGAGGTGACACACGATGATCTTTTGCCCGAGGGATTTCTTGGCCGTGTCAGCGGACGGGGAATGATATGCGGTTGGTCTCCTCAGGTTGAAATATTGGCCCATAAGGCAGTGGGAAGTTTTGTTTCTCACTGTGGATGGAACTCAATAGTAGAGAGTTTATGGTTTGGTGTGCCAATTGTGACATGGCCGATGTATGCAGAGCAATAGCTCAATGCGTTTCTGATGGTGAAGGAACTGAAGCTGGCAGTGGAGATGAAGCTTGATTACAGGGCACGTAGCGATGAGCTTGTAAGTGCAAACGAGATAGAGACAGCTATTCGTTGTGTGATGAACAAGGATAATAATTTGGTGAGGAAGAGAGTGATAGATATGTCTCAGATGGCGCAGAAATCTACCTTAAATGGTGGGTCTTCATATTCGGCTACTGAGAAATTCATACAGGACGTGATAGTGATCAAGCCTTAGCCTTTTTCTTGTCCATTGTCCATAACCTATATAACAACATTAGTCCTTCTCATTTGCTTACTTTCTTTGATGTTTATTGAAACTTGATCATCTCGTGCATAAATCTTCTTTGCCTCTAATTACAACGTTTGCTATTATCAGGCTCTCGCCTTTTTTAAAAGTGTTAGTTAAATTTGGTTTCTCTAAACAATCATTGACGCATAAAGTTACACATCCTACACCATAGCGCTTGTTTTGCCACGAAAGGTTTTGATGCTTACATCAAGTTAGGCATTGTGAATTATTTTCTTGCCTAACTAAAAGATACCAAACGATGCAATCACTTTAATCTTTTCTTTATAATTATATAATTGGTAAAACAAAACATTAGAACTGCCATAACCATTCATCCTATCACGTATTTTGTGGATCACATATCAAAAACCAATAAAAATATCACTAAGATGCATAGACACAACTACCATAACTAGGGTTTGTAGTAGTGAATGTGCCGCTGTTTGGGAAAAAGAATTTGCATGCTTGGTCGGTGCGATCATGGCTTTGGTAATAAGCGTTCATCACATATGAGGCATGGCTTAGCGGAGTATTAGGGTTATAACAGGCTCCATTTGGTAGGATTGGTCTACAGTCAACTCCAATACTGCACGCAAAAGTGATATTGTCTTCTAGCTGCTTCTCCGTCGCCGTCGAAGATGCTACACACCATTGTCCGGCGCTTGCAATGGGAAGGTGGTGGATCATGATGGAAGATAGGAGGATTATGAGGAGCGTCGACAATGGTGACATGTTTGCCATCTCTTCAAAGTGAAAGTGGTTATTCAAAAGAGTTATGTTTTAGAGACCGATCGATGCTAGAATATAATGTATGTCTTTATATACATATACTAAACCAAATATATTTGTTATATTTCCAAAAAGAAAAAAGGTATTTAGTGTGGGGATATCAATCCCATTTAATGTCGATGATTCGCGGTAACAATTAGTTCCAAAATATATTTTTCATATCATTGTAATTTAGGAAATTAGATATGCTTTTTCTCTTAGTATATATCTCCTTGTAGAAACCCTTCGATGAAAGAATATATATATACAGAAAATTTCTAAACATTCTTCTTCACGTCTGTTACTTTACAATTTACTTTTGGAACTTTTTGAACAAAATGAAGAATATATAGAAGAAAATCGAACAGGGTTGAATAAAAATTTAGAAATCTTATGTTTACGAAAAACATCTCTACAATTAAATAATAGCTAAAAGGAAATGTGGAGGGTAGCAAAAAGCCAAAACCAATTTCGTATGTATCTTTATATTTTTGATATTTTTGTGTGTGTTAAAACGCAACGTATGTGTATTTATATCACAATTTTTGGTTTTTTAAAATTTTAATTATTAATCCAGAAATTATAGAAAATTTACTAATAGATTTGAATAAATTATTTGAAACTCTATCATATATCGTATCAACTTATAAAACGTAAATAAATAAACAACCATAATATTCTCAGCTTCTATTTTTGTATGTTATTATAAAGTGTATATGAAACGTTTATTATTTAACTTCTTTTTGGTTTTGTGGGTAGAACCTCGATGAGATTATCGAAGTTTCCAAAAATTGACGGGCAGGCCCAACCAAAGTAAGTCTAGGCCCACTCACCTTTTCAAAATGTTCGTCGATAAGTAAAGGTTTCATTGACGCATCGAGTTACAAATCTTAAGACTTTCGTTTTACGAAACTAAAACCCTAAAGTGTTTTCCATTTTTTAGTGGGATTACTTAAGACTTTCTTTTCAATTGTCGGATGCTAATTCGTACTTCCGACGCCGGGGATGTACGCCACGTGGCGTGATATCTGTCGGTTATTTGTCACACCCATTTGCTAGATAAATATGTTGAGAGGCTGAAAAAAGAAAGATTGATCCATCTTCTTCACCTACTTTTGCTACAGATGAAAGAAAGTCAGATAACTATGATCCTGAACGTTATGGCTACAAGTTCCTGTGATCACGCAAAGCGTGTAGATGCCTAGATGGACAGGGAATGATTTGAGCGCTGCAGCCACAAATATAGCTCATAAGACCTTGGAGTAAATGTTTTGTTTCTCACTGTGAACGGAACATTGAGATTTTGTGGTTTGATGTGCCCTATTTAGGCAGAGGAACAGCTCAGTGCATTGATGATTGTTAAGTACCTGAACCTCGCATTGGGAGATGATGATGGACTTTATAGGACGTGAAGATGAGTTTAAAATGTTAAACGAGATAGAGACGACATTTATTAGATGTTTGATATATAAAGATAACATGGTGAGGAAGAAGGTGACTGAGAAGCGGATCTTCATTTGTCTAGACTCAAAGATTCATCCTGGACTCAGTATGAAGTGAAGTGAGTTTATTTACTGATTCTGTTTTTTGTTATATCCTTTTAGTCATATATATAAACGATTTACAAGAGCAAGTATCGTTTTTTTGTAAAATTGCTCTTGTGTTTCTGATAGGACTTAGATTGAAAACTATATCCACAAAAAACGTTAGATAGAAGCTCACCACAAAACTAGCTTTAATGGTTTGGAAGTCGTAACTCTTTGTAAGGCTTTGATTTATTCTCATCCTATCCGGTCTGAGATATTTGCATGCTCACGTCCTTACACGCTTCACCCAATGTTTGGTTTCTAAATCCAATTGAATGGCTGAGAAAGTCCGGCATGCTCATAGACACATCACATATACGACACATTCTCATAGAATATTCCTAAAAGTCACATGTTCCTCATGGTCAAATCATAAGCTTATTTTAGTTATGTGCATGTGTCTCACTATACTTGGCCAATAAGCATCAACACTTTCGAATTTCTTAGGAATCATCGCAGTGAGAAAGATGGAGAAGCAAGGAGTAGAGCTCATCTTCATCCCTTTTCCGATCACCGGACACCTTCTCGTGACAATCGAACTCGCGAAACTTCTCCTCAGCCACGACCCTCGTCGGATCCACACCATCACAATCCTCAACTGGGGTTTACCTTTTCTTCCTCAGTCTAACAACGAGACCTTCCTCCAATCCGTCGTTGAAACAGAGTCTCGCATGCGTCTCGTCGCCTTGCCCGAGCTCCAAAACCCTCCACCAATGGAGCTCTTCGTAAAAGCTCCCGAAGCTTACATTCTTGAATTCGTCAAAAAAATGGTTCCTTTGGTCAGAGACGCTGTCTCCACCGTCTTGTCTTCCTCTCGTGATGGGTCGGATTCAGTTCGCGTCGCCGGAATTGTCCTCGATGTGTTCTGTGTCCCTTTGATCGATGTCGGCAACGAGTTTAACCTCCCTTCTTACGTTTTCCTCACTTGTAGCGCCGCATTTTTGGGTTTACTGAAATACGTTCCGGAGAGACACCGTCGAATCAAATCGGAATTCGAACGGAGCTCCGGCGAGGAGGAAAACCAGGTCCCTGGATTCGTCAGACCCGTTCCCGTCAGGGTTTTGTTACCGGGTCTGTTCACGAGCGAATCCTACGAGGCTTGGGTCGAAATGGCCGAAAGGTTGCATGAAGCTAAGGGTATTTTGGTAAATTCAACTACAGCTATGGAGCCTAACGCCTTTAGTTACTTCGATCGTCTTTCCGAGAATGATTACCCACCCGTTTACCCAGTGGGTCCGATTCTCTGCTCCAACGACCGTCGCAATTCGGACTCACCGGAGCGAGATCGGATCATGACGTGGCTCGACGAGCAACCAGAGTCATCGGTAGTGTTCTTATGTTTCGGGAGCTTGCAGAAACTCGCAGCGACTCAGATTAAAGAGATCGCTCAAGCCCTAGAGATCGTCGGCTGCAGATTCCTCTGGTCGATTCGAACAGACCCGAAAGAGTACCCAAGCCCGTATGAGATTTTACCGGACGGGTTCATAAACCGGGTCGTGGGTCTGGGTCTCGTTTGTGGTTGGGCTCCTCAAGTTGAGATTCTGGCCCATAAAGCAATCGGAGGATTCTTGTCTCACTGCGGTTGGAACTCGATACTTGAGAGTTTGCGTTTCGGCGTTCCGATCGCAACGTGGCCGATGTATGCGGAACAGCAACTAAACGCGTTCACGATTGTGAAGGAACTCGGTTTGGCCTTGGAGATGCGTTTGGATTACGTGTTGGCTAATGGAGATATCGTGAAAGCTGATGAAATCGCAAAAGCCGTCCGATCTTTAATGGACGGTGAGGATGTGCCGAGGAGGAAACTGAAGGAAATAGCGGAAGCAGCAAAAGAGGCTGTGATGGACGGTGGATCTTCGTTTGTTGTAATTGAAAGATTCATAGACGAGTTCATATCGGCCATGGATTCCAGAGAAAAAGTTGTCTCCGATGTTATAAAAGTTTAAGGAGTTAGAGCATCGTAACTAAATGTTCAAAATGGAACTTTGTTTAGTTTGTAGTTTTTGGTTTTTGTATTTTCTAAGTTTTTTTATAATTTCTGTCACAAATTATAAAATAGTATAAAATTTAATATTTTATTAAAAAGAAATTAAAATTTTAAAAACATCGTAATTCTCAATTAATAAAATTAAGAATCAATTTATCCAATAACCATATTGATCAAAAATAATAAAATATAACCATCATAATTTCATTGTTAAAATTATTTTTTAGACGCTTTTATCTTTGTATAAAATTGTGGATGTTAACTTTTGTATAAAAATGTGATTAATATAAAATAAATTGATAAAAATTATATACTATGTGCCAACTATAAAATAAAATTGTTTTTTTTTCATAATGTGGATATGATTAGAGATATTTTCAAAAAATATTGTATAAATTGCTTAACGATTTATTCAAACATAATAATGCTTAGTTCATTTCATTTCTATACTATATAATTAATATAAATAGAATTTTTAAAAATGTATTATGTGAAAAATACATAATTTTGGATGGCTTAAACTTGCCATTATCTGTTCGTTATGAGATGTGAAAAAAAAAATACCTCAAACTCCAATACCAAGCTGCCAAAGTTTCTTTTATATGATGTAACAGATGCGAAAACTACTTCTTTTGGTTTGATGATTTGCTTTATACGAGCAAATTGATCAGTATCATAAGGTAAATAAAAATTTAGAAATTCTAAAAACAAAAAATGATAATTAAATCGCGAATATGAAGCTATTATCTATTGATTTAGACAAAGGGTTCTGCTTTATAAATTTGTACAAATTTACGAAGAGAGACGAAGGTCACAAAAAAGAAAAAAAAACTCAATGGCTATCTTCTCCACAGCACAACCTCTCTCCCTGCCACGTCATCCAACCTTCTCCAATCCGAATCAACCAACCACCAATAACGAACGCTCCCGCCACACTATTTCTCTGATCGACCGATGTTCAGAACTTGGACAGTTGAAGCAGATCCATGCCCAAATGGTCCGTACTGGTCTCTTTAACGACCCTTACTCGGCTAGCAAGCTATTCGCCATCGCTGCGCTCTCTCCCTTCGCGAGCCTCGATTACGCCTGCAAGGTGTTTGATCAAATTCCTCAACCAAACTCTTTCACTTGGAACACTCTTATCCGTGCTTATGCTTCTGGACCAGACCCTGTTCGGAGCATATGGGTTTTCTTGGATATGGTTTCGGAGAGCCAGTGTTACCCCAACAAGTATACTTTCCCTTTCCTAATCAAAGCGGCTGCTGAAGTTTCGTCTTTGTCTCTGGGTCAATCCCTTCACGGGATGGCAGTTAAAGCAGCTGTTGGATGCGACGTTTTCGTCGCGAATTCTTTGATACATTGTTATTTCTCCTGCGGGGATTTAGATTCGGCTTGTAAAGTGTTTACTACGATACAAGAAAAGGACGTGGTTTCGTGGAATTCGATGATCACAGGGTTTGTGCAGAAGGGTTCTCCAGATAAGGCTTTGGAGCTTTTTAAGAAGATGGAGTCAGAGGACGTCAAGGTAACTCATGTCACAATGGTTGGTGTCTTATCTGCTTGTGCAAAGTTACGGAATCTAGAGTTTGGGAGGCAGGTTTGTTCTTATATCGAAGAAAATAGGGTAAATACGAACTTGACGTTGGCTAATGCGATGCTTGATATGTACACGAAGTGTGGAAGTATAGAGGACGCGAAAAGGCTGTTCGATAGAATGGAGGAGAAAGATAACATCACATGGACAACAATGCTTGATGGATATGCTATTTTAGAAGACTATGAAGCAGCTAGGGAAGTTCTTAACTCTATGCCTAAGAAGGACATTGTTGCTTGGAATGCTCTTATATCTGCTTATGAGCAGAATGGTAAACCTAACGAGGCACTGTTAGTGTTCCATGAGCTGCAGCTTCAGAAGAACATAAAGCTGAACCAGATCACCATTGTAAGTACTCTATCGGCTTGTGCCCAGGTAGGGGCACTGGAATTAGGTAGATGGATCCATAGCTACATCAAAAGACATGGCATTAGGTTGAATTTTTATGTTACAAGCGCACTGATTCATATGTATTCGAAATGCGGAGATCTTGAAAAGGCGCGTGAAGTGTTGAATATTGTAGAGAAGAGAGATGTGTTTGTGTGGAGTGCAATGATTGGTGGTTTGGCTATGCACGGATGTGGAAATGAAGCCTTGGATATGTTCCATAAAATGCAAGAAGCTAGTGTAAAGCCTAATGGTGTGACCTTCACCAATGTCTTCTGTGCTTGTAGCCATAGTGGTTTGGTAGATGAGGCTGAGTCATTATTCAGAAAAATGGAATCGAGTTATGGTATTGTCCCTGAGGACAAGCATTACGCTTGCATAGTTGATGTTCTAGGCCGCTCGGGTTATCTGGAAAAAGCTGTGGAGTTCATAGAGGCGATGCCGATTCCTCCAAGTGCTTCTGTCTGGGGAGCGCTTCTAGGAGCTTGTAAGATCCATGCCAATCTGAGTCTTGCTGAAATGGCATGTACCCGTTTGCTTGAACTCGAACCTAGGAATGATGGCGCGCACGTTCTCCTATCAAACATATATGCTAAATCCGGGAAATGGGAAAATGTTTCTGAGCTGAGGAAGCACATGAGAGTAACTGGACTGAAGAAAGAACCAGGGTGCAGCTCAATTGAAATTGATGGGATGATTCACGAGTTTCTCTCTGGAGACAACGAGCACCCGATGTCTGAGAAGGTGTATGGGAAGTTAAACGAGGTTATGGAGAGACTGAAATCGAATGGCTATGAGCCAGAGATGTCTCAGGTTCTGCAGATCATCGATGAAGAAGAAATGAAGGAGCAATCTCTGAACCTGCACAGCGAGAAGCTGGCGATTTGTTATGGACTGATATCAACAGAGGCTCCAAAGGCGATTCGGGTTATTAAGAATCTAAGGGTGTGTGGAGATTGTCATTCAGTTGCTAAGCTGATATCTCAGGTCTATGATAGAGAGATAATAGTGAGGGACCGGTATCGGTTTCACCATTTCAGAAATGGGCAGTGTTCTTGTAACGATTTTTGGTGAAAATTTCAAAACTTTGCTTCAGCTTGTGTATTACAGTCATGTCAAGACCATCATCTTCCTCTGTGCCGTTAATTACCAGAACTATGTGGAGACGTACAGGTGAAACTTACGAGTTATAACAGAATTTGACTTAGACCATTAAAATACAATGTCCTAAGATCTTGTAATAAACTGTACATTCCATGAGCAAAAGATTTATATCAACTATCTTTTCTTTCTTTTTTCATTCAACGATATTTATATTACAATTTAAAATTATAAAGTAAATTAGAAAGCCAGATAAATTAGAACGAAAGCTGGAAAGTTTTACATAAAACCAAAGTCCGGAAATTTTAAGAGAATCTAAGTCTGACAGAACTTATTTTTTTGAAGGAAAAAAAAACTTAAAACCATACTTAACTGTAAACTAAAACTTTTGTATCAACTATTATATATTTGTTATATATCAAATATAAAAGATAATATTAATGCTTTTAATACTTTTTAAAAATAATTCAAAGATTTTATACTAAAAATAACTTTTTGATGATAAGAAAGACTTTCTTTGAATGTCATACAATTATTATTTTTAAATAAGAATTAGTATTTTGGTGAATAGTGGTATCAATATATAAATATTTTTCTATAACCCGTTTTTTTTTGCCAACCAAGTTTTTATTAATTTAAAATTTGCCCAAGTATACATTCTCATGGAGATAGTGAGGACATATATTATACATATACCAAACATATATTAACTTTAAAAATTTTCTAGGTAAAGTAATATGCACACTTATTGCAATCTCTCTTATAAAAACTCAAAAGAATAGATGTAAACATGTTTTGTGAACTCCTAATGGTGTGAATGTGATGTAAACATATTTCTTATTTATGTTTATGATGTTGTTTAAGAGTCATATTATCACTTTCAAAGATCATTTTGTGATGTTTGCAAAGACTGGAGAATCAAGAAGAGAGCAAAACATTGAGATTATTTCTTTCTATAATCCATTATTATTAAGAACAAAATGCTGACAATAGTCAGAGTCAATAACATTAATTTTTTCCCCTAAAATTAACTATGAATTTATCTTCTTTCAACGCAATTATGGATATATAAAACTTCACTTTGAAAACAAAAAAAATTTAGGCAACACATTGATATAAAAAGTTTTATTGTAGCCAATTAAGATATAGTATCTTTAATTCAGTATCTAAGGAAAAATAGAAAATATATAAAGAGCTAGCAAAACTAAAGTAGGAAAAATAAAATAAAATATTCAACCAAAAAGGCGCGGTATTATTTTCTTATTTGAATTGGAACATTTTGTGTGGGCCCCACATTATGGCTCAGTGTTGTTGCAGCACAAAAAAAGGCATTATAATTATTTCTTGATCCGTTTGTTTGGCCGCTTCCTTTCTGCTTTTGAAACTCTCCTCTCACTCGTCAGTTTTCTTCTTCTTCTTCTTCTCCTTCTTCGTCTTCCTTTATCTCTGTAAGTATTCAGAATTTAACAAATCATTCTCTCAATTGGTGCGAGTAATTATTGTTCACCTCAAGTCTTTTGCTTTTGCTTTTCGATTCAAATCCCTCTTTTGTTGTCTCCGATTGTTTGGAGATTTGGGCTAAGATACTTTTCGGATCTTCTTCAGCGTATTTGAGATTTCTTTTTTTGAAATTGGGAAACTAATTTATATATTGTTTGGTTGCGTGCATATGCAGGAACACTAAAACTTAAATGCAACGCGATCTCTATTAACAACATTGTTTTTTTTGTTGGTGATTGATGTTTCCTCTCCTCTTTTGGTTTATGATTTTACAGATTGATTAAGCGTTACACTGTGTTGGATTATTTAGGACGATGAGAATAAAATGTCTAGGCTAAGCAAAGACATTGATTCAGCGTTTCAAGGTGTTGGAACTAAAGGGTACGCTTGTTTTCACTCGTTTATGAGATTCATGAAATAGTTTTTTCCTCTTATGCTTGAAACAATTTTTGGTTCAGTGGCCTGGAGATTTGGTGCATCCATGATAATCAGCTTATTTCCATCCCAAAGTCTTCTTTCGGAAGATTCCACTCTGGAAATACATACCTTGTTCTCAGCGTAAGTTGTATCTCTGATTTAAGTTTCTAGCTGTGAGTAACATTTATGAAATTTGAAGTAGTGTGTTTTTTCTGTGATGTGTAGACGGCTTTGCGGAAGATCGGATCTCCCCAGTATGACATTCATTATTGGATGGGAAATGATGCAAATGAGGTTTATCTGATCACTTGTTGCTTCATCCTGAATTAGTCTTCATTGCATATTACTGTTTTTGTGCTGTACATTTTAGATGCTGATTTTGAAATCTGGTGTTTTGTGGGTTGCATATTAACATTGATTACCGTTTTTTTTGTTAAGGTGGACTCAGTTTTAGCATCTGACAAAGCACTAGAGTTAGATGTAGCACTGGGATGTTGTACCGTGCAATACCGTGAAGTTCAAGGTCAAGAGACAGAGAAGTTTCTCTCATACTTCAAACCTTGTATCATACCTGTGGAAGGGAATTATTCACCACAAAATGGCTCGGCTGGTGAGACATACCGTATCACCTTACTAATGTGCAAAGGAGACCATGCTATTCGTGTTAGAGAGGTAAGCTATGTTTAGACATTTTCTGGGGAAAAAGTGGTTCTGTGATGTATATATTTATGTGTGGAAATTTTATGTCTTTTATTGTTATGCTGTATATGAAGCTTGACATGTTTATGCCTGGATAAGTTGCAGCGGTTCAGTATTCTCATTCATGGTTAAAATTAATTGATTGATTTCCCTTGATTTTTATCTACGCAAGGTGCCTTTTCTTCGGTCATCACTGAACCATGATGATGTGTTTGTTCTCGATACGGCATCAAAAGTTTTCCTCTTTGCCGGTTGTAAGTCAAGCACTCAGGAAAAAGCTAAAGCCTTGGAGGTTGTGGAATATATAAAGGATAACAAGCATGCTGGAAGATGTCAGGTCGCGACTATTGGTTAGATTTCTCCTCTTAATCAAGTCATTTTTGGAACTTACGGACTGAAAGAGAAGCAACAGCTAATCTTTTCTGTTTCCTGTAGAGGATGGAAAGTTTTCAGGTGACTCAGATGCTGGTGAATTCTGGTCTTTCTTTGGTGGTTATGCTCCCATTCCCAAGTTTTCATCTTCTGCCGCTCAAGAACAGGCTCTAACTACACGTGCAAAATTGTTCTGGTGTGATTTGGTTTTATACACTCACAATATATTTGTATCTTGTTCAACATTTATCCTTATTACCCGAAAAGGATGTGATTTGTGGAGGTGTTTCAACGACCATCATTAATTATCTAAAGTTCTTTCATCAAACAGGATAGATACTCGGGGAAATCTACATCCAACTGAAACAAGTTATTTGAACAAAGATATGTTTGAAAAGAACAAATGCTACATGCTGGACTGTGACAGTGAACTATTCGTTTGGATGGGAAGAAACACATCACTCACAGAAAGGAAGACATCCATTTATTCCTCAGAAGTAAGTAAATACTAGTAATATAAATGATAGATATGGGAGCACATTTCAGTTCCTGGCATCAATTTTTTTTTAAAAGACCCTTCAGCATAAAATGAAGAAAACCAAATGTCGAAGTTTCTAGCATGATTACATGACTTTGGAGTCTTAATCTGCTGCTTGGCACGTGTTTGTATTAGCATCTGCCAGAGCATCTGAGTCGCCATTTCTAATATATGATTTGGCATGTTGCTGTGTTTTAGGAATTTCTACGAAAGGAGGGACGCTCGACCAGCACACGTCTAGTGCTTCTAACGGAAGGATTAGAAAATGCTAGATTTAGGTCACTGTTTGATAAGTGGCCTCAGACTACAGAGTCTACCCTTTACAATGAAGGTCGAGAAAAAATGGCAGGTCTGTTTCATATTGCTCTGGTTCTGTAAAGAGGACAAAAAAAGGTTGTTTAAGAAAAGTACAGATATCAGATACTAAACTAAAACTCTAAAACATTTTCATGTAGCAATGTTCAAACGGAAGGGATTTGATGTTGAGGAGCTTCCTGATGAAGAAGATGAACCTCTCTATACAAACTGCCGAGATGCCCTGAAGGTACACTTCATATATAATATAAGTGACCAAACTGTCATAAGCCTGATGAATGGGATTTTAAACTAATTTCAGGTTTGGCGGGTAGATGGTGATGAGGTCTCGCTTCTCTCCATTCCTGACCAGACAAAGCTTTTCAGCGGAGATTGCTATATTGTGCAGTATAAATATACTTACAATGAAAGAAACGAACATCTATTATTTGTATGGATCGGTTGTGATAGCATACAGGTACGCAGACTGTAGCCTTTGCCTGTAGTTTCTTTTCAATTGTTTTACTGTCAATCATTTGTGAGTTGTTCCTCTGTGAGCTTCATTTTGTTTTGTTGTTTCACTTCATTGCAGCAAGATAGAGCTGATGCCATATCCAATGCTAGTTCCATTGCTGCTTCAACCAAGGGTGAATCTGTAATGGTTAGTTCTAACCAAATTGCCAAATTCACAGGTTTTCTCTGTTTTTTTTTCTTCTTTTTGGTTCAACAATGTAAACTAACTGACCTATTTCGTCCACCATTCTTCATTCAGAGTCATATATACCAGGGCAACGAACCTGCTCGTTTTTTTTCAATGTTCCAGTCGATAGTTGTTTTTAAGGTCAGTTTGCAGTACTATCTTAACATAGTAAGAACCTATAATTGATATGTTACTGTACTACGTTTGACGCTCATGGACCCAAATCGTAATACGAAAGTTACAGTTCGTTACTTTTTCCAGGGTGGTTTGAGCAAACGGTACACAAAGTTTCTAGTAGAGAACGCAAACAAGGTTGAGATATCTAATGAGAGGAAAGTTTCTCTTTTCCGAGTTCAAGGAACAAGTCCAAGGAACATCCAAGCAATTCAAGTCAATCCAGTGGGTTCTTTCGTACTTTCTGCTACCAAAATACATTTTTAAGAACATGCCTTTGATCTTTGAAATATTGTTAAGCAAACGAAAATCGTCCTGTAGGCAGCGACCTCCTTGAACTCATCCTACTGTTACATATTACAAAATGAAGCTTCTGTCTTCACTTGGATTGGGAACCTTTCGTCAATCTCTGATCATGATGTTCTTGACAGAATGCTTTATTTCCTTGATGTAAGTAAACATTAACGCTTAGCTACTGTTTAGTAAGGTCATTTCCGGTTTATCAGAAGTAACAAGTCTGTTTCTTCGTTTCCATGCACAGACGCCTTGGCAACCCATATCCATGAGGGAAGGAAATGAACAAGACACTTTTTGGGATTTGCTTGGTGGGAAGGCAGAGTATCCAAAAGAAAAGGAAATGAGAAAACAAATAGAAGAACCACATTTATTTACATGTTCCTGTAGTTCAGGTACCGGTACATATCTTTCCATTTGCTTTTTGTCTTCTTACATTATTGTTTGGTTCTGCCATTGTTCAGCTCTAAACACTTGTATTATGCCTAACGTAAGAGTGGTCCATGACTGGTTTGGCTCTCCTGTTCAGATGTATTCAAGGTACAATTCATGTGTGTTTAAAACCATCTTTGAAGGAATTACAGATCAGCTCCCGGAATACTCTTATCTGATACCCATTCTCTGCATGGTTTCCAGGTGAAGGAAATATACAATTTTGTGCAAGACGATTTAACTACTGAAGATGTATTACTGTTGGACTGCCAAAGTGAAGTATATGTTTGGATTGGATTAAACTCAGACATAAAGTCGAAACAACATGCTCTTACTCTTGGCCTGGTTAGTTTCCTCTTTATTTGGCCTCTCAAGTGCTATGTTTGCTGTTTCTGGGTGGAACTTCTGCACAGACATCAAAACATCACGTGCTTTGGTTAATTCATTTTCTTGGACTCTTTTCTGCTGGCAAAACCATGACTTCAAACAAATAATTAGACTAATCCCGTAGCAAGTATAGGATTGAAGAATGAAAAAGTCTATGTTGATTGAACACGTCTTCTCTCTTCAATGTTTCTTAGTCCATTCTACTTGTGAGATTGCAGAAATTCCTAGAGATGGACATTCTGGAGGAAGGTTTAACCGTGACGACTCCTGTATATGTTGTCACAGAAGGCCATGAGCCACCATTTTTCACCCGTTTCTTTGAATGGGTTCCTGAAAAAGCAAACGTAAGGCACCTCCTTCCATCTTGAAGTCACCTCACGCGGAGCATTCGGAGATTCCAATATGTTTTGATAATAGTCTACTGAATTAAAAGTTTTGGGTTTTTGTATACTTCCACTAATAATATGCTTCGGAACATTGCAGATGCATGGTAATTCATTTGAAAGGAAGCTTGCTAGTCTGAAAGGGAAGAAGCCAAGCACTCAGGTAAGTCACATTTAAAATAACTTAATTGTGTAAAACATTAACTTCGGCATGTGAAAGGAGACCGATGTTTTAATAGCTATGATTGCAAACTAGCCAAATATAAGAAAATGATCGATGTGTTTTTAACTAACTACAACTTTTGTGTTTTCAGAGATCTAGTGGAAGCCCGTGGAGATCACACTCGAAGGAGAATGCATCACGTGATTCACGAAGTCAGTCTGTGAGCTCAAACGGATCAGAGCAAGGACTATCACCTTGCTTGAGCGAAAAGGTTCCAAGTTTGAGCTCTGCAGAAGACAGACAAGGCAGCAGCAACTCCACTCCAGTTGTCAAAAAGCTTTTCTCAGAATCTCTTTCAGTGGATATCAGTAATGGTAAGGTTTCTTATGTCAAGAATCTCACTGAAGCTCTTGGTTGTATAACAGTCTAGATGAAGACAGGCTTTTGGTGATACAGGGCAGCAACATCAAATCTATCAATTTTCTCAAAACTGATTCAATTGCAATTAAGCTCTTTGATGCTCGAAATCTCATATCAAAGCACTAATTTCTGATGCAGGATTGGGCAGAGAAGAATCAAGCTCCAATTCAGACATTTCTAAAGAGGATACACTCGGAGGAATCAATCTCGATCCTAATCTAGAGTCACTTGCATATTCATACAAACAGCTTAGAGTTGATTCTCAGGAGCCAGTGACAAATATAGATGCAACAAGAAGAGAGGTAATCCTGCAGTTCCGAATAGTAATTAGATTTATTACGTATAACATACGACCTATAATACAACATTCAATTTTGTCTTGCAGGCGTACTTAACAGAGAAAGAGTTCGAAGAAAAATTTAAAATGGCAAAATCAGAGTTCTATGCACTTCCAAAATGGAGACAGAACAAACTTAAACTGTCTCTCCATCTTTTCTAAAAAAGCCTCTCAGACAGTAAAATCTTTGGAGCAAGATATGTTTTTAGGATTTTACCAAATGTAACTGTAATGTTTCTGTTTAGTCCAAATGACATTCCTGATATGAGTTCATGCTTGTTTGTTATAAACCATAACATCAAACAGTGACACCTAATTCTTATCGAGCAAATTGAACTTTTTAAACTTGAACAATCTAAAACGGTGTCGTATTGGGGAGTGACTAAATCATCGGAATCTGAAAAAGGATCGTCCTTTCATTCTTCTGATCCTTCAGCTTCATCGTCGAATTTGACCGGCGATAACTGAAATCTTAACTCAAAAATGGATCGAAACCAAAGACCCAGAAGTATCCTGGAGTCATTAGGCGAAGAACTCATCGGAATCCTAACGCCTGTCTCGATATGTATGTTCACTGTCGTTCTTCTTGTCTGTGTCTTAAACTCCGACCCATCTTCTTCCTCCGCCTCTTTCTCCTCCATAGCCACCGCAGCTTACGCTGAGAGCGATTCCGATTCCTCCTGGGACAAATTCGTAGGTGCCTTCTTAAATTCTCTCGTCTTCGTCGCTGCAATCACTGTCGCAACATTCGTTCTCGTGCTTCTCTTTTACCTCAGATGCGTTAAGTTCCTTAAATTCTACATGGGTTTCTCAGCTTTCATAGTTTTAGGGAACTTAGGTGGAGAAATCTTAGTCCTATTGATTGATCGTTTCAGATTCCCGATTGATTCCATCACTTTTCTGATCATTCTCTTCAATTTCTCCGTCGTCGGTGTATTCGCTGTCTTCATGTCGAGATTCTCGATTTTGATCACTCAAGGGTACTTGGTTGTGATTGGTGTCTTAGTCGCTTTCTTCTTTACGCTATTACCTGAATGGACAACTTGGGTCCTTCTTGTTGCTTTGGCCCTCTACGACATTGCTGCTGTTCTTTTACCTGTTGGTCCATTACGTCTCCTTGTGGAAATGGCTATATCGAGAGACGAAGATATCCCGGCTTTGGTCTACGAAGCAAGGCCAGTGATCCGAAATGACACAGGTTTGGTTCAGAGGAGAGTTTGGAGAGAACGAAGATCTAGCCAGAATGATTCTAGTGACATTGAGAACGCTAATCGAAACGAAGTAGTGAGAATGGTTAGAGCAGAAGCAGAAGAAGCAGAAGCAGAACATGTGGGTTCAAGCGAACGATCAGAGATATCTGTGCCGTTGATTGATCGTAGACCTGATCAAGCTGAGAATTCAGAGACTTTTCTTGAAGGAATTGGGTTGGGATCATCAGGTGCTATCAAGTTAGGGCTTGGGGATTTCATCTTCTACAGTGTTCTGGTTGGAAGAGCTGCAATGTACGATTTGATGACGGTTTACGCTTGTTACTTGGCGATCATAGCCGGTTTAGGAGTCACGTTGATGCTCTTGTCTGTGTACCAGAAGGCTTTACCGGCTCTCCCTGTATCGATCATGTTAGGTGTTGTTTTTTACTTTTTGGCGCGGTTATTACTAGAAATTTTCGTTGTGCAGTGTTCTTCAAACCTTGTGATGTTCTAAGAGTATTGGAAGTGAAAAGGGTGCTTTTGATGTAAACTTTTGAGTACATTTTCATTTGGTTCGTCAAATAATTGTGTTGGTCTAGATCATTTTCTACGTAACTTGAGTAGTCAATAACAGTACCTACCTTCATTTGTCTACAAGCCCATGCTCAAAACTAACGCTCTCCTCAAATAAATAGCAAAGCATCAAAAAATTTTGATTATCCTAGTAGAAAAAGTAGAGTGTATCTTCTAAAAGATCATTGAGCATGTTAATGATATGGTTCTTAAGAGGGAAATCAAAAGAAATGGATTTGACAATTTGATGAAGCTCTTCGAAGCTTAGTAAGAGCATTGGTGATTCTCTGGTAGTTATTGTTAGCATTGCTGTCTTCTCGGTGATCTACTTCAACACCAACCTTGACAGTTTCAAGACATTTCAACTTTCTTAAGAAATGCCTCATCTGTTTCCGCTCTCTACGAGTTCCTCGATACCCTGAAATGTTCAGAGCCTTCACTTGACATGTAGATAAACAACATACTTCCTCCTCCATCTTCTTCTTCTTTTTCTTAGCAATGCAAACACAGGCGTCCCCGCAACTATCTGTAACTTGGTGCACAAGACCCTGAAAGCATAGACACAAGCAAGATTCATGTACGATTACAATAATATAGCAAGGAAACGACTTGTATACGTGTGTATATTAAACGAAATTGATATTACCTTGATGACTAAAGTTTCTAGGTTTGGAGAGTTGTTGAGGAGAAGTGGCAACACTTGCCAGCCTCTTTCTTTGTCACTCTCAAAAGATAAAGTGAGGAGGTTGTGAAAGACCGGCATTGATTTACAGTAAAAGTGAAACACCTGGATTTATTATTCATCACAACCAAAACAAACATATATAGAAACTGAGACTTTGGTAGCTAGCATTAGATTTGATTCTTATGCTCTGCAAAACTGAAACAATCAATCAAAGAAGTAGCAAAACTGACCTCTAGAGAATTAGGAGACAAGTAAAGAGTTTTAATGTTGCTTATCCCTGCGACCAGATCCGTAACATCACCCAAAACATCCTCTTCTTCATCATCACTATCACTATCATCACCATCCTCTGTATCATCATCCTCACCAAAATATATATTATCATCAAGAACCTCTGTAATTTCATCCTCACCACCATTACTAGCATCATCAATACCATCCTCATCCACATCCAAAAACTGCTCATCGTGTGATCTAAGATCCAGTCTAGCTTCGAGTAGCGATCCCAAATCAACAGCATACTGTGCCACGACATGACTAGAATAGTCAAGGTACAGAAGACTAGGTGTCCGAAACAATTCACTGTCCGGAGCTTCAAGATAACTGGAAAAAGGGTAAGATACGGTCAGTCTCTTAATGGAAGGACTCGACACAGCAATGGAAGGAGTCAACTCCAACCCATCACAACCCGAGGGATCACCATAACGTAGTAACAACTCATCAAGCACAGGGCAGCCAGAGATGAGATACTCATACACCTCATTATCCCCAATCCCAATTAAAATGAGAGAAAGTGTTTTGAGCTTTGGGAAAAACACGCCACCACGAGGAGGAAGACCAGCAAGAAAAAACCCATTGGATAAGGTGAGCTTGACCAGCGTGTTGCTTGTGAAGGATTCTGTTTCTATAAGATGCTTACATACACTCTCCAAGTGAAGTTCCAAGAAGCCTCGCTCCAGGACAGTGCGAATCCAAATGTCCACTCGAGATTTCTCATGCTTATGTTCACAATTCAGAGAGAATCTCTTGATGACTGTAGAACTGCCTAAGAGAGCCAGTGTTCTGTCCACGAAATCAGAGAATCCACGAGGATCACCATTTGCGTCAACCAGATCAAGGTTTTCTACAAGAATAAGCAGATTCCTCCACCTTTTGGACAGAATCGATGTGGAAGCAGCATGATTTGTAGGAAGCAATGACAGGATTTTGCCAAGAACCTCATCTGGCAGTCTGCTAATAAAATCTCTAGAACCCGTAGAGACTCTTCGGGCAGACATAAGTTAGGGTTTTTAATCGAACCTATCCAACGAGAAACTCGAATAAGGTCACAAGTTCAGATATTTATCCTCCCAATCTTAAACACAGAGAGGGAAACCAACAAAACTGAAGAAAGGGATCAAATAAGATTCACCTAAATCTATAACATGCCAGATTAATACAAGTTGAGATCGAACAAAAAAGGGGTAAACTTACGATTGGAATGGAAATAAGAAGAGGGATGTGATAGGACTGAGGGAAGATCGCCTACGAAGAAGCTTGCTTTGGTTGAGACTTGAGAGACATCGACGAGGGCTTTCGAGTGTGTGAAAGCGAGAACGCAGCGTTTTACATTTACCAATAATGACGTGGCATTGCTTAATTAATTATACTATAATTTCTAAACAAATTATGTTTTTTTTAAAATATGATTACTAAAAAATTGAGGGATTTACATGGAAAAAAATTGACTTTTACTTTTTCAAATACTTGAAATTAGCAGATTTATTTACCAATTATTAGTATGCAGATTAAGGTCTCAAATCTTATTTGACAGCATAAAACAAAGTTCTAAAAAATCAAAATTTAATTTGAAAATGAAAAGGTTAACTAAAATAAACTTCACGAATTTTTGTATCATTAAATAGAAAATTTCTAAATAAAAAATATAATATAATTTTTACCGAATTAAAGTAACGCAGCAAATTAAAGTAATTTTCAACAATTTATGGTTATTGTTGAAATAGACAGGCATCCACCATATTTCTCTCTAATATCCATCTTAATTTGCTAGAAATCGTTTAAATTTCTGATTTAGAGATTTTTTAGATAATAATACAAAAAGTATTGATGTTATTTCTGTTTTAGTTAATATTTATGTTTAGAAATTAAAATTTGATTTTTAGAGTATAATTTTGTGTAGTTAACCATGATTATTTGAGAATTTAATCTGTAGGCATAATAGTTGGAGAATAAGTTTTTTAATAAGTACTTGAATAATAAAATAAACATTTTTCTAATTTACAGAAAATCACTTTGTTAACATTGTCTAACAAAATATACGCTTTTTGAAGTGGAGGCACTACACATTGTTCATTTTTTTAATACAATAATACCTTTTCACCATATTAGAAATACTTGGAAAATAACCAAAAAATAATTTAGTTGAAACCTCTTGACTTTTTCTATTACCTTTGTCGAATTACTCCAAAAATCAAACCATAAATTTCCAAATTCTCTATTTGATTATTGGGCCGAATCAAAATTTAAGTATATGCATAAAATCGAAATCAAGACCCACAAAATATTTTTTCATTAAAAATAAAAGATAAATAAATTATGTTCTCGTTTTCCATCTCCCGCGAACTCCTTCTTTTATCTTCATATTTTCTATAAAACGTTTCGTATTTTTATCAGCCCGACTAAAAATACAAGCCAGTGAAACCATCGATTAAGGCACCTATTTTAATAGAGCATTTTTAAGTTATACTTTATATATATATATAATTATTAATAATACTAATAATAAATAAAGTTCGATAGCTTTTTAAAATTAGAATAATATTTGTTAGATTTTTTAATTAGATTAATAATTTGTTGGGATTTTTAGTAATATTTCTGGACTTTTGTTAACAAAGAGATTAAATGGACGGGTTTGTTATGGTTGAAAAATTTGACTATATGAGTTTGATGAATGATTTTTCAGGAAAAAAAAAGTTATATTTCAAAAGTAAATGTTTTTTTACAGTATTTTTTATAAACAATTTATGGAATTATGTTGTTTATGATTTTAATATATTTTTGTATTATTATTATTATTTTATAATTTTGGATAAAATATATAATATGGTAAAATATTTATATATGTATATAACAGTTCAAATCGTTACACCGGCACTAATTCATGTTAGATTTTAAGAGAGTAAATGTTCGTAAATTTATTTTTTCTCATATTCTTAGCTTCCACCTCAACTATATGGTCTTGAGTTACTCTTTGGGTATTTGCTATTAAAATTGGAAAGACAATATTTTGTGAACCTACTTTTTCGTTTCGTTGAATAGGTTCACTGAAAAACCCTAATTTATGTTTGGCCAAAGAGTAGCTATGGATTCTAGAGATTTAATCTGTAGCCTGCAAGATAAGATTGCATGCAGTTTTTAGGGTCTTGTGCACGAAGTTGCACATAGATGCGGGAATGCATGTTCTTGCATCCTTAGGAAGATGGAAGTATGTTGTTTATCGACATGTCGAGTGAAGTTGCTAAAGATTTCAATGTATCAAGGATCTGAAATTTATCTGAAATTACGATGTTTGATTCATTATTGAATTTATGTATTAAATATCATATTCATTTTATGTATTCTCATACATCTTTCTTACTTTTTCATCACAATTTTAACACTCAATTTATCTGAAATTAAATTGAAACTAAGTATAAGCAATAAAAACATACTGATGGATTTTGCTTTTTAGCCTCTTCATTTTTGTTTTGAAAATTGTAACTCATGGAATTTTTATTTATTTTATAAATGTAATTTCTCACATTTCTCATCAATATTTACAAGTTATAAAAAAATTATTCATTTTAATTCATTTCGCTATAATATATATTATATCTTACTAAATTATTCCACAAATATTTTAATTTATCTCATTTATTTTATATTTTAATTTATTTGTGCATGTATATATATTTTGAGACAATGTAACTGATACTCTCATAATATTGTTCCAACTTATCAGTTACTGAATAATAATGTTACGATTACTATCAGTTTGATCCGTCTACAATTTTGAAGATATTGTATAATTTTGTATCATTTGAATTAAATGAATTAAAAATAATTATAAAATTGGTATATATATGACGATGGCCATATACTAAATCAGATGTTATATCTTAATTTTTGAATATTATCACTTTCTTTCTAATAAACAGTTAATTTTCATGAAAATATGAAAGAGGCTACTGTACACAAACAACAAACTATCTACTGATTATCAAGCCAAGATGAATCTTACACATTAACACTATCCTATATTTAGAAGTTAACAAATTGGTTTCCAAACAAATGTACCACCATTTTAAGGTTTCAACAATAAAACCATTAATAGAAATTAGATTCACGGCTTTGATCCCATTCTCAGTATATATAGTTTTGCCAAAACCTCTAGAAGCAATTATAAAATTAAACAGAAATATAAATTGGATTCCAGAATATTTATTATTTCCACCTCAACAAGTTACTCCACCATTTTAAGTTTTTAATAGCAATTAAAACCATTAATAGGAAGTATATTCACCGCTTTGTTCTCACTCTAGAACCAAAACATAATCAAAATTCATTGCTTGCTTTAATTACCAAAAAATAAAAACACATTTCCTATTAAAATTAGTATTAAACCTTCTAGAAGAAACCCAAAAAAAAACGTCCGACACGTGTCAATATAGAGTGAGAACAAGACAAACAAAGCTGTACAAGGTTTTACGTATCGTAAAACTCCTTTTATACCCTCGAATAACAAACGCAACACAGTGTTAACACGTAAGGGTACTATAGTCATTTCAAGTAGCTTCAAATATTACCCGGGGATCATGGACGCTTTATATTCCAGCTTCGACTTAATCTAATAACTGAATCACACAAACAGAGAAAAAAAAACAAATTTCACAGAAACGTTTCTTTTTTTTGTTTTCTCTGATTTGTCGGAGGAGAGAAACAAATCTCTCTTAAGATCGGAGAGAAGAAAAAAACAAAATCTTGATCTATCTCAAAGAAGAAGAAGAAGAAGAGAGGCTTATTAGATAATCATCAATGGCGGCTGCGTCGAATGGGAGTGAGTATTTCGACATCGACGTTGAGACCGGCAGAGAATCTTTCGCTCGGCCGTCTAACGCCGAGACAGTGGAGCAAGACGAAGAAGATCTGAGATGGGCGGCGATGGGACGTTTACCGTCGCAGAGACAAGGTAGCCATTTAGCGATTCTACGCCGGTCGCAAACGCAGACGCAGACTTATGGTTACGCCGACGGTAACGTTGTGCAGACGATTGACGTTAGAAAGCTTGACCGCTCCGATCGCGAGATGGTTGTTCGTCAAGCTCTTGCGACTAGCGATCAGGATAATTACAAACTTCTCTCCGCTATTAAGGAACGGCTCGATAGGTGTGTGTGTGTGTGTTCAAGATTCTCTTGTTTTTTTCTATTTTTATATTTTGTTTTTATAATAGTTAAATATTTGGTTTTTGACACATAACGTTGATGATGATTGTAGAGTTGGAATAGAAGTTCCGAAAATCGAAGTCCGGTTCGAGAATTTGAATATCGAAGCTGATGTTGAAGCTGGTACAAGAGCTTTACCGACTTTGGTTAATGTATCTCGTGATTTCTTTGAGGTATGTGTCTTCTTTTCAGACTATATTACAAGCATAACCTTTTCGCGATTGTTTATAATGTTTGTATCTTGTTGTGTTGCAGCGTGTCTTAAGCATCTTGAGAATAATAAAGCCAAGAAAACACAGGCTCACGATTTTGAAAGATATCAGTGGGATTATCAAACCAGGAAGGTGAATAAAACACTGTTTAGATTATTATAACGAAGCCAAGACACTAATATTTTGCTATTCGTGAAGGATGACTTTGCTATTAGCACCACCTGGTTCAGGAAAATCGACTTTACTTCTTGCTCTCGCAGGAAAACTTGATAAAAGTTTAAAGGTTAGTTAACCCGTGAAGTTATCTACTATGCTCATATATATCACATGCATCGTATGTTTGATATCTCTTTTTTAGTTTGTTACTCACATGCATGTGTCTTGAAGTTTATCTTTTTTTTCCTTAGATTCTCTCTGTTTTGGTATTTATGATAAAGTTGTCTTTTGGTTTTTACAGAAAACGGGGAACATCACTTACAATGGAGAGACTCTTGATGAATTCTATGTCAAAAGGACTTCAGCATATATTAGTCAAACAGATAATCACATTGCTGAACTCACTGTTCGTGAAACGCTTGATTTTGCTGCAAGATGTCAGGGCGCAAGCGAAGGATTCGCAGGTTTTTCATTTGGTTTACCACTTTGCTATATCCACTTCTTCAAGTCAAATGGTCTAAACTCTTTCATATATAACTGTAGGTTACATGAAAGATCTAACCCGATTAGAGAAAGAAAGGGGAGTACGTCCTTCTTCTGAGATTGATGCTTTCATGAAGGTAAGCATCATAAAGCTCCTAACTTGCTTGATTTATTAGCTACAATATTACCAACAGTTTTTCTTTTGTTATAGGCTGCTTCTGTCAGTGGTGGAAAGCATAGTGTTTCCACTGATTATGTGCTTAGAGTGCTTGGTCTTGATGTATGTTCTGATACAATGGTTGGTAACGATATGATGAGAGGAGTTTCAGGAGGCCAGAGAAAAAGAGTAACAACAGGTCTCTTTCACTCTCTTTAACTTATCTATTCTCACTTACCCATCAGCTCTGTTTATGCTAACTTATAAACCTGCGTGATAAAATGCAGGAGAGATGACCGTGGGGCCAAGGAAAACGTTGTTTATGGATGAAATATCTACTGGTCTTGATAGCTCAACGACCTTCCAGATTGTAAAATGTGTCAGAAACTTTGTCCATCTAATGGATGGAACTGTTCTTATGGCACTTCTTCAGCCTGCACCAGAAACATTTGATCTGTTTGACGATTTGATTCTTCTATCAGAAGGTTACATGGTGTATCAAGGTCCTCGACAAGATGTGGTGGGATTTTTCGAGTCTCTAGGATTCCGACTCCCACCACGTAAAGGTGTTGCAGATTTTCTCCAAGAGGTATTATACATCCTAAGTCTTTTCTTTGGTTTCTTTGTTTTGTAAGCGTTTGAAACTCTTTTTATCGGTCTTTTATGTTTTATAATGTTGGTGGTATGCAGGTGACCTCCAAAAAGGATCAAGCTCAGTACTGGGCAGACACTTCGAAGCCTTATCAATTCATTCCTGTCTCAGACATAGCGGCTGCATTCCGCAACTCGAAATACGGGCATGCTGCAGAGTCCAAGCTTGCAATGCCATTTGATAAGTCATCCGCGGATCCTTCAGCTCTATGCAGAACAAAGTTCGCCATATCAGGATGGGAAAACCTTAAAGTTTGCTTCGAACGAGAAATACTACTGATCAACCGGCACAGATTTCTTTACACTTTTAGGACATGCCAGGTATATTTTCATTACCTCTGTTTTTCTGCATTGGTATGTATAGCTTTTATGTTTCTGACCTGAACATTTTGTTTACCATAAAGGTTGCATTTGTGGGATTTGTCACAGCCACGGTGTTCTTGAGAACTAGATTGCACCCAACAAACGAAGCATATGGCAACGAGTATCTTTCTTGCCTTTTCTTTGGCCTCGTCCACATGATGTTCAATGGTTTCTCTGAACTTCCTCTCATGATAATGCGTCTTCCGGTCTTCTACAAGCAAAGAGACAACTCGTTTCACCCTGCTTGGTCCTGGTCTGTCGCCAGCTGGATATTGCGTGTGCCTTATTCTGTTCTTGAAGCTGTTGTTTGGACTTGTGTGGTATACTACAGTGTGGGACTTGCTCCTTCAGCAGGCAGGTTGGTAATTTTTGGATATGTTAACATTTCTCTAGACTTCTTTTCCATTTTGTAGTCTTAAAAAGATCTCTTTTTGTTTTCTCAGATTTTTCCGATACATGTTACTCCTCTTCTCGGTGCATCAAATGGCTCTTGGTTTATTCCGTATGATGGCTTCTGTAGCAAGGGATATGGTCATTGCCAATACATTCGGATCTGCAGCAATCTTAGTAGTGTTCTTGCTTGGTGGCTTCGTTATTCCAAAAGGTTAACTATTATCACTTCACTACGTACTTTATCCATAAAAGAAACTGATTTGTTGATCCAAGTTGATATGTCATTTCTGACAGATGATATTAGACCATGGTGGACTTGGGGTTTTTGGGTTTCGCCGTTGTCCTATGGCCAACGTGCGATTGCGGTCAATGAATTCACAGCAACGAGGTGGATGGAGGTGTGTTCAAGAATCTCGTTTTAATACACTTTCTTAGTATATGCAATGCATAACTATAGACTTTTAAACATCAAACAGCCATCCACTATATCGAATACTTCAATTGGATTCAACTTTCTCAAGCTACGAAGCTTTCCCACGAACGACAATTGGTATTGGATTGGAGTTGGAGTCCTCATTGGTTATGCACTTTTATTCAACAACATCGTCACTTTCGCTTTGGCTTATCTTAACCGTGAGAGTCTTTATTGCTAATGATCATTTCTTCTTATAGATCTCTGTAGCAATATTGTGAGCTTAGTTCTTGCTTTTTTTCTTCTCTTGCAGCTCTTAGAAAAGCTCGGGCAGTTGTTTTAGACGATCTCAATGAAGAAACCCATACTGTTTCTTCAGTATCACATACAAAACAAGGAAAAAGTGAAAAAAAAGGAATGATTCTTCCATTCGAACCATTAACAATGACTTTTCACAATGTTAACTATTACGTTGATATGCCAAAGGTTACATTCACTTCTCTGTTTCACGTCCGTCATATCTGTCCGTTTCAATAGGTTACATGAAGATTCTTGTTTTGAAATCTCAGGAAATGCGTTCTCAAGGTGTACCAGAGACAAGACTACAGCTGTTGTCAAACGTGAATGGTGTCTTCTCGCCTGGTGTTCTTACAGCTTTAGTTGGATCAAGCGGTGCAGGCAAAACTACATTGATGGATGTTCTTGCGGGTCGAAAAACAGGTGGGTATACCGAGGGAGATATTAGAATCTCTGGTTACCCGAAAGAACAACAAACGTTCGCTAGAATATCCGGATATGTTGAGCAGAACGATATACATTCTCCTCAAGTCACTGTTGAAGAGTCCCTATGGTTTTCCGCTAGCCTTCGTCTTCCTAAAGAGATCAGCAAAGAACAAAAGAAGGTAAGCATGAATGAGTTTTACCTCATTTGGTTCCGAATTGGACAGTTTCACTGAACAGGATAGTTTTGTGTGTTTGTTAGGAATTTGTGGAAGAAGTAATGAGACTTGTGGAGCTTGATAGCTTGAGATATGCGATAGTAGGTCTACCTGGTACAACTGGACTTTCTACAGAGCAGAGGAAACGTCTAACAATTGCGGTAGAGTTAGTCGCAAATCCATCGATAATTTTCATGGATGAACCAACATCTGGACTTGATGCAAGAGCAGCTGCAATCGTGATGAGAACTGTTAGAAACACTGTTGACACTGGAAGAACAGTGGTTTGCACTATTCACCAACCCAGCATCGACATTTTTGAAGCCTTTGACGAGGTTTGCCCTAAGTTTGCTTGGTTTGCAAGGATTCTTATCAGTCGATGATCTTAACGTGTATGCCTTTTTTTTGTAACCTTGAAAATACAGCTACTTCTGATGAAACGAGGAGGACAGGTTATATATGGTGGGAAATTGGGTCAACACTCAAAAGTCATGGTAGACTACTTTGAGGTACTTGTCTTCGCCTTCTCCTCTTTTGTGCTTTGACCCTTTGACCTTGGCACTTAGATGCTTGTATACCAAGTAAACGGTGACAAAACCGTAAACCCTAATTAAACCCTCTACAGGGCATTGACGGAGTCCCTCCAATCTCAAGTGGGTACAATCCAGCAACCTGGATGCTTGATGTAACTACGCCTGCTTTGGAGGAGAAGTTTAAGGTGGACTTTGCAGATTTATACAAGAAATCTGAACAGTTTAGGTAACTATCACAACTCTTGTAGCTAAACATTTTTTCAATCTCTTTACTATCAGAAATTTTAAATCTAACTAAACTGTGTATCTATACAGAGACGTGGAGGGAAACATTAAGCAACTCAGTGTTCCACCAGAAGGCTCAGAGCCAATAAAATTTTCTTCAAGATACTCACAAAACCAACTGTCTCAATTTCTACTCTGTCTCTGGAAACAGAACCTTGTCTACTGGAGAAGCCCAGAATACAATCTCGTGAGATTGATATTCACAACGGTCGCTGCGATTATACTCGGCACAGTTTTCTGGGACATTGGTTCCAAGAGGACTTCCACACAAGATTTAGTCACCGTAATGGGAGCTCTCTACTCGGCTTGTCTGTTTCTTGGAGTTAGTAACGCTTCATCAGTACAACCAATAGTTTCAATCGAAAGAACAGTTTTCTACAGAGAGAAAGCTGCAGGAATGTATTCTGCAATTCCATACGCAGCAGCTCAAGGCCTTGTGGAGATACCTTACATTCTCACACAAACCATTCTCTATGGTGTCATCACATACTTCACCATTGGTTTTGAAAAAACACTCAGTAAGATTTGATTAAATCCCTTTTCTTGAATCTCAAATCTTTCTCTATATGTATATCAACCATATATAATAAATTTTAAATATGCAGGCAAGTTTATACTCTACTTGGTGTTCATGTTCCTCACATTCACCTACTTCACCTTCTACGGGATGATGGCGGTTGGTCTCACCCCGAATCAGCACTTAGCCGCTGTTATCTCCTCTGCGTTTTACTCTCTCTGGAATCTTCTCTCCGGTTTCCTCGTCCAAAAACCTGTAAGTATTCCACTCTATCAAGTGAAAATGTAACCTTTTTGAGAATTTTGATTCTTCACAAATCAGACTTTTAATGTTAACCTTTTAGCACAATCTTCTTATAAATCCACTTTTGTTGTTCTTGTTTTGTTGTTGTTCAGTTGATTCCAGTGTGGTGGATATGGTTCTATTACATTTGTCCAGTGGCGTGGACACTACAAGGAGTGATCCTGTCACAGCTTGGTGACGTGGAGAGCATCATCAACGAGCCAATGTTCCATGGCACGGTCAAGCAATTCATAGAACAGTACTTTGGCTTCAAGCCAGACATGATCGGTGTATCTGCTGCTGTTCTTGTCGGATTTTGCGCTCTCTTCTTCTCTGGATTCGCACTTTCAGTCAAATTCCTCAATTTCCAGAGAAGATAGAAGACAAGAACAACAGATTACTTTTTTTATCATGTTTTGTCAGTTATGTGACTTTCTTTTTTAACTTTCACTGGTTCCCTTTATGCAAGTAGATAAGATTATTTTCTATATTACCACATAGATTTAGAGTAAGTTTTGCTGACATTGACGAACAATAAACCCTAAAAACAAGAATTTGTTTTGCTCTGTTTAGGGTTCTTTTAGTTTTTTTTAATTTATTAAACTGCTTTTGTAGTTTCGTACACTTAATCTGGGGTTGATCCGAAGCTTTGGTAACTTTCTCTACACGCTGCGCATGGTTATTTTGTTGATACATTGTAATTTAATCTATAATATTATATCTAAGTCGTTTTTCTACTGTAGTTGTGTTATATTAATCACTTTTGACCACTGTTTGACCATTCTTCTTCATTCTTGACTTACCGTTATTTTCCTGCGTCACTATCCAATCAAATCCTTCCAACGACTCTCTGTTTTTAATAACCATTTGTCTTTCACGGAATCCTGTCACGGTCATCTCCTCGAACCGAAGTAAACCGCTTTTCGAGTCGGTAGAAGGCAAACAATTGGATCTTTAATCTTTTTCAAGAAGAATAGAAGCACCGAGACGTTGAACACTCCTCGGAAACAACCGGAAGAGCAAGCGAGTTCTGGTGGAGATGAACGAAGACGGCGACGACGATGTTGCGACGGCGGTGGCGGATAAAGAGTTCGACGACTTGGAGTTGTGGGATACGCTGAGTAATGGTTTCAAGCATGCGCAGCTTGTTCTCGATAAGAATCGTGATTTGATCCAACGCGTCAACGACAACCATCTGTCCCGAATACCAGATAACGTCGCAAGAAACGTTGCTTTGATTAACGAAATCAACGGTAATATCTCTAGAGTTATGGAGATTTACTCTGGTTTAGCTGTCGATTTCGCGAAAATATTCGACGAGCGGCGGAGGACGGCCAAGAATGACGGAACTACGGCAACCACCACCGGTTCCTACAGCTGTCGACGAAGCTCTTCTTGCGGTTCTTGACCGCAGTTGCGACTATATTCGATCACTGTTAACTCCGGTTTGTAGCTGAATTCGTGATGTCGTCTCTGTGTCCATTGTGTAGTCCAAATCTTTATGACGAGTCTGCATTTTTGTCATGGTGTTTATTTCATGAAAGTGATGGATTAGGATGTGGTTATCCACTTGCTCTTGCATTATATGGACGTAGTGTATTGTCTCGTGCGATTTCAACCGTTCTAAAGTGTGTTCTAAGGTATTTATGCTTTGTGTAATCAGCTTTATCCTCCTCTCTGCTCTTTGATTTTACGTGTATCATTAGTATAGCCATCACAACTTTCATTGATATGATAATACATTTCAATGGTTAGTACTAAGTATGAATGAGTATTACTGCATTTGATTACGTTAGGATAGTTTCAATAACAAAATTGATATGTATTATATATATACATATACATGATTTACAAAATTGTTATTTTGGTTTTTAATTGTCTGATTCGTATTGTTATATTTATTATGATCATCTAATTATGAATTTTTTATGGTCTATTACATTATTATCAAAGATAATCCATTAGAAGCTTTAAATTTTTGACCACATGGTACAAGAATTTTCACTTACCTTATTTTACTTGTTGCATTTCAATATATATTTATATTTGCCTGTAAAAAATAAAGAAATGATGTTTGTAATTTCTATAATTTCATTTTCTCAAGAAATTGAATTATAAATGCAATTAAAAACATCTAATGTCAAGATACATATCTTGGAATATGGTACGTGACATACTCTATATATGTATACAAGTGAGATGTATCGCTGTAATAGTAGCTACGGGACATCAGCATAGAAGCAGTGGAAGCATCAAGTAATCGAAGCTACGCCTTACTTCGAGTAATAATGGAATAATGATCTTTGCTGGATTTGCAATTTCAAGAAAGACAAATCTCACATCAAGGACATACTCTCAAAAGTCACGACATCTATTTCGGAAATTATGATTATTCAAAAACAATCTCTGAAGCTGGAGTTTTGTTTTTTCTGGCGATAACATATAGTAGAACAACTTAAAAACCTAATTTTCTTCATGAAGAAGAAGTGCTTAGGGTTTAGAGAGGAAGTTCTCCACTGTCTGCGATAACAACTTTGCTCTTAGGAGTTCCACTTTGCTTCCCTTCAGCTTCAATCTTGTAGACAACATCCATACCTTGCACCACTTTACCAAACACAACATGCCTTCCATCTAACCAGCTTGTTGTCACGGTTGTGATAAAAAACTGAGAACCGTTTGTGTCTTCTCCAGAGTTTGCCATCGAAAGCAAACCTGTTTTCCAATTCAGATTTCAAACCATCAGCCTTCACACAAACTTATGACACTTTCTAATATACTTGCTAAAATCGGCTTCAAGCAAACGATAATCACCTGGTCCGGTGTGCTTCAGCTTGAAGTTCTCATCTGCAAATTTCTGACCATAGATTGATTCTCCACCCATACCATTTCCGTGTGTGAAGTCACCTCCTTGGATCATAAAGCTGGGAATGATCCTATGGAATATGCTCCCCTTGTAGTGGAGAGGTTTCCCGCTCTTTCCAACACCTTTCTCACCTGTATCCCAGGAAAATTTTAAGCACTTCAGCACAACCCAGCTCCAAAATTATGAACAACATGCAACTACACATTGCCAAAATTTATCTCAAATCATATTTTCTTCTTCATATCTCTACATTAGACCTCCAAACAAGTGTTCAGGGAGATACTGGCACACTCGTTCTCCGCCTTGTAATATTGTTTCATGATTATAAAGAACATAATCAGTAGCTTACCTGTGCAAAGAGCTCTGAAGTTTTCTGCAAGAAGGAAACAAACTCACGGATTACTCTCCTGGATTGATAATTTCTTATGCACACTAAAATGGTCTGAAGTTATGATCAAAATCATATATTTTACCTGCGGTTTTTGGAACTGCCTTGCCAAATAGGCCAATAACAACTCTACCTGAGAAACAATAGTAATCAGAGAATCAAACATCAAAAGAAACCAGGATCAGATGTATCTAATGAACAAATTAGAGAAAAAAAAAAGTGAACTTTAAAGTACTAAGAGAGACATTGATAAGCTGATGAATAAACATGTCACAAAGATCATCGACTCATACCAGCCTCTTTCCCGTCGATCTCAACATCGAAGTAAACCTTGTGAGTGATTTCCTTCAGATCTTCCTTTGCCTGATACAAATAAAACCCACAAACCCCAAATCACAAATCTATTAATAACAACAGAGATGCCATTGTCCCATCATAAATCTATAAGGATCTCCAATAAAACAGTAATCATATCTTTCATAACTCTCGAAGCAACAGAACATGTTTTATAGACAATATGTTGACTTTTCACTAGAACTTGTCTCTCAACTACAGATTTAGCGCAATGAAGAGGCATACACACAAAAGTAAACAACTTCAAATTACAGCTTACAAGACGGGTAATTACAATCTGTTGAAACAAAAGGAAAATCACAGTTGTAGATCTAGATCATTGTGGTTTAGATTCATTGTCGAATGAGTGTAAGGAAATGTTGAACAGATCCAGAATCTAGAAGATAGAAGATGATACCTGGATTAAAGCTATGGCTCCGAAAAGGAGTAGCGTCACAAATAGAATAGAGCTTGATCTCACCATCTTCGTGATCGTTTCTTCTCAATCGAAACAGGAAAGTGTGGAAAAAGAGTAGCAGAACGAAGGAAGAATGATTATGTTTTGATGACCCAATTGAAAGATGCTAACATGCGGTGGAGCTTTATTGGGCTTCTAATGGGATCGTTATGGGCTTTTTAATCTAACGTAAGCGTTTTAATCAGAAATAGAATAAACTACTTTTGATTTGGACAATGTTTAGCTAAGAGCTTGGAGATTAATAATTTAATTTAAGTATCATTAAAATAATTCAAACAATAATGAAAAATAAGACAAGATATAAATGATCATAAATAAATACAAAATTAATTTTATATAAAATTTTTGAAAACATCATATAATATAAATAAATGGAAAAATCTCTAAAAACATAAACGAATAAAATACTCACTAGCTCAACAAACATTATAATTTATGAGAAATCTCACTGAGAGATTAGCTAAGCCCCAAAGTATGGAAGTAAACAAAAAATCAGGAGACATTTATAACAAAAAAACTTATATATATACAAAACTTGTTTTTTTGGTAAGGTACAAAAAAAATTCTATGGCCTATTTGTTGTTTTTATTTTACTTGGTGGTAAGTGAAAGGGATGAGAAAGCTTTTTATAACCTGAGATCTACAAATATCTTTTAAGTTCTTATCCTAATTTTCTTACCATAACATGAAATTTCTGAAGTTACAACGTTGTAGATTTTTCCACGTTAGTATCATAGTATGTAAGCCTTTATTCTGTAGAATTTTCCAAAATAACTTAAGAAGATGATATGACTCTAGATTGTTTATAGATATATTATAGAAGTTGGGTATGATTTTTGAATATGGTACAAAAATAGTTGGATCATTGGTCCTTGTTTATTATTTTCGACAACCATTTATCTATTGATATTAACAAACCCAAAGTTTTGTCTAACTTTGATATTTTTTAAACGATGTTATATAACACTAAACCCTAAAATTAATACTTCAAACCCTTAATCCTTTCAAGCAAGTCTCCGCAATGAATCTTGAAGCCTTTAACTAAGAACTGTAAAATTCAGTTTAACAGTGGGCTGTCTCTTTTAGATGTCGTTGCGGCAAGATTCTGCGACACCAACATGACTAATAGAGAAGATAAAGTTCCACAAGAATGATAGATTCTCACGACAAGAGTGACAAAACAATACAAAATAAAGAATGGATGGTTGTCGTTGGTCTTCTTTAGTGGCACCAGCGTCTCTAAAACGTTTTGGTCGATGTTCTCTAGGCTTTTTCACTCCGACGATTGTGGAGAAAACAACAAAAAATATAGAAAAAAAAGAGAAAATGTTTAGTCGTTGGATTGATACTTAAAAGAACACATTATGGATAAACCATTTGAGATAAATGGGAGGAGACCTAAACGAAAGTTTCTTTGTCCAAACAAGAGGTGTTCTTTGAAACCACATCTTTTAAGTTTAGTTATGCTGAACAGATTAACATTGAGGTCCTATTTGATTTGGTTTACTGTATTTGTAGTTGTTGGTTAATCCTATAGATCGAAAATGTGATGGCGAGAACTATATAATGAGGGCGGCTATATGTTAATAAGATACAAGTACAAATGATTTAAGTCGATATGTGGGAGTGTGGGCGATATACAGTACCAAAAGCTTGCCCATTGATTCTTTATTATTTTATTTTTCTTTAAAGTTTGCCCATTGATTCTTTCTCAATCGTATCATCATTTTTTGAAAAAAATTAGGGTTGTCGCGATATATTCCTTTCACACAAAGAAAAAAAAATTTTGATTTAAAAATATAGCACTACAAATATCGAACAGGCAAACACAGTTGACCACTTCGAAGTCTTGATAAAATTGGAAGAAAAAAATGAAGCTTAAAGAACCACGTACGGCCTACAAGTGTAATTTTATGATTAATTAGATAATTAAGAAATTAAGATGTATAATAATAGTGATATTGTAGGGTAATAATTTTTATGTTAACTCTAGATTCAAGCAATAACGCATGTATGAGTTGTTGGAAAAAACGCACAATAATAAGTTTTTGATTGATAAGCAAAGTTTTTAACAAGGGGGTTATGATTTGTTAATTGTTAGAGAAGAGAAATATGAAGAAAATAAAATAAATAAAGAAATATGGTTTTTTGGTTAAAACAAGAAAATGTGGTTAAAAGGTTTGAGAGAGACATTGGTTTTGATTGAAATGACAGTTGAACAGTAGTTATGGTTGGTGGCACATGAGAAACCGATGATTAGTAAAAATAATTAATAAGTAGACAGCAAACGATATTAAAAAAATTTGCAATTTTGTTGTATAAACATGAAAAAGAATATAGAAAAAAATCAACTTATTAAATGGTTGTAAATAATAAAACCAATAATTCATTAATGCTCGTTTTAACTCTAATCTCATGTTGTGACAACTCCTTTTATGTTATCCGTCCGTCAAATTTACCAACGAGAAGTGTTGGTTCACGCCTAACCGTCTTTAACCGGTTTGAAAATATGCTAATCAAACCCGTTGCTAAATATCGGTTTATTATTTATAAAAAAAATTACCGGTTTAGATATTGACTCGTTACGAGAGACATACAAAAAAAAAGTAGGTCACCACAATTGACCAATTAACACAACATTGTCGTGGTAGTGTCACTAAAGACGACAACGACACCACCCAAAAGTTCCACCTCTCTCTCTACTAAACATAATCATCGTTGCGTCGTTTATTTCCCATTTTTATTAAAAATCACTAATTACTTGACGCATGTCAAGCCAACATGTTCTTAGTATATTTACAAAAATTCTTACATAATTACATTTTTGATACACATACTTTTGAAACATTTGCTTTCATCCGTAATCGTTGGAGCCTTCCCACTCAAGTACTCATCAAAAAAGTCATTAGATTTATTATATAAAGTAGGCTAATTATAAAAGATAAAACATCTGCGTTATCTTTTGACAATTGACAAAAGTTTTTGGAATCCTTATAAAGACAAATATTTTTTCACTTTATCTTCATGTAAAAGTTTAATATTCACATTATATTCTTCACCTTAGAGATATATATATACACTCACAGATTCACCATATCAAAAATTTCCACTAGACGGAAAAATAGTTTGGAGCTATAAGCTCTTTTTTTCTTTTTTGTCGGCTGGACCTAAAAAAAGTTAATATTTTGGAGAAAAACTATTTACATAAATAGTAATAGACTAAAATTCTGGATGGTAAACAGTATATACAGTATTACAATTGACAATTTAATATCAACACTCCGAAGGTAAACAAAAAAAACTATCTAAACACATATAATCTGATATCGTGTACCATAAACATGCTATTAAAACTGCAGTAAAATGCTAAATATTAAAATTATCTTTTTTTTACTGATAAATAATGATGGTAGCTTAACCAGTAGTCGGTTCTATAAAGATGCAAACCATTAAGAAATATGTGGCAGGACAATTGGTTTTCAAGATATTAAACGTCATGTATTTAAAAAAAATTCTTCATTGTACACATTTTTTTGTCTTTCTAGAGTTTTGATTTATATCCAAAAACTCATCTTGATACTTTGGATTAATCTTCATTTTTCATATCACTAGAGTAAAATATTATTCAGTTTTTATATTTTCTATAATTAATTTTATTATGTTTTATATATTTTGCTTTTTGCTTAGTGGTTCTTTTTTAATTAGATTATGAGTTATGTTAGATCTGGATGATTTGGTGGTTAGAAGATTGTGATTTAGATCGTATTTTTCTAGATCTTTGGTTGAGATTGGTCTTAATGCTATTTTAAATTTAATCACTTAAAATCTAAAATTTATATATTTTATGCGCAAAAAATATTTGGTTAAGTGGTTGAACTAAATATTTATAAATTCTTCTTCTTTAACCAACCAAAATTGATGCTAAGATAATTAGTGGAGTTAAGATTAAATTTTTAATGCTTATTAATTATTTAAAATAAAATAAAAAATTAGTTTAACTAGATTATTAATATTATTATTATTACGAAAGAGGATTATTCATACTTGTGAGGTTCTTTTTAGGTTCGAACTTAATTCAAACCTTTTTGTTATTGTTTGATTGTTAAATCAATTTTTGTCATAATTAAATTCATGATCTAATGTTTTTCTTGATTTTTTTACAGATTCGTTTCTTGCATTATTTAGTTGATAGACTTCAAACCCCCAAAAATATTTGTTCTACATAAGATACTTATGTGTCTTGTATCTTTAGTTTTACCGTCTTTAGTTCTCGTGGAATCGACGTCCTTATAAATTGTTTAGGGTTTCATCAATTGTAAAGCTTATGTGTCTATTTGATCTTCTCTTTTTAAGGAATTGAAAATAATGTTTATCATTTCCATAGTTCAAATGTAAAGTAATGCTCTTGGTTGTGATAATATAGTGATACTCTAGAAGATGGTTTAGTGATAATTTAGAGATTTAAGTTGTATATAAACGTTTATTAAGATTTACTAGTTCCTAAAAATAATAAAAAGAGAAATCCTTACAGCATTGTTTTCTGTAACCAAAATTTGGATGTCTAAAACTAAACAAAACAAAATTTGTGGGTTTTAGAACTACTCTACAACATGATTGTTTGGATTTAAATATGTAGAAGTACTAAAATGTTGAACATAACTTCCAAAGCCTCTATCTATCGATCAAGCTCATAGTATACATGAAAAGAATAAACTTCGTTGTATATAGGTTTTCTAGTATAAATAAATGTATTAGGTGCGATTGGTAAAATTTAAACGGCTGCAGAAGTTACCACATGCTATAAAATGTAAATGGTAGGTCTGACTAGTAGATGATTTTTTATGTTTTTGTTAACTTTTTTTTGGCTTATATAAAAATAAGCCTCAAAGAAAATATTATTTATCGACAATGTTTAATTCAAACATATGCTTTTAAAATTATATAATCATATGCCAAAATTTTTCTTTAGTTAGTAATATTCAACTTTTACGGAGTTAAATATATAACTTTTTGTTTTCCTCTTTTAAATTTTATTCTTAAGGATTTCTTTATATTTACTAGCTTTGGTATTTTATCATATAATTTGAATTGTAAGTTCAATAAAATTTAGATGAAAAAAAAAACTGCAGATACCCTTATAAGTCTGAATCGTATGGCGGTCAAATTAGTTTTTGAAAAGAATTTTAGTAATTTGTACTATTTAGTTGGTTGAAAACAAAATTATAATTGACTTAAAAGCAGCCGATATTCAAAATGATCAATGTTTGTTTGTCCTTAATTGGTCTGAAAATAATAAACTATTTTGTGGTAATAATGATTGGCCATTGAGTAAATTTCCTTTTCCAAAAGGGGAAAGACAAAAGGAGGCCTTTGTGGAGGAGAATACAAAAAAAGGTATAAGATAAAAATAAAACAAAAAAGGAAGTTTATTTTTTTTCTTCTTCGTTATTATAAATAAAAGACTTTTTCAATGACAATGACATAAAAGTAGCATATAAATGGTGGTGGTGGAATTTATAAAGGGGTTGGGGCCTAATCACTTACTCATGCTTTTATTCTTTACCATATCACATCCATCAAATCTCTTAAAAGTAAAATTATATCACTGTCTACCACTGAATATATGCTTAATTATAGTTAAGTTGACCTGTCTTAGCTAATCATTCTTATTATCTTCCGAATTTTCTTTCTCGATTTTTAAATTCATAATTTTAATTTTCAAATCTTATTTATCAATTTTTTTTCTAATCAAATCAATTCAATTTTCTAACTTTTTCTAAGCAATGTTTTTTTTTACCATGATCATCATCATGTCTAAATTCCTTTACCATATTAAAATGAAAATAACTAATCCATCAGTATATCAAAATCCATTTATCTTAGCTGATTCTTTTTTTTTTCTGTTGATTTGACTAGAGAACTTGTTAAGCTTCTGAAAAAAAAAATCAGTGGCTTTTATGTTTTCCTATATAGAACTCAATATGAACTTCTTGAATACTAAGAAGCTTTTACCAAATTATATCTTTACATTTATTGGTTGACTATTGTTGCTATGCCAATGTTGTTTGCGAGCTGTCTTATGGTCTATGCTTTGTTCTAAACGAGTGTGTTATTTTTTCTTGCTAAAACTTCTAGATGAGTCATGAGTGTTGTTTCTCCATCGTGAATGTACAGTATTGTAACAATAATAAATGTACAATACTATTTACACACAAGAAAATGTAATCTACCATACTGTAGATTCTAATCTAATCGGAAAGGAAATTAAACAATTTTACTTATGAAATTTCATTGATCATCTATATAACAATCTTCCATTTTATGTTGTCATTAGTGTGATGTTCCATAAATAGTGGACTAAAAACACATCGGAGAGTAATAATCAAGTAAACTGCTATGTGTTTCGTAAGAAGATCCAAATCAGTTTTAGCTTAACCAGTCTGTGTTCCTATACTCATCATATTGTATGTTGATTGAATGAGAACAAAGCCTTATGACAAATTCTTTGATGGGTCATCTCTAATCCAAAGATGTTTCTATGTAGTATCTACAAGTAGGTATTATGATTCCGGTTTATTAAAAGTTCAATGAACTTGAACCATACATAGTGTTTTTACTTTTGTCTTTGATTTTTCCTGATCTTGTTCTGTTAGCATAGAACAAATTGTCATTTCTTTACTAAAAATACAAAAATCTAGTATCTTTTTTCCCCCTTTGTTGATTAGAATAAAAACTATGAAAATTTGGCAAAATAAGGAATATAGCTGACATATATTCTAAGATATTTAAACCAAAAGGACTAAACCAGAATTGAGTTTGGTGTAGAAGTACTTCTGATTAGTTAGTTTAATGTGTACAATACGAATACAAAAGTCGGAAAAATAACGGAAAGAAGAAGATATGCATAGATACTCATACTTATAGATTTTTTTTTGTCAGCTGAATGAATAGATAAGAATAAAAGAAGAGGATATTAAAAAATGTTCGATAAAAATAATAAAAAGAAGAATAATTGTGACAAAAATGTTTGGATTGTCAAATCTAAAATTAATTGAAAATTTGAAA
Source organism: Schrenkiella parvula (assembly GCA_000218505.1). Classification (NCBI taxonomy): domain Eukaryota; kingdom Viridiplantae; phylum Streptophyta; class Magnoliopsida; order Brassicales; family Brassicaceae; genus Schrenkiella; species Schrenkiella parvula. The sequence continues at coordinate 12,838,824 of CM001190.1, read as the reverse complement.
GAGTTTAAGCGAATAGAAGTAAAGGAAGATCTTTCACTTGGGCCATAGAGAATCTATGCTCACCACATGTGCCTTTGCTTCTTCAATATACACGAGGCTTAGGGGCAAACAACAAAAATACAAAATTATGAATAAAAACTCAAAAAGACATAAATATAAATAAATACATATTAGTGGGACCAATTGATAATAGACCAGTTAAACAGCGACTCTTCTTTCTTACATATCTAAGCTTAAGCCTGAGAATTGAAACCAAAGAAAAGAAGCAAACATAAAACATATATATAAATAAATATATGCTTCTTCTTTTTCAAAAAAAGCGACTACTCGTTTTTGATTTCTTTGTCGTCAAATCCATTTCCAGAAATTTTCACGCGCGATTTTTTTATACGTTTCTGAGCATTTTCTTTCTTGGGTTACATATTTTTTTGTTTTTATGATTCTTGTTGGTTGGTGTAGTTTGATTTGATCTTTGAAGTGGGTTACTTTTAATTTCTGATTTTGCTAAACCGGCGGCGATGCCGACACCGGTAAGCACGGCGAGGCAATGTTTAACAGAAGAAACAGCACGTGCTTTAGACGATGCAGTAGCCGTCGCGCGTAGGAGAAGCCACGCGCAGACGACGTCGCTTCACGCCGTCTCCGGTCTCTTGACGATGCCTTCGTCGATTCTCCGTGAAGTGTGCATTTCACGCGCCGCCCACAGCACGCCGTACTCTTCCCGCCTCCAGTTTCGCGCGCTTGAGCTCTGCGTCGGCGTATCTCTCGACAGACTCCCTTCCTCGAAATCACCGGCGACGACGACGGCGAATAACGACGCGGAGGATCCTCCGGTGTCTAACTCCCTCATGGCGGCGATCAAACGTTCTCAGGCGACTCAGAGAAGGCATCCGGAGACTTATCACCTCCATCAAATCCACGGTGGGACTACTCAAACGACGTCGGTTCTGAAGGTTGAGCTTAAATACTTCATATTGTCGATACTCGACGACCCGATTGTTAGTCGGGTATTCGGTGAAGCCGGGTTTCGGAGCACCGACATCAAGCTCGATGTGCTTCATCCTCCGGTGACGCAATTCGCTTCGCGATTCCCGCGATCTCGTTGTCCGCCTCTCTTTCTATGTAATCTCCCGGAATCTGATTCTGGTCGGGCTAGATTCGGGTTTAGCGGCGATTTCGACGAGAATTGTCGGAGAATCGGTGAAGTTTTGGGTCGGAAAGATAAGAAGAATCCTCTGCTTGTCGGAATTTGCGGCGTTGAAGCTCTTAAAACGTTTACTGATTCGACTAACAGAGGAAAGTTAGGGTTTTTGCCACTGGAGATTAGTGGGTTAAACGTAGTTGGTATAGAGAAAGAGATTAGTGAGATGAAACTCGATGAATTAGCAAGAATCGTGGAGGAGAAGTGCTCGAAATCGAAATCGGGGATTGTTCTAAATCTAGGAGAGCTCAAGGTCTTAACCAGTGATGATATTTCCGGTAATGATCTCGTGTCGAAACTCACGGATCTGTTGAAGCTTCATCGTGAGAAACTATGGTTCATCGGAAGTGTCTCGAACAACGAAACGTATTTGAAACTGATCGAGAGGTTTCCGACGATCGATAAAGACTGGAATCTTCACCTTCTTCCTATTACATCTTCGAGTCAAGGCGTTTATCCAAAATCCAGGTAATGTCTCTCTATGTTTCAATGGCTTTTTGTCTTTAATGTCGGAATAGTTTGAATGTTTTGTGGTTGAAACAATGACGTTTTCTGGTTATGTACAGTTTGATGGGATCGTTTGTTCCATTTGGAGGGTTTTTCTCATCAACATCAGATTTCAGAGTACCGTTTAGTAACTCGATGAATCAGACTCTGCCTCGATGTCATCTCTGTAACGAGAAGTATGAGCAAGAAGTCACAGCGTTAGCTAAGTCCGGTTCGAGTCTTTCTCTGACCGATGATCAGTGTTCGGAGAAGTTACCTTCCTGGTTACGAAATGTTGAATCGGAACAAGACGAAAGGATTCTCAGAAAGGTGCGGCTTTTTATGAACTTCTTCTCTGAATTCAATCTCTCAGTTACTATCTTGAGAGTATTTGCTTCTTATTCAGTGCAGGCTAAAGATGATCCAAACGCATTAGCCTCTCGAGTTCCCGCTCTGCAGAAGAAATGGGACGACATTTGTAAAAGAATCCATCAAACTCCGGCGTTTCCTAAACTCAGTTTTCAGCCTGTGAGACCGCAGTTCCCGCTTCAGCTTGTTTCTTCTAGCCAGACCAAGATGAGTCTCGGAAGTCCTACTGAGCAAAGCGTTCACATTAGGACCTCTGAAAGCTTTCAGGGGATGGCGGCTCAAGCTGAGAACCCGCCACACCAACCCGGTTTGTCAGTAAAAATCTTAAAGCCAAAACATACAGAAGACCTCACAAGTCGCACAACGAACTCGCCTTTGAGCTGTGTTACTACAGATCTAGGGTTGGGAACAATCTACGCATCGAAAAACCAGGAATCAAGCACACCGGTATCTCTTGACCGGAGAGACTTTGAGTTGATCAAAGAGAAACCATTATTGACGGCTTCATGGAATTGCAAAGATTTTAAGTCGCTCAGAGAATTACTCTCGAGGAAAGTCAGCTGGCAGAACGAAGCTGTGAACGCCATTAGCGAAATCATTTGCGGATACAGAGATGATGAGTCCAGGAGAAGAAGCCACAGTGTTTGGCTTGCTCTTCTTGGACCCGATAAAGTCGGGAAGAAGAAAGTAGCATCAACTCTTGCTGAAGTCTTATTCGGTGGCCAAGACAACTGCATCTCTGTAGATTTTCAGGCACAAGACCGTCTTGACGATAGATTCAGAGGAAAAACAGTTGTTGATTACATTGCGGGCGAAGTGGCGAAGCGAGTAGAGTCTGTTGTTTTCATTGAAAACGTGGAAAAAGCCGAGTTCCCTGATCAGATCAGATTGTCTGATGCTGTGAGAACTGGAAAACTCCGTGATTCACACGGGAGAGAGATCAGTATGAAGAATGTTATAGTTGTTGCTACTACTTCCGGGATTGATAACGACAGTGATTGTCATCATTTTCTTGAAGAACCTGTCAAATATTCTGAGGAAAGAGTTCTCAGCGCCAAAAACTGGAAACTTCAGATCAAATTAGCCGACAATGCTTCAAATGTTAACAAGAACGGTCTAAATAAGCGAAGACAGGGGGAGTCAGAAACAGAGGCTAAAGAGCTTCGAGCCGTTAAGTCTCAACGTTCGTTTCTCGATCTGAATCTTCCGGTGGATGAAACCGAAGCAAGCGCAGACGGGGCGTGTGTAATGTCTGAGAACACGGAAGCTTGGCTTGAGAATTTTGTCGAGCAAGTAGATGGGAAAGTGACGTTCAAGCGGATTGACTTTGATGGGTTAGCCAAGAACATAAAAAGGAACATTCTTTCACATTTTCATCGGTCCTTTGGACAAGAAACACATCTAGAGATCGAAAACGATGCGATCCTTCAGATTCTAGCTGCCTTGAGATGGTCATCAGATGAAGAAAGTACATTTGATCAATGGCTAAAAACTGTTCTTGCTTCAAGCTTCGCTGAAGCGAGACAAGTATATAACTCCACTTCTCCTTTCGCTGTGAAACTTGGCACCTCCAGAGATTCTACGGCTGAAGAAGAAACTACCGGAATAAAGTTTCCGGATAGAGTCGAAGTGATAGTTATATAGTTATTTCGGTTCTTATTTCATATATATATGATTATGATAGTTATATAGATCTTCTGAGAGTTTTGTCATCGGCTTGGTTTGAGTTTGTGCTTTGTCACTAAATGTATATTACAGGCTTAAAGCTGTGCTAAACTGTGGTATATAACTTTTAAAGGAGGGCCAAAGTGCCACAGCTTTTCATTTTAACCTTTTAGGCATCTCTTCCTTTTTTTCTTTTCTTTTTTTTGCTTCAGTTGGTTTTTTTACAATATTCTAGTGTGCTATATTGATTGAGTGGTTCATGATGTCATCGGCTTGGTTTGAATTTGGAATTTCTATATTGAGTGGTTCATGTTGTCATCGGCTTGGTTTGAGTTTGGAATTTCTATATTGAGTGATTCATGATGTCACTGGTTTGAAATTTTACAGTTATGTTATATGTCTATGATATTGTTGACATTTTGGATCTAAGTTTTGTTTCCCGTTTTCCAAAAAAACAAACAACAGTTTGAAACGGGTCCATTGCAAATTTGAGCCTATGATGGGCCTAAGCTATTTGCTTCTTCTTCTTTCTTCCTTTCTTTTTGCTAAAGAGAGACGATTTGAAAGAGGCCCATAGGCCATTAGCCAATTCGAGTCTAAACTCTCTACTTTTGAAAAGTTTCTTTTGTTCTTTTGTTTGCTTCTCCAACTTCTTTTGGCAATTAAACATACGAGTGTTTGCTCTTTTTTAGGATAAATCATCTATAAACTAGACCAACTTTCATAGATTGATTCAAACACACTCAAAATTTAATCTCTTCTACGAAATATATAAACTAAGAAATTGAACCAGCAACCACACAAGATATTAAAATCTCAACTTAAAACTTCTACCTTGTCAAAACTAATAAATTGAAAGATCGAATAATAAGACTAAGATTTCATCTTCTAAATTTCCGAAAATGATGAAAACTAATAGACATGTATCAACTTAATTGGGATCACATTGATGCTCTTGCCAGTGTATTAGAAGGTTGTACAAGCTTTTTATGTGTTGGGATCATGTTAGATGTTACATTTCACTTTTCAGCACAATTATTGTTCAATGTTTTTGTTGTTATTGTGAGGTATTCTTTAAACTTTGTGACGTTTTAAGACAATTAAAAATGTTGCCTAGGAGTGTTAATAAGGTCTCAAACCCATAGGGTAACCTTAGCCCGTGTAAAAATATTAAAGCCTTGTCTTGTTTTTTATTTGAAACATTTATAAGATTTGAAACGATCCGGATTAGAAAAGCTTGCATGTTTAAAATGACTAAACTTTCGAATTTTTTTTAACTTGTATTGTTCCAAAAGATGTTGGTTTAGTTATGGCTTATTTTCCTAGTAGAACAACCTTTTACTTTCGCCATTAAAGATGAAACCTTCCAACATTATTGGAATGTCGTCGGAACTTTACTCTCTTGCAGAAGCAGTTTTCAAGAGAGCAAGATGAAACTTAGATATTGGATCCTATTTTTATAGACCCATTTAAAAAAAAATAATATATATATATAGGTAATTTTCAAATTTTTTAACTGTATTTTAAATTAATAGTCCATAAACTGTATTTTAAATTAATAGTCCATATTTTTGGTATTTTATTATATTATTGATATTTGATGTTTTATTTTTTCCTTTCATATTCTATTTCTTTGAAGGTAAAATAGAGTTTGATTATATATATATTTTTTTGTTTATATTCTTAGATATATCAAAACCGCAACTGTTCTCTTGCATCTTTTTCTACAAAGACCAAACCTTCCAACATTGGTTTATAATGCCACAATATCTTCATGTTTTGCTTTTTTCTTTCCTTTGTCAAAATAACCTATTGACTATAACGTATACAACTTTTTCCGTAGACTAGATTCTCAAAAACTTAAAAATGGAAAATACAGCATCATCCTTTAACATGGTTGCTTCTAGAAAATTGAGCAACCATAGTCGTCAAGCGTATTTACCATTTGCAATTGGTTTTTGTGTGTACACAAATATAAAAACGTGAAAAGAATAGTTATTGTGTGTTTGTTTACACGGTGAACAACATAAACGTATTTAATGAGATAGATTTTATAAAGTAAGATCTTCATTTTAAATACCGCGTGATCCTTAAGAATTTAGTTTCGTGAATCGTAAAGCTATATTTTGCTTATTTTATCTGTTTATTTTATTATTTTGTTGTTGATTCTTCAATCTATCTCAGATAATTTGGATGCTCTGTTTTTTTTCTTTTACATTAATTAGAACTAGGATTATAAAATTGAAAATACTAAAATAAAAAGAATCAAAATTTTCTCTATTAACTTCCAACATAATGGGACGTATATTTACATATTAAAGTTCAATTTTGTAATGCAAAAAAAATAAAAACTAAAAAGAAGAACAAAACAAATTATTTTAGGCATGAGATAATATATCTCGCGGTCGCAGGCATGCGCATTAAAAATAAAAGGCTTTTTAATATATTTGGGCCGTAAAGTATTGCCCATTACTTAAAAAAGCGACAACTCCGTGACACTTTGTTGTTGTGATGGGGGGACCCAAAAACGGCGTGCATTTTGTCAACTTTCAGTGGGAACTGTCTTTTTCTTTTTTTCTTTTGTCCAAACAAGAAAGTTTTAAAGATCCTTTTGATTGTAACCCAAAAACAGAAAGAAAAAGAACAAAACACTTACGTTTTGTAATGTAAATACATTAATTAAAAAAAAGGAGTTTCACGAGTACATTTATAACTTAAAAACAACAACAAATAAGTAAAAAGAAAACGGCTGGTTTATTCCTAATAGAGCTAGAAGGTTAATTGATTTTAGATTTGTCAGAAGCATAAACGTAGAGATCTGGATCTGTCTCGTAGAAGACAATATCACCAGTGTCACTGACGTAATGATCTTTCTTAATACTTGCGACCAAACTCTCCACCAAATGGATCGGTATTGCTCCTGACGTCTTTGGTTCTCTGTAGTATCTTCCCAACACATGTTTAGCTGCTCTCGTCTGTCAAATAATCATCATGATAAACCCATTAATTAGTAATTTAATTACCATTTACTAATCAAATAATGAAATTAGAGAGATCACTCACGGCATCGACCAAGTGATAGTGAGGGATTTGTGGGAAAAGATGATGGATCACGTGAGTTCCAATGTCGTGATGAATGTTGTTGAAGATACCGTAATCTCTATCAATTGTTGTTAATCCTCCACGTAAATAACTCCATTCCTATTATTATACACAAAAACATATTAAAGATTCAATCAAATCTTATAATAATCATCATTGCTGTGTTTTTTTCTTACCTTGCCTCTGTACCAAGGCAACTTCTCATCGTGACCATGATGATGCAAGTACGTGACAGCGTCCAACCACATGACAAAGATCTGAAATAATTTCCAAAAATATATGTCAAAATTAAGATAGATCTCTATAAGTAATAATCTATAAAAATTTCTGATGTACTTACGATGTAAGGAACACCGTAAACTTTAAGAACTGTGAATGGACCAACGAGGAAAGATAGAAAGACAAGAGTGGCCAACATGATCGACCAACAAGTAGTTGAAGTTGCTATAAGCTTCCTCTCGCTTGGAGCAAATAAACTACTGTATGGGTTAAAATGTGACCCTTCTTTTCCAGGACTTCTGTACCACTATTGTAATATCCAAAAACAAAAATTAACATATAATTAGTTTAATTTAAACTCAAAATCTAAAATCAAATTGTAAATGTAAGTGATTAGGAATTAAAAAAATAAAATTTACCAGATAGATCGGGTAAGCAAGCATGGGGAGAGGGACAGTGTATCTGAGCATCCGAGTACTATGTGGCAATTTCTTGTATAACTTTTCTGGTAACTGAAAATACATAGTTTTAATTAAAAAAATGACTATTAGTAATTAAGATTAAATACTCAATGGTTATATATTCGTATTAATTCATTGCATGTGATGTGTTTATTTAAGTTTTTTTTTCATTAGTTTTCAATATGCAGACAAAAAAAATTTATGAAAACGCCAAAAATGATAAATTAATACTAAGAAAAGTAAACGAATTTCGAGGAGAATCATTTTTATGCTAAGGACTCGAATATGAGTGGTCCGTTATTAAAGTTAAGTACTATATATTTTATTTTATTTTCGGGAAAAACTATTTAAAATTAATATATTATTACAGCTAAACAACAAATCCGACAAGTGGTTGTCTTGGCCTCAAATTATAAAATCATAAACTAATAAACATATAAAGAACATTGATATAATCGAAAATTTTCGAAACACAAATTAAAAAAAAAAAAGAACAAAGAGAAATTATGAGAGAGAGAGGGAGAGATTACCGGAACCCAAGACTCGTCGTTTTCAACATGGCCATGGTTCTGGTGATGTGTCCGATGGCTTATTCTCCTGCAAACCCAATTATTTAAAATAAATATAAAAAATTTTGTATTTATTTCATTTTCATGAAAACGAAATTTGTCTAATATAACGTCGCTTTTCGAGGCAGATTCTTAACAATCTCACTCTTTTAACTAAGTAATAATTTTTTTTTTGTCAGGATGTACAAATAAACATAATGGCTTGAGGAAAATGATGCATGTAAAGTCTATTTGAAGCTGGATGTAACCATTTAACAATAAATAAAAAAAACCTCAAAGAAAACAAAGATCATATACTAATTACACTACATTAATTTTTATCAAGTACAGGTGATACATTGGACCATAAATAGGCCCATAGCATTAAATAAAAAGTTTGGATTCTTTTTCTTTGTTTGTTAAAAGATATTGATGCTTTTGGACAGGAATAAGAAAAGCTACCTCACATAGTCACATGCATTATTTAATTATGAAAATTGCCACTACCAGAAAAAATAAAACAATTAATAGATTTTCAGTGATCAGATTACAGTTTGCTAACATGCACCAAGAATGACAAAAATGAAAAATGTAAAAAATACGAAAACAAGTAAAATAGTTTAAATTAAAAATAAATGACTTACCAACCATGGTAAGGAACGAGAATGAAGGAATGAAGAATGTGACCAACCACACTATTGAGCAGAGGAATGTCTGAGAAACTCCCATGTCCACTGTCATTATTCAATTCAATTTCGCATCCATTATTCATCATATTAACATTTTTATCATTTATTGCACAATTTTTATTTTTAAATTTTCATGTTTATTTTCATTCAACAAGGTACCAAAAATCGGTATATAGACATGTCAAAACGTGTCTAAATCTCGAGAAAATAGATTGGAACACATAAAAGAACATTTCTTGGTATTATATATAATTTTGTTATTAAAAGTTCCCGAGATCTAGAGAAAAAAAGGAAAAAATTGGGAACTTCAAACGTAGATCCATAAAATGCGGAAACTGATAATAATTACAGGACAATAAAATAAAATAAAGATGTTTTGTTACGAGTCTTACGACAGATGAATGATGAATGGTTGAACATTGATGAAAAAAGGAAAAATCTAAAACAAAAAAAAGACAAAAAATCTTTAGATCCGCTTTTGTTTTTTTTAATATTAAACTTTTTAAAAAAGTAACATAAAAAGGCTCAATATCTTGAAGTCAGTGATAATACTCATCGAACGTGCATTCAAGAATTCGAGGCAATGCAAAAATAAAATCATAAAAACAAATCGAAATTAAGAAACTGAAAAGGAAAAAAATATAATTTTATTTTTTATTTTTGTACAATTGAAAAATTTACCAGTCGTGGCCGAGTACGAAGATGGCCCAGAAAAGGGTTCCTTGGGCGGCCCAATAGAGAGGCCAGAGGAACCAGCTATCGAAATACACGGCGGCGATGGCCAAAGCAACGACGGCGCAAAAGTCTCTCGCGACGTAGCTCATAGATCTTAAAGGACTCTTCACCCAGCAATGCTTAGGAATCGCCGCCCTTATATCTCCGATCTTAAACGGCGGTTGTGCACTCGGATCAAACCCTTCTTCCTTCCGGCCACCGGCGCCGGAATCTCCGTTCACATTGCTGCGCTGGTCCATCGCAACAACCATCGCCGGAGAGAGAGAGAGAGAAAGAGAGAGATTTGGAGAGCAGAGAAGTTTCTCTCTCTAAATTGTGTGGGCTGAGTGAAAATGTGGTGAAGAAAGGGTTTGATGGATTTTGAGGTTTGTGAGCTTTGTTTATATAAAGGGAGAAGATGTGAAGAGACAGACTCCAAATTTGTTTTTTTTAACATTTATTTATTTATTAATTTCAAAAGAATAAAAAGGGTAATTTTTGCTGTAAATTTTGTGTGCAATGTATTTTGTTACGTCGTTCAATCCAATGAAACCAAATTAGAGAAATGTGTTACGCAAAAGTAAAGTTATGTAATTTTAAGAAGAACAAAACTTTACCATTTCTGTTTTGCCATTCCATTTTTAATTCTTATTAGTCAAAAACAAAATATCTTTCACGGTTTATTTATTTATTTTTTCTATGAAAGGTCTACACTAATTTCATATTATATGATGCTCGGGATTCTTTACTATTTATAATACGTTATAATGACGAATCATACTTAAAATCGCACTACTGATTCAAAGTAACCTTACTCTCTAACTTAGTAAAAACAATATTTCTTTGTTTTATATAGATTTTTTTTTCTATTTCTTACTTTAGAGTAAAATACCGTATATTGTTTGTGTAACATCTGAATATAATAAATAGTATAAGGAATACCGTATATTTATTCACTAAAATGGAAGACGAACCTAATATTCTTGACCATTAATTAATTAATTTATTTTTCTAAAGTTTCTCCACTATTTATCATAAAAAGCGGTTGATATCTCACTATCATGTAAATGATCATTACTCATAAAAATATCGAAAATATTTATAATATTTTTTTAAAAAAGTAACTAATGGCTAATAGCTTGGTATTAATATAAGTAAAAATTAGTTAGAAAATTAATTTGAGGAAAACTCTGGAAACAGAAAAAAACATTTGCCACATCACTCTGATTTATTTGACTTAATAATAAACATGTTTCCACCGGTTTTTATTTATTTGAAATGACTTGATTTAATTGGCGGTTTTTTGTTTTTTTCCACTTAAAAGAAAAAGAAGTCCGCCATCACCGATTTATACAACTTTTAATTGTTGATTTTTCTCTTTTGTAATAAAGAAGTAGTTGGTGGGAAAAACAAAATTATTTGTTTTTTTTTCATTTTCATCACATAATATAATACCAATTAGAAGCTTAGAATCCTATTGTTATGTTGTACAACAAAATCACTTGATCCGGAAATAACAACACAAATAGAACAAATTGTGTGGTCAAATGGTTTGAATAGTTGATTAAAAATAGTATACTTTTAACTAATTTTTATCAGCACTTTTATAAACCGAATTGTCTGGATCAATCAATATATATTTACATGTAGTTTTGTTTGTATTTCTTCAAGAACAAAAAGAAATTGCTCGAAACGTCAAGTTAGTAACCTTATTTTCTTAACAAAATACAATGAGATTATAAATTGTGAATGAACTTAAATCAAAGACATTAATGGGTAGTGGATGAGACAATTGTATTTTAGAAATTGAAATTGAGGCGTTTCCTCTACTTCTTGTTCTCTCTTTAATTTTTTCCAACACGCCTTTACGATTTCAGCATTAACTATTTGCTACAATCGTATACATATTTGGACTTAGTTGCCTCCATTAACTACATTTCAGACTAAATGCAATTACTCATGAAAATTACTTGGAACAACTTTTCTTTATTTGGAAAAACATTATCGACACTCTATGGGTGATGGCAACCTAAAACGCACCGTTTTATAGTAATTAGAAACATAGGAAGGACTTTAAGAAGTCATATAGTTTCTGCCGGGTAGTATCTAACCTAGCTTGCCTCGCCTAGGCTCACTTGTACAAGACTCTGGTTCTAGGCCGGTTTCTTGAACGACTATCCTATTTTAATTTCCTATTACCTATGGAAATATTTGAGTTGTCCATTACAAAAAAAAATTATTTGCTAGACAATTGTATTACTATTTTGTGTATATACATTTTAATATATACGCATTTTAACTGATGCATCGTTCATAGTTGTCACCGTTTTACAGATGCAAAAGTTTCATATCAGAATCAGCCCTTTTTTCTTGGTGATTATTAAAAATGACTAACCAAGACTTGTAACATTCGATAGAACCATCGAGTCATTTGAAACGATAGATATAGTTACAGTCTTAAAATAAGTTTTGTTTTTCCTCAAATGCATCTACCTCAAATCACAATTGCATCGAACTTATTGTTCTTGGCAGTTTGACGTTTTGCAAAGAAGAGATTCCAAAATATTCGAAGAGTAGAAAACTGAAGAGATTTATAGTAAAAAGCCTTAAAGCATCATCAAAGGTAAAAACTCTAAAGAGAGTCTCTCAGCTATAGAATATTAGTATAATTACCAATAATGATGCTCTTATATGGAGATTTTTCGTTGAGGACTGGAAATAAGGTATGCAACAATAAAAAATGCACTCCCTAAAACTTTATTGGTAGATGGCATTGAAAAAGAAGAGTCTAGCCATGTTTAGATAGAAGGTGGCTAGAGAATAGTCCCGTCGAAGCTATTTTTGTTGTTGTTAGGAGATTGTTTCGAGCCATGTTGTTGTACCATGCCAAATGTAGGAGAACATCTTAATCGTATATTCAATATCAAAAGAGTATTTATAATACAAGAGACTTAAGGGTAAACTCCTAAGAGATTAAAAAAAAATGCTTCTTGATAATTATGAAATATATTCTAATAGGGATCCACTCTTACCCACGATCAAACCCTTACAATGATTCTCTAGCACCCAAGTTTCAAAAATATTTTTCTAAGTTTTGACGGACGAGTCGTTTTATTGGAAGTCCCAAACTTAAACATGTATGTAATGTGTGACTACTCATGAAAAATTGAACACACAAGTTTCATATATAGTGATTGTTTATTTTGTTGTTAAATATTTTTCTCTTACTCGCTAAGTCATACTGTTATAATTGAGTTAGAAAACATTCATATTAAACAACATGAATAGCTAAAAAAAGATCATATATTACTAGAATAAAATATTCATAATTACAATTTGCGTTGGAATCGAACTTTAGTAGCCGAAGACGGCCTAATTGGCTCTACCCGGTCGGACCAAAAGGACCTATTATTTACTATATAGTATGTATATAACCTAAATTACATACCACCATATTATAATTTTCCCATTTTTTTATGAGTACACAATATATAAGTGAGCCAAGGAAAAGGAAAGAGTACAAAATGATGTGTATGAGCGAAGACACGAAGCTTGCACGTGAGAGTTGAAGCTATTCGACAAATGTATACTACTGTGGGCTTACTTGCTACGTATCATTTCCACTTTTATATGTATTGTGTTGAGATATGAGAATAATAATTGAGAATATATCCCAAAATGCAAAGAGAAGTATGTGTTTGTTATTTAGCAGACGCACATGGTGGAGGACATCCTTCGATCTCCTCGTGATTTCCGAAGAGCCATTTTTTTTCTAATAATAATATTACAATTTTAAAAAATTATTAATAAATTTCGAGTACTATATAACATAAAAAATTGTTATATATTTTGAATACACCTATAACAATTTTTTGAGCCGGTTGTGATATAGATGTATATGTGATTCATATATGATATATTCCTGTAACTACGACTAAATGTGCTTATCAATTATCATACACGTCTCTAATTAAGTGTTTAGCTATCGTATATTAGTTGTACTAACCATTCGTATTTACGAAAAGTCGTGTACGTAGAAAGGAATCATTTCGTAGATACCCACGATGTTACCAAAGTTAGAGAATTATTTTCTTAAGAAAAACCATTTAGCATCACGCTAATATTACCAAAAATAATATGAAGAGTGGGGCCGCGGGAATATGCTTCCTGTAGGTTTTATACATTATAAATTTACAAACTACAACAGATAATGTACGTACTAGACCGAAATATCTCTAACGTGTGGGGGTTATAAACAAAAGAAAAGAGATTAGTGAAGCTTAATTCGTTACTAATGTTTGCACCGTTAATGAATTATTTTGGATTTGTAACAAATCATGCATGGTAAAATCATAAAAACACAATTGTTGATTCAATTCGGACGTTAGAAAAAAAAGACAAGAGTAAAAGACAACAAAGAAGTGAAAAACAATACAAGTGTTGAAGGAATGGAGTGGGTATAGACCACGTCGTAGAGAAGTGATGTCTTTTCGTGTATCAAACATGCACCTCGCATTTGTTTTGTAAGTATCTAACCAACCCCACAACATTTTCTCTCTTCAATTCGAATTTTCATATTTCTTTACGTCTGATTAGAAAATTTATTCGGGAACATGCGCCTCATAAGCTTGCAACATGGAAGTATTCGAATTTAGTTTATTTTCCTTTTTATCACAGAAATGTTATGGACATACATTAAAATTCTAGGAATTACAAGTTTCATCCATCTGCATGTCTGCATGTCATACATAATCATTTTTATTTATACCACAAATTAAGACCGTAAGAAATGGGTCAACCAACACGTAGATTAATGAAATGACCGTTTCACTGTTCAACATACATGCATTCACGTGGCTCATGCATAGTCACAAAGCACAGAGACCTACTGCATGACACTTGATAAAACAAACATTGTACTGCATGAACCTTATAAACAATTTTTAAGTCATCACCACGAGCAAAAGAAAAGAGGGACCCTGGACCATAACCAAGTTGCGCAAGCTAGTCGTGCATTGAACCGTAGAGAACTCTTGATTCAGGCCTTGTAGTGGATCAACGTTCGAATTCATAGCCTCTGAGACCATCATATCTTGGCCCATACAAAAATCTGATAGCTTTACATGATCACGATGAAGATTCGGGCGAATCCGAACCCCAAGCTGCCATAAATCAGTTGTATCTACTTCTCATAACTCATAATAGAGTAACTCTTATCTAATCTTCTTCATTCCAATATATAATACATCTTATTACTAAAGATCGTATGTTTGTAGTTTACCAATCTGTGACTCAATTGCTGTATGCGGGAGGATTGATTGTCCACCAAAACTAAAAGATAACATGTTAAATAAGTGGATTGATACACTAGTCCTAATCAACATAACTAGGTCTTGGCGTTCGGGTATCCGTTCGGGTTTGGATTGGGTTTTTCAGATTTTTGGGTTTAGCATGTTAGACCTCATTCGGGTTTTTAAAATTATCGGTCGGGTATGGTTAGTAATTTTTCAGGTTGTGATCTATTTTGTAATACCATACAAGTCCTATTTTATATCCAACCTCAAATCGGGTTTGGATTATACTACTTCGGGTCTGGATACCAATACTAAAACACAAATTTTAACTAAAA
Source organism: Schrenkiella parvula (assembly GCA_000218505.1). Classification (NCBI taxonomy): domain Eukaryota; kingdom Viridiplantae; phylum Streptophyta; class Magnoliopsida; order Brassicales; family Brassicaceae; genus Schrenkiella; species Schrenkiella parvula. The sequence goes on along the minus strand of CM001190.1, from coordinate 12,823,741 downwards.
AAACAGAAAACTAAATTAAAACTAATGAAATATTTTAAACAACATACAATATCCGAACTAATGTATCTTAAAGTTATATTGTACAATGCAAGACTAGACATTACATTCAAAATTACTTAAAAATCCAAATAACCCAACCTAAACCCGAACAGGTACCCCAACGCAGCTGAATCTATAATTACTCAAAAATATACAAATTAACCAAAAATCTGGTATGAAAACTATCCAAACTCTCTAAAAATACTCAAAAACATGAATTACCTGAAACTAAGTAAAAAAAAATTAACTTCGCGTTTTTTCGGGGTACTAATTCAGGTTTCGGTTTGGATCGGACATTATCTGATATCCGAAATATCTTACCTTAAGCCCCATTACTAGAACAATATTTGACCGGAATCGGGTACCTTACTAGAACCATATTTGACCGGAATCAGGTATTTTAGGTCGAGTTCAGATTCAGATTTCGAGTTCGAATTCGAATTTCGGGTTCATGTATCTTTGCCCAGACCTAAACATAACCAATAGAAGACAAATGGTCCATCAATTATCAATCTTGATGAACAAAAAGGTCGCTTGTTAGTTGAGTAAAGTATAACCGTATCCGGATTTACATGATAGGTAAGTATAGGAAGAGATACGTTATACGTATCGCAATAGAAATAATGGTGGGAAGAGCACATCAAACGAGATGTTTAAAGAATGGCCCACCGCCCGAGTTTAGTCTCCAATAGAGAGACTTATAGAAAAGTCAAAGTCCTTATAATCGACAGAATATGTGTGCGTAGAATAAAACACGTAAGCTATCTATACATAAACTATTTTTAAAATTCATTATTTAGTTATCAATATAATGGTTTTTGCTGTCAGAAAGAAAAAGAAAAAAAATAGCATAGAACCATAAAGAAGAAGAACGGTTAGAAGATCACGATCTATTCATGAATATACACGTCTCTTCGACTTCACAAACCATTCATATGGATGGTTTAATATCTAACAAAGCATTGTTTTTTCAAAGAAACTATATATTATTCTACTAGGCGGAAACCAAGCTACTTGTTGATAATTAGATGAAAACTAAAACAATTTAAATAATCAAAAGTTAGGTTTATGTACCAATAATAGTCTAATTGGATGGCTTTGGACAAGAAAAAAGATGGGACGTACGTGCACGTGTGAACCGACGAAACACGTTATTATCTTTTGTTCATAGAGAAGCACCGGCTCTGTACTTTCTAAAGGCATCCTCTCTTTTTGTTCCAGGTTCATCAAAATTTTCTTAGGACAAAAAGTATTTGCTTATGTCAATATATTAATCATAAGTGATCAAGTCGAGTATTGGTTACAGCTAGAGATCAAGACGCATATTCCCAATGATCACTATGAAACTCACATGAAGGATTCATGTTTTGGATATTACAGAGAACAAACTTCGATTTTGTAATTTCCGGCAATATAAAACTATTTTGTTTTTGTTATTACGGCAGTGAAACATATATATAGAACGTTACGCTTGAAGTCAAATAGAGTGAACCATTGTTGAAAGTTTACTGGACAAGTGGGTCCAATCACCATAGTTAAATAACATTCTTTAGTAATGATTTTGTTTCTTGGAGTAAAGAAAATCTCACTCACTCATGAGTAATGTCTACAAAGTAGACAAATGTTTCTTAGTTGGTTGGGGAAAAACATAAGCAAAAGTAAATAGAGCTCAAAGGTAAAGTTATAGTTCTTCTTTTTGCTGGCATACTTATTACACATATGAATTTACATATATACATAAAAATAACAACTAGTTGAATAAGAGGTAATTGTTTTATCAAATAACGTCATGAGTTGGAGTCTTGAAATCATTTTTATTTTATTTTCTTGCTGAGAGCAAAATAATTTGACTTAAATACTTATAGTGATCTACGTATTCTCACGTCTTATGTTTTGTTTTTTACGTATTTAATATACATATAGTTCACATAGTGGGTTTGTGTTACGAGAGAAACACCATTTTGTTTCATAAATAATTGATAAAAACCCTTTGGCATCGGATCTAAACGAAATATTCTCCCAGCAAATTGGATTATATGTTTAAAATTTTATAATGAAGAGACGAGAAGATATTTATGAAAACAATTATTAGTTATGTATATGTATGTGATTCGTTTACTTTCGGATTTAGAGCCTAGTAGCAATCTGTAGAGAAGAAATCGGAATCGGACATAAAGCCAAACAAAGAGAGATCATATATATATATGAGTTTTAAAGACATAACCACGACAATGTCACTTGTCTATTATTTTATCTTCTCACTTCACTTTGTTCCCTCTCTTGTCCTTTCCCTAACTGTTACACTTAAAAAATTATTCTTTTGCATTATGTTTCTTCGTAAAACGATAAAACAAACTTTGATGGTTTGTTACATAAAAAAGAAATAAACAAATGAACCAATAACTACAAGGACTTTTCAAAATTAATTACGACGACATTATTTATTGAATTGCATTACAGGTATGCTTTGGAGATACATATACACTTGGAGAGAGTATACGAGCATGCGTGACAACTGACATGAACATGTGAAAATATAAGATCCAAACTTCAGTATTTTATAATTCAATCAAAATTATAAACTTTTAAATATAATTTCTTCAGGGGTCTGTCCATGAAATCCAAATACAGCAAAAACTGATAAATTTTTTTTTTCAGAATGCTTAATGTTAAACTACTAAATTTTTGTTTTGAAAGATTATTTTTCTCTTCAAACAAAATCGCAACCACACTAAGAAAAAAAACGACACTTTTAAAATCTTCTATGTTACTGGAAAGATTATGTTATCGTACTTCTATACAAATGGCACCGTGTCGTGTAAGTTAAACCTAGATAAAAAGATTCTTTGGATTCGGACACATATCAGATACGGCTAATATCACGACCAAAGACGAAAGTAGTTTACCAGTTGATAGCGACATAGAAGCGGTTTCTCCAGCTGATAACTCGAGCCAGATATGCTGATCTTAATATGAACTAGCTCACGAAACTAGTCACTGATATCCCTTTTTCGTCCTGCCCAAGCAATCTCTCTCAATCACATTGTTGTACGAGCGAATTTCAAAAAGACATGATCGAGTCAAATCTTGTTACCTTGCTCTCGCGGAGATCCACTAGGGTTTTGTATCTACCAATTGTTGTCATGCTTCCAAGGTGCTTATACACAAAGAGAACTCCAAGTTCAATCTCCTTAATTTGCGCTGTTGGCTCGTCCTCCATTGGCTTTCCCAATCCCATTTAGTAGATTCGACAAGTATTTTCTTTCTCTCTCAGCTACCTTAATTGATCAGTGACATACAGAAGAAAAGGTACAACAAGACAGAGAGATAAAAAGATTATGAAATTTATTTTTCCATAGAGTTTACCAGAGCGAGAGCAGGAAGAGTTGGTTTTCCGCTGGTCTCTAGATATACGTTGCAGTCGCCAATGGCAAAAAAGTCTTGTACAGAAGGTTCACGCATTCATTAATCAATGCCAATCCTATATTACAAACATAAGAACGTGAAGCAGCTGTGGAATATTTTTGTTAAAAAAGTCTAATAGAATGATCTTGATGAACTAATCTTCCACCAGGAGCTTTTGGAAGATCAAGAGACCTAACGAAAGGAGATGGACCACACTAAGAGTCCGTAGGGAACTTCTGTGCCATCATCAAGGTTTAATTTCTGAGGCTTCACATCTTTCACGAACAAATCGCACGATCCATACTAAATAAAAACAAGTAGCTTTGTTAGGAAGAACCGCTCCATGGAAGTTAGCATAAAACATTTACATGTTCCAACTTTTAAAAGAATTCACCTTTTTCAACTGCTTGATAGCATAACGTCTGAGACGATCATCGAACTACGAAAGTATATCCTTTGCTTGTCAAAAATAACACAGCACAGAAACAATTGTAATGTAATAAACACACATCACGAGGAATTCAACGAGCAGCTTCTTAAAACAAACCTCTATCAAAGTAACATGAATGTCATCCTTCACATGGGCATATTGTTGACAAACATCTTTCATGATAAAGTCACTTAGTTCACCGCTGAACTCTACCCCGTTGGTCCATCTCCAACCACAACACAATGCAACATCCTCTTTTTCTCCTCTTTCGATCAACCTAGTTAAAAAGAAATTGTGCAGAAACTGTTATGTGCTATCTCCGATTCTTCAGGGGATGAATTGTGCTTACCACTTACTATGAGTACTACAGAGCATCAGGTTTAGAAGAAGATTCCTGTGGATCTCCTGAGCATGCTGAACCTCACGGAGGAAGATCGCGTTTTCTATAGCTCCATGAATTCCAAAAGTAGACGCCTCTGCACCGCAATCTACCACAAGCTTGTCGGACGCAAATCTTGAACTTCCATGTGTTTATTGTGTAAGCCATCAGTTAATGTCTCACACTGAATCTATCACTAATAATCATGCATTTAAGAAACTTCAATATTTCTTGCTCTTACTTCTTCTACCATAATAGCTACTCCTAGTCGATACAAGCTCCCAATTTGCAGAAAAATCCCCAAATACAAGCAAAATAAACTTAAAGTTTTGTTAATGTCATCTAGTTTATTGGAAAAGAGAAAATAAATAACTATTATATGTTGTAGAAAAAACATATATACACATGGTTATTAACACACAAATTAAAATAAAAAATTAAGATATTTTATAATATAAAAGATGAAATACATAAATATTTTAAATGTATAAATTATAAATTATTATTGAATAATATATTCTATTTATTTATTTTTTACATGTAATTATAAATGAAATAAAAATTAATGTGAAAATGTTTTATATTACAACAAGATTTTCATTTTTCATAAATTTAAAAACTATCATTTAATTCTGATTTTGATAAAAATATATGTGAATGATTTTTAAAATTTAAATTTTGATATAAATTTCAGTAAATATTTTTTTTACATTGAATCAGATTACCAGTTTTTTCAGTTTAAAATCGGTTTTTTGGTTTAATTAAAATCCGGTTTTTAAACCAACATTCAATTTCGTAAACCGTTTTTGGTTGGACCGGTTGGACCCGTCGGTTTTTCAAAACACTTGTGCCGACACAAGTAGAAGCTCGTGTCAATCCTTTTCATCAGCCGACAACCCGACCCTAGAACCACCACTCTCCGCTTCTCTCCTTCTCTCGTCGGTCCAAAACCTTCGCAGCGAGCCCATTCGGACCCGGAGGCTGATGAATATCAGTTTCTTGATGCAGAGTGGTGCAGAAACGGGAGGACTAGAGCCGAGGATTTTGTCGGCGAGATTCATCTGACGTTTTTGACCAAGAACATCCTTCCTTTTCTTCTTTCGATTCCAAAATTTTCCCTGAACTCTGTAAGCATTTGAAAATGTCTCGACGAAAAGTTCTCGCTCAAAAAAATTTGTATCAGCCGAAAGAAAAAATCTCTTTATACTTTCTTCTGCTATTATTTTTAAAATAAATATATATATAAGTTTTCACAGGCCTTTATGCCCATATAATCCAAAATTGTTATGGGTTTAAAGGAAGAAAATAGGCCATAATCAAATTAGTTCATGTGACTTTATCAATTCAAACCCATAAACCACGCCCAAAAAATCAAAAGAAAAACAAAAAACCCATAAAGCTTGGGTCATCAGCTCATGACAGAAAATGATTAGTCAAGCTAAATCCTTAATCTTAAGGAAGTCTTAATTGGTATAAGAGAAGATGTTTAATAATTCAAAATCTTGTTTCTCACAGCAAGTTCGATATATGAACCAGATTGGATTGAAACGAGAAAAATTAAACGGTATTAACACACACACAAACACACACAAAATCTCGTATAAGAAAAATAAGTAGAAGTCGATTTAGAAGAACACAAAACACAAACAAGGTTACATATATAAGTTTTGATCACATTCCTTTATTGCTGTCTCAATATACATACATTATTTGCAAGCTCAACGTCTACGGCTTCGGCCGCCACGCGGTGGATCGTGTCTGACGTTAGCTGAAGGTTCACCGTAATCGTTGGTGCTCACCATCAATGACCGTTCTCTCATCATCACCATTTTATTTCCTGTCATATGCATATACATTACGAGTTATAGAAAATAGTTATAATAACAAATTGTGTACATAAGCACGTCTTATTAACAAAGAAAGTCTCTAGACAAAACCTCAACACCCTCGTTATTTGAACTACGTCGACATTTATTCATAATCTATACATTTTCTCCTTCGAAATTATCTAGTGGTAGCATTATTGACGACTCTTTCAGTTAAATAAAGAGTATTATTTTAAGCCGTATTTTTCATTTTTTATATAGTTTTACCATTTCAATGTTATTGTTTGCTAATAATGTATCTAATTTTTCTAGTCAAAAAGTTTATTAACATGTGAGATAAAACATGGTTTCTAAAAGTCAAGAAGTTAATAAACTTCCTGTTTATGAAATCTATGATTTGTTTTTTAATTGGCGGTAATAGTTTAGTTAGTTGTATATTTTAAGATTGCACATAAAATATGTCAAGAGACAAAATGGCAATTTTCTTATGGTCCGTTTATTGTTTATAAACTATTTATACGAACAATCCACCCACGCAGCATCACCTCCACAATATCTTTGACATTTTATGAAATCTATGATTTGTTTTTTAATTGGAGGTAATAATTTAGTTGGTTGTATATTTTAAAATTACACATTAAAAAATGTCAAGAGACAAAATGGCAATTTCTTAATGGTCGTTTATTGCTGTCTATAAACTATTTACACGAAATACTTACATATCTGCTAAAAGAATATATTTAAAACACACAATTTACGTAAAACAAATTCTACTTTTTTGTGTATTTGGATGTCGATTTCACAAATCGAAATCTTTGCTTGGATTTTTTAACTTGATTTTTTTATGCAATTCAAAAAATATTTGTCAACTTTAATTATATAATCATAGTCTGATCTGTCTTTGTTATTTTCTTGTAATGTCAACGCTTTTAAAGAGTGGACAGTCGACATAAATTTTTTTTATTATGCATTATATCATATGGTTTACTTTACAAAAAAAAAACTCTCATATAATATTTGTTTTCATCATTAGATATATAATGAATAATTTTATATAACGTAGTTTCTTACTGGATTCCTCAGTATTACGATTGATGTTTATCTTTTTAAAGAAATATATAAAGATTGGCCGTGTGAACAAGTCATCGGCCAAAGGGAAGACAATCTCGAGGGTCGTGTTTCATGTTCGCTTGATTTGAATATATTCGATAAAAACAAGCTTGAAACAGAGTACATAAAACTAAACATATACACAACTTGATTTTAACAATTATATTTCTGTAAAAAAATACATCCTCATTTCTATCGCCAATTTACTTTACGTTAATAATTGTCCAATTGATTATGATATATACAAGTGAAATCTCGCATTTTTATTTGCATGGAATAAAAACGATGGCACTAATCTAACTGTTAAAATACTTGGCATGTAAGTAAATTAATTCGAACGATAAATATATATATATATATATATATATATTTTATTTTGGTTTGTGTATAATATATATATATATATATATATATACTATTTTATTTTTGGTTTTGTGTAATAAACCTTTTTCGTCTTTTCTTTATAAAAGAGAAAAGAATTTAAGGCTTTTTTCTTTTTTTGGTGATATTTTTTGAACAATATTTTTATGATATACACAGTTTTACATATGGATCATGTGAATATCACCACATCAATCAATGATCCAATAAATGTGGTTGGAAAATTATTTGATTTTGAGATCTCATCCAATAACACATAAAATAGTAAATTAACTAACTTTTAACGGAAAATAAAGATTATATATGTAATGAAGAGGTAATTAGATATAGCTAGTGGTTGGAGATTAGATAATCAAAAACATATTAGCATACAAAAATATAAACAAACATTTGAAACTGAAGAAATAGAGAAACAAAGTGAGGAAGAAAAGTGTATGTATACCTGGAAATGAAATACTGTGGCGAGCAGAAGAGACGAAAGCAAATGTGAAGAAGAGGAACAAACATAACACAACTGATGAAGATGATGAATAACCCATTCTCTCTTTCTCTCTCTACATATCTCTCTCTCTTCTCTTCTATATTTATAGACGCCACGACCAAACAACTGTCTCACACCGGCACTTGAAGCATTTCCAACGCTTATAAACTTAAAATGAATATTTTAAAAATAAAATATTGTTATTATAATATACTTTTGTTAAATTAAATATATTTCAAATAAAAATCCATTTACAAGTTGACAAATATTGAATGAATGTCTAGATAACATCTTAGAAGTTCTCATTTGAAAATCCGTTTCTCGTTCTCTTTCTTACATTTTTTTTATCAATTTATCTTTGAGATACTCTTTTAAAAACTTATCTGATGGAGATGTTCTTAGTCTCAAAATCTTTCTTACATTATATATACTTTGATTTATTCTACCTAGAACGTCATACTTTAATTTGTAAATTAAAATTTCTTGTGTTTTTTTAATAATATGATTGTATATACATTGGTCTATGACAAGATTGATATTGTATCCTATAAAAAATAGAATCATTCAGCTAATTAAAATGCAACAAAGAACCGGTATTGAAATGTTAAAAAACTTCAAATTATAAATAAAAGTTAAATGGTTTTCATCTCTTTATAGAGATTTTTTTTTCTGTATAATTTATCATTAGACCAAAAGCATTTTTTGAAATTTAAGAGCCAATTTTTTTTTACAAAAAATGTAATATTGACGTTGTATCCTTCAAAAAATAGAATCAATCAACTAATTAAAATTCAAGAAAGAACCGATTCTGAAATTTAGAAAGCCACAAACTCGAAAAAAGATATTTGGTCATTTTACCAACTGAAGGTTCTAAGTCATTCATCTCTTGATAGAGATTTTGTTTTTATAATTTGCCATTAGACCAAGAGCACTTATTGAATTCTTCGAGCCATTTTTTATATATAAAAAAATGAAGGACACAATCAATGGCTTTCAACTTAAAAGTCAAGGCCGTGTGCCTGATTCGAGATTATGTTTTTCATGAGTTTCTTTTACAGTTTTTTCTCCATTCACATCCTGTCTCTATCCTTTTAACATTCCCACACGATGAGCTATTTGAATATATATATGATTGAGAAAATGAAAAGCGAAGAAGAAACGTTATCCAAAAATACTTAAGCAGCTCTTTGCGCTACAAAATAGCGCACCAAGAAGAGGTGAAAGACTTCGAAACAAGAATAGCCCATTACAACAAATTCAAAACATGACTCAAGTCCAAGAACATAGCCTGTTTTATTATGATCCACGATGCACATTAGAAGAAACGATTTGGACATAATATCTCTACTAAAGACCACTCAAGTATAGATGATCAAGAACAATAGCATAGTTTCTGGTTTTGTATCCAATATCTTTAGAATCTCTGCAACATATTAGTTTTATGCAACGGGAGGTCAACAGACAAAGTTTACACATAGCAGAAGAGATCCAAAATAGTTCAAGCAATCAAAGGATCATGCAATCGAGAATTACCCATATCATCGTTTTTTGAATCCATATTTCTTACGTTCATAGAACAAATCGGTTTTCGCACTCCCAAGGTTGACAATCTTGGGGCAACCATCTCTATCTTTCTCCTGTTGCGTACACTCTTTGCAGTAATAAGCATCCGAGATCCCAACTCCTCCGCATATCACACACCGGCCTTGGAATGACCCGTAGTTGCATTCGTCACAAATACGAACCAGAGTACACGGACGCACGTAAGAATCACAAATCACGCATTTCCCGTCGCATTTCTCGCACAAGCGTCCAATGGCAATGCCGGGTTGTTTCCGACACATGATGAGATCAGGGTGATGCTTTGCCATGGCTAGTCAAACAGTGACCTGCAAATATAGGTTTTAAACTTTTAATCCACAAAACGAAAAAAAATTTATGTCACTTCTCTATACATGTGGATCTCCTTCACAAAGGCAGGCGGGTATGCGATTATTGAACTTTAGAGAGCTTATATAACTATACATAGTATAAAACAAGAAACTTGAAGATTGCATAAACAATTTTATTCAACATAAGTTCTCTCTTTTCACTTGCGCCTAAACAATCAATTCCAAAACAACGCTGAATTTCAAAGAAAACAATGGTTGTAGTTACAAGCTTCTTCCAAAAAAATGGATCAGAAGCAACAAAAAGAAAGCTAAAACTTCGAAATAAAGCTTATCTAGGAGTTACTTTCTCAGAGGAATTTCGTCAAACACCTTATATGCAGCAGTTCCAGCCAAACACTACTCTTACTAAGTATGCAAATTCCAGAGACATAATACTCACTCTACAAAGCTATTTTTCAAATTCCGGAAACATTTTCGTGATGAGAACAAATAAAAACGCGAAGATGATCAACAATTCGCAGCATCAAACGAAAAAACTATGTAAGCACAGTCACGTAATCGCGAATTTAGAAACCACAGTTTATAAAATTGAAATCTGATCGAACTTCCGAATTCCGAAAGCTAAAAACTCGAAGAGAAAGCCATCAAAAAGCATATACATTACAAAACCCTAAAATTATTCAGAGCAACAAGAAAATCAAAACCTCGACAGAGAAATTTTAGAGAAAAAAAAGAAGCTCGGATATAACTTACAAGTCAAGGGAGATCAAACTTGAGCCAATCAAAGAAGAAACTTAGCCACGAGAAATTTCCAGAGCGCCAAAGATGAAGGAAGAAGGTGAATGAAAGAAGCAGGAAGAGGAGTAAAAGGAGTCGGGTCGGGTTTCTAAACCAATGATCGAAGTATCCAGATCAATAAAGCCGGTCCAATTATTATGGGCTTTTCAACTTTGGGCTATAAAACCTTGTACCAAACCAAACCGGCAGACAATCTAAACCAAAGCCCAATCAATCGTACTCAATAAACAGCTATTTAGCTGCCACTGTCACTCTCTCAGTACCGTACCAAATTGGTATTGCACACATCAATTTTACCTCATTGGTCGTTTAGCTTTGACTGGTTTTGTCTGGGCCACGACACATGACGTGGCTTTTTTCACAATTTTCAAAAAACGAGAATGATCATCCACATATTCTAGACATGAAGGTGAAGTAAAGCAAAGAATCTAATATTTGGTAAATGCTTGAAGCCTTGAAATAAGAAACAAAATATACACCTTGTGATTTGGTCGTTTTATATTTTTTGTTTTTTTTCAAGGTCGTAATATTTTTTTTGATAAATCCTATCGGCTGATTCGGTTGGCTGCAGTAAAAACACACCGAAATAAATCCATCTGACAGACTTTCCAAACAAATGTAATTTTTTTTGTTTTTAGGGAAGATTGAACCAAGGTTTCAAACAAATGTAATTTTTTTTGTTTGTAGGGAAGATTGAACCAAGGTTTGGGAATTTCATCCTTTCCCAAGAGTCCTCTACCACTAAACCACAAGCACTTGGGCAAGGTGGTTATATTTATGTTTATGAAAAACACTTAGTAAGCATTATTACGACTGGGTTTGTGTTTCCTAAAAATGTTAAATTTCATAATTCAAGGATTAATCGCGTAACCCATCCACTAGGCTAGTACTAATAAATGTGGTTATTTATGGATAAAACAAAAATATCTAATTATCGAACTAAAAGAAAAAAAAATTAAAACCCGGCCCCATATTTTTCGTCCTTTTTAAAGATGTAGCTCGTTGAAGGCTTAAGTCCTCAAAACATACGTATAGTAGTAAGTTCCATGCAAAGGACAACATATAATAACAACACTTCCCTTTTCTTTTTCCTTTTATCTCTCTTTCTTTCTTTATCTCTTCAAGCTTCTTTAATGTCGGCTCTTCAATGTCTCACTTTCCTCTTCTTGTTTCTTCTCCTTCTCCAAAAGGCCACGTCAGCTTCGCCTCTTCCTCTCGGCCGGCGGCCGAGACTTAACAACCACAGCAACTTCGCCAAGCATCCACGTCGTGTAGTTTTTCCGGTGAACCGGACTAGCTGCGATCTGTTCGACGGCGAGTGGGTACGGGATGAGACGTACCCACTTTACCGGGCAAAAGAATGCGGCGGAGGAATGATAGATCCAGGGTTCGACTGCCAGACTTACGGCAGACCTGACTCCGACTATCTCAAGTTTCGGTGGAAACCTTTCAACTGCGACGTCCCAAGGTTAACAAAACGCTCTCACTAGCTACTTCATTAGACTAATACATTGATTAAGTTTTGCCTGAGAACCGAAACCGAGGAACATTGTTATCGACTTTATCATCTGTCCTCGAATATTTAAACATACCGAAGGTTGTGTTTAGAAATTTAATCTAGACAGATAAATTTACTCTAAGATTTAAAGTTTTGCAACTTCAAGAAAATATAATCTAAAGCCGTTTACATCGTAAAATTTGTTTGATATCATATATAGTATTTGGATCATATCAGTGGTCCCATAATTTATAACATATTTACAACAACTATATATACATATATATACTATCTTGTGGCTATCGACATTTTCATAACAGTTTTTATAATTAAACATATAGTTAAGGGTTTTTACTTTTAAAAAAAAATTGTTATGTAAATCTCGCCTTATTGAGTTGTGTAATAAGTACAAGTTTAATAGATTCGTTTTTACTTTCTACTAATGAAACCGAGTTGATTTGCTGTTGGGAAAGTTTGGTGCGATTAAAATAATTAGTTATTATTAGTTTGTAGGGTCGACCCAATGATTTATTTTATTTGATGTAAATGGTTTTATTTGGAAAGCAGGTTTAATGGGGTGAAGTTTCTACAGAAGATGAGGAACAAAACAATAATGTTCGTTGGTGATTCGTTGGGTAGAAACCAATGGGAGTCGTTGATGTGTATGATCACTTCATCAGCACCGTTCATTCATACACATATCATTCGTGAAGATCCTCTCTCTACCTTCAAGATCCTTGTAAGTTCTTCCACAAATTTATATTGTCGGTTAATGAATCTTTTTTCTTTTATTTACGTTGAATTGTATCGAATAAACTCGTAAAAATTGAGTCAGAATTTGTGAATTCGAACGTCGTTGTCAACTTTTATTAGCTGCCAACTTGACGTCGTCGGTGACACTTTCACTGGTCCAATAAAAGGGACAAAACTGTCGAAAGCAACATCAGTTACTATTCTACTTTACACTTTAAAAATAAAGTATAGTATTCTTTTACACTATTAAATTATTTTGGTTTGAAGTTTCAACATTTAGGTATTCTATTACACTTCTGCTAGTAACAAAACAATTTCTTTTAATTAATATTTGTTTGAGTATATTAAGTCAAAACTTTTAAATCTTTTTGCTAAAATTTGAAATTCTTTCACTCCAAATCAGGTTTAACTTCGTAACTATATTTTCTTTACGTTTTGGATACTAAATTTTCAATTGGTGATATAAGATAAAAACAACTTTGGGTCCCGCTTATCTATTACCAATCAGCATGAAAAAAATTTGAGTTTGTTGTTTTTTTTGTAAAAGAACAAATTTAATTTATTTGAAAACAATATTTTAGGTCCTTTCCTTAAAATTTAGTTGAAGAGCGACGTTTCGAAGACAAAAAAGAACTAAATGATTTTTTCTTCATTCTTTTCATAGTAACTTCTATATTCAATCCTTCTTAGTCTCTCTTTATCTCTTGCATGCGTTCTCTAGTTCGTTAACTATCATTCAAACCCTATGTATTAATACCTAATATATATTACTTTCGAATTTTTGCTAATACATGGATGCAATAATGACAGGACTACAACGTTAAAGTGTCATTCTACAGAGCTCCTTATCTTGTAAACATAGACAAGATTCACGGAAAGACAACTCTTAAACTCGACGAAATCTCTGTCGATGCATCGGACGCTTGGCGCACGGCCGACGTTCTGCTGTTCAACACTGGTCATTGGTGGAGCCACACAGGGTCCCTACAAGGGTAAGAGCTAAACTGTAACCTTTATAAGGTGAATTTTCACGTAGCTAGGGGGGTGAAATAGATCTTTTAGGGTAAATTGAGTGAAAAAGTTAAAGTTTCTTGGGGAGTGAAACAGGTGGGAGCAGATGGAGACAGGAAAGAGATATTACAGAGACATTGATAGGTTGGTGGCATTGAGAAAAGGACTAAGAACATGGTCTAATTGGGTCCTTCGTGATATCAACCCTCCTCTCACTAGAGTTTTCTTCCTCTCCGTCTCACCCACACACTACAAGTATGTACATCATCTCTCTTTTCTTTTTTTCTCTAAGTTCATTTTTTTTGGTTCTATATCCATTTTTTATCTTCAAATTGGGAACTCATACGTATTCGAAATTGGGGGTTGTGTGATGAGGTTTACTCATATATAAGCACGTGTAGTGTTGATTATTAACAAACAAATCATCGTGATTTCAACGGCAAAGTATTTATTTCATAACAAGAAACATAATTAAACACATGCATTGAATTGAGGGTTTTGCTAGATGTTGCCAAACTATATATTAAATTTCTACATTGGCTTTCTAGTTGCTACCAAGCTACTATCCATTGTGGCATCAGTTTTTTCTAGCTACCAAAAAAGTCTAGACGTGAATATAAATACGTGTTTATAACAACTGTAATAGTTCTTCCGTAGATGTATCAATGTTCCAACACAAAAAGTAGTTGGTTATGGTAAGAATCTCTGTCAAAGTTTCAAATCAAGAAACATTTTTCCTTGTCAAAAACAAAAAATGTTCATGGTTAATTGCAATGTGGGATGAGAAAACTTTGCATTATATCATTAAAAAGGCTTAAAAAGATAACGATGAGAAAAGTCTGTTTGATAAAAAGGTCCACATATGAGCTGTGTGTTTAATTATGGGCCCATATAATAGTCCAATTGTTTTAGTTTTGCCAATGAGAAAGATTTTTCTCCTTGCAACTTGCAAAAGGTATATATAAATGTAGCCGCCAACAAAACAATTAATGTTTGTATCCTACCACTCCTATAAGCTTTAATAATATTGTTCCCTTGTTATACTTTTATGAAAGATTTAGCTTTTGTTCTCTTAACATGCATCAAAATTGCATGTGTACATCAAACCTAGAAAGTAACTATACTGATTTATACGAATGTGATGTGAAAATGTGATGCAGTCCAAATGAGTGGACTTCAAGAGCAAAGGCTTCAACAATAACTCAAGGAGCAAAAAGTTGCTACGGTCAAACGACACCGTTTAGTGGAACAACGTATCCAACAAGTTCATACGTAGACCAGAAGAAAGTGATTGATGAAGTGGTGAAAGAGATGAAATCTCATGTCTCGTTGATGGATATATCTATGCTTTCTGCTCTTCGAATCGACGGTCATCCTTCGATCTACGGTGGAGATCTCAATCCTTCTATAAAGAAAAATCCTGATCGTTCATCTGATTGTAGCCATTGGTGTCTTCCTGGTCTCCCCGATACTTGGAACCAATTGTTCTATGCTGCTTTGTTGTTTTAAGATTTGATTAATCAAATATCAACCAAATGTATCTATTGAAAATTGAATTATATATTTCTTTTTTATTGTAAGTTATAACGTTTAACTAAACATTATAATTGTGATCCTTGAAGCTCTCTCTATCGCGCTTGTTCACTGATCATTGTTGATAAGAATGTGTCGAGATAGATTGAAGGAAAAACACTCGTAGGTATGTATAGCGAATAATCGAACACTTGAAATAAAGGCCCATACATTGGGCTTGAAGCTTCTAATTTTAGACCCACCTCAATTATAGACTTAATTTTAATACATGTTTATCATAAATACATGTTTAGACCCATCTACAATCTGTCGAATAAAATTTTTTTTTGGACTGAAAAATTACCATCAAAGACAAAATCTTATATTACCAACTAAAAACTAATTGGTAATGAATGAATAGGTTTATGGTTTTTTCTAATTTCTGATGTGGGATTTTGTTCTTAATATGTTTTCTCGAGATAATGTCGGTTTGTCCATTAATCTAAAAATATCGTACGTAAAATCGACGAGACTATTATTTAGATCGGGCCTAGTTTCAATAGACCAATTTTTGATCCAGTTACATAGTATGGATCGTGTTTTAATACCATATTAAGTTACATAAGATTCCAACTCAAAACCAAATAAAAATGAATGAATTTGTTCATATCTTTTATATATTACTTAGAGTTTTTTCAAACTGAAATTTCTTCATAATACTTGCAAGTTGCAACTGTGGTTTGCTCATAGTTAGAGTCTCAATCTTCACAAATCTCTTCAAACATTTCACCTCCATCTTCGTTAGAGTAGGCTTAATCAAAATGGGCGTAGTTTTTCTTCCCATGGTTCAACTAGGTACTTTTGTGGAACTCAACTACTAGAATGGTCATAAGTTGTAAAAGCATTGCGGTCTCTTGCCCGGTTCAAGTCAATAAATATCGTTTAGAACAAAAAAAATTGAAGACAATTTCAATGTAATACAACGGACTACCAGAGTTAACCAAAACCAAACAACAAAGAACAAAGAACAGAGAACAAGAACAAACGTCGGACCGTACAAGTACAACAACTACGATTATGGAGTGGGAAGCTTCTTTGCTTGATTAATCATTCTATCTGGTCAACGAATATATACTCATGTTAATGACCAAGTCCAATCTTAAAAGTAGGAGTCTTGAATATGACTCATTCTTCAGCCGAAAATAAACTGTATTTGAACACAATAGACAATCATACCATGACTGATTAATGTAATGATTCAAACTAATTATTTCTCAATTCGTAACATTTGCTAATAATGATGTTATATATTAATATATGATTGCTGTTTTAAAAGTCTACCGTATTGCCATGACAAAGTCTAGACTAGTAGTTGGATTCCGTGAACAAGCTAGAGCATATCAAAACAAGTATGCTCATAGAAACTTAAATTTGTTTATTTTTAAGGTTATTGAGAAAATTTATTAGATAAAATTGAGATTTAATAATGGAGAAACTTCTATGCTAATAAACAACCACAGAAAATTTTATGAATTGGTACTCGAAATTAACGATATGTGAGAATATCTATACCATGTCAACATTGTATCAAAAATTAAATTAGTGAAAGAGTTTTTTTTTCATTTTTAATATTTTTATCAATAATTCAAAATATTATTAAATTGATTTTGAATCCACAAAGTGATATTATATACTAGTAACACAAATCACTAAGTTACAAATCATTGTCTTATTATATATAATATCTAATATCTAATTTGTATATATATAATATATTTATATATAATATTTTAATAAATTAAGTTTATAATTTTTGGACGTTGATATTTAAAAAGTAATATTAATATCAATCTAATTATCATACTTTCAATTATTTCGATAACTCATTTTAAGATCCGCCATAAAATTTTCACATTATACAATAATAATTTAGTTTTTTTTTGTATTTCTGAGTTTTTTTACTACAAAACTGTAAATCTATAAATATTATTTTTGATATTGCGAATAGGAGTAGAAGAATTTAGATAATTATTCAAGCCCTGGATTATGAATGGCAAAGTTTGATATTTCGCAGACAGATGGATGATATTCTTTTTCAACGAATACCGTTTTTGTAAAAAAAGGAACTATCCGTTATTAATGATGTCACAACTCATACAAAAATTTAACACACACTTTTATTTAAAGAGACTTGTTGTATATTTTTATTTTTAATTAGAAGAGCCTCGTGTGAATTGAGATAATTAATTTGACAACGGTCATCAAATGGCAACAAAGAAACAAACAAAGAAGGCTCCTCTCTCAGTCCTCAACGGTCACTTGCTAAGAAGCTGCGACTGCGACCAGCAAACACACAAAAAAGAAAAAACCGGACCAATCGAATAACAACTTGTAAGCCCTAAAGGGACCCACAACGGTCCTAGAATTTGTTTCATTATATTAAAAAATAATAATAAATTGAAAAAAATGTGATGAGTCATCAAACAACACTTCTTTAACACAGATACGTTACCAAGTTATAACGCCACATACTCCATTTTTATTCCTTAACACTCTTTTCTTTCCTGTCCTTATAGACGTGTTTTTGACTTAATTGGAAATATCCGTTTTACCCTCACAAAGCAAAACAAAACAAAAATGTTTACTTCATTGTTTCTAGTTTTTGAGGAGCAGGTGAATGACCGTTTTGTCCTCTAAGATTCTCTTTTTGAGTTTTGTTGTGTTTCCTTGAATTTTATTTCACATACAAGCTTTTCTTTCTAATTAAATTTGCAATGCTTCTTCTTGGTACAATAGTTTTATTCCTCTAAACACGAATTATTTTTCTATCACTAAAAGTATTTTATTATATACAACATAGTCTTTTAAATTTGATAATTAATATAATCATTAATATATAGTAGTAAAATAATTAAAAAGTTTTATATGTTTAAAAATATTATATGTAAAAGTAATAATATAATAATTCTAATTAAATTTTAAATAAAAGCAAGTTTTTTTTCTTTCACCAAACTAAAGGAGAAAAACAACTTCTTTTCCTTTTTTCTTTTTCTGTTGTAAAAGGATTTATTTTCTTTTCTAGTCAACAAGAGTAGGATTCTATTTTAGTTTTTGTTTCCCTCAAATAATATATTTTTTTGTGGAAAAGTGAAGGACAAAGCCGTAAATAGAGGAATGGCAGTTGCAAGGGGCATGTACGTCTTTTTCAAAGTCAATGAAAGAAACTCTAAAGTTTGAATAAAGAGAAGCGGCTCGATAAACACGGACTCCATTATTAATTAATTCAATAATTCAATATTATTTATTACCTTCTCTTCTTCTCTCTTTTATATTTAAACCTCTTCGTCTCTCTCCTTCGTCACAAGAAATAGAATATCTCAATTAACGACGAGTAGGAAGAAAATTAATAGACAGATCAATCTTCTTCAACAATCTTCGAACCGAAACGAATTCTATTAAAAGGGTTAACTTCAAGATGTCTTGTTCCGTCGCCGTCTGCAATTCGCCGGTGTTTTCTCCGTCGTCGTCTCTTTTCTGCAACAAAGCTTCTATACTCTCTTCGCCGCAGGAAACCATCTCTCTCACCCTTTCCCATCTCAAACCTTCAACCTCTTCTCCTTCCTCTCCTTCCGCCGCCGCGGCTTCCCCGAAATCGCCGTTCCGTCTCCGTTTCCAGAAACCGCCGACTGGATTCGCTCCTGCGCCGCTAGGGTTTGGATCAGACTCTGTTTCCGCGTCGTGTACCGGGCAGTCTCCTCCGGGAGGTGTTTTGAAGAGGAAACGACCGACGAGGCTTGATATACCGATTGGCACTGCGGGTTTCGTAGCTCCGGCGTCAGAGGTTGTGGTTGCGACGCCGAGGGAGGAAAGCAGAGAGGTGGAGAGGGAAGGCGATGGTTATTCTGTTTATTGTAAGAGAGGAAGGAGAGAAGCTATGGAGGATCGCTTCTCTGCTATAACCAATCTTCAAGGAGATCGCAAACAGGTAGACTTCAAATTCGATTAGAATTAAACCTAATTGGAGATTTTGATTTGATTAATAACCAGGAACATCTAAAAATTAGGGCTTGAGTCAATTAGTTTGGGGAAAATTGAAATTCTGAATCGAATCATTTGAAATCATTAGACTTGTCGACGAAGTGTGATTCTAAACACTGTTTGCTTTGTTGAAAATTTTGCAGGCAATATTCGGAGTCTACGATGGTCACGGAGGAGTGAAAGCGGCTGAGTTTGCGGCCAAGAACTTAGATAAAAACGTTTTAGAAGAGGTAGCTGGTAAGAGAGACGAGTCTGAGATAGCAGACGCGGTGAAACGCGGATACTTGATCACAGACGCTGCGTTTCTCAAGGAGAAAGACGTTAAAGGCGGTTCCTGCTCCGTCACGGCTATGGTCAGAGACGGGAACCTCGTGGTGGCCAATGCCGGTGATTGTCGCGCTGTTATGAGCGTAGGAGGTGTCGCGGAGGCCCTTTCTTCTGACCACCGTCCGTCTAGAGACGACGAACGGAAAAGAATTGAAACCACGGTGAGAATCTCAATTTTTAATGAAGCTTTTTTTGGTATATAAACGTTTAATTTGGGAATATGGAAAGTATGGTTTCTAATAATAAATTAATCTTTCTTCAGGGTGGATACGTTGATACGTTTCACGGTGTTTGGAGGATTCAAGGATCTTTAGCTGTATCAAGAGGAATTGGTGATGCTCATCTCAAGAAATGGGTTATAGCCGAACCAGAGACAAAGATGTTAAGAATCGATCAGGACCACGAGTTCTTGATCTTGGCATCGGACGGTCTATGGGACAAAGTGAGTAACCAAGAAGCAGTAGACATTGCTCGTCCCTTCTGCATAGGAACCGAGAAGAAGCCATTATTATTAGCATGTAAGAAGCTTGTCGATCTCTCGGCTTCACGAGGCTCATCGGATGATATCAGTGTGATGTTGATCCCTTTGCGCCAGTTCATCTAGAAAGAGAGATCCTTTAGATATTTTAGATAGAAAATTGGAGGGTTTCTCCTTTGATTTAGCTTTATTTATAACTTGATTAATTCATTTATTTATTCTTTCTAACTTAATGAAAAGCTTAAACTCAATGTGGTCTGTTTACTTGTATGAATCGAGCATTAGTCGAATTTAATCAATTATCAGTTCTTTATTATTATTATTCATATATTTCAAGATTCTCTGAATGAGTTTGTTGCTAAATAAAAGAGCTTGGAAGAGATTTGCCTCACCGGATCACAAAACTGCATATTATGTGTAGTTGAATTGCACCTGAAAGTAGCATACAAGTTGTACTTCTGTTGCATTAGTACAGCTGTGTAAAACTTGATGTGATCGAAGAGTTTGAGAAGAGTGAGTTCTCTGTCGAAGTTTAGTAGAACGAGAGAACACTATGTGTGTGTTCTGCTTAGTGGTTTAGGCATGATTTGTCGTATATCATATCCGGAAATTAGAGCATGATTTGTGGTTTAGGCATGCATTTTGAAGATGTCTTTATTCGCTCAATTTGCTTTTTAGTCATCTTAGAATTTAGAAAGATGCACCACATTAACTCAAAGAGAAACCAAAGCTTTGACAGTTATCATTGAACAACAGAAAGTTGTATATCAACAAAAGATTGTTGCACAAACATATAATCAGAAACTCTTTATTTTGATTAGTCTCGATCCATAAATACAACATGACTCGTGTTTGAGTTGAGATGTAACGTGAAAGAAATCGACATGACATGTGATGCTGGTCAAAGAGTCCATCTACCAATATTGTTTCTGAGTGGAACTAAGGTGCAAGAGAATTTGATCGAGATAATATGATCTACCAAAAGGAGTGAGGAGGTACTTTTAAGAGTGACGAGGGCCAAGAGGCAAATAATTTCTAGCAAATTTCACCAACATTGGGCCACACTCATAACCAAATACAGCCCGAAATCTATTATTTGCACACAGGTACTGTAGTTTGATTTATGTGATCAATGTATCTCAATCTGCTTCCATGTAAAAGTAAGATCTGGTTTGATTTTGTTTAGTTGTTACAACGTTGTTAAATCTATCTCATTCATTCGTACTTCAATCTTGTTAGACGTTGAAAACTAACGCAAATCACCTAAGAAATCATATTTATAGCACATACATCCTAACCAGGACCAGCTCTAACATAGTCTATGAATTTTGACCCCCAAAATTTAAGGAATAATACCCTAAATTATAAAAAAAGTTATTGAAATTTATACTAAAATGTTTATATTAGCAGATGAATTGTCGTTGGAGGTGAAATGCAATTCGAACCCAGAGCTAGATAGTTTTTTTCGAAATGCGTTGAGGCATAGTAATTGACTAGATATCTAGGAGTAAAGCACTCGAATCTAAAGCGAACCCAAAGCTAAATAGTTTTTTTCAAAATGCGATGAAGCAGAGTAATTGACTGGATATCTAAGAGTAAAACACTGTTTTAGTATGAGTTTCTAAAATCTCAAAACCGGTCATAAATTCTCACAATGTTACGTTAACATGGATAAAATCCCCTAACTTTCGATGCATTTCATATCGACAAGAGTGAAATAGTTTACAAATTGAGTGTTCTATCATTTGATACAAGTCTGAGATAGGAAGAAAAAAAACTAGTATGCTTTATAACAACTAAAAGCAAAACTCTCCACCACAAAACTGGTCTTTCTCTTGTAAAACACTCTGCCTCCTTTAGTGTCTTTGATTGGTTGATTAAGTCTTTAATTTAACCAATTAATCCACCGGTTCATTTTTAAAACCCTTGAGCAACGAACTTTGAGTTATATTGTAACTCTTTTTTTTCTTTTTTTTTCATTCTAGTCTAGTAGTGCACATTGACCACATTAGAATTTCAACCAGATCACTGGTGGTGAAATTCTTGAGGTTTTACTACTAAGGTAATTTATCTATAGTCACTTCAGTTTCTTCAACATTATGAAATTGTCAAATTATATATAATATGGATTGAAAATTTTTAACATATCAAAAGAAACAAATTGTGCGGTGATAATGATTACCGACATGGAGAAGGTCGATAAAGGATAAGGAGAAGGATTGTGTTTGTGAAAAGAGGAAGAAGACAATGGTCAAAGTAAGAACGAAAAAACAACACGTGAAAGATGAACACATGTTTTTGTGTTGTAGGCGGAGAACACGTTGCTGTTTTTTGTTTTCTCAATGGACCCCAAAACGGCACGTTGTTAAGCTTTTTCTCTTTGTTGTGTTTGTTTGTTTGTTTTTTCCAACTCAACAAAATTTCTTATTTTACTTTACCAAAACCAAATCTCCGGCAATTTCGCAGTTTAGTCCCACACACATCATGTGTTCTACCAATTCAATGTAACTAAACTAATTGTTTGTTCACTTAATTTAGCTTCTATCTATCGAATTCATTTATTTCACTTTCATTCTTTCTTTCAGAAAACAAATTTATGAATATGAAAGCCTAACAAATAAAACACCATGACCTACATGATCGACATTAACTTAATCGACTAAAACCTAACTTTACTTGTAATTTTTTCTTCATATATTAATTCTGAAAAATCATGGTTTCACACCTATCTCATCTCATTACAAGTCAAAGTCTATTTCATTTTTGTTTTTCTCATCTCATTCTTTAGAAAATGTTGCTGAGTTATACTTCTCAGAAAGTCCATAATTTAAAATTTAATAAGCACTTAAAAAACATCAATAATATATAGAATATATAAATCAAACTCGCATCGCATGCAATTAAATATTCACGATCCAAGACAGAGATCGTCGTCTACAACTGGCCATTGGTTGGCATTTACTATTCTTTAGAACGTTAGATTAATCGGTGTCTTTACGTGTGGCCCCTCATTTTTAAAAAACTTGAATATAAACTATATAATTTCTTTTTTGTTTACATAACATTGTGACAGTCCATACCGTCTCAACTATGCTTATAATGCCTTCGCACCGTCCAGATTTCTCAATTTTGTATTTGTGCAACTTCTACTATCGTTATCTTTGTGATACGAAGATCAGTATGCATGATCTTCAACCAATCCTATATAAAAGAAGTTGAAGAAGATGTTGTTTAGAGGTTTCTTAGGAGTTGCAACAACATAAGCATGTTGTATTGTCGGCCACCTTAATTTCGAGTGTTTTTTGCTTCATCTTTGTCTTCTTCTTCTACGACACTTATCAACATAAACAGCAACTTATGTCTCTATTGTGTTTTGCTCTTTGGCATGCATCTTAGTACCCAAATACTACTATATACTAATATTTAAATCAATTATTAAAGCAAATCAACATAATGTCTCTTTTTCCGTTAATTTACTATAATATTGTCTCTAAAACCACGCGCCTTATTTTCTCTTTTCCGAGTAAATACATTACCTTATTATTACTTTAATCATACATGTGTAGAGTACGTCGATTTCGATTAGAAAAGAACATTAAAAGTTTAGTACCAATGAATGACATGTTGCACTTGCATTGTCTAATATGTTTTCCAAGTGGATTGCTCGATCTGTAACTTGGTAATATGGTATGGGTCCATTAAAATCTCAAAATAATATCTTATTTTTTTTGGATTCTAATCAAAAGGATATTCTAGCAAGTGGTGGACCGTTACTATATAGTACTTCACGTTCACGGAAGGGCAGAGATCTCTTAGAACCAAACAAATAAAATAAATTTGTTTAACAACGATATACATATATATATCTACCTTTATATGTGATAGTTGCGGCGGATATTTTTTTTCACATAAAAATGACGTTTTCTTAATAAGTAAATACCATAGGTAGATGGCAACTGTATATAATAAAATTTTAAATATTAATTAGTTGGTAACTTGTTTTTTGTCAACTCATGAATTAGCAACTAATATATTAAAAATATCGTTGACGAACTTTTTTTCTTGGTCAACATTATTGGTGAATGAGCATTCGAATTACAAAAAGCACAAATATTTGAATCGAATACTTAATTAGTAACTTGTGTTTTGTCATGAATTACACAGTTAGTAACTAATCAGTATTTTAAAAATAACATTGATGAACCTTTTTTTTTCTTGGTCAACATTTATTGGTGGATAAGCATTCAAATTAAAACAACATTTTAACCCTTTTTTGTTTTCATTCCCTCAAGGATCACGTTGAAGTAAAAATAAAAATAAAAGAAGAGGTTATTTAAAGTAGAGGTGGAGGTGGTGAAGGTACGTCAATAGTGCAATCTTCTAGCAAAAACAAAAAAACATAAGTGAGTTCAGACAACTGGAGTCTTTGGTTCTCTGTTGGAGAACGTGGACCAACAATTTCGTGACACGTAAGGTTCACAAAAATAGACCCCACCAAAGATCTACTAGTTATTTAGATGCGCAAGTGATAAATGATGATAAAACCTCTCTCTCTCAATTTCTCATATCAACTTCTTTGCATCTGTCGCTACACACGCTACTTACTCGCTCCCAACTTTTATTTGGTTCGCTATCTTCGCGTACGTAGAGTGTACTGATGCACCCTCGTCGACATTGATTATTGACAATGTTTTAAGCACTAATAATTAGTTGGACGTTGATACCAACACTCAATGTAACTAGAACATTAATAATATATAGAGGATTTTCAAATGACTTGAAGACATATATGCATGCAGCTTAGTGGTTTTTATTAGTGCAATCGTTATATCATATCCCATCTGAATTCAAATTTGTTAATTAGATTGCATGTTACAAGTTTTCTGAATGATATAAAAAAATTAATATGTTTTTGATTACTATTATCGATATATTCAGAAAAATACACAATTCTATTATGTAATGTATATCATAAAGATGCATTATAGTTATGAATTTATGTGCATGGTCTAATATGATATTTATATAGTTTTCTTTTTCTTCGGCTAAAATAAATTATATTAATGATTAAATATATCTACAAATGTATTATACAAAATTTAAGATACATTAGAAAAGAAGATATATTTTCGAATACGAAAAAATAAATTCGTAGATCATTTTGTGCTATAAACCGGAACATTACTTGATATGTTTGTGAAACAAAACCAGCATTTTGTAATGTTCATATAGTTATATTTAAAATTTAATCTAGGAAATTTTCTTAATGTAATCTTGTTTTGTGTATCCACTTTTATAACTTTTCAAATCTTTGTATCCTGATTATGTAAACTGTTTTTGTATATAAAATCTAACTTTGATCCAAATTTAGTATATGAAACTCTAAAGTACATATTGGATGAGATGGCTAAAATCCACTTGTGCCCTCTTTTCTAATCACAAAATCGAATCTCCATATTTTTTAGTGGTTCTTTCTAGTTAATAATTATGCGTCCAATAAAAAAATGCACCTAGATCCATCTATGTACCGTCTATTTTGAAAAACATCGACAATTAGAAGTAGTTAATTGTCCAAAATACTTTGCTATCAAATTTTTAGGCAAATATCTAAAACAAAATAAGTCTGGATATCATAAGTTTATATAACTGTCTAAATGGTTTATTCTATCATTGTTCCATTATCTGAATTCAAATTTCGCATAGTTTGGCACGTAAGTTGTTGTGAAAAAACAATCAACTATATATTTAATTGTCATTTTGTAGATTGAAGCAAAAAATAAATAAAAATTTATATGTATATGATTTTGCTTATTACGTGTGTTTTATTTAGTATCACGATTTGAAGAATAGTACTTGATTGGTATATTACCACCGAATATTCAGTGTCTTGATCGTGTATTAAATCGGAGTCAACAATAATAACGCACAAATCAACAACATCAAAAGTCAACAAGAACAAACGTCCGAAAATCAATCGACACGTTTAATTAGTTTGCCGTTCCCACGATTCGTCGGAGAGATCTCATCACTTGGCGGCACCTAATGGCCTCAAACAGTAAAATTAAAAACAACCGCTTTATTTGTTGAAATTCAAAAGAAACAAACTGAAATCTCGTAAAAGCTAGAGCCGTTGACTTATCTCTTTTATCCTTATTGGGGTAACGAATCAACGGACCTGATCAAACCGCAACTTGTATCTTTTGTTGATAAGGATAAAATGGAAAATACTCGGTTTCTTACAAAACATCCCGAGAACTTCTCCAAGTGTCGCAGTGACGTCATCTAACCGTTTTAATTATCCATTTGTCTAATTTAAAATATAATTATTTTTTTATATTTTTCCGTTTTATTTGATATGTCAAATTTAAAAATTTATAATTAGAAGAATCCAATAATTTTAATTATTATTAGAATTTTAATTGTCTGATAATTTAAAATTTTATTCAATTTTTTTCATTTAATTATTTATATTTAATAATTTTATTATTTTTATTAAAAATAATTAAGAGTAAAACGAAAAAATCGAATTAAAATTATAATATAATATTTATTTTGTAATTTTTTTCAAACGAATTTTTTATCTAAACGGAGGAAATAGTTAACTAAAGAGCTACTCAATTCCCAAGTGGGAAACTTGTTTTACAAAATGGCTTCACGATTTCAAAATTCAGAAAGACAAAGTAAGTAAGAAAAGAAACGTCCACGTCGGAAATATTTTAAAAAATGCCAACTTTATTTCTCGTTCACATTTGATAGTTCGACACACGTATAAATACCGTCGTGTGTCCTTAAGAATTTACACACGAAAGTTAGTTAGCAAACCAAAAAAAAAAAAGCTTAAGCAGCACATATGGAGAAACAGAGTATCACAAACACTTCTTCTTCTTCATCTTCTTGGATTCGAGGTGCTTGTATTGGAAGAGGATGTTTTGGAGCAGTAAGCAAAGCTGTGAGTAAAATCGACGGTGGAGTTTTCGCCGTGAAATCTGTAGATCTCGCCACGTGTCTTCCCGCTCAATCCGAGTCGCTCGAGAACGAAATCGGAATCCTCCGCTCTCTCAAGACTCACCCACATATCGTGAGGTTCCTCGGAGACGACGTGTCTAAAGAAGGTACGACATCGTTTAGGAATCTCCACTTGGAGTATTTGCCGGAAGGTGACGTGGCTAACGGTGGAATAATCGTCGTCGAAACTCTGCTCCGCCGTTACGTTTGGTGTCTCGTCTCTGCTCTCCGTCACGTTCACGCTAACGGAATCGTTCACTGCGACGTGAAGTCGAAGAACGTCCTCGTCGCTAACGACGGAAGCTCCGTTAAGCTGGCGGATTTCGGATCGTCGATCGAGTTAGAGAATCCGACGGTTGGGATTGCGCCGCGTGGAAGTCCGCTCTGGATGGCTCCGGAGGTGATCAGGAGAGAGTATCAAGGACCGGAGAGTGACGTATGGTCTCTTGGTTGTACGATGGTCGAGATGCTCACCGGAAAACCAGCGTGGGAAGACAATGGTTTCGACTCGCTGAGTCGAATCGGGTTTTCAAACGAGTCCCCATTTATTCCGGCGGGAATTTCGGAACTCGGCCGTGATTTCTTGGAAAAATGCTTGAGACGAGATCGGAGTCAGCGGTGGAGTTGCGATCAGCTTTTGGAGCATCCGTTTCTAAGTCAAGATCATCACTCGTTCTTCACCGAGTCGTCTCCCCGTTGCGTATTGGACTGGGTTAACTCAGAGTTCGAAGAAGAAGAAGAAGAAGAAGAAGAAGAGAGCAATGAGTCGAGAGTTGAATCTATGGTTTCAGCGATGACAAGGATAAGTAAATTAGCGTCGACCCGAGGGGCAATTCGGGAAACAAATGGTTGGATTGAGGTTAGAGGCGATGATGCTTCTTTCGAAGAGTTAGCGGCAAAATGTGAATACACAGTTTCAACAAGGGTAGAATCGGAATTAAACATATCATCGGAGTCTAACGATGATTCCGGTACACCATCTGAAAATGAAGAATCTGCGTCGGCGTCGGCGACGGTGATGACGTGTGAAACATTGTTGTTGTTGTTATTGGTGGTAGAGAATATTCAGATATATGCCACGTTTTATACCAATAGTATTATTATTCGTATTCTATATTGTTGTTATAATTATCAAAGTAATAATAAGAAGAAGAAGAAAAATCTATCTTTCATTCTGAGCCTTAACTTTATGTTCGGTATTGCATGTGATTCGGATCGGTCTATCTTATTTCTTGAAAACTCTTTTACGTGGTGGGATGACTGTCCTAACTCTCAACTGTTTGTTGATAACTCTCATTTACACAACCCAATCTTGGTTTGGTAGCTTCTTGACCAAATATTTTGTTTTTCTTTATATTATTCTGAATAAAGAATTGAAGTTCGTTAGAGAAGAACTAAGACCATATAATTAGTAAAATGAAAGTAATTAATTAGGGGTCAATATGAAATTTGTCAGCCTTTCCTTCATTTTTTTTAGGTCGGTGTAGATAGAATTGTTAGGTCAAATAGTGGATGTGAACTATAAACTTTGATCAATCTTTTTTAAAAAAGCAGACAATAAATAAGGAAATAAGGAAGAGAAAATGGAAGATGACGAAGAAGTTGTGTGGCTTTGTTGGCTTACCACAACTCCACAAGTTTATCAAACATAAAACAATACGCAAAATTAAAGAACATTCCACTCTTTTCATCACTTATCCCTTCTTCCAAACTTTTTCTTAATTTGTTTTCTTGCAACACTTTTTTCACCTTTTTAAACGGATAATATTGTACTTAAAATGTGCATTATATTACCCTGTACGCAAACTCAATATTAAATCTTTTTTTTCCATAACAAACTGAATATTCTAATTTCTTACTATTTTATAACAATCATACTTTATGTTTTAAAGATGTTAAAATACTTTTATAGATTTAATTTTATACTTGGCCAACTTGGCCAATAACGAGGTGCTTAGTGTGATCGAGCAACCTTTTTGTTTTTGTTTTTCTACGATTTTTGAACCTTGTAAATCATATTTCAACAAGAAACATATAATTTTGAGAAAAGCTGATAGTTGTCTTGAAGATAAACTCCTCTAGTGAGAAACATAAATAATCTTCAACTTTCAATATCCAAAAAAAAAATGTTTTTTCCCGTGAATATGACTAATTTCACCAAGTTAATTTTGACAAGTTGTACAGCATAGAGCCAGCATATTCGTTTCCTTCTCGAATGACACTAAATTTAATATCTCATCAATGAATTTGATGATGTTCGACCAACAGTGACCACATATGTCTTTATAGTGCGTAACCTTCCTGCAAGGAAAATAAAAAACTAAATTCAAACATTTGTAACTCCTCACGAAGGTGTCAGCAGAAAACCATAGAAAGAGTCAGGAGATAAAGACCATCTTGTTAACCATTGTTGCACATAAAGTAGTGCTAAAATATCCCAAAAACGAAACACTTATCAATATTTGAGTTGCTGATTCTAAAGACTAAAGAAGCTCTCACGAAGAAGAGTAAACTAGATCATTCACATCTTGCATCGATTTTCTTTTGGTGTAAGAAAATCAACAAAAAGAAAATGGGTTTCGGCTGTTTCAAGCATGATTTAACTATGTATTTGTGTTATATAGTTTGTATCTGTAATATTTTCATCCAAAACGAAAAATGAGTTCAAAAAGCTAAAACAATCACATTAATAGAAGAATAAAAAATTAGAATCGAGAAACTACCATTTTAAAGTTATAAGTTCTGGCTCTGATTCGTAACTTTTGGAATCGCAAAATACAAGTATATAACACAAATATATAACGCATGTCTATGTTTTGGGACTTCAGCCTTTTCTACCTGGAGGTAAACAGTTTGATTTTGGCAATAAGCGGTTTGTAAAATGCACAATATATTACGTGATTATTTACATGGTTTTGAGATTGTTCATAAACATATAAGGGAAAGTTAAGTAACCTATAGACCCGTAAAGCCCGTATAACAGTAACCATGGCCCAGTATTAAGCTGGGCTGATTATAATAACGATCTCTCATTTCCCTCCGGTTTTGTATTTGACCCAGCCGGTTTAGAGTCTGTACAACGGTTTACATTAACTGTGTTTTTCCGAATAGCCAGATCTATTTATTTTATTTTTTTAATCAGCGTATACAACAAACTCTTTAAAAAAAAATCCCAATTGCTTCCCCCTAGCGTTTTCTTCTCCGTCGATCTTCTTCTCCAATTCACATTCCAGCGTCTCTCACTCGACCTACCGTGCCTTCAGGTACAATATCTCTTCCCTGCGTTTTTCTCTGCGAATTGCGTTCTTCTTTACCTCTGTTTTCTTAGCTGTATCGGTAAATCTAAGCTAGGGTTCTGTTCGAAACTGTGATTGGATTTTCATCGTGATCGATCTTCGTTTGATCTGTTTCGTATTCTTACTCTGACCTCGTGATCCGTCTAACGCAATCGTGTTTCTACAATTAGCTCTTGACTATTGGATCCGATTCTGTCAAATTTCTAAAATATCAGCGTAATCGTCTCCTTCCACTCTTTGTGCCTCGGATTCGATATTCTTAGCTTCGATTTTTGTGTTTAGAAAATTCCTTCCCTTAGGATCTGTGACTCGATTTTCGCCATTTCTGGTGTTGTGTAGATACAATCTGACCCGAAATGGCGTTCTGTTCATATAGATCTTTCGATTTCATATATTATATAATGTGCTTACATTTATGAGGTGAGATGCTGTTCATCGTTTCTATATTAAACACTGTATAATATGAACAACAAAACGACGTTAGAAAGATGTTCGTATGCCTTCCTGAAACTGAAGACATGTGTGAATTACCCCCCATGGATCATCAGTATATTCGTTTTTTTGTGTTCATTATCATCTTGCTTTGCGTCGTTCATGTTTAATCGTTTAGATATCTCTGTGGTGAAACGGGCTGATGACTGATTATATTCGATTTTCCATTTCAACCCGGTTGTGTTTTGAAGTGGTTATCATTTATCTTGCTTCTGGTATGACTTGTATCCTGTACGAGCTATGTTATATATGAGCCTCCAAGATGTTTTGGCGTATAGATAGAATATGAGCTTTGACATTGTTTCAACTATTTGAAGTAAGATATTTCGTGAAGCTAATAGTTTGCTATCTCTGCTTCTCCATATTGTTTCTTCCATGACTGTGTTCTAAGGCTCTTTTACCGTGTGTGTTATTAACCACAGATGTTCTCATTCCACAATTTTGCACTTTTTCGCTTTTGCTGGCAGGGAAAATTATTCTGGAAACATGCCAGGTCAGAAGATTGAAACGGGTCATGAGGACATGGTCCATGATGTGCAAATGGATTACTACGGAAAGCGAGTTGCAACTGCCTCATCTGACTGCACCATCAAGATAACCGGCGTGAGCAACAACGGTGGATCGCAGCACCTAGCTACCTTAACTGGCCACCGTGGTCCTGTCTGGGAGGTCGCATGGGCCCACCCAAAGTTTGGATCAATTCTCGCTTCATGCTCCTATGATGGTCAAGTCATACTCTGGAAAGAAGGCAACCAAAACCAATGGACCCAAGCTCATGTATTCACGGAACACAAATCTTCAGTCAATTCCATTGCTTGGGCTCCTCATGAACTCGGACTATCCTTGGCTTGCGGGTCATCCGATGGAAACATTTCGGTTTTCACAGGCCGTGCTGATGGTGGCTGGGACACAACAAAGATTGACCAAGCGCACCCGGTTGGAGTCACTTCAGTTTCATGGGCACCAGCCACAGCGCCTGGTGCTCTTGTGAGCTCTGGTTTGCTTGATCCGGTTTACAAGCTAGCTTCTGGTGGATGTGATAACACCGTGAAAGTGTGGAAGCTCTCAAACGGGTCGTGGAAGATGGATTGCTTTCCGGCTCTTCAAAAGCACACTGATTGGGTCCGTGATGTGGCTTGGGCACCGAACTTGGGTCTCCCTAAGTCCACCATAGCTAGTGGTTCACAAGATGGGAAAGTGATCATATGGACAGTGGGGAAAGAAGGTGATCAATGGGAAGGTAAGGTTCTGAAGGACTTTATGACTCCTGTGTGGCGGGTCTCATGGTCGTTGACCGGTAACTTGTTGGCTGTGTCCGATGGGAACAACAACGTGACGGTGTGGAAAGAGGCTGTTGATGAAGAATGGGAACAAGTCACCGTTCTGGAGCCGTAGGTTTTGGATGTTTCGCTATTTCCTCCTTTAAGGAACTGAATAAAGACTCTTTTTAACTATTTTCTCAGGCCGGTTTGGTGGTCTTGCTGAGGGAATGTGGATGTGGTTTTCTTAATTTTGGTTCGGAACATTTGAACATTTTTATCCTTTTGAAACCTTATTCATGAAATATATTCTCTCTTCTTTTTTTTTTCCGACAGAATAATAACTTAGATTGAACCAGAAATATATTCTCCTTATTTGATATTTGACTACCTGAAATATAGTCAATTTTTTTTTTTTAGTTTTTCAACACTATTTTGATTAGATAACCGGTTGTCCTGAAATGGAAAAAAAAAATATAGTTCTGTGTTCACGTTTACAAAAGAAAGTCGGCACATTTATTATCGCTATATAAAATCAAAATCAAACTAAAATTTAGAAAATATGCTCTAAGGTTACAAAAATAATTTGACTTCGACTGAAATAAAGGTTATTTTATCGGGTTTTCAACCATTTTTAACTAGTCAAATTTGTTTATAAGTACATGGCATACTATACTGGTTTAGTTATACTATTTTGTGCTATTAGTTATTATCGGATTCAATGAAGAAAATAATGTCAAGTTGATATAATTTGGGCATTGCTTAATTCAAATATCCAAACAACTAATGGGTTATTATTGGTTCTATAAACTGAAATCATATCTAAATGATTTAAAATAGATCAGATTTTAAATAATTCAAGGTCATTTTTAAAATTATTCATTTTCGATTTTACAATGAGTTATAATTTTTTTAATCTGTGTCATATTCAACAAGTCAACATAATATTATTTGAATCCTACATTAAAATTAAACTCAATAACCAACAATTACCATCGCCACTTAAAATTCATCGTTTTTTTTCTCAAATTTCTATATTTTTTTTATGATTTCTAGATTTATGTTTTCTAATCTAATCTAAAACTAAAAGAATTTTAAAATTAATTTATTATCAAAATTTGGATTTAATATTGAACTTTGTATTTTAGGAGGATGCTAATTTGAAACATAGTTCAAAACTCTAAAGAAAAATTTATAAATTATAAAATAAAACTAAAAAACCTAGAAAATATAGATGTAACATGAAAAAAATGAAAGAAAAATAACGATTTGAAAACCACATAAAATCCACATTCATTTCACGGATATACTAACAAAGACGTTTTGTATACCTAAAAAATAAATTTTGGTCAGTGCTTTGTAAAGAAAATACATTGTTCCAAATCTGAAATTTCTATAATAGCATCCCAAACGTTATTTTTTATCTGTTTTTTTGTTGTTATCTTTCTTGTTTTTATTGTATTAAGTTTAAGATTTGATTGTTAATCGTTATCATTGGATTTTTTTTTTGTGAAACACCTCTCTCATATCTAGTTTTCCTTTTTTTTTGAAGGTTTTTGGTATGGCAGTATGAAGTTGTGTGAGAAATGATTCAAAAAACTCCTGAGACTCATGATGATGAGTTGTTACATTTAATTCATAGATGTTGTATATATCAATTACATGTTATACTTTTGAATTTTCTTCAACTCTATACGTACGTGCATCAGTACTATCAGTAATCCAATAACATTTGTTTCAAGCAGCAACATCTTCCCCACAAATTATTTGCAACTCATCAAAAAATTTCAAATTTTTTGTAACGTAGATTTATTTCAGTTCGATGTGCATAGAAAATTAATATAACATGTCAATAATGAAAAAATGTAGCAAAATAGTTTTTTTAAAAGCGAGACTTACTTTTAGATAAGCATCTCAAACTTTACCAGGTGTTATAAATCTTTTTGTTGAAAATCCTCATCCAAAACCAGAAAAGTAACGCTGAAGATTGATGCAACTTTGCTATTGTTGTTTCAAATACTTCATTCTGCTTTGATAATTTTTGTAATATTTTGGACGATAAACATCATTGTTGAGTTTTAGTAGAAGTTTTGTCTTAATATTAAATTCATTCATTAATCCATTAGAGTCACACCAGTTATTGTTTGTTCGTTCGACACGACATGAGACTAAAGTCGAATGAACAAATAATAACTGGAGACTCCATGGATTGTATTCATTTTTTTTGTGAATCTCATATAATGATCTACGAATAACTAATCATGAAATGAATGAAAAAAATAAATTAATATAAAATATTAATTAAACAAGTAAAATAGAGATTAGAGAGCTCACTAACATCAATGCATAAACTGATGATAACTAACATGTGTTTAAACATATACATAACTTTTTTCTTCAATTTGTTGATTATGGTAAAGATATATATATATGTATATATATTAAACATGGGGTTAATATAAAGATAAACATTGAGTTATTGTTTTGGGAAGATACAAGGTGATTATAATATAAAATCTGAAGATAAAAGGTGAGATTTTGATTACTATAATTTACACATGAAAACATATTTAAATTCATTCAAACTCTTTCAAATCAATGAATGGGAAAATTCTATCAAACATGAATAACACAAGACTTTAATTGATGTATTCAAAATTTCAATTGAATAACAATAGATTTCAAATTCTTTTAATGAAAAGATTATAAATACAATAACCAATAACACTAAATTTAAAATATTTTAATAGAGATATTTTAAATATAATAACTAATAACACTATATCTTGATAAAAAATTTACAATCAATTATTGTATAGGAGTGGATTGTAAAATGACACTATATCTATGGTGTTAACTTAAAATCAAGTATCGAATAACACCAATTAATAGGTCCAAAAGGATCCATATCGTATACGTTATAAATGGGCCCAACGCGTACCATATTTAGCTTCGATAATTAACGTGTCTTAGGCCCATTTAATTATATGATTCATTTCTATCAAAGGACCGTCTCGTATAAAAAATATCATCTCCTCTGCTTCCAAAATTCTCTCCTTCAATCTCGTACGCTGCCTATCCAACAACTGAACCAACCAGCAAGCTTTGATTTGTAGTTGGTTTGATAACGATGGCGAGCATTAGCAACGAGCCAGAACGCGAGCACAGAGACGAGGAAGAGTCTGGAGCCAACGAGGATGAAGACACGGGCGCTCAGGTTGCTCCGATCGTCAGGCTCGAAGAGGTCGCCGTCACCACCGGTGAAGAAAACGAAGATACACTCCTCGATCTGTACGTATATCCTCTGTTTTCTCTATTTTCGATCGTCTGATCTAATCCTACTGGATCTGATCGTTTCCGTAGTTCCTCAAGCTCTAGGGTTTAGCTTCGATGCGGAGCCTTTGGTGGTGAGATTGATTTTGATTGTGATTTGTTAATCTGTAGGAAATCGAAGTTGTATCGGTTCGATAAAGATGGGAGTCAGTGGAAAGAGAGAGGCGCTGGTACTGTTAAGTTCTTAAAGCATAAGGATTCTGGAAAGATTCGTCTTGTTATGAGGCAATCGAAAACTCTGAAGATCTGTGCTAATCATCTAGGTAAGATTATCCGTCTCCCTTGATCTACGTTGGTGTAAATTGTTCCTGGATCTGTATTTGTAGTATACTCTTTTTACTCATCTTGATCCTTTTTATTTTCTCCTTTGGAATCTTCTGCAGTTACATCAGGCATGACTGTTCAAGAACACGCTGGGAATGACAAGTCTTGTGTATGGCACGCTCGTGATTTCTCCGATGGAGAATTGAAGGATGAGCTTTTCTGTATCCGCTTTGCCTCAGTTGAGAGTAAGTGTGAAGTTCTGTTGTGTATTTTTGCTCACTTATTTGGATCTCATTGTGTGATTGTTGCTTATAGGACTGATCTGTCTCATCTTTTTGTGAATAATGGTAACTGTGGCATCCTTTATTTTAGCTTAAACCTTAGTTAATCCTTGTCAGGAGTTCAGAGTGCAGATTCCTAAAATTATGCCGTAGATCACTGGAGGATTTTGAACTTAGTGATATTGCCGTATGACTGCATGTTTTTGATGTTTTCAAAGCTTACATAATTGGCCATTTAGACCTGTTAATTGTTTGATCGAATCTCGCTTGTAGAGTTTAGTAGCCCCTCTCGTAGTCGGAAATTGGTAAAGACTATCATGATTTAAGTGTATGATCTGCGTAGACAAAACCGTTCTAACGCTGTAGTGTAATATGTTTAGCTTGCGATTGAGCTTTGTAGTATTTGGAAACTGTTTCTCTGAATCTTTGTTTGATATGATGTTTCGTTTGTGTTGGAACGCTTTTCATGTTGTTGATTCTATGATAACATTCATAATAGAGCTGCAAAATTAATCTAGTCTTGTTTACAATACCTTTATCAGACTGCAAAGCATTTATGCAAAAGTTCAAGGAAGTAGCTGAATCTGAGGAAGAGAAAGAGGAGAGCAAAGATGCCTCTGATACCGCTGGTCTTCTTGAGAGGTTATCAGTGGAAGAGAAGGAAACTGAGGAGAAAAAAGACGAGAAACCAGTGGAGAAGGTAGCATCAGGAGAGGCAAAGAAAGCTGTTGAAGAGAAGAAAACTGAGGAGAAAAAAACGAGAAACCAGTGGAGAAGGTAGCATCAGGAGAGGCAGAGAAAGCTGTTGAAGAGAAGAAAACTGAGGAGTCTACTCCCTCAACTTAAGATGCATGCATGGATACACAACACAAGGCCAGGTAATCTAAAGCCTGATGTGTTTCAAAATCCATTGAAGACTTGGCATTTTTTTTATATACATGTTTCGTCAGTGTCATCATGTTCACTCGCTGAGTGGTGTTGAGTCTATATGATGTTTGCAAGAGTGTCGCAGGTTACATTTGCATATGCGAGATTTCAGGGTTGTTTGGGGGTTCATTATCTGGATAGAATATCTCTTTGTTTGTTTTTTTTTGGAACAGGCTCCATTTTGATTCTACAGAATATATGCATTGGATTGTGTTTTTATTTAGAAAAGTCGTGTTTCATTACATAGCGTCTTGCAGTTAGATAAAACCTTGCTTGAATTGTATGGACTCGAATGATGTTCCGCAAAACCGGATCATATGATCGATATTGGGATCGAGATAGACGGTTCTGATAGGACCAACCGGTCAAGCTATCTGATCGGATCAGGATGGGCGTTTATTACGGGTCCGGATCATCCAGTTCGGTCCAATTGTTTCTTACGTTAAATCCAGCCCAATAATGAAACGGGCAAGACCGGGTTAGATTTGGATATGACTCTTTTAGCCACAAAAAAATAAAATAAAGTCTCTCTCTCTCTGTCTTTTCATTATTCCTTGTATTACAATGCGACGAATTACGATTCCCGGTTCGGTCATGGGTCACAATAGTTGACCGGACCCACCTTGGTATTCTTATAATATTTTGGCGCTGGCTTTAATCGGACTTCTACTAATCTGGATCCCAAAATTAGGAAACCCATTAATGCATGGATACTGATTTGTCATTAGTAGCAATTTTATTATTTTTGTTTTTTTCTTTGTATTTTGGATATTCTTACTAGATTATTATATCCATTTAAAAAAAAATTTAGTATTTTTTTCAAATATCATTTACAGATTATAATGGCAAATGAAACTACTGGATCTTGGCAACTCTTCCACATATTTTTTTTGTTAAATCTTAGGATGTTTTAATTTTATAGTCTAATTACATCGAACCTACAAAGAAAAAACAAATGTTAGTTTCATGCTTACTTGTAATGTATAAGTTCATAACCTAGGATAGTTAAGTAAAATCTAGTACTATAATTTTGACATCTTATTAGGGTTTAGTTTTAATATAATGCAATAGTTTTAAAAATTTAAAGAAACCATACACATAACTCATTTGTCTAAAGTCTTTTGTATTGAACTCGAATTCTTTAGTTATTTTAGGGTTCACAGAGCCTTCCGGTCTACTTTGCTTTTAATTAAGTTATCAAAACTAGAAACTTCGCAGAACCATCATAACACAACTTTCAACACTCTTTTTTCTTCTTCCTTTTTTTTTCTGTCTACTTTCCTTTCTACAATTAATAATTTCGTATTCCTTTACTCTCACGTAAATACTTTTTCATGTGTTTTTTCTTTGTACATATTTTTTTATCATTTATTTATTATTTTGTAATACCCTTTTGTTTGTTTTGGGTGGTGTAATTATTCCGATCCACTTTACATGCATGTACTTTGAGATTTTATTTAAAAAAGATGGTACGGATGGAGCCCACAACATGACAAGACACTTAAAAAGATTTGGTTGTTGAGTGACGAGTGTCTCATATTATAATACTTAAACATTTTCTTAAATTTTATTCCCAACCGTGTGCATGCATATGTCCTTAGGTTTCGATGATTTGAAATCTAAACTATTGAAGTTAATTTGTAGCAGCGCAGCGATGTGAATACGACAGAAGTGAAATGTACAAATCAATCACAAATTTTTTTACCAACGTGATAAGAAACATGAGATTACTATTCACTTGAATACTACAGAAGCAAAATGAACAATCAATATGAATCAATCACAAACTCTTACCGACGTGATCGGAGTACTATTTACTTACGGTCTAGTAGATAAGTGTAAGCTCAATAGAGATTCCACCACAAACTTTTACCAACTTGATAGACTACTTACGGACGTGATACGAGTACTATTCACTCACGTTCTCTATGAATACTAGTAGATAAGTGTAAGCTCAATCATAAAGCAAACAACAATGTTCACTCACGTTCACCCTATTGAGCTTAGTGAATAGAATACTATTGGATTACTAACTCTCTATGAACGGACGTGGTTTTTGCTCACTCACGTTCGATCACAAAATTTTACCAACTTTATAGATTACTATTGGATTACTATTCACTTTCTCCACAATCATAAAACAAAAACCATGTATTTATGGCACCTGTACAACAATGTTCAGCACAATTTTTAAATTTTTATAAATGTTATATTTGTTTTTTCATTGTAATGTTATCAAAATATTAAAATAAAATAATACTAATTTTTTTAAAAAATATAATTAATATATAAATTGTTATTAGTTTAATTTATATCCAATTATAGAGTACTTATTATATTATAATTGTTAATTTTTGTAAAATTATCTCAAATTAAAACTTTAAAACACCCAATCAATTATATGTATTAACAATAATAAATTCATATATTATAAAGAAAACTGAATATATAAAATACTAATAATTTTTTATAAAATTATACTACATTATATATGTAAAAAACTATAATGCTTTTACAATATTAAGTAAATTTATATATACTCTACATCATATATGTAAAAAAATATAGTGTTTTGAAAACATGATATATAAATATATGTATTCATAAAAACGAAATATATATATATATATTATAAAAATATTTATCTCTATTGTAATATTGTAAGATATAAATATATTTATAATTATAAATATATTCAATATATGTATATTATATTTAATTTGCATTTGTTCTGCATAATTTGGATAACTTGCATTGTTTGATCTGCGTTCACTATTCGAAGTTTATATAGTGTAATCTAACATTCATATTGGAACAATTATTAAATAAGAAAAATAAAATCGTCGAAAATGTTTAAAAATTATTTTTTTCTACATAATTCCTAAGTTTTATTGTTATCTATTAAAACGGATACACTTACACGAACTGTCAAGATTCAATCGTTCTTTACTTTCATGTGCATTTGTAAATTCAATTTGGTTGTCCTGATCAATTTAGGTCCTTGTATGTTACCAAAAAAATATTATAGATTGATTTATAGTGAAAGCCACTCACTGCTATTCCTAAAAATACTTTGGTTTGTAGAACCGAGCTAACACTACTTTAAAGCGACTTTTCCACCGAAAAAAAATGTTTCAAATGCTCTTCGAAATTCTTGCTTCTACTGGATGGATCAGTGGTTGCTACTTCGTATGACAGAACAAGAGAAACAAACTCGTCTAAATTTATCAGAATAATTAGTTTTAAATCTGATCGATAATTCAATTTCTCAAATAATTTTTAAAAAATCGCCATCTCGTTACTAATTCGAGTACCTTTTAACGTCAAACATGGACCAACCATATATAGGTTACTGGTAAGTAAGAAAGCGATTGAAATAGGCATATTAAACATAATAGAAATGAATAATAGATAGTTTGATAAGTATAGAAAACGGTAAAACTCAATTAAATTGGAAAGGACCCTCTCAAGTTGGTTGGTGGAACCCCCAAATGGGCCTCTCACTCTTCTCCTTATTCGTCTTCTTACATTCTTCTCAGCCTTTTATTGACTATTCACTTAATTATGTATTCTTCGATTGAAATTGTGACGTTTTGAGATTCAATGATCTTGTTTTCTTTTACTAATCCGTCGTACCATCAATTTAACGACAAATCTTGTTGCATTTGATGACTTTGTAGATGTTTTATATACATCATGTTGCTTCTTTTCTCTTTCTGCAATCGATCTCAATTACTTGTCCCTTTGTCACAGTATAAAAAATATTTAATTATGATTTCAAAACATTATTAATTAATTGGTTTCTCTTTATCATTTTTATTAGTATATATATATGTTTTTTTGTTTGGGGTGTGCTCCTTCTAGGTTTTAAGTCTAGACTCAGTCAAAATTCTCCATCATGATGTTTGTTTCCAAACTTACTAACCAGAGGTACAGAAATATGAAGTTCATATTTAATTTAGGTTTTCTTTGATACACTAGCATAATATATATATATATATATTTAATCATAAATTTTACATTTTAAGTTTTTATATTTATACATTAGAAACATACCACAAAATGTCAAAGAAAATTTTGAAGATTTTTGTAAGGTGTTGATTAAATTTTAGTTCTTCATAAATTAGTAACCTCCTACAACTTGTTTCGAAAACATTTAAAATGTTTACGAAATGTAGGAAAGTTTCTTTAATCTTCCAAAACAATGAGGGGTTAGATACCTTGTTGCATCGTTAACATATAATACAATTTCTAAAACAGCAATTGCAAAAGAACAAACCAAATTTGTCCATACATAACACATTCATAAAGTTTTTGAACATCAGCACATTATAATATGTTCATGCAGCGTGACAACATATTATCGGTTTTTCCTTTTCAGTATAAAAAAAGGGTTTCCTATTTTTGTATGCGTGTTTCATTATGTAACAACTTGATCATTTGATAGATTTTTTTTTGTGATTTAAGATTATTTGATAGATAACTTGCATGTTTTTCATGTAGATGTTTTGTTGTCAACAGGACTACAGGAGTACTATGAATATTCATGCTCTTTAGGAAAAAAAAAACATACGTAAGATTTTTCGACTAGTTTGACATTTATGTTACATTTAAAAAATAAATTATCTAGGAATATTCTTGTTCCACGCCAATATATGACCGAGCATACAGTATATAATGTTAAGGACTTTTCTGTATATTAAAGTACATCAAACATGTCAATAAATATTAGTCAAAACTCAAAAGACTTATAATATTGTTCGGTTGAGAAAGACCTTCTTTTTATTAAACCGTGGGAGTTCTGGTTTTGGTCTTATCGTCTTTATAAATCACTAATTTGTTATTAATATATATAATAACGTTACGTTTGAAACGTAAATCAGCATTCCAAATACAATTAAACTACTAATCTTGAATACTCACTCTTAAACCCATTCGAGCAGCATCTATTTGGTGTCTTTTTGTAATTGTTCAGTTGAAAGGAGAATTGAATGGGTAAATGAACCAAATGGTGACCTAATTAAAAAAGTGATGTGGCTTCTTTATTAGGTTCATCATTCAAATGGGTTGTTATATATATGTTTAAGTACATGTTTATGGCTTTAACTAAGCTTTAGAAAATCAACTGCACTTGGAAGAATTAAGACAGAGTTAGGTCGACTTTCCGATTTCACACGAACTTCGCCTGAGATTTTATACTAAACAATCCACACGCTTTATGTCCATGTTGGTTAAATTTTGGTGAGAAAAAATGTTAGAAGAAAAGCAAGGTTACTAACTTATTTAACCATATATCAAATTCTCATCATTCAAAAAAGAAATTATTAGTTTATTGTGTTTATCTACTTCTTCCGTTTTATAAAAAAATATCATTTTAAAATTATTTTTTTGTTTCTTACAGAAAAACTATCGTTTGAAAATTTCAATATAAATTTTGACAATTTTATTTTCAACTTTAAATTAAAATGATCAAATATTAAATGACATTTTTTGTAGAAGAGAATTGTAGAGCTATAAAAAAACTTTAATTTATTTCTTTAATTTATAAAAAAATGTTAAA
Source organism: Schrenkiella parvula (assembly GCA_000218505.1). Lineage (NCBI taxonomy): Eukaryota > Viridiplantae > Streptophyta > Magnoliopsida > Brassicales > Brassicaceae > Schrenkiella > Schrenkiella parvula. Next base: position 12,780,966 of record CM001190.1, on the reverse strand, counting down.
GTAAAAAAATTTATAAAACAGAAGAAGTATATTTATAGAAATATTTCATTGATGACGAAAATATCTTGACTTGTCTATACAAATTTTAAATAAAAAATCTATATTTTCTTTTTAAAATCAGACATTACTGTCAGCTGAATGAGGAACCCGAGAGAAAAGAATTATTGGTGTCACCATTAAAGTATTGAAAAAGATATCTTTGATTAATTATAACTTTCAAAGTAATTTTCTTATCATAAAAATATTCTAATCAATTGTTTGGTTCTTATCATAATGGTCCCAAGATTTGGTGCACCAGATGGTTGTATCTCGAGGCATCGATGCCATTACGGTAAAAAAAGCGAAGTGCAAAGTAGAGTTTATAAAGGTATAACAACATCCATGCCAATTAATATACTCAGATTCTCTATCATTTAAACGTCAAAATTAACATTATTATAATTGATAGCATTATTTAAATTACATAAATATTGAACCTTTCATATCCTCAACAGGTGTTTAGGTAAAGAAACAAACAAACAAAAAATGTTTAGGTATAAAAGAATTAATAGACGGCGATCATTATTTGCATATAATTCTTGTAATTATGCAAATATCAAGACCTTAATGATAAATTATTAGTTTGATTAAATAGTCGCAGAGGAGTAATAGATAAGTTATCTCTCTGAACATAAACGAATTGGACAAGAATCCCAATCTATCGCTTTCCTTCTTCTCATCAATTATGATAATCGTATGATAAGTTGAACAAATATTTTAGAGGGAAACATAATAAGTATATTTATTCGATAAAGTTGATTCGGTATTTGATATTGGATTACATATTTTAGAGATAATTGGAATGTCCAGTTTAATTGAAGTAACTTAAATCAAACCTAAAATACACTGAGATGACAGATTCAAAACCAAAACAAAGAAAGCATGAACCATTTTTGTTTTATATTCAAACGGAATCATAACAAAAATCAAATTTAACAAAGGATGAAATAAACGTTATGAATTTTGAACCTTAATCTTTTTAAAAATCTCTCAAATGAAAATATGATTTGCTAAAAAGTTGATTCCAAACAAAACCCGAATCCATATTCAACAAAACTAAATAAAATATATATTTCCATATTTTATTAAAAGAAGTAATTCATAACCGTGTTGGACACTTTTAAAACATAGCATCCACTCTATTACATGGTAGGTTGTTGTGTAAAATTATATATTTTAATCATTATCTTACAATAAAAAAACTAGAAATTGTTAAAATATTATTAAATAATAAGAAAATGATTATATAAAAGTAATTAAATATTAACTCTTGATAAATTATTTTGATTTTATTTTGATAATTTACCTCTGTACTTTTTTATATCTTGTTTCTATATGAGATTTTCATATAATTTTTTTGAATAATATATCATGTGATATTGGTTATAGCCAAATAATTATTTAAATTAATCATCCGTACAATATGAATTAGAAAATATTTTTTTATCAAAACTTTTACTGGTATAAAATTATTATTTTTAAAAATATGTTATTTTATCAAAAACAATAATAACAAAAAAAATATCAGATTTGAATATTTGAGATTTATAGACACTGTTCCGTTTGAATATTAAGAGTTTTTCTCATATTTTGGTGGCTCGTATGTATCAACTTCAACGTTTGATCAGATATCACTTTGGTTTTTTACTTTCTTTATTGTCGTTATTTTCGTTATTTTGGTTGGTTTATTTTGTTATTTTTGTTTTTAATTTATAGCTTTTAATACAGTTTATTTCAGTTTAATAACTTTTGATCTTTTCATTTTTTTTGCTTTTTACATAACTTTATGTTAAAAATTTGGTATAACATTTAACAATAATAAAAAAACAAAACGTATGTTTGCTTCTTCAACAAAACTCATCAATATAAGTTAAAAATAAGTTATTTAAGCCCATAATTTTCTCCATCAATATATGCTTTATAATTTTTGTATTCAACATTACAATATTTTACTATGTTAACACCATTGGAATATTTTACTATGTTATCTAACCAGAACCACTGAACCAATGCAACACAACTACTATTACTATATACTATACCTTTTTATCTATGTTTTCCATTAAATAGGCCAGCTTTTTGTGTGTGTGATTAACTATCATAGTTAAATATTGGTGTAAATAACAACTATTACAGCACATCATTGGCTGTCTTGTTACAGAGCTAGGTGATGCAGTAATAATACTTATGGGAGAGAATTTACTATTCAAGTTAGTTATGCTACATACTTTTTTGTTTGCCACCTATGCTAGTGCTACATCATTTTTTATGTGTAAATGTTGAAACAACAGTTGTGAAACAACATTACATCAAAATGACAATCCAATTGTAATTTCTTTTTTTTTTGTCTATCCTACTATTATTTTTTTTTCTTAATACAAAATGTCTACTTTTAAAACTTTAAGGATAAAGAGCCACAAATAAATTAGTAATAATCACAATTTTATTAATGAAAGTATGTATCTATTTTTATTTTCTTGTATAATAACAATTGTATTCTTTTAGAGAACTAATTTTCCCTGTGGAGCATTGAATAAAATATTTGTTAACAAAAATAAAAAAATGAACAAAAAAGTTTGTCAACAATTAAATTTTTTTTTAAAAGAGTAATAATAATAAATATATACTAATTCTTTTTTATATGGAATTAAAAAAAGGAGAAAGAACAAAGCATTAAATGGAAAACCTGCAAAGTTTCTTCTTTGCACCAAAAACACACCACTCTTCCCCTCTTTCCTCACTCGCTTGCTTCTCTTTCTTCACTTCCCAACTTCTCTCTTCTCTCTCTCTCTCTCTCTCTCTTCACATTATTATATTCTCTCTGTTTCTCAAAATCTCTCTCCAGAAACAAAAACTGAACATAGCAGTTTGCTTACGGCCATGAACCAATCACCTACTCTAATCGAACAGGGAATTTCTGGACAGGTCTAGTTTTTTTTTCTTGGGTTTCTCAAATTTCTCTGGTTTTCATGTTCTGTTTTTATTCTGTTTTTTATTCCTTTGTTGATGAAGACAATCTGTTCTGTCTATAGTAATGGTTTCTTTTTCTAAAAAAGAATCCAATTTTACTTCTGGGTGTTTGGTTTTGGGGACAATGCGAATTTCAGTAAGAATTTATGTGGTCGAGATTAGATTTCGTATGTGGAGAAGAACAAGTGAAAGCAAAAGGTTTTAAATGTTTTTTTTCTCTTTTGCTCTGTTTTTTTTCCTTCATTTTAATGGTTTTTGGATTGTTTCCCAAGTAGGACTGGTAGGTCCTCCTGCGTAAACCATATCGACTTTGGTAATTACCAAAAACAAAAACAAAAAACACAGACGTGAACGCTTTTTTTCACGTTTGGTGAAATTAGATGAGTTGTGAAAATTCAGAAGTTTATTAACTTGTGAAATTGAAACTTCTAATTATGAATGTAAATGTAATCGGGCAGAAGAAATTTGTTTGCAATAAAAAGTCTGTATATTTTTAGAAAAGAGATGAGTTGGATGAGAAAACTTTTTATTAGACTATTTGGTTTTGAAGTTTGCATCTAATGGAACAGGTTCTGAGTTTGTGTAATTTGGTTTTCTGGTTAAATTTAGGTCATACTTGATGGGATATTGGGATATTAACTCATTCTTAATTGGGGTATATATAATATGCTTTGTTATTGCTTTCTGAGAAATCATTGTGATTAATATTCATAATCTTTTGTTAAATGTTTCAGCACTTAAAGACTGTGTCTTGTGCCAATGTTCTCACTTTGGCTTACCAGAGCCTTGGAGTGATCTATGGCGATCTTAGCACATCGCCTCTCTATGTTTACAAAACCACTTTCTCTGGGAAACTAAGCCTCCATGAAAACGATGAAGAGATCTTTGGAGTGTTCTCTTTCATCTTCTGGACATTCACACTCATCGCTCTCTTCAAATACGTTTTCATTGTTTTATCGGCAGATGACAATGGAGAAGGTAAAAGTTTTTCACCCTTTTTCAGATATATGAAGTATCTACTTATGTTTTTCGATATTGATCAATCGCTTGTTTCGATTGTTTTTGAAGGTGGGACATTTGCGCTGTACTCACTTCTCTGCAGGTATGCCAAGCTAAGCATTTTACCAAATCATCAAGAAACGGACGAGAAACTATCAACATATGCCACGGGAAGCCCGGGAGAGACTCGGCAGAGCGCGGCCGTCAAATCGTTCTTTGAGAAACACCCGAAATCTCAAAAGAGTTTGCTCATCTTTGTGCTTTTAGGGACATGTATGGCCATTGGTGATAGTGTCCTCACTCCAACAATCTCAGGTGACTCTACCGGATAACTTCTTTGTGATTCAACTTAGGCAAAGTGTTCTTCTTTTAGAATAATATCGCTTCCAAACATTTTGTTTCGTGCAGTTCTTTCAGCTGTTTCTGGAGTCAAGCTCAAGATTCCCGAACTTCACGAGAGTATGTTCGAATCTGATTGCTTACTTTGACAATACACATATTCCAAAAGCTAATGTCCTGTCTTGTTTCTCTTGTCCTCAATTCCAGATTATGTTGTCATCATCTCTTGTATCATTTTGGTGGCGATATTCTCAGTCCAGCGTTATGGTACGCATAGAGTGGCATTCATTTTCGCTCCAATCTCCACTGCTTGGCTTCTCTCAATCAGCAGCATTGGGGTTTACAACACTATCAAATGGAACCCGCGTATAGTCTCTGCGCTTTCACCCGTTTACATGTATAAATTCCTCAGAAGCACAGGCGTAGAAGGGTGGGTTTCACTTGGAGGAGTTGTTCTTTCAATCACTGGTAAATATTTAGTTAATGAAACTAAGAACACTCAAACTTATTTGATCCTAAGACAACATTATCAAAGTTTATGTCCTTATTGTGTTTATTCTCTGTAGGTGTTGAGACTATGTTTGCTGACTTAGGTCACTTCTCTTCTCTGTCCATAAAGGTAAGACCTTTAACTTGATAAGATATGATTCTAATGAAAAGAATCTTCTTTTAGTAACATAAATGCTGTGGAATATTGAAATCAGGTGGCTTTCTCGTTCTTTGTATATCCTTGTTTAATTCTTGCATACATGGGTGAGGCTGCGTTTCTCTCTAAGAACCATGAAGACATCCAGAGAAGCTTCTACAAGGCAATACCCGGTAAAATAACAACGAACAAGACTTCTTAAATCGAAATAGTGTTTGATCACGATCATCAATAGAAGTTTAAACTTGTTCGATATTTTCAGTGGGATTAACTCGATAAGATTATTTTGCAGAGCCTGTGTTCTGGCCAGTGTTCATCGTGGCGACATTTGCAGCTGTGATTGGAAGCCAAGCTGTTATATCCGCAACGTTTTCAATTATAAGTCAATGTTGTGCTCTCGATTGCTTTCCTCGGGTCAAGATCATTCACACTTCAAGCAAGATCCATGGCCAAATCTATATCCCTGAAGTTAACTGGATGTTGATGTGCCTTTGCTTGGCGGTGACAGTTGGGTTAAGAGACACTAACATGATCGGTTACGCATACGGTAAAGATCATAATCGTTGACGTAAACATCTACAGTTTAAAACAGTTTATAAACGTTATGTTTCTTTTGTCACTACAGGACTTGCTGTGACATCTGTGATGCTTGTGACTACATGTTTGATGACTTTAGTGATGACAATCGTCTGGAAGCAGAGAACCATTACAGTTTTCGCTTTCTTGGTCTGTTTCGGTTCCATCGAGCTTCTCTATTTCTCGGCATGCGTCTACAAAATACCTGAAGGAGGTTGGATCCCGATTCTCCTCTCCTTAACATTCATGGCTGTAATGTACATCTGGAACTACGGAACTACAAAGAAACATGAGTTTGACGTTGAGAACAAGGTCTCAATGGACCGGATAATCGCCCTGGGACCGAGTATCGGAATGGTAAGAGTTCCAGGAATAGGACTGGTATACTCGAATCTCGTGACGGGAGTTCCTGCTGTTTTCGGACATTTCGTGACCAACTTGCCGGCGTTTCACCGGATTCTGGTGTTTGTATGTGTGAAATCTGTCCAGGTTCCGTACATTGGAGAAGAAGAGAGGTTTGTGATAAGCAGAGTGGGGCCAAAAGAGTATGGAATGTTTAGAAGTGTGGTTAGGTATGGATACAGAGATGTTCCAAGAGAAATGTATGATTTCGAAAGCCGGTTAGTGTCTGCTATTCTCGAGTTCGTTGAAACTGAACCAGGAATCGAAGAAGTTAAAGAAGAGTACAATGTGATGAGGATGAGAAAGGAAGAAACTTTAGAGATAATGGAAGCGAGAGAAGCAGGAGTAGCGTATATATTGGGACATTCTTACGCAAAGGCGAAGCAATCTTCTTCGGTTTTGAAGAAATTAGCGGTGAATGTTGTGTTTGCGTTTATGAGCACGAATTGCAGAGGAACAGATGTTGTGCTTAATGTTCCCCATACTTCTCTGCTTGAAGTTGGAATGGTTTATTACGTCTGAAAACAGAAAGATGTTAGTTTTAGCAGGAAGAAGATCAATACAGTACAGTGTAGAGAGAAAGAGATATCTAATTTCGTTTTTCCGTTTGTAACAGAGAAGTTCGAAGTTGGATTTGCAGAAGTTTAATGTTGTAAATATACTTACAGTTAATGAATGAAACCCAAGAAGTGATAGATTTATAAAGTAAACACGTTCAAGTATGTTCAAAACAGAGTTAGATATATGTAATACTTCGAATGGGCAAATTGGTATACAACAACTCCAATATGTCTCTAAGCCCAGAGAGCAAGAAGTGACATAGAAGCAGAACCCAAAACCAAAGCCATAAAACACAGCTTCTTAAGTCGAGAACCAGATTCACCAGCCTTGGTCAACATCTTGTTATGGAAGAAATCTAATGCAATAAGGTCAACTAAAGCCATGTATATTAGAATCCCTGCAGATAGTGATCCTAATAAACCTTCCACTATCAATGCGTTAGGGTTCTCATCATCGAGACCCGTCGCTGCGAAAATCATCATCCCAAGAACTATCCCGAGAGGCGTTGTTACCGCGAACATCAAGCACATATACACTACTGTCCCTGCCTTAAACCCCGCCTGAACAAAAAAAAGAAAGTTCAAAACCATAGTTTTAGATTCAGTTTCGGTTGGATCAGTTAAACCGGAATCAACAGAATGTTGACATTCTATGAAATGCGAAAATGTCAACATCTATCTAAACTATATACTTCTTGAAGGATTTTTTTTCTTTAAACAAATATTCTACAAGTCAGAACTAGCAAATACATCTGTTTTCTCGGTATATTTAATGTTCTCCTAATAATTTCAACTTTAGTAGTGATAATTTGCATTAATTAGTTTTTTTTAAAATGATATAAAAAAAATTTGGAAGAAAGAAACTGACCTGAGCGATGCAACCACCAAGGCCTAAGCCTTCGAAAATCTGATGAAACGAAAGAGCAGCGACTAAAGGTCTAATGGTACACTGATTTTGTGACATTCCCATGGTTACACCAATTATCACTGAATGAAATATAATACCAATTTCAAGAACTTGAGACACTAATCTCTGTTTCATCTTCACAATTTCCTCCTCATTACTTTCTTGTATTTCCAAATCACCCCCAAACTTTCCTTCCTTCATCTCTAAACCCCCAACCGCTGCAGCCACCGGTATGTACTCCATCCCTCCACCACCACCACCACCGTGTCCCATATGTTCGCTCGCCGTTAAGTCAACAAGCAACGCCGTTATAGCTCCGATCATCGTCACCAAACCGGCGAACGGAAAATCTTTCCATGGATGTCGAGATGCCACCTGGCAATCAGCGAGAGACTCGAAAGCCTCCGGGAGGACGTGGACGAGCGACGTCGAGAGAATCACGCCGGCGGCGAAACATTTTATGAAGAGAACCGCTTTGTTGTAGAGAGGCTTCCCGTGGAAGTAACGAGCGAGGAGAACCGGCGCTGAGATTCCGAAAACGCTTGTGATGAAGATGACGAAGATGGAGATCAGCTTTAGATGAGACGCTGCGTCTCCATCTCTGCATGCTGCAGCTCTAAGCGCCGCCTCTGTTCCGGTGACGCAAGAGGCCATGATTGTGGAAGAAGAAGAAGTTGAAACCAACGAAGACGGCGGAGGAAGGAGAGAGAGATTAGAATTGTGTAGTGCGCCGACCACGATAGTAATGGAAGTTTTATGTAATAAGAAGTTCTTGTGTAGGACCCACTTACCACGTCAAACGGTTATTAAATTAAAGAAAGTGCGTTGTTGAGTAAGATTTCCAATTTCCAAATTGCAAAAAACAAAAAAAATTAAAAAAGGAAAATTTATCTTTCCTTCTTTTTTATTTTTATTGTATATTTGTATTGCCTTTTATTCTGTTTTTTTCCATCGTGTTTCTCTTTTGCTTTCCTAGATGAAGAAGATGACTTGGGAAAACAAAAATATAAAGAAGGAAGTAGAAGAAGACGACGACATTTGAGATTACTTCTCCTCTTTACTAACTTCAAACTTATCATGGGCCTTTCAAAAGGCCCATTATGAGCCCAAATGTTTTTTGCTTTGATAAATTCGTTCGACTACGACGTTTATTTTTTATTTTTCTTTTCCATTCTGTGTTTGACTGTTGACCATCATTGTCCTATGGATCTCTTCTTCCTAACAAATTAGTCTTCCTAATAAATAAGCCCAATGGGATCATCGACTTGTGTCTGCACCAAAACAAAAAAACATACGATTTTCTTTTGCCCACTAACGGGCATTGTCATGCCTCGATTTATAAAGGTTTAAGTCAATGTGTTTTTTTCTTATTATGAAATCGATATTAGCAGATACAATTAGATTACTCTGCGATCTTTTATCAGTATACCGAGAGCACTATACGATTTATTACAATGGTATAAACCATTCTGGTTTTATACAGTTTCATATCTTATTCGATTTATTAGAAAATATTTATTTTAAGAGATTAGATTTTCACCGGTCCTCTTCGGTTTAATTTTGGTTACAGCTTGTTCAGATAAGAAAACAAAGCAGAACATGAAATCAATATTGGAATATGTTGTCTTCGGTTCGGTTTTTGGATTGAGTTTCTCTGGTACGGCATTGATTTTCAACCGGTTAAAACCACAATGAGCATCTCAAATTAGAATGTTGACATTGTATGATATGCAAAAGTGTCGACATCTATCTTTTTTCCCTTCTTAGCCCATATATCGAGTATCAATAACAATTCACAAGAACCACAAAAGAATACAAGGGAGATAAATGGGGAACAAAGAGGGAGATGGTGCCATATAGATGGTTCCTGGAAAAAAAATGACACTTTTGCAGGACAGGGTTAGTTTAGTAGTTTTGAAGGAATCGACACTTTGATGGGGGCAAGAAATATAAGGAATAGTCTCTCACCGCTACATGCAGAGTTTGAAGCACGAATATGGGCTATGGAATGTATGATTGCTTACCAGCAAACGAATGTTAATTTCGCAAGAGACTGTATGGAACTTGTGAGGATCGTGTCGGTACCACATGACTGGCCCGCCTTTGCAATCTAATTGGAGGAGTTTGAGCGATGTAAAGCGTTTTTCACCGGCTGGACTCTGTCCTTGGTTCCAAGAACGTCCAACACGAAGACAGACAAGCTAGCAAGGAGTGTTCGAAAACAACCATCTTTAACATTTCATTTGGATACTGTAATACCGATTTGGTTATCCGAATCGTTTTAGATTTCTTATATGTTGACAAAAAAAAAAAATATTTTTTCCTTTCTTTTTTTGGTCAATTGTGTCGACATCTTTTTAACAATACATCTTCAAGGTTTTTTTTATTAAATTTAATTTTAATATTACTATTTTAAAAGTCAGAATCAAAATGTATCCTTAACAATGTTTCCCTAACAATTTCCACTATAAAATTAATGTGCATTAATTATCTAAAATCTTGGTTGTATCTTTAATGATCTAATGGTTTGTGTCATTTAGGAGCTGGAAGTATATTAATAAGTTGTAATCAGAACCAGTCTTGATTTTGGTACGGTCGCAAGATATAAAAAAATTATTTTACATATATTTTTTAAAAGATAAATATTTTACTGTATAATTTTTTATATACAAATAAGAATCGTAAATGTATGTTAGCTTTATTTGGGCTCAGGACAGAACATATGTGGTTGTAAACGACAAAAAAAAAACTGAATAAGAAAATTACATGAAGGATGCAGCCACCAAGGCCTAATCCCTTGAAAATCTAGTGAAACGAAAGAGCAGCGACCAAAAGCCACACCGCCACATGTGGCTACATGTTCTTGGTTGATTTATTTGTTTGATATAGTGACATAAACCATTATTTTCTTACAATGTAAACACAAGATTTTGCGACTAATGTTCTGATTGAAAATGTAAAAATGGGCTCAACCTAACATATCTAATACGTCAAAATATTGTGTAGCTTATGTGGATTTGGTACTTATGCAGTCCATTCTTGTATACATATATTTACATCATATATACTTTTAATGTTATGTAAAGAACGCATATATTATTTGTTCAAGCCCAAAACCATTTGATTAAAATAAAATAAAATTGAGAAAAATGAACCAATAATTGGTTCGACTTGCGCCAAAAGGAAAGTACACTCAGCTTCCTTGTTCGGCAAGAGTACATCAACACCTAACTGTGGACTGTTTTATCCTTCTATGGTATTCAGATTACGACAATTGAAATGAAGCCTTCCACACAAACAAAAGTGAGCGATTGTGTGACTAACTAATATTTCCTATCCATATAAAATTATTGATTTATGTCTATTGGTTGATCAGCATCTCAGTAGATATGTTATCAAAGCAGAAACATTGTATTAGATGGCTAGCTAACGAAATTGACATGTTCCTAACATGTAAAGTAAATGATCATATAAAGTGGACTATATACTTATAAACTCATTTATAAGATTCAACAAATCCATATATCTCCTATTTATCGGTACTCCGGAGTTAGAAGAATCTACGACTCAATTATGTCATGTCTTAAGCTAACGAGGCGAGCAAAAGTATATTTGGATACGATCTGAATGCTTTAAGTAACAGATCAGAGCCTCTTAAGTCTTAAACAAAGTAGCTTAGGTTACGCAAATGTTTGCGTATGCGAAATAGTATGGTAGGTTACTAAATCCTTGTATTGGGAAGACCTTCCAGTTGCATTAAGCTCGAGTTGAACATCTCCACGTTTTTGTCAGAAGAATAAACTTACTGAGATTCAATCATATCCACGTTTGATTTAGGGACATCACGACATGTAATTCAATTTCAATCTCATTAAATTCAGTTTCAACAACTTTTGTTTTTGTTTTTTTTCAGGTCGAATAAATTCATAATTTCATCAAAAAATATATATTGACATTTTTGGGTTCTTATATTTGTCGTTGTCGTCATGTTATTGGGTAGCTAGAAAATGAAAACTTAAGCGATTAAATATATTATAACATGAATTAAATACATAGTCCAAATATAATATAATTGAGTACCCACCGTATCAGCCATGATATTTATGCTATGTAAAGTCATAAATGATAACGAAGAGGGTAAACTATGACCAAAAAAAAAGTTACATATAAGTTGGAAAATTATAATATTATATGTGGACAATAATCTTAATTATGGGCTAAAATAAAATTGAGATAGTGTATATTGTTTACTCACTTGCTAACGCTAAACTTGGCTGTATGAACATGTTTTAAATACCAATACTACATATATTGACATTAAAAGAAAATAAAAAAACTTCAACGATAATTTCGTCCACTCAAGCTAGTAAGACTAAAAACACAAGAATGTAAATGTTTATAAATTTGTGCGAGCCATATGAATATCACATGGAGTAATTCGACTTATCAGGAAATGAGTTATATCTATCTTTAAATTAGAGGACAGCCCATCAATAAAAAATTTGGTTTTAAACCTAATAAGAAGGGAACATAAAGGACCACATCACCGGCACGACCAATTTACTTCGTATTAGTTTCATACAATATTGAGAAATCTACATTACAAATTTATTATTACAATTTGATTTAAAGCAAAATGTCTTCATTAAATAAAAAAGCATATGGAAAATGACTATTCCTTAACTATATTATAGCTCTCAAACTCGATAGGAACAATGCCAAGGACAACAAATGGTGGCACCTACTTGAGGAAATCTTTTTTAGTTTTTATATGGAGAACGATGATTTACCTAAACTATCTTATATTAGTTCTCTTAACAAGACAAAAATGATATAATTAACTATATGTATGGTCCATAACTCTCGCTATGCCATGCGCCGAACAAAATGCACAAACTCAAACCCCACAACATGTCTTGGATCCATGGATTAATGATCTTAACGTCTTGTGAGTCGATGGTTTGATTGTGTTTTGTTGATAGATGACCGTTCGACAGTTGGGCATTTGACGGTGGACATTCAAGCGTTTAGCATTTGATCGAAGACATCACTTGGGCGATGCGATTTCTTAAACGTAGCTTAACGATTAGGTTTGGATCAACTAATATTACGGAACAACATAATCAACAAATATGAATGAGATCGAGAAGTATCAAATGCACAAAGAACACTTTCACTAAATAGTCATGGAGTTGCATCATTAATATCCTATCATTAATCTTACGAAATAGCGAAATGATTTCAGCCAAACATGCATGCAATCAATTTCGCTAAGGAGCTTAACTACACATCTCTTGGATCCACAAAGAGACACCGCGATTTTGAACTCAAGAACATATTAGTAAATTCACTCAAACCAGTCATCTTCTCTTCACGTTTCAAAGGTTTGATGCACCATATGTCATCACACGAAAGCATTTTCCAATGCGGAACACAACTCCTCAGAGAATCATCATCGCCGTTACTTTCTCCGTCGACCTCTACCACCACGACCTTACACGCGCCACCGTCATCTGAGGCAGCCATGTTATTAACGCGCTCACACAAAGCCCTAACGAGTTTCCCACATAGCGGACCTTCCGCGTGAACACCGTAGAGGAAATAAAACCCAAACGTAGTAAACAGGTCAGGTAACGCCGTTAAGCCCAAGAACGGCAAGAATCTACCGAGAAAGTTGCAAACTTTGGTGAGCAACATATAGCTCAAAGGAGCTGAGCCAATCCTAAGTTTGAATACTTTGCCACTGTTCCATACACTAAGAATTGCCCAACTTCTAATGCCGTCCTTGTTGTTGTAATAAGCCACCCATGTCCCGAGACTTAACTTGTTCCGCAAGATTTTGTCTATGTCGTCCGGGAAAAAATCTGTCGTTGATGCCACGTGTCTCCGATACCATGATGCAGCTTCTTTTACCTGTACCACTTAAAGAGTTGATATTAATGTCAATCTTTTCCATGTGAGCCTACTTAAGTTTAGTTAACCTTATGCTATACAATTTGTGTTGTGGTTCTGGTTGCTTAAGCTCACATAATTAACCTTTTAAAACTAATGAATACATAGTAAAATCACCTTTAGCTTCCTTATTCCGATATCAGAAGGCGATTTCAAATCCCGACCAGGATTAACCGGATTGACCAGAATTGCCGGGTTTTTGAAGACGACATAGCCAAGTGCTCCGACGAAGAGACCGAGGGAGGTCTCATTGTCCTTTTGGGTGGCCAAGTAAGCAAAGTCAACATTCTGAGCCACGAACCATTCCTCAAGCTTTCTCACCAGAATCGAACCAATGCCACGGCGTCGGTACGGCGGCACGACTCTGAGACCAAGAACGTAACCCACTTTCACTGGCTTATCATGAAACTTAACTGGCTTTATTGATCCTTGTATCGAACCCACCAGCTTGTTCCCAACTTCTGCCACCTATTAATTAACGTTATTTATATACGTAAAAAATTGGCACATTTTATCAAATCCATGCCTGTTTCGGCTAATACAATCATATATGTTTTAAGTGTTTTAGCTAGAAGAACAATTATATATAATATCTACAAACAGTATATAGAATTGTTCAGAAAATGTCTTTTTAACATTGTTACATAATTAAAAATATGTTGACATGTTTAACACATATTTTATTAATTTGAGTAACACAACATCAAATTTTTTATATCTCTATATTTTGTATAGATCATTAATTAAAATTATAAAATTTAAAACGATATTTTTTTGGTAAAATAAAATAACATTATATTTTAAATTAAAAAATGTTAAAATGATATTTTTAAAAATTTGAAAGAAATATAAAATTTACACGCGAAAAAATGTTTTTGGAGTTAAACTTATTTTATTATTTTTTATTAAATATTAAAGATTTTGAAAAGGAAAAAAGAGAGAACCATCTCCATATATTCGTTTATAACTCTATATGAAACAAGGAACAAGTAAGAGAGGAAGATAGAGATAAATGAACCAGCATAGTGAAGAGAGGAGTGTTTCTGATCCTGCATATGGGATCGCCTAAAGTGTCTGTAAAAAGAAAAGTTTGGTCGTGACCAATCTCACAACTTTTCTCCACACACTGCATTTCAATTCTGTCCCTACGATCATCGTAGCATCTGATTACAACCTCTTCACAATCTTCTTTCTTCCATTGCCCCACCATTGTCACTCTCTTTCTCTCGTCTCTCGTCTCTCGCTATATATAAAATGAAACGAAAAGAGGTATAAATAGTTTTAGTTCACACAAGGAGAAGACCCCAGCCAATGTTATATTGGGGAATACTATAGAGCTTTAAAACTTAACATTTATCTTTCTTTTTTCTTTTTTTTTAATTGGGGGCATTTTCACGTTTATCTAATTCTATATCAATATATGAGAATGTTATAACTTTTAATCCGTTCAGATCCTTCCATATCTTTTTTTTTGTTGCTCTGGCCTATTTATGCCATTAATTGTTTAATTGGATGGTAGTCCATTTTCCTAATGAAAATATAAATCTTATAAATTAAAACAGTTCAGATTTAGTTAACACAATTTTGTTTAAATAATTTACAAAGCAATAATGATATATTATTTCTTTAGTCATCCGTACACTTAATTAACTTCCATGTTGAGTGTATTATATATGATAGAAATAATTTTTTTTTTTTCTAGCCAAGTCAATAATTTAAAACAAATTACAGAGAATTGGTCAACTACAATTAAAAACTTGGCTAAAAAAATAAGTTTCTACATAAGATATTCAACGTATTTAGTTTAAATTTAGTAAGTTAACATTTTTAGATTTATGAAATTTGTAACAAAACAATTAATGGCATAAACAAGTCAAAACTCTTTCTTATGTAGATTACTGAGATTGGATCCTGCCTTCTAACTTAGGTTAGGCAAGTAAGCCTCCCATACTTTGACTCGATACTTTAATAAGATCCTAATTGTTTCAAGTTCAATAATTTTTGTTTGTATCAACAATATAAAAAACAACCTAGAACAACCCGGTTAACCAAATTGATAGTACCAATTTCTTCTAACAGAATAATTAATTTAATACTTTGACTAACGTTATTATATATGTATAATAAAAAAAACATTAAACGTTAATTGGGTGTTCATCCCAATTTTACCTAGCCTATTAATTGAAGATTAATCAGAATTATTTTATTATATTTTTGTTTTTACTTAACTAGAAAAACTAAAAAGAGTAAAATGATAAATACACATTTTTAATATATTTTCATTTTTTAACATAATATATTTTCATATTTTTGTTGCTATTTTTGTGTAGAAACATATAATTTTATTATAAAAATATTAATCAGTCCTAACAAACAAACCCTTAAATTTTTATCAACCAAGTTTTTTGGACAAACTTGGTAGGATATATACCACTAAAAAAGTTTTAGTTATATCGATAAATTGAATTTTTTTTGTCAACATTCAATTTTTAAAAGCGAAATTATGCATAAATGATTTTATTTTGATGAGATACAATATTTAAAAGAAGTTATATTTAGATTTTCTGTTTTGGATGAAATAACTGATATATAATGTAATATATAATATTATAGCTGGTCCATATCTAATAACGACTAGAGATGTGATCTCTCAACCTCTCCACACAAGAAGTGAACAACCGACTCCATGTATGAATGTTATACCATGGTTTCCAGATGTTAAAGGCTTGATTCTAGTACATTGAATATGAACTGACCAAATTAAACACTTGGTAATATGAATCCTCCTACCAACACGTCGAAACTTTGGATCCATAAAGCTTGCATATGATTACATTTGCGAAAGGTTTATCATTAGTTAATTTATTGATATGATACCAAAACCACTCTTTGAGTGGCTTATCCAATGGTAAACTTTGATAACAAAAAAGATGGTCCTAACGCAAATTTTGTCTTTATTGATTCTTAGAAAAGTTTTGGCTTTATTTATATAATTATTGAAGAGTAGGTTATAATCACTAATCTAAAAAAAAATATGATAATATGCCATGAAAAAAAAAAGCAAATACAAATAGAGGAAGAAGGAGAGAAATGGGGAACTTTCCAAGATCGTTAGCATACTAAAATAAAAGTTGGCAGACCAAAAGCAATTACACAATAATATGATTGAGAAATGTTTCGAAGTGGAGAGAAGAAGTAGAGAACGAATCATCTCATCTTCACTAACTTAACCAACCAAACCCAAAACGAATACGCAACTCAGTAAAGATTAGCACTTTTATTTTGAACATTTGAAAAACTTTTTGGATTGATTTGATTATTTATTCTCATCTATGCAATGTCTTTCTTAACAGTGTTGAGTTTGGGCGTTGTGGCCCACACGATACTAGGATGAGTTTCCCAAAGATTTCAAAAAACTTTTTTTCAAGTAAAAGAATTAAATTTTATCAAAAAAAAGAAAGAAGAATTTTATAATAAATTAAGGGGAGTTATTAGTAAAGTGACACTCTAAACTCTAAAAGCTTTTTAAATTTTAAATCACAAAGTATTTATAAAAAAAGTTTAATGTCCCTTTTTTAAGAAAATCACAACCTATTTTCTAAACCAAAATTATTTTATGATTTTATAAAATAGGTTTTAACCTTTAGAATCACAATCTATTTTCTAACGAAAATTTCTGTAGCCTATATCTTTAAAAAACGTTTAACGTTACAATCACAAATCTAAATAATCATTCTTTAAACTTTTTAAAATAAAAAGAAGTTTCTGATAAATTGGACAATAATAACGTTACAATCACAAATCTAAATGTGAGCATGTATATTGGTCTCTTAATGGGTCTTAAAAGACATTAACTAAAGCCGCCCATACGAAATAACCCATAATCAAGAATAACCCCTTGTCACTACTTCAACTTGGCCATACAATATAAATTTTACTCAAATTCCATTTTGGCCCATAAGCTATTCTTTTAGTGCAGAGTGGCCCAATATAGTCCAATTTTGTATCCTATACCATCCACGACGCAGACCTCCTTAATTCAGAATAATCAACATCTTAATATCTAATATCAAACGTTAGATAGTCATAATCAGATCTCTTATTTTTTCTTTTATTTAATCTCAAATTAATTATGAGATCAAAAATGAGAGGTCATCAATATCTAAGGGTAGAAACGTAATTTGAAACTGTGGTATCGTTTTGTGCTAAGCCCTGAAGCGGTACGATGAACAAGTTGACGCCATGACACGTAAGCGCTTAGTAGCCCATTGGACTCAAATTACTACCGTTCGATTAAAAGTAACCACTCAATCTCAACCATTTATTTTATTTATAAATCTTAGAAGAAATTTATATTTTATCATTTTCTTTTTCCTTTTCTGTTATCCTCTCATTGTCTTCCTGGTAAGACTTAAGAGGGTTTTGATAAATTGATTTCGTTGATGGATTGTCGTAGTTTCTACTACCCTCATGGTGTCTTTCGAGAAATCACTCACAAGAAAATCTTTGAATTTTTGAGTTTGAGTTTCAGAGTGTTTGAATTTCAAGTTTTCTCGCGAAAGTTCTGAGCTTTTCCTTCTATTTTCTCTTCTGTGATTAGAAATAGATTACTTAGTTATGGCTTATGCTCGTGGCTTCGCTTCGTTGACCTTCTCGCCTCCGATTTCTCACAGACGACTCCGTTTATTTCGTCCCCGACTCCATCGAAATTACAGCGCGAAACCCGATTCCCAAATCCGCTGCAATATGAAATTCAACTACACCGCCGGAAAATTTCGCGAGCTCGGATTATCTCGTTCGGTGGAGCTAGACCAATTTATCACAAGCGAAGAAGATGAAATAGGCGAAGGGTTTTTCGAGGCGATTGAGGAATTGGAGAGGATGACTAGAGAACCATCGGATATTCTCGAGGAGATGAATCATCGATTGTCTTCTCGAGAATTGCAGCTGATGCTTGTCTACTTCGCACAAGAAGGTAGAGATTCGTGGTGCGCTCTCGAAGTGTTTGAGTGGTTGACAAAAGAAGATAGGGTCGATGAAGAGATGATGGAGCTAATGGTTTCGATAATGTGTGGATGGGTGAAGAAACTGATACAAGAGGAGTGTGATGCAGCCCAAGTGTTCGACCTATTGATTGAGATGGATTGTGTTGGTTTAAAACCTGGTTTTATCATGATGGAGAAAGTGATTGCTTTGTATTGCGAGATGGAGAAGAAAGAAAATGCGGTTTTGTTTGTGAAAGAGGTTTTAAGGAGGAGAGATACTTCTGGTTACAGTGTTGTTGGTTCTGAAGGAAGAAAAGGAGGACCAACTGGGTATCTTGCTTGGAAAATGATGGTAAAGAGATAACTTTGTCTCGTTATTTGAGTAATTGATTGTCGAAATCTATAGAATTTGGTTGGATTGTGACATAGTTTAGGCTTGTTACTAGCAATTCTAATGTGGCAATGTCTTCTGTTTCTTTTCAGGTTGATGGAGACTATAAGAAGGCATTTGATTTGGTTATTGACTTAAGACTCTCAGGGCTAAAGCCAGAAGCTTACAGCTATCTGATTGCGATGACAGCCATTGTGAAAGAGCTAAACAGCCTCGGGAAAACTTTACGCGAGTTGAAACGCTATACACGGGCTGGTCTTGTTGCTGAGATCGATGATCACGATAGGTTACTCATCGAGAAGTACCAATCAGAACTCATATCCCGCGGACTGGACTTAGCCACTTGGGCGATTCAGGAAGGCCAACAAAACGATTCCATTATTGGGGCGGTCCACGAGAGACTCTTGGCTATGTACATATGCGCTGGACGTGGACTAGAAGCAGAGAAACAGCTTTGGAAGATGAAATTTGCAGGGAGAGAACCCGAAGCTGACCTCCACGACATTGTGATGGCGATCTGCGCTTCGCAGAAAGAGGTTAATGCGGTTTCGCGGCTTCTGCCACGGGTTGAGTTCATGGGATCTAAGAGAAAGAAGAAGACTTTGTCATGGTTGCTTAGAGGGTATGTGAAAGGAGGACACTTTGAAGAAGCTGCAGAGACATTGATAACGATGATCGACTCTGGTTTGTATCCAGAGTATATTGATCGAGTGGCTGTGATGCAAGGAATGACACGGAAGATCCAACGGCGACGAGATGTTGAAGCATATATGGGTCTATGCAAGAAGCTGTTTGATTCTGGTTTAGTAGGACCTTGTCTTGTGTATATGTACATGGATAAACATAAGCTGTGGATAGTGAAGATGATGTAAATGAAGAAGAACGAGGTATCTGATACAGGAAGTTACAGACTCTAGTTCGGCTGAAGGGGTCGAGATCTTCTATTTTTGCGTATATAAATCTGTATGTTTGTACTATATTACATGTATATCTGTGTATGAAAGGTAAATAACGTGGGTATTCGTTGTTCATGTATTGTACTTGTGAAATTGTCTTTCAAATCCACAATTGTTTCTTTAGAAAGAAAAAAAATACATTAGTTTCTATATCATACGGTCCATTAACTCTATAAATTTAAATGGGCCAATGTCATTGTAGGCCCAAATGAAGTCAAATGACTTGAGAGTTTATGATTCTGCGTGTTGTTGAAGTGAATCTGAAGGTGAAGCAAAAGAAATAAGAATCACAAGAAGTAAAAATTGTAATGGAGGTCGAAGTTCCAACAATGGCAGGATCCACCATAAAGCTTACAGTCAAATTCGGAGGCAGATCAATACCACTTTCGGTATCACCAGATGTTACAGTCAAAGACATTAAGTCTCTTCTTCAACCCATCACCAATGTTCTTCCTCGAGGCCAGAAACTCATCTTCAAAGGTTTCTGATTAAAATTTGAATACCTTCCTCAATAATCGAGCTAATCCTTCAAATGGGTCTTTATTCAAAATTCGATTTTTTGTTTTCCTGATAAATAAAGGTAAGGTTTTGGAAGATATTTCGACTTTGAAGCAATCTAAAGTGGGCGATGGAGCGAAAATCATGTTAATGGCTTCTCAAGGTCTGCATCAAGGGGTCAGTGTCCTTCTTTTGTAATTTTGAAGATCTTTTATGATTCAATCATCTTTGATTCTTGCTATCAATCCAATTGAGGAAACACCAACTTGTTAAGGTCTGTTAATGTTATGGTAGTATTCAAAATTGAATAGGAAGGTCCGGTGCTTAAGGAAGCTAGTACAAGGCCAATCTCTAGAGCTGTTGTATCTGATAAAATAGATCAGAAAAAACCTGGTCTCCTTGTAGACAAGAACCGCACTGATCGATGGAAAGCCACAGGAGTTATTGCTTTAGCTCAAGCCAATTTGAAGGTGATAAGGTCTTACATGCTTTATCATTGTGGTTTTGGTTTGGATTTATCCTTCAATTGGTGTTGAACTTATTTGTTATGTAAAAGGCAATACCCGAAGAAGTTTGGGACTGCGGATCTGTAGCGAGAGTACTTGACATCAGTGAGAACTTCATTCAAGAAGTACCTGCTCGAATCAGCTCTTTTAGTTCTATGCATGTGAGAATTGCATGATTTCTATGTATATCATATTTCAGATCTTTCTATTTATTGAAGCCTTTATATGGAGAATGATATGAGTGCATCTGTAGAAATTGTTCCTTCAAGGAAATGGTCTGTCTGATGAATCCATTCAATGGGAAGGGATTGCATCTCTAAAGCGTCTGATTTTCCTTTCCATTAGCCATAACAAGTGAGTTTTTATTGCCTTCAATGCGAGGATTTTGTTTTTGTTCTACTCACCAAACAAAACTCTAAGTTGCTTGAAAGCTGCGTAAACTGCAATCACTAGACTCTAGATCTTTTATTGGTAATCGTTTTTGTGATTTGGCTTTCGTTTGTTTTGCAGTCTAACTGTCCTGCCGTCAGCAGTGGGTTCACTGACGTCTCTTAGGCAGCTTGATGTCGCCAACAACAAGTTGACAAGTCTACCAAATGAGATAGGACTTCTTAAGCAACTCGAGATCTTGAAAGCAAACAATAACAGGCAATTATGGTTTACTCGTCATATCTTTTAAGCTTAAGTGATTCCCAAAAGATAAACTTTACTGTCTTTGCATTTTGATTTTATAGATTACTTTTCTCGTTCTCTTTCTCTTTCTCTGTGCTGCAGAATAACTATCCTTCCTGAAAGTATTGGTGACTGTTCCTTCCTCATGGAGGTAAACAGCTTTATTTTGTTAAAACCTTAGAATTGTTGTGGCAAACAACGTAAAATGGGGAAATTTCAGGTTGATCTATCGGCAAATATTCTATCAGAACTTCCCGAGACAGTCACCAAATTGCGTAATCTAAAGGTAGATCAAGTCACCTTCTTTACTCTTGTCACATGGCCATGGCTTTTACGAAAGACTTAGTTGTGTTTTGATGTTTCAGACGTTGGAGCTGAACAACACGGGATTAAAGACGCTGCCAACGGTTTTATTCAAGATGTGTTTGCAGCTCTCAACATTAGGACTCCACAACACAGAGATAACAGTTGAATTTCTCCGCAAGGTTTGTTTGTTTCTGTTTCCTTTTACGCAGTCTCATGTTCGATTCTTTAGCTTCTTTCTTTGTTTGTGAACTGAAACACGAGAGTATGTTGGATTGGAAAAGTTCGAAGGATGGGAAGATTTTGATGAAAGACGACGTACAAAGCATCAGAAGCAGCTTGATTTTCGGGTTGTAGGGTCTGGCAAATTCGACGAAGGCGCTGATAAATCTTGGTGATTGATTTCAAGGCCAGTCATGAGTCGTCACAAGACTCATGACTCTTGTATGTCCTTAATGCTTGCTTTTTCGATTATATCACTTTTTTTTCCCCTACCGTGTTGAGTGTCCCCTAAAATTACAACCAAAACCAAACTGAAAGTTAGAAATTCAAAATTTATAACAATTCGAAGAGTGATAAAATTTATTTCAAAAATATAATAGATATCATATACTTCCTCTATTTTATAATATAAGTTGTTTTAGAAGTACTTTTTGTTTCAAAATTTAAGTTGTTCTGATAAAAAGATCCAAAAATTCTCGATATTTTTTGTTTATATTGTTATAAGGGATCCAAAAATATTTCTCAAACAATAATAAAAGGATCCAAAAATTCTCGATTTTCTTTTTGTATTGTTATAGGGCTTTTAAAAAACATGGGCCGGGCCTGTGTCGATTTCCTTTCGCCTTCATGAGAACCAATCAAAACAGAGTAATTAAGTTTTGTCTAACTCTGAGCCTTCAAATTAGGGTTTTGTGTTTTTTTGTTTTCTCTCTAAAATTGGGTGGTTATTGATACGGCTGAGATGTCTTCCAAAATTGAGATAGAGAATGAAGAATCATAGGAACCACCGTCTTTGATTACGTCACTTCCCGACGACATCGTCTTTGACATCTTAGCGCGTGTACCGAGATGCGATTATCCAACTCTCTCCCTTGTTAGCACTTCCGATCACTCATTGTGTCCCCTGAGATATACGCGAGAAGATCTTTGTTGAGGTGTACCGAAAGCTGTCTATATGTTTTCCTTTGTAGCAACGGATTACCTAATGACCATTTGTATATTCTTCGCGGGCAAGCCAACAGCGACCGCCGATTAGTCCTTATCTCTTCGCTTTCGGATTTGCCTTGCGGTGAAAGCTTTGTCGCGGTCGGTTCAAGGATATATGTGTTTGGTGAGATGGATACGACAATGTCATCGAGTGCGTTTAGCATCGACTGTAGATCTCACACGGTGCAACTCCTCCCCAGCTTGCCTATTCCATGGCTGATACAGTCGCTGACTTCATTGACGGGAAAATTTATGTGTTTGGACACTGCCGTATGAAGTCAAAGGTGATGGTGGTGTTTAATACAGAAACACAAATGTGGGAGCGTGGACTCATAAAGCCAGACATTGAACCAGCTGAGAGTTGGGAGTCTGGTTGTGTAGTGGTGATGGCTGATAAGATTTACATGAGGTATTCTCTTAATACCTTTGTTTACGTGCCAAAGGAAAGTAAATGGGAAATGGACGAGAAGCTGAATTCTAAGGACTGGGATGATGGTGCGTGCGTCGTTGATGACGTATTGTACTACTACGAATGTTATGAGAACTGTTTAAGAAGGTATGATCCAAAGCAGAAGTGTTGGGGAGTGGTGAAAGGTTTGGAAGAGTTGTTGGCCGAGATACGTCCACATTGGTCAGACACTGTGCGTTTGGGTCGGAATCTTGCTTTGTATTTTTGTAAAAGAGAAGAAGAAGAAGAAGAACCAAGGAGTACAACAACACAGAAGATTTGGTGTGCAGAGATTTCGCTGGAAAGACGTCAAGGAGGTGAGATTTGGGGTAAAGTTGAGTGGTGCGATCAGCTTATTGTTGCTGCGAAATGGTCCTTTATCAAATCTCTAAGTGTTACGATTTGATGCATGAACTTTCTTCTTCATATATTTTAACTTGTGTTTTGTTTTTTATTTATTTAGTTCTTATGTTCAGCTTTATCCAAATGTCTAGATGATTTTTCTTTTCATCAACCAATCGTTTCTTGTTCTTCTTTTATGGTTTTTGAAATCTTCCTTCATTGCTATACAGTAGAAATATATTTAGAAACTTTAACCCATGTAAGTTTTGGTTCTACACGCAAAACGAAACTTCAAAACTGCTTCTAGATTCAGCTGCAGTTTTGTGTAAACTGTAATCACCGAGACTCTATCTAGAACACAAACATTCACGGTTGTAAACAACATGTCGTGGTCAAGCTTTTGTTTGTTTTTACAGTCTAACTGTTCTGCCATCAGCAGTGTGACGTCTCCTAGACCGCTTGTGTCCCTAACAACAAGTTGACAAGCCACCGAATGAGTTCGCACTTGTAACGCAGCCAACAATAACATGCAAATTATGCTATACTCATATCTTCCCGAAACATTCACTAAACTGCGTAATATAAAGGTAAATCAAATCACCTTTCACGTTACTCTTATTCCATGGCCATGGCTTTTACAAAGACTTAGACTTATAGTGTTTTGGTGTATCAGACGCTTGGAGCTGAACAACACGAGATTGAAAAAGCTACTGTTCGAACGCGATTTGACACCATCATGATTCAAGATAAAGTTATTCATCATGATTTAAGATTTCTCTTTTTTTTTGCATATAAATTATTCAATACCGAAATCCACGTATATAGTTATATAATATATATTATTAATCAACTTATATATATGTTATTAATGTAGCTAGGCAGTGATAGAAGTCAAATTATAATCAAAAATATTCTGTTCCACAATATATGGAACAACTCCAGATTTTGTGTAACTACTAATATTTTGTGTAACGCTATATAAAGTCATCTTATTAAAGCTGGGCTAGAAGGAAATTAGGGTTTTGTTCTCTCTCTCTAACATTGGGTGATTGTTGATGTCTTCCAAAACTATGGCAGAGGAGGAGCAATCGTCTGAACCACCGTCTTTGCTTACGTCACTTCCCGACGACATCGTCGTTGACATCTTAGCGCGTATACCAAGATGCCACTATCCAACACTTTACCTCGTTTCTAAACACTTCCGGTCACTCGTTTTCGTCGCCTGAGATATACGCGAGACGATCCCTGATGAGCTACACGGACCACAGTCTCTACGTCTTCCTCCCAGAAAACGATCTTGATAGTTTGTATATTCTCCGCCGGAAAACTAACGGCGATCGCAGCTTGGTCCATACCACTACGCTTCCCGATATGCATCCCGACAGAAGCTTTGTCGCAGTGGGATCGAGAATATATGTGTTTGGTGGGATAGAAGATCATACACAATTGCCAACAGGTGCGTTAAGCATCGACTGTATATCCTACACGGTGCAACCCCTCCCTAGCATGCCTATAATGCTAATTGATACATTTGCTCACTTCATCGACGGAAAAATCTACGTAATTGGCAATTCCGATTATGACTTGAACAAGTTGATGGTGGTCTTCAATACAAAAACACAAAAGTGGGAATGTGAGGTTAGAAAGCTAGACATGGAGCGTTACGAGACCGTTTATGATTGTGTGGTGATGGCTGATAAGATTTACATTAGTGGTTCTTATAATAGCTTTGTTTACGAGCCAAAGAAGAATATATTGGAAACGGAGGAGATGCTGACTTTGAAGGAGTGGTCGTTTGCATGTGTGGTTGATGACGTAATCTACTACCACGATCAGGTCGAGAACAAGTTAAGAGCATATGATCCAAATGAGAAGCGTTGGAAAGTCGTGAAAGGTTTGGAAGACTTGTCTGTTAAGACGAAAGCATGTTTAGGATGGTCAGCGACTGTGACTACGAGTTACGGTGGGAAGCTGATGTTGTTTTTTGTTAAAAGAGAAGGACTGGAGAGTAAAACAAAAGAGGTTTGGTGTGCGAAGATTTCTCTGGAAAGACGTCAAGGAGAAGAGATTTGGGGTAATGTTGAGTGGTGTGATCAGATTATGGTTGCTGAGGGACTATTCCTGAAGAAAACTCTAGCTGTTCTAGTTTGATGCAGGAACTCTTCTTCATATAGCTTGTGTTTTTTTTGTTTTTTTGTTTTTAATAGTTTTGTCCAAATGCGAGTGTTCTTTTCATTATCATAAATCTCATTTTACTCATTACGTTGATGTCAATGAACGTAATCGAATTTGAGAATCCATATTGCTTAGAATCGTTTCTGGTCCTCCAACCCCAAAGAAGAAACATGTATGACAAATCTGTTATTTTTTCGATAATTGCTCACCTGAAATAGATAGAGAAGAGGGGAAAATTGACGTCATTGTTATCTACATCATCATCATCAAGCCACCACTACATCAAGATGGAGGCAACTCAACGTTAGCGAGATCCACCACTTTCTTGTCCATCCTCCCCTTAGATAATCCTATATCGATCCAGAATGCTCAACTTCTTTTGCTTCAACGTCCTGATAACATGTGGTTAAAGCAAAAGGAGTTGAGCATTACAGTAGTTGTATGGTACCAGAACTCTCCTTCATATAAACTTGTTGTGCTTGTTTTTTTTATATAAAAACATACCGTTGTCCAGCTTCACAGCCAAATGCCTAATCTTGCTGATCTCGCTGATGTAGATGAATAGTCGCACTTGAGATTCGATCTGAGTGTCCAAATGGTACCAATCTAGGATTGTTTGAATCCAACTGTTGTACATTTTGTTCCGTGTTTTTTCAGTTTGTACCATATTCAGTTTTATGTGATCGAATCAGAGAGTGGATAAAAAAGGAGAAACGTTACGGTTCTTTATCAGGAAACGCCACCTGCAACTGCAAAAAAGATATATATACGTATGGAGAGCAAACGAAAACTCGGGTTTTGATAAGGAACGTGATCACATTGTAACGTCTGTGGGTAAAGCCACACCAGGAATTGTACATGAAAAGGAAAACATTTTTCAAAGAAATAGAACGAGAAGTGAGATGATAAAATGGAATGGGTCTCTCTAACCCCAAGTAAAAATCTGTCATCAGCCAGAAGGATCCGAAGGAAAACGTTCTTCAAAAGGCAGATGCAGAAAAGAGACACAAAACACACACAATTTTGTTCGCACAAAGAGTTTCATCTTCTTCTTCTCGGTTTTTTTTTCCTTTCGTTTTTGGTTTGTTTGATAAATTCTCACCTGAAATAGATGGAGACGAGAGGAATATCGACGTCATTGTCATCTTCATCCTCACAAGCCACCACTACATCAAGATGGTGGCGATAAGGTGGCATCTCGACTTTAGCGATATCCCGAGCGAGATCAACAACTTTCTTGTCCATCCTCTCCTTGTGCCTCGGGAACATACTGTTGAACAGAAGACAGCTTCCACAAGAGATGCTGTACGCGCTAAGCCCTTTGTCCTCAAGCCACTGCAACACCTCACGCAGAGTCGGGTTTCCTTTTAGAACCCATCTGTCCCAAACGGTCCAAGCCATGTCCCGGTGCTTCACCACCTTTGGCGGAACCGGTTCAGCCATGGAGAAGAGAGGGAGCGCCAGGTTGGCAAATGTATTTCTGTAGGCTTCTACTTTGTGTCGTCCATCAAGGACCTTGTAAAGCTCGAGGCAGACCAGACCAGTGGCCATGGCTGTTGAGGTCGCAATGGCTGGAATGATTCTCCCCGCAATGAACTTTGCTTTCAGCTTGTCGACTTCGGGTATGCTGTAGTTCCGCGCCCTCATGTTGGCAAGACCCGCAATCACATCCATGTGATAGTTTGTATCATCATCCTACAAACACATAAGGATTCAAAATGACAACACTCCTTTGTTTAAGAAAATTTCTAAACGATTGGTCCCGAGCGTTTCGACATGTTACTTTCGATCGCAATTAGATTTCAAGAGTCAGATCAGTGAGATAACAAAATCAGAGAGTATTTACCTTTTCGAACTGAATTGGTTTCATCCTGAAGTCTGGAGACAATATATGCCTACACTGCTCGAGCTTAGCAATGAGGTCGTTGATGACTGCACCGTCGTCCACTGAAGCAGTGGTTAGACTGGTGGCTTTCTCATCTGTCACAATCTTTGCATCTTTCCTTGGCTCAAAGTCTGGGACTATCACTCTGTCAACAGCTTCAGCTGCCTCCTTTGGGTTTTTGGTCCACTCAGGCACAGGGATCCCAAATGTCTCTGCTCTTAAAATAGCAGTCGCCGTGATGAAGTTAAGGAGGCTTGGGTCGGAAGAGGAGTACTGGAGCGGACGTGGGAATCTTTTAGGAGCAGACCAAAATGGAGCTCCGGTACTTGTCGCAGCATCTTCAGGAAATGTGTATATCAATTGCTTGACACGGTTAACAAAGTAATCCTCAAACCTGGCCATGTAAAATAGAAACATGTTAATGAGACTCCATTAAGGACATTTTTACCTCCTGGCAATTCTTTAAAATCGATTTCTAATTTCCTACTTATTTTCCGATTAAATAACTCTGAATCCTGATATGCTGCACAAGTCAAAAGCACAAACATAAACTATAGAAGCACATAAGTAAGATACCATACTCTTTCGTTCCATCATTACCACTAGACCACTCTAAACCTAAGTAGACTTGTACTAATTAAGAGAGTGTCAGCACCTGAGTCGAGCCCAGGTTAAGCAGTCTTGGAAGGTTTCACACTTTTCCTTTTCAAGGCACTCAACAATCCTCTCCAATGTGTCCCTTGCCTGAGCATCGCCAGCACTCATCATTGAGTTAGTGTACTCAACCGGGCTAGAGAGATATGCATTCACTTCAGCGGGAGTCTTCTCAAGCAGACCCTCAAATTCAGAGCGAGCCCAAGTTAAACAGTGATCAATGTTATGCGGAAACGAGTGCACTGTACACATGGGGGCCTGTTTCTCTGGTGGGTCCCTTGAGGCACCGTAATTTTCAGTTAGATGTGGAATAACCATCTGTGTGTTGCACTTTGCACCAAGAGTCCCAGACTCAAGGAGCGGCTTCTGGAAATACAAGCACCTCGAATCAACATAGAGCCTCGCATTGACATTATCTAGTGCATTGACGACAACAGTTAAGTTCTCCCAGAAGGCATCATCAAATACATTCTCAGTCTCAGCGCCCACACGGTTTTGCAGGGCCTCAATGTTGAACTTGGGGTTTATAGCTGCAGCAGCGGAAGCAGCAACTGTGGATTTAGCCTGTCCAATGTTCCAGTCACGGAATAGAAATTGACGACTGAGGTTACTCTTCTCGATTATGTCATCATCAGTCACTGTTAGCTTCCCTTGGTTTCCACATGAAACCCCCATCAGAGCCATATTTTTCAAGAACTCGCAGCCAAGAGCACCAGACCCTACTGTGAAAACTTTAGCATCTTCGAGTTTCTGCTGGAACTTGGCCCCAAATACAGATATTTGGGCATCATAACGGCTGTTCCTTGGTGCAACGTCACTAGAATCCAGAGGTTCAGATGGGAGTGACTCCACCGAATCAAAGTAGAAGAACTGATAAATAAAATAAAAAGCTCAACATCAGGTCCCATTATGAAATTAGAAACAATATATATGTATGTCAAAAAAAGATTAAGAGCTGTATCTTCCACGTAATAAACATTAGAAAACGCAAGAGAGTGCTTTGAAGCTTGTGCGGGTTAGGCCAGGGGAGAGAACATAGTTCTCTTGGGTTTTGTTCAATTTCTGCTCTTGTTAAGGTTTGAGTTTTGAGTTTTATTTCTTGTGTCCACAGTTCCTAAATGCACAAAAAGACTAAATATGTGTTCCCCAAGTATATGGAAAAGAAATATTACCTGAAAGAGGGGATGGAATTTTCCAGAGCAAGCTTTAACAACCTCCTGTCCAACAATACCGCCAAACATTGCAGCCATGGGGTTCAGGACAGCCTTGGCTCCAAAGGAAAAGTGTCGTAGAAGCTTTTGGTCGACATTCTCCACCTTTAAATCACCCTGCCCGGTATTGATGGCTGTGGCAATGGATATAAGCTGCTGAGCGTCCTCTTCTGAGCCAGCAACAGGAAATCTGCCAGCTTCAGATGTAAACCGATCAAGTGCCTGGAATGCTAAGTGAAGGAGTGGAGGCCGATCAAACTTGGAGAAATCACTAAACAGAAAATCCCCTGGATCTTTAAGAGCTTCCCTCAACGGCTTGAAATTCAGCAACTTTGGCTGTTTCACCTGAGTGACAATACCACCCTTGACATATGTTCCATAGCCTGTCGTGTCCTCTTCAAGGGTGAATGAATATGGCCGTGCACTTTTTATCTTCCTTGGTTTCCCATCATTCAATTCCGTCATACCCTCAACTTCAGAGAAAATGACGAGGTCACCATCTTCAAATTCAAGTCTCTCATCGTCAACACAGGAAATAAACGCCTGGTTCTCATTAGAGATGGAGGCAATGATGCCTGTGTGTGGCTCCTCTCCATCAACATCGAGAACAGCAAATGCAGGACCAAAATCACAAAAGACGGAACCAAAAAGACCCCTGACATCAGCCTTGACAAAAGCGATAGGAGGCTGATGGCTATGGCAATAGTCATTGAACTCAATTGCTTTCTCCAAGCTTATGTCAGAGAAAACAACAACCTGTTTCACAAGAAAGGAGATGAATCAGGGTGAAACCAGCCAACAAGAACCACCCCCAGAAAGGTGCACACCAATCTTCTATATCAATACGTATAAACAATAGAACCAGACTAACACCCAAAAAGACGGTAACCATTTCTTTGGGATAACCAACGATATCCCACTCCTATGTCTTAACAATTTAGTCGCAAATTATCATAACTAAGTAAGTTATCTATCTAACAATCCAGTATACAAAAGATTCAGACTAGATAGTCTACCGACCTGAAAACCAGAAAGCTGCTCTTTGGTTAAGCTTGCGGTCAAGCTAGAGACAACCACAGCATTGTTAAGATCCTGTAACTTCTGAACAGAAGCATCGGCCCTATTCTTGCCAATATCATCCTCAGAGAAAACAAAGTTGCTAGATAAGTCCCATAGCTCTACCACACTTTCATCATGCAGAGTCACAGACTTCACACCAGCAAGAATAAGATTCTTGGCTGAGACAACCCAAAAAGAAAACAAATGAAAAAGGAAGGGTAAATATATCTTAACAAGATCGATTAAGAAGTGTCAGGAATATAAACAATAGTTCAAACCCCAAAAACGATATCGAACAAATCAACGAACAACGCAAACTACTACGTCTTGAATGCTAAAAAAGTACCAACAATCAGAAAACAGAAAAACTAAACAACTAGCCTTGTTTGATGAAGACACAAATTCTTGACAGATACGGAAACAATAACATCTCATATCAAAGAAAAACATACCTATCTCAGCGCCAAGGCCGTGCATCCCCGAGATGAGAACGTTCGAAGCAAAGAGACGCCTCATCGTCTCACGTCCATACACGGCGAGCTGCCTGCTGTGCAGATCTTCATCGATCTCCTGACGGTTCGAATTACCAAAAGCCATGTCGAGCTGCTGGACGACGCTACCGCCGCTAAATCCGCTGCTGCTACTACCAGAAGCTACAATCGAAGACTTATCAGACGCAGAATCAGTGTTATCGATACGGCGTTTCTTGATCGGCGAAGATGCTAAATCGGAACTGATGCTTTTATCGAAGTTCTCGTTAGCAACAAATGCTTCACTAGCTCGCTTGTGAAGCATAAAGTGATGGAAGAACCTGGAGAAAACGTAAGAAATCCCCATGGAAATCAAAACAAGATAAACAGCTTCAAGCATAGAGAACGAGACTCATAATAGAAAAGAAAGAAACTCCGATCAAAATCGAAAGCGATCAAACTTAAATACGTAACCCTAATCTGGAATTGATTCTTCGGAGACGAAGAGAAGCAAAACGAAAACGTACCTTTGATGAAAGCAGAGGAGAGAAGATTGGAATCGAAAAGAGAAATGGGATCTGACTGATTTTGATTACACGAAAATGACGAAACTGCAAAATCCTCAAGATTTATTTAGAGACGCGCTTTGTGGAAAAGGGGTTCGGTTGGGAATATGGAAAGGGGCACGAATCTGGAAATGTCTAAGCGACGTCGTTTTTTGGGGTTTAGCTTTGATTTTTCCTTCTTTCGCTGGGCAATTCTCTGACCGGTCACGCGGGAGTTCACAATTTCCAGAACCGATCCGGTTTACGTCGGTCAATTCCAATGGATTTTGTATATCCATCCGCACACATTATGTGAACATAGCACGTGGAAATGATATATAATTGGACACTTTCTTCCTTGAAAAAGTTACACAAATTGAATAACATTTTATAGCTTCCTATATAAAATAACTAGATATTCTACTTTATTAATTTAAAAATTAATATCTCTTAGTTACATTTCAGATATTAAACAATTTCCCAACTATAATCTATATATTACACAAATTTCTTCTTTGAAAAAGTTACACAAATTGAATAACATTTTATAACTTCTTGTACCAAATAACTATATATTCTACTTTATTAATTTTTTTTTAAAAGTATCTCTTAATTGCATTTTAGATATTTAACCAATTTCCCAGATATTAAAATGCATTAAAAGAACAACAATTCTTACCTCAGTAATTTTTACCTCAATGCATTTTAATATTTGGGTGAAAGTGAAAATTATTGTTCCAAGATGAATCACCTCAGTGATTTTTCAAAACTCATCCAAAATTTTTTTATGATGGTAACATTTACTAATAATTTTTTTATTTGAAAAAAAAAAGTCACAACCAAAAATCTAGAGTTTCAGCTGAAATTCTACAGCAAAAAGTTTAAAGTTACTGTCATAACCAATCAGGTCTTACATTACATGTATGCTCACAGATTTCAGCTGCAACATATCAACTTTTAAACATGCCAAAACACCATAATTATTGCTGTATATAAAATAACAAAATATTGAGCCCAAAACTATATATTGGCAATATGAGCCCAATTTACAAATTAGTATTTTGTAGGCATCGACCAAATTCTACTCCTATCATTTCTCGTATCCTAATTTCCAAAATTTTCAGAATGTTTTTAGGCTTTTGCATTTGTTAAAACAAAAACAACGAAACACCAATAAAGACAGTATTAGAAAAAATAAATTATTAAATTCTCTTCGAAAATCTTATTCGCTAACATAAGACTAATTCTATATTATTTTCCTCTACATAATTTGTTTTGAAGATAGTAGTAACCAATTCCATAAACTTCATTATAGAATTCTCATTCTTCTTGATTTTGTTTTTTCACAAAACGTTTCTAATGTACTTAATGTAGTCCATCAATGACTCAATATCTATAATACATCG
This sequence comes from Schrenkiella parvula, assembly GCA_000218505.1. Taxonomy (NCBI): domain Eukaryota; kingdom Viridiplantae; phylum Streptophyta; class Magnoliopsida; order Brassicales; family Brassicaceae; genus Schrenkiella; species Schrenkiella parvula. The sequence goes on along the minus strand of CM001190.1, from coordinate 12,747,861 downwards.
TAACTCCATAATTGTTTTATAATCTCTCGTCACTCTATTGTGATTCTATCACACTCACCGCAAAAATCATGATCGAACCAACAGAAGAAACCGATCAAAAACATTTGAAAGGTTTCTTGACTAACATTAAATGCTCATCAACACAAATATTTTTCTTTTGTCATGTCCACATTTATAGTATCAATTCTTTTTATTTCCAATAAAACATTCACAATAAATTATTACTAATTAAGCACTTTTATAACATTTAATATATACTCTAGATTTTAAAAAGCAACTAAATTGAACTGCTATATCATATAAATGATTTCATTGGTATTACCACTAATGTTGAGAGAGAACGAATCATGTGATAACTTTTCAAATATCAGCTAATATATTTTTACATTTATAAAATATTAGATAATGTTAATAAATGTTAGCACCAAAATATTGACAGATTATATAAAAAAGAAAACAAAGTAGTCATGTTTTTCAAACGCCTAAACACCGATCTATAAACCGTTTAGACGTCTATCTTTTAGTCTAAACATGTTCTAGTAGTAAACATAGTAACATACGATATGTGCGTGATGAGTCATTAATACCTAACAAATAAAATAGGAAACAAAAAGAAGCACCAACCAATAATTTTGATTTCTAGGGTAAAGGGTTTTTCCAAACCAATAATCCGAATCAATTAATCATTTTTTATATGTTTTATCATTCCTGATAACATTGTGGGGCTACGATATTGACTTTTATTGGTCTCTTAATTATGATAGTTTGATATTGCCATATAATATTGTTGATGCCATGTTTTACTTTCATCAAATCCAGATTATATTGCTGATTTAAAATTAGTCGACGGCAACAAGAAAATATATTCACTCGTTATAATAGAGAAAGCAGGTCGTGTTTAGATTCATCTCCCATCAGTTAAATGAAAATAAATACTGAATTTAGAGTTCACAATGTGGTCAAATTAATTGTCTATCACGTTTTATTATGCAAATATTGCATAATCATTGAAACTAAAATTTCGATATATAAATCAACAAAATATCAACCCGATGTTTGTAATCTAGTGGTTTATACAACTATCACCATTGTGACCAATGTTATAACCAAAGTACAAACATTGTAACGTGCGTTTGCTAGACTAAGCAAATCTCATAAGTTATACCTTTGATTACATATAATAATATTGTGAATTTCAATATATCATTTATGTGCTTTATACCATGATAAGCATGAATAAATTCAAACGATCTAATCTTTTATAATTAGATTTCTTAGATCAATCGACTACTTTTAGAAAACCAATCACCAAATTGGCTGATTGATGTATATAGAGATTAAATTAGACGTTTAGTAGTTTCTTTCATTTTCCATATATGGGTGGTGGAGTCTTATCAATTCTTATATCAAGCGTCTCAAGACTTAAGTGAGATTCCAATAACCGGACATTCCAATAATGTATTCTGAACCGAACAAACCAAAACATAACACAATAATTGTACAATTTTTTTTTAAAAAAAGTTGATTCAAATCAGATGATGATGGTCATCATTAAATTAAACATGTACTAGTCTATTTACATAGATGTCGTCCTATCTCTAGCTTAATTCACAGGTGGTTATGTAAACCGAATATAACCAATTGATACCAATTAAGAAAATAGTGAAATCTACGGTTCATCAAAATTTTGTCAGGTGGACTTTTGGTAGGGACATTACCACGTGAATATAACGTTTTTAAATTTCTACTCTTTTGTCTCTTCTCTTTCATAAACTCTCTTTCACACCATCCAAATTCCAAATTCCAAATTCCAAACCAAAAAAAATAAACTCCACACTCTTTTTCTTTCTCTTTCCTTTCAAAACTCTCTAAAAAACACTTACAAGAACGCACTAACTAAGACATAAGACTCCATGGAACCCGTCGCTTCCGGGTCACACAAACCCGACCCGACTCCCTCATCCCCATCCACGTCAGCACCACCACCAAGCCGTTACGAGTCGCAGAAACGCCGCGACTGGAACACGTTTCTACAGTACCTGAGAAACCACAAACCGCCTCTAACGCTAACGCGGTGCAGCGGAGCGCACGTGCTCGAGTTCCTCAAGTACCTAGACCAATTCGGAAAAACCAAAGTCCACGTGTCAACATGTCCTTTCTTCGGTCACCCGGACCCACCATCTTCTTGCGCTTGTCCGCACAAGCAAGCTTGGGGATCTCTCGACGCGTTGATCGGACGGCTTAGAGCCGCTTACGAAGAAAACGGTGGACGGCCTGAAGCGAACCCGTTTGCTGCACGCGCCGTTAGGATTTACCTGAGGGAAGTCAAAGAGAGTCAAGCTAAGGCTCGTGGGATTCCTTACGAGAAAAAGAAACGGAAACGGAAAGCCACCGTTACAACCGTTAGATTGGACGCTAATTTAACGAGTGGAATCATCATCGGAGACGGGAGTAACGGTGATTCTCCGGCTGCCTCCGGAGTCGTACTTCCTCTAGGTTAAAAATAACTATTAATTATTACCTAATTTGCTTCTCTCTCTCTCTATCTCTCTCTCTCTACAACTATAAATATATAAATTATGTCTAAAATCATCTTTTTTTTTACTTTGAGAAAAATATTATCTTTCTTACTGTAGTAGCTAGAGGTCAGTTATTTTCTAAGTTAATCGTGAAAAGACATTTGTATGGAGTTTCTATTTAGTTCAGTTAATGAGCGGATTCTAGTTTTTTTTAAAATTTTTGATTCGTACTTTATATCCAATTTTTGATCTGATGAGATTGTTCTAATGAAAATTACTTACATAAGCTCCAAAATTTTGTGAAAGTGGTGAGTAGTATATATTATTTTGTTAGTATATAAAGTCTATATACATGAATGTTGTCTATTTTGGATCTATTTGATTATTATTTAGTTGAAAAGCAGCTTTCATTCATCACATAAAATTTTGATTTTCGTCTCACATGTTTTGTCTATATCCGAAATTAGGTCCCATGATATATTCTTAAATCGATTTCGTGACAAATACCCATCCAATAATTCAAAGTAATTAATTATGATATGGGCGATAATATGTTATCTTTATATTTCCATTTACGTTATGTCTTTTTTATTTTATAAGTATGTTTTCGAGTGAATTGGTCAAAGTCATGACCACCATTACAACTTAGCTCGAAGTGCTTTTAAAGTGGATATTGCAAATGCTTGAAATGGTAGCATATGATATGATCTAGTGAAATTTTATTGAAAGTATTCTCATCTTCATGGATTCCTTTCTAATCTTCATAATCTTCATATAACACTATTTATTTTAAAGACTAATTTATGAGATTTTGGGTTTCAAACCTAACTTAATAGTGATTCGTAGATGATATCTTATATCTTTCTCAAGGGAAATACTAGATCTATATAGATAGCTTTTTATCGAGCTGCTTGAAGAGGATCAAGTTTACGTCTTAATCAGGCTAAAAGCATATGTTTTTGCCAATTGGATGCCATACACAACTCACATCCAATCATCTTTTATATTTTCATTTATTAATACATTTTATAAAATATTTTAAGTTTCGTTTATAAATAGTTCTTTTTAGTAATGAGAATGTTCCACTTTTAGTCTATAGGTTTTTAGATCGTAGAGCATATATTAATGATACATGCAACAAATCCGCTAAATATACATAATTTTATCAAAAATTTAGCGATAGCACTATACAAAATATTCGATCAGTTGAACTAAGTAACTGTATTTTTTTTCTAATGTTTATGCCGACTCTTTTGCAAATAACATGAATAGGAAACTATTTTTCTTTTCATGTAACTCAGATAAATTCGGTTTGATTATCTATTTGGAGCAGTTACCAAATCGAATCAACTTCATTTAATGAAAGGAGTTAGTTGAAAACAAAAATCCAACAAATGTATATTAATCTTAAATAAAAGATGATATTTACATGTCAACGAGTGACTATAACTGTCGGTTACATCATGATCAAACCACTTTTCAAAATGTTGATAACTTTGAACCAATGAAAAGAGAAATTCTAAAGTTGTACATTTAATTTTATAGAGATTTCAGAAGAAAAAAAGAAAAAATCGCGAGTTTTCCACAGAGTTGAAGGTACGAACGTGAATGCAAATACATACACACACACGTGAACATAATTATAAATAGGCTTAGAAAAATAGTAAAAAGTCAGAAGAAGAAGATGTTTGGCTACTATTTTACGACCGACATACATATAAGACCTCCTATGATCTTAGTACGTGCAAAAGGACTTCCACACGTATGTGTTTTGGTCTTTTTTTCACCATGTACGTTTTATGTTTTTAACCTGTCAGGTGTTTTGCTTGCGCCAGTGGTCTGTCTGAACAACTGTGTATTTCCAAAAAAATGGAACCGGCTTGTTGAATTTTTTGAATATTGTCTTTTGAGATTGATTGGTTGTTCACAACTTGATAAGTTTTCATGAATATTTAACATTTGTAAAGTATAACGCTTACTTTTTGTGAAGTCTTTATTTGATTGTTTTCTTTTTTGCCAAAAGCACTAACTAAGACATAGGATTGCATTATTTTATGTTAAACGAAAATGATTGTAATTTAAAATAAAACTTTTCAATTGATGTCAAATATAATATCGATAGAATCTTTACATTTGACATCAAATAAATAACTCATAATATCAAATAAAATTATTACCTTTAACGGTAATGATTTATCAATAAAACAATAAAACTTACTTTAACGGTAATGAATTGTTCTTTCAACATCTAACGCCATATCCGTCTTTAGTCATCAAACACACACTTGTATTACCCAAACCGAAATACAGATGTCTAAAGAAGAGACTAAATGCAAACTTGCTTATCGAGCTAACAAATCAGCTCGGGTATAGTCAAAGAAATAGATAAAAGAACCAAAACATATCACGAATCAAAGTCTCGGCCAATACTACGGGTGATTAATCACGAATCAAAGTCTCGGCCAATACTACGGGTGATTAATCATAGTGCTGATAGTCTCGGCGTACATGCCCACCCGGGTCCAACCATATCCAGTCTACACTGTTGCTTGTATCTCTCATCTTGTATATCCAGCCAAGAGCCAATGATAAGACAAATGTTGCTTGGACGCTGAGGAACATGTCGCTGTTGCGGCAGATGGGGAACTGAAAGAGTCGGCTTTCAAGCATTGTACAACGCCTTGCACCAGTTGCACTCCGCTAAAACACGATTCAAGATGTCTAGTAGTTATCGATTTATATTTTGGAAGAGTCTTTTCATTCTTTGCTTTCCAAAATAAACCAGAAAATCCACAGGCATAGATCCTCAGTTGGTTCCTCCTAAGATATAGTGGATACTCCATAAAAAGAAACACAAGTGTCATAAGAAGGGGCCAAAGGGTCAGGCCAGAGCTTCGCATGTGAAGATCCTGTTCAAACCTTCGGGTTTCCAATTGTTTGCCAAATAATAAACACAAGAGAGAACAATTTCACTTAAAGAACAAAACTGAGGCTTGATTCTGAAACTTCCATATAAGACAGTAAATAAAGAAGGTCAAAAGCAAAGAGGACACACTTTATATATTGCTCGGATACATAAAGACTCTTACCTGATCCCCCTGCAAAAACATATTTGGATCTGGCAAGAAAAAACATAACCACATACCACTCTGTATCATTAAGCTTTACATGAACTAAAAGACCAAAAAGGTAACAAGCCCTTAGAATTGACCGTAAGTTTCACCAAAATGAATTAGCGGTTATTATACATAAAACAAACGAAACTCATTAGAGAATCAGAATATATGGTGCCTTGGACTGTTTGGTAAGATGGAATTCCAGAAGAATAGAAGAAACAAAGAGCTTCAACGACTGACCATCTAACCCAAGAAAAAGAGAAAATTGTGATGACAGACCTGACTTGTTCAGACTTTCACCATTTTCTCGAAATGTTCAGCGGTAAAAATTGGGAGACGAGACCCTAAGTACCGAACTCCATCTAATATCACCCGTCTTTCACATTTAAAAGTGTTAATTTTCCGGACATTTCTGAAGAATTTCATTTTTTTTTAACATCATTTGTTAAGAATATTATATCGCCTGTCACATTTATAGTTTCAATCACGGTTTTTTTCTGAAAATGTTGATATTACTCACAACTTAGTTTAACAATTGGTCTGTAGATTGGGAGAGCTCATGATTTCTACAGTTTTGTATAAAATTCTTAATATTGATCCTACAGAATTGTAAAATAACAAAGAAACATCAGAGTATAGAAAGAAAAAGTCTAAGACCTGGTTTCTTATTGTACAATTCAAACCCTCCAGCTAGCTCTATCACGGCACACTAGAGTGTTGAGTATTGTTAGGAGGGTGATGAGGAAGACAGTCAAAGGAACCAGATACCTGAATGATGTGTTTGAGCGATGTTAAACCGCTAGCAGAACAGAAGAGTGTACAGAAATTGTAAAAAGAAAGAGCCATAGATCATGGGCGTTGTATTCTGTTCATTATGTGTACCTGGTGAGAACCGTTAGCTTCAGGGTATTGATGGCCTTGACCTCCATATATATCATCTGAGTTTCCATAACTTGCAACCAATCTAGGGCCTTACAACAACAAATTCACAAAGTTATAAGCTAGGTTTGCAGGTAAAGGTGTAAATCTAAAGCTTCAAAATTTTAGTGCTTCATCAGTAAACACTCTCTGTCGTATTTGCAAGATATTGAAAAAGCTAAAAAAAAAAGATGTGAGAAAATTACTTGGGGTTTGAGCTGCTTGAGCTACCTCAGCAGCTGCAATTGCTGATTTAGCTGTGGTCTCCAGGTTAACCAATTCTTCCCGAAGTTTCACAATTTCACGATTTAGGTGATGAATAGTCTTCTCCATACCGCGCTCATGGTGAAGGTTACTCGCTCGTGTCTTCTTCTCAAGCTCCAGAGCAGCCCTACATCAAGTCCAAACCCAAGAATCTCATTACTAGTCCAAAAGGGTCACCCCCACAAACAAAGGGCATTCGATTTTTCACCTTCCTTTGCTAACTTCTTCTCTCAGACTCTCAATCTCCACCTTAATCTCCGCCGCTCGATCCGAATTCGGTTTAGCCTTAGCTATCTCGCCGTTAAACATCGCCAGCTCCGCCGATAGCTTCTGTCTACCTTCAGCTAGCCTCTGTACATCCGACCTAACCTGATCAAGCTCAGCTCCGATCCCATTGACCACACGAGCCTCCGCCTCCATCCTCAGCGAGTTCTGGTAAACCTCCCGCACCTTAGCTTCGCTCTCCGACTTAACTTTCGCGGCGGTTTCAAGCAGCCTAGCAAGCTCACGCTTGGCCAAATTGAGCTGATCCTTGACTCCAATGTGTGCCACAGCTAGCTTCTGGTTGTCTGTCAGGAGGGACTGGATTTTATGGTGCTGGATTGCGATTTGATCCTCGAGGACGACAGATCGAGTACGATTCATATCGGATTCGGTAAGTTGAGATTCCGATATTCTCAAAGAGGAAGATGATACTGCTGAAGAAGGAAGATAACGGTATCTTCCAGCCATCTCGACGTCTAGTCTCCGATCTTCAATTCTCTTCTCCGGTTGCGAAAGTGCCTCCTAACTAATCGTCTATCCTTCTTCGTCTAAACCTCTTATTATGAGCTCCTTGCTAAGATAAGCGGTACTAGTCAAGCGCTAAAATGCACACCCAAAATAAAACACGTGTTTGCTTACATAGTCATGTTCGTTTTCTTTTCCCTGCAATATTGGGCCATCGACATAGTGCTGACTCTGATATCACTTAGCAAGAGCTCGGCCCATACTCAGCCCAACCCAGAACCCGTAAGGCCCATGGGTAGCTTGAGAGTGAAGGAATCCTTGTCGCTAGATCTTGAGAAAAGTAAGGAAACTGTGGATTTATCTCTTTTTAAAAGATTTCACATTAGATGTTTATTTTGGGGTCTATCTACCCCAAAATTTTATTTTTCAATTCACTTATATGTTACAAGATAAATTAGCTTTTTAAATCAACACAACCTAGGTTATCAATTTCCATCATTACTCTTTTCCAATGTAGATGTAATGGTAAATGTATGACACATTAAGTTTGTGCGTCATTGAGCCCTCAAATATATTATCATGCATTTGTAGACCAATCTAAATTACTATATCACCATGTAAATTGAAAAAAAAAATCATTCATGTTAAAAGTTGTGTATCAATCTTATTAAGTGGCTACGAAACTTTGACATATATTGTTTTTTAATAATATTGAATTATTTAGGGCTTAAATGTTTGAAACGCAATTTGTAAATTCGCTTTTATTCGAGAAAAAGTTATATCTTCAGTTTTTCCATATTTTTAGTGTTTTGTAAAACTTTTTTGCAAATGCTAGAAAAATCTCAAACGGTTTTTGTGTTTATGTTTACAATAAACATTTGTTATTAAGAAAAAGCTCAAAATTGTGGTTTCATTTGCAAATAAAAATATGAAATAAAATACAGTAAACTAAATCAAACACAATCGATATCATACTCCTGCCACTTGATGCTGATGTGCTGCTAAGGGGTCCTATTCATATTCTAGATTAGGGTTTATCACTTGAGGGTTTCTATATGGGTATTTGTAGAATTTATAAATTATTCATTTACACAAATGTTTTTAAAAAAAAATGCTAGACAAAAAGATATTCGCCTCAATTGTTCTCCTTTTTGCATATTTTAACGCTATTCAAGAGTTTAAATATATAATAAAAGTTTATTGGTTTTTTCTTTCTATAATAGGTGTGAAAGATTGTTTTTTAATGAAAGATAAATACTAATTTTTGTATAATGCTAGATCGTTAGTGAGAGAAAGTTAACATCGATCAAATTTGATATTTGAAAACAAGAATTATAAATTCTCAAATAACTAAGATGAGGCGGCAAGTAACTAGAGTCCAAGTCTACGGATTAGCACGAAGCTCTGATGTTTCAGATTGCTTCTTTTTGTTTCTTACAGAATCTCACAGTTACAGACTTTTTAAAAAATTTGGAAATCCGACAAAAACAGAAACTCATTTTCACTCATTCAACGAACGTCTAAGCAAAAACCCTTCAGGTATTTTTTATAATTTTTTCTCCACCTCTTCAACATAGAAGAGACTTTAATAGTTTTACTGAACTCGTCAAACATTGCTTCTTGTCTCCCCATCGTTTTCAAAAGATTTTGTTTTGTTTTTTGGTAATAAACGAAAAAAAACTAAAAAACAAAAGAGCAAATACCGAGAACCGAATCTTCCATGTCATCTCGTAAAGCATTTAATGATGTGCATCGAGTCTCACATGCTTATTTTTCTCCGAGGTGCCTAAAGATGTCTGTTCTCTCTTATTTTCTTTTGTATTTTTTTTTTTTGATTTTTTAGAGAATTTTTTTAGTTCTTTCTTATGAATAAATCTAAATTACATTAACAACAACCACTTCCCAATGTGACAGTTCTAATTCTAAAATATATCCCTCCATTAGCACCTAAACTATTTATTCCTCCTCTAGAATGGTCCTATTAATTGAGTTCTTTGATTTTAGTATTTATCTCCCTTTTTTAGTATGCAACAATGCCAGAAAAGGTGAAAAAAATTATTCCATTAAGTATTTAAGTATTTTATGTTTCATGTGTTCAAGATGTGAAAAAATTGTTACCCATTTAAGCTTTTATACTTTAGTTTTCCTTAAAATTTCTTTATCTTTACTATTTTTTTAATTAAAATTCAACTGCTGTATTATATTGGGTTCAACACTTCAAATCTACTGTAAAAACTAAGACTAAAAGTCAAAAACCAAACACAAAAAATTCAGAACAAAAATTGATATTGGCAATCAGATCGAAATTATTTTGGTTCAACTGATTGAAAATTCATTAGAAATATCTGTTGATCCACAGTTATAGTAGAAAAATGACTGAGGTTTGCTAGCCTAAGTTAGGGGTTGATAGTGATTTGGTCACATAACTTGAACCACTTCTAGGTTAAATTAAAATATGCTATCAAAATATTTAGATGCATGCTTTTTTATTAGATGTTGATATCAATGGGCAAACAGACAATTCTGGATATATCTGATGTATCATACACTACTTGTGGGTGACGAACACGTCCAAGTTGATAAATTTTCGTGAATGAAAATTACTCATTAATTAATATATGCATAAATAATATGAAAAATCATGCTATTAAAGCAAATAACTTTGTAGAGATTATTGTGGGCGATGGTCACAAACTAGTCAAATGGTTTTTTCGTGCATGTCCCCGGCATTTTGGGTTAAAAACATTCCTTAGATGCACCACATGAATTTGATATATTATTAAGAATCATAACCACTTTCTAACACTATAGTTTCTAGGGTTATGGAATATGGAGTATGTTTTTCCTGGTAGATGATATTTTATTTTAAAACTAAAAAAAGTTGAAATTTTTTGAATTAAGATTCAGGTGTACGAGATCATTTTTTGCTGGACGTATATATATTTTAGCCCCGGCGGCTTTTATATACTGTAATATTTTGAGCTGATAATTTTTTTCTTCTAATGAAAAAGATATCGAGGCTATCATTAATTAGTGAGATAAATTAGATGTAGTAAATGTGAAATTAATTGAAGAATAAGGAGCCAAAAGAAAGCTACGAGCTTAAAAGAGAAGAGTTTCACTTGGGAAACAAAAGGATTAGAAGCTTGGACTCATGTGGTATTCATTTAATGTGATGGTTGAAACTTCTCTTGAGGCTTTATCAAAAAACCATTTACTTTAAGAATCTCTCTTCAGACATTAATTAGGGTTTTCTTAAAATAACTCTAATTAGCTTTGTGTCGGATCTCGTTTTGTGGGTCTTGCATTAACTTCCTCTGGATTTATGCTGTTATTTTAATTATATTCACACTATGTATTCCTTGATTAACCCCTCTGGAGATCAATAGTTCGAAACTGATGCATGTATCTTCGATTTCCTCATGAAGTACGTACGATATGAGTAATCTTGTTGTCTTTGTTGATAATGGCTGCCAAGTTCTCTATTTAAAAGAGACAAAAGTTTAACAAAACTAAAATTTTGTTGATGATTTTTTTAATTAACCATTCGGGTAATACTGCTAACCCTAAAATGATCAAGCTTGTTAGGTACAGAAACACACAATTTAAAAATTTAAGTCAAAGTCCAGAGCCAACTAGCTCAACAAGTGTGTATTTGTTTTCAGTAAGGGAGGAAGATGGGAAAACAAATGTACCCATTGCCCCAATTCTAATTATTAATACCATCACAATATAACCGCTAAGTTTTTGATAATGAATTTTCTTAAACTTTAATTTCATTTGAACAAAGTTTCCTTTTTTTATTCTTCCTTTTTTCATGGTATAACTGAATCTAACAAAAAAAATCAATTTTAAAACTATAAAAATACTACGTAATAGCTATATAAAACTATTAAATTATAAATAAAAATTAATCTTATAAATATTTTAACTTAAAAATTGATAACATTCATAATGATAACCAGTGTAATTAAAATTTATGTTTAATTGTTTAGAAATTAAATTTTGTAAGCTGCAATTAAAATATCAAAAATTGATTCAAATTGATCTAAAAATTCAAGAAACTCGAGAAACAAACATTTGGAATGCATAAATTTTTTTTAAAATAAATTTAAAATCTTATATAAATTAAAATAATATAATTAAAAATAATATTTATCTTCTAAAACAGTATTGTTCTTATATCTTTGATGTATTTTTTTAATTATGAATTCAATAACGATTATAATTTGTAAAATTTTAATTTGAATAGTTCAACTTTAAATTAAAAATAAACTTTCAAGCACATAATCATTGATCACACACTATAAATTAAGATAACTATTATAAAAATAATATTAATATAATAATAAACACATTATCATAAAGTTAACAGTTTTTTTTAGCTTATACATTTTTAGTCTTATATAGATTTGTAGTTTCTATTTCTTGAATTTGTAGCTTCTATTTTGTTTTCTTATTTTACTTACTTTTTATCTTATAATTTTTGGTTTTCTTTCTATTATCTTGTTTTCTTTAAAATTTAAATAATTAACAAAAAATTATGTTAATATATCAATACGTGTTACAATCTAAATTATAGATATCACAACCTGATGAATTACTTAATTTACACATAATTTTATATGTATTTACGAAATAGCTGAGAAAATAAAATATTCTTTTTTAGAATATTTTTGGGAACATACTTTAACTTACATTAAGCATATTTTATGTTATATAATAAAATTTAACTATATATAACAAAACAAAAATGAACAAAATCAGATGAAGATTTTGTAGATATTACTCGTTAAACTGAAATCAAAAGACCACTTATCAATTTAGATTTGTGTATAATATACTATTGTTTGATGCCTATTGTTTCATGTATCGTTTTTAATTACGTCAGATAATAATAAGATAAGTGAACCGAAGATATCAACACTCATTTCTTATTTCTATTGACACAGATCTTTATGTTTTTGGTACGTAGATAGACAGAAGTCATATGGCTAGAAAATCGAAGAAAAAGTGCACAAATACTTGTTCTTCTTGGATTCAAAAAGGTTAGGTCTTTGAATACTGTGTAAAGAAACTACATCTACAACTTTTGGACGTTAATTAGGTTATTAATTAGGTTGTTCAAAACGATGTTCAAGGTCTGTCTCGTTGCAGAATTTTTATGGATCAAATATTAGTCCCTCATCTCTCGTAATATTTATATTATCACACCTCTAAACTTCACATCCATATTATTAAAAATGTCATTTAAGCCCTTTGTGGTAATAGGGTCAGCTAATACATTTATAGATTTTTTGTTTTTTCCTAAAAATTGAGGAACAAAAGAGATTTTAAACATTTTCACCGAAACAATTATGGTGACTATTAGCATGACTATAATTAGCAATTTTCTTGTCAACCTTAAAATTAAAACAAAGTTTGACATTGAAATCTAACTCGTTTTACAAACGAAACCAAACAATTCATGAACCTAACGTTCTGAGCCAAACAATTTTATTTTATTTTATATATGACCAATAAAAAACATTTTTCTCAACAGTTTATTTTAGAATGGTATAAATCTTTTGTAAATTTTAATTTTGATAAAAAATAAATTTAAATGATAATCAATATAATATCATTGAAAAAATATTGTTGTTTCTCAAACGTTTGCCAAGATTACCAAACAATAAACACTACGTGTACATGTTTTCACAATATTTATGATCCATCACTTATATAACCTGAAATTTGAATTATCTCTGAAAAAGAAGAACTTCACTTTACTTATGGTTGCTAAAATTCTTGTCTTTTACATTTACATCAATCTTTTATAATAAATCGATAAGGACTTCAGTATATTTATGTGCAAAAATTTAGTCTTGTTTTCAAGCCAATGGTAAAAGCAAGGCCACTTTTTGACTACCATCGTGCAAGGTGCAACAAAACATATGTTTTACTAGAAATGTGTGAAACCACACTCATTCGTTAATGCTATAATAACATTAATTAGTTTCATTTTGTGGTGCCAAAATAAACATTAGTCTTATATATATATATATATATTTTTTTACATTTTAGTGAATAAAATAATTGAGGCGTTTACCATGGTCTTTGTCTTACTTTGGTTTAAGTTAAGTAAGACAAAGTTTATCACCAAAGATGGAGTTTAAGAATTTTTAAATTCGGCTTCCGTAATCCGATTAAAACAAGTGTTACTTTTTAGGCATCGAAGTCGCTGACCTAAGATGCTTCGCAGAGATTCTATCTCAGTTATATAATAATTTTGTTTCTAAAAACCAGGGAAAAAAAATAATGATAATTATCCCAAATTGTTAATATAATCAGTGTCTTCCCATAAAAACTCGGGCCTCCCCAACATTATTATTCTCATAATCACTAGACAAAGTTTAAAATAGTGTGAATATGTATTAATTAATAGTATAAAGAGGAAATGTTGTGTGAAGGAGAGATTGGTTGAAGTTTTGATGTGAATGTCTTTCAAGGCAACCAACATTCACGTTGGAGGCCATTTCTAAAGGAGTCTCGGTCCTAATTAGGGTTTCACGTCATTCTCACTTCCATAGTGTATTATCCTAACATTACCCACTTCCTCTCTCTTAATATTTTTTCTTTTCTTTTCATTCTTGTTTTTTTATTTAAGTAATTGCCTAACAAACTTTTCTGTTTTGTTTTTCCTTTTGTGTTAAAAAAAAGTCAAATATAGGCCGCCATATCATATATTTTTTCAAACCATGGTATACTATCTATAGATTATATATTTTTAATTTTTTAGGTATACAGAAAAGGTGAGATTTTTTTATATTACACAAAGATATGGTTTTAACATCGTATATATTTAAACACCTCTAAAAAAATTATGTAAGAAATAGACTCATATTTCTTTTAGAGTTTTGGTTCTTTTCACTTTCGATATAAAATTTCTATATTGTTTTTTTATATAAATAAACATTGAGTATTTCTCTCATTTTAGAATACACTTATATGGACAATGATAGTATAAGATTTACAGTATTAAATATTTTTTATTGATAAAATATATAGAAATAATACTCTTTATAAAACAGAAAATACAGTTTTTCTTGAATATTATCAGCTCAAAAGCCCCTTAACACACAATATAGTGAATATCTGTCCTTGTAACACACAATAGGTAAGAGGTTAGTAATATACGAGTGTCGTGTGTTAAAGGAAGAAGAGAAGAGTCAAAGGACAACGTGGGGAAACTTCTCAAACTGCATCGGACGCCAACCTATCACGCGCCTTTGCGGTGCACACTCCATTTCTCTAATTTACAACATTCCTCTCACCGTTCTCAGGGTCAAAAACGTCATTCAGACGTCTATGTTTAGCAATAAATAATTAACGTTCTAATGTGTTTGTACGTATTTTCCTATCAATTATCAATTGCTCAAAAATACAAAGGATATTCAAACTCTTCATAAACTAGCAAAATTTGTTACGATTAAATGTATAAATATATAAATATATCTCTAATTGAACAAAAAATGGCTTAACCTATTTTGTTACCAATGGTAACAAATGAAGGCGATAATCTCCACTAATTATATCTTCAAAGTTACTAATTAGACTTTCAAGACAAATTAACATTTATATGAAATCTTCGCCCTCAAAATTTTCATTCTTTACCAATTTGTAAGACTTTAGCCACAAAATTGTCTAAGATAATATAAATAAATATTATAGAAATAGATGAATTAGTTATTAATTATATATGATATTAAAATAACATATTAATGTAATTGTGAAAGAAAAAAAGTATTAATATAAGAAAAATACGGAAGAATATTGGGGGATTTTTATGGCTAAATGGTTTCAATAAAAGCAATATAACTTTGTCGTCAGAGGAAAAAAAAAACTAAGGATGGTTGTTTTCATAATTAATCTAAAAATATGTAACTTCTAAATTATTTATAAGAAAAACATTTAAAGTTAGAATTAAATGAACACATGTGAACACCAACCTCGCTCTCTCCAAAGCCTTCAAAAACCTATTATAAATACAGACCTCTCAAACTCTCTCCCTTTAACTCTAAGCTTTGCTTTCTTCCTTCTATATTCTCAAACTTCAAGAGAACTCTATCCTTAAGCTGTAACGACTCAAAAATTAATTACTTTGATAACTAAGATCGGTGTGATCGTGATCAAAGTAGAGATGGGTGGTCCAGGATCATCACCATGTGCTTCGTGTAAGCTTCTTCGACGACGCTGTGCAAAAGACTGTATCTTTGCACCTTATTTTCCTCCTGACGATCCTCACAAATTCGCCATTGTTCATAAGGTCTTCGGCGCAAGCAACGTCAGCAAAATGTTGCAGGTTCCATTTCGTTCCCATTTATCCATATATTCTATATTTTGTTTTCTTCCATTATATTTTGTTCCACTAAAAGCTTTCAACATTCCTTGGATATGCTTCTTTAGATCTTTTTAATACTTCGCTTCCGAAACATTCAGTATGTTTTGGGTCAAGTATCAAACTTTTTTAAACATGTGTATCCATGTCATTATTCTGAATTGGTTGATTAGTTATGCTTGAAAAACTATATGAACATATGGCAACTTCCTTTATATATTAAAATGGTTACATGGTTGGTATGAATTGTCACAGGAGTTACCGGTTCATCAAAGAGCTGACGCGGTGAATAGTCTGGTTTTCGAAGCAAACGCACGAGTTAGAGATCCGGTATATGGCTGCGTAGGAGCAATCTCCTACTTACAAAACCAAGTCTCACAGCTTCAAATGCAACTAGCAGTGGCTCAAGCTGAGATTCTCTGCATCCAGATGCAACACGAGCCAACTTTACAGTCTCATCATCAAGTACTTGAACTAGACCAAGACGACAAAGCTCTCTTGCTACATAGCAACAACAACAACATCAATAACTGCAACAACAACAACAATAACAACTTGGGTTATGCCATGTCTTCCGGGCAGTTCAACTCTAACTTTGCTTCTCCAAGCAGTATTATGCAAATGCAGATGCAAATGCAAATGCAAGACCCTCTTAAGCAAGAATCTCTTTGGACTTGAGCTAAGCCGTTTTTGTAAAATTTATCTTTGTTGTTTGGAAAACTCAGTGAAGTCCCGACAAGTTTGCTTCTTGGCTATGTTGGAAAAGAGACGATGGGAACAAGTTTCGTGTAAGGAAAGTAATATAAGTCAAAAGCTTAAATGCATGCATGTGATGGTGATGAGATGTAGTTATAAGCTTTAGTATTAGAGATCTGTTTTTTCTTTTCCCTCTTAATTTGGTTTCTCCCTTCTATTTTTCTTTTCCCATCGTTTGAACAGTGAAAATTAGATCTAATTCCAAACTCAATTTAATCTAATTTATAAGTCTTCAAGAATTTTTTTTCTTTGCTCAAGAAGTCTTCAAGAAATTGCTCTACCCACTTCACTTTTGTTTTCCCAAAGAAGCCGACTTAAAACTTTGTCGTGTTCAAATTAAGAGATTTTTACCTGGTTTAAAGAATAGAGATATTAAAATAAAAATTTATCTTAGTAAACAAAAGCAAGTTTGCTTTTTCCCAAATATATTTTTCAATATATCATAAAAATGTAGATTTTGTCTCTACTTGCGATAAAGTGAAGCTGAAATCGAAGAAAGAAAATCAAGTTGAAATCGACATTTTATTCAAAAACAAATCTACATGATTCAACCTTTACAATTAGTTTGACTTGCTATAGATTTATTCGACCGACCCGATTTGATTAATCATAAGCAACACGTTAGAACGTAAAGTCGCATGTACTGTTGCTTTTGTACTAATCCTTTTTTTAGCATATTAAATTCATCAAATTCAGTCAGAAAGAGGAGGAGGTGGTGTTGAATTTGATTATGTTATCTCCATTGCTAGTGTTCATGTGATCAGTAGACGAAAAAATTCAAAATATTGCCTGTCGACATGGGAAAGAATCTTATGGCTAAAAATAATCAATCATGTTCTTTCATAAATTATTAATAAATTTTTCTAATGCCCTTAACTTGTTTTTGACGATCGTACCAAGCCAGATAACTTATATCTGGCTTATTCATGTCATAAAATTATTGGGATGATATTGATACTATATTTTCAACTTTACGCGTAACACTTTATTAGTAAAGAAAAATAACTCTTTTTGCGTTTTTGTTGAAACTTTCTCTTACGTTTTTTAAGCATATAAATGATCAGACTCATGTATACATCTAGTTAATTACACGTAGACGTGCATGTGCTCCATGCACGTGCGGAAACTTATATAAAAATTGTTAAAGGAAAAATGAAAAAAAGTTTTGCGTAAATTTATATTGGCCATGTGTTCTCTAGTTTTGTTTTTTAATCCAAACCTAATAATTTTTTTGGGTTAAACCTACGTTATTAAAAGCAGAAAGAGTCTCCAGATAAATGATTTGATTACAATTAATGACATAATAAATTTCAGCTTTACACACATGACACATAAATCCAAACTTGTCGTCGCTTAATTAATTTATGCAGACTTCAACGAACTTTCTGTTGGAGGGCTAACGAGTTCAGGCTATGAAAATAAAAAGAGTACGTAGAAAACAAATTATATAGGCAATTTTCAAATTGTACTTATGACAGAAGGGTTAATTAAATAGAGTAATGTAATAATTAATGACAGAAAGATGTTAATTAAATAGAATAAATGGTGTACATTAAATCTTTTGTGCTATCGTATATACTTTGTAGATGACATACATAAGAATAAGTCGATCGGCATGTATGTATATATTTTATCCATCATATGTAAATGCTAATAATTTTTTGTTCATTGTAAATTACACTAAAAAAACAATTTAGCGTTCCACTTTAGAAACTGAAATACAACTTAAAAAATAAATGGAGTCAACAATTGAAATTATATTAGCAGAAATGGAAATTATATTAGGGAAATAATTAAAATACATGTTAAAAATAATATTGTGCACACAATGAGGTCAAGCACCTAGTCTATGTAATAACTAAAAATTTCAAATTCTCCAATCAGGAAATGATATAAACACGTTTTTTTTACAGCATATGCTATATACACTGTAAAACAAGTGATCAGCCACAATTCTACTTGAGCCGAGTCTATTTCAATACAATAGACTATAAATTCTTACATAGTAAGTACCAAACTTTACCACAGTAAGTAAGTTATATTCTCTCATCTGAACATAAATGCAAGAAAAAAAAAACACATAAATGCAAGTGCAATTTGGTCGGCACAAGGACTCGAGGAAAATTTGAAAAAAAAAAAATGATCTCGGAGACTCGGCTTTGGTCCGTATTCCAAATAAGAATTTGACAAACAAAAGGATACTGCAGCAAAACACATCGGACGAAAGATATATATACAAAGAGAGGCCCATTAATCTAGTATTGGGCCTTGAAATATTTCCCGTCCGATATCGTTGGTTCATTTTTTTCAATTGTTTTATAGAGTTGTACTTTTGGGGTTGGACATGTTCTTCTTTAAAACATAGTAGTACATAGTAACATAAAAAAATGATTATCAGTTACATAATATATTAGGTAATACATGACTATACATCCTAAATATCTAATTATATAATTAACTACATTAACTAAATATATATATGGTCAGATAGAATAAACAAAAAATTGATTGCAAATTATAAATAGAATATTTTCTGATAAATTTGACCCGAAATCATTAGCGTAAATAAAAAAATTTGTTGGACATATGAATTTTTCTTGATTTAAAATCAATTTTAATTGATTATAATTAGATAGGATTTTTTTGCTATCAACAAAGAATCATATTTTATTTTTGTAAATTCTTTTAACCTCGTAACTAATTGACTTAGTCATAAAAAATTTCAAATTAAAGTTTGCAACATATTTTATTTTTTTATTCGTGCATGTTACTTAGTTCTGTATAAATCATGCATTATTTAATACTCTACGTAGATAAAAATCATTTTTACACTAGAAAAAATTAACCAATCTCGCCACGTAACCAAATCTCACCCACACAAAACAAAAGTTGTCCTTAACGAAAGAAGAAAATTCGAACTTTGTAATCATTTTGACAAGCACACCCAGTGACTAAACATTCGACCACGTTCGTATACGTTAAAACTTCATGTCCTAAACCCACCGCATAAACTCTCTTCACCTTCCTTTGTCTCAGTGAGCAGAATCACACACTTGCACCTTATGGATCTAATCAAACCTCATAAGGCATTCGGATTGCGTCACGTGATGGCCATGCCTTGGCCCGGACGAGGCCACATCAACCCGATGATGAACCTCTGCAAACGCCTCGTCCTCAGAGACCCTAACCTCATCGTCACGTTCCTCGTCACCGAAGAATGGCTTGGCTTCATAGGATCCGACCCGAAACCCAACCGGATTCACTTCGCCACTCTCCCCAACCTCATCCCTTCCGAGTTCGTCCGTGCCAACGACTTCATTGGCTTCGTCGACGCTGTCCACAACAGATTGGAGGAGCCGTTCGAGAGGCTGCTCGACCGCCTGGATTCGCCGCCTCCCATCGCAATCATCGCCGACACTTACGTCATATGGGCAGTTCGTGTCGGCGAACGTAGAAATATCAACGTAGTTTCTTTCTGGACTATGTCGGCCACGATTCTCTCTTTCTTCATACACTCTGATCTACTCATAAGTCACGACCATGCTCTGTTCGAACTATCAGGTTTAAATTTCAATTTCAAACTTCGAAATGTAGAAATTAAATAAAAGCTTAATACTTTGATTATTGTTGAATCTGGAATTGTTTTTAGAATCAAAAGAAGATGAAATTATAGACTACATCCCCGGTTTATCTCCAACGAAAGTCCGGGATTTGCCGCCATTATTCAACAGCTATAACTATCAAGTCTTCAAGTTCGACAAGTTGTGTTTCGATGAGCTCTCGAGAGCTAAGTGCCTTCTCTTCACTACCGGGTATGAGCTCGAACCTAAAGCCATTGAAGTTTTCACCTCCAAATTTAAAATCCCGGTTTACGTCACTGGCCCTTTAATACCTTTCCAAGAACTCTCGGTCAGAGATGACCGCAGCGAACCGGATTACATTAGGTGGCTTGATGAGCAACCAGAAAACTCTGTGCTTTACATTTCCCAAGGGAGTTTTCTTTCGGTCTCCGAAGCTCAAATGGAGGAAATAGTTGTTGCAGTGAGAGAGAGCAGAGTCCGGTTCCTTTGGGTGGCTCGTGGGGGCGAGTCCAAGTTAAAGGAGGCTTTTGAAGGTAGCTCGGGTGTAGTAGTGAGCTGGTGTGACCAGCTACGCGTGCTGTGCCACGCAGCTGTAGGAGGCTTTTAGACTCATTGCGGGTTTAACTCGACTTTGGAAGGGATATATTCAGGCGTACCAATGCTGGTGTTTCCGTTGTTTTGGGATCAGATTCCCAATGCGAAGATGATTGTTGAGGATTGGAAGATAGGAATGAAGATCGAGAGGAAGAAGAAGACGGAGTTGTTAATAGCGAGAGACGAGATCAAAGAAGTAGTGAAGAGGTTAATGGATAGAGAGAGTGAAGAAGGGAAAGAGATGAGAAGAAGGGCTTGTTGTTACAATTAATGGTTATAGATCTTATGCGTGTGACTGAAGTTAAGTACATGTTAGAGTGTTAAAGAGGGTCCACGAAATTGTGAGATGGTGAAACACCATTCCACATTTTTTTAACTAATAACAAAATTTTGTAACATAATCTCTTATTTTGCCATTTCTATTTGGTTTGTCACAAATCTTATTCTTCATAAGATATACTTTATTTTGATCTTGCGAGCCTTTCCGGTCTGTTCATTTGAATGATTGTATGTCTTACAAATTGTTGTAAAATCGCGAGAAAGCGAACAAGAAAATTTTGAACCTTAGATATCTTAGCATAAGTTAAACTTGTGCTGGACCATTTCGAGTCAATAGACATATACGCTCATATGATTACAAAACGTAAAACCCATGTGATTGTGAATATATTATCTATACAAACGATGTACGTAATCGTCAAAAAAAAAACGATGTACTTAATGCAAGTTCATACGTATTTCAAACTCATACATATTTTTTTGTGCTAAATATTCATATATACTTTATTGCGTACAAAAGTTTATCTTGTGAGTTTTAAAGATCAATTGATAGATTCTCTCCAAACTTCTTAGATTCAAGGAGAGAATACAATATATTCTGATACTCTCAGTTCTTAGAACACTCTTTCTTAGAGTAGCTTGAACTTAACAAAATAATTGAAGCAACTTTTATAACCCTTGCGTGGAGAACGTTTTTTTTTTTCATTGTGAACGCTAAGGTGAAAAAGACACCCTTGAGCAATAAAACTAAATTATTAATTTTATATAATTTTAAAATTTTTACGTAAAATATTATCAATTTAAAGTTATATATAGGGAGATATTTATACAGATGTACATTCAGTTATTCGGTTGAGTTATGTTCGTATTTTTGGTTTTTTGAGGTCTAAAAAATAAATTTTATTTCATATTAAACTATAACTCAGTTTGGTTTCGGTTCAAAATTTTTGCATTTAGGATCAAATTATATTTTATTTGATATTTGAAAAAGAATTATAATAAAATTATTTTACTAACTTTAGTTTAAATTATAGATTTTTTATATATTTTCTAAATATTTAATTAAAATATTAATTTTAAAGTTTCCCTTACTTCAGTTCAGTTTTACATAGTTTGAAATTTTGTTAATTCAATATACAAACTATACTCTATTCAGACTTTTTTTTTTAATTTGGTTCGAATTCAGGTTCCGGATTCAAAAAATATTTCCCACCCCTAGGCATAGACACCTCTTTCGTATCCGCTTTTTATTAGATATGCATTATATTCAAATTCGTCAAGGTATATGATAGTCTTTGAATAGTTTTCATAAACATGACCTGGTAATTTAGGTTTTAACCAGATACTATAAGTGTATAGTAGAATTATCGGGTAAAATGTTCAACAACCAAAATCACACCCAAGATTGGCGAGAGTAGAATTAAGGTGAGACAAAAAATGAAAAGAAATGGTATTTCAGCAAAACCTATGGGGCTAAGATATATATACAAAAGAAGCTCATTAGTCTAGTACTAGGCCTTGAAATATGTCACTACTAGATACTATATAGTAGCATTTTGAAAAAACAATTAATCTTGCAACGTAGGCAAATCTCACCCACACAACAAACAAAGGAAAAAAATGGTCTGTCTTATCGAAAGAAGAAAATTCAAACTTTGTAAACATTTTCGACTTTACAGGCACCCAATGACCAGATACTTTGACCACGTTTGTTTTCGTTAAACGTTCACGTCCCAACACCACATCCACTGCATAAACTCTCTCTTTCAACCTCATTAGTCTCAGTGAGCAAGAATCACACACTTCGTACCTTATGGATCCAATCAAACCTCAGCCATTCGGATTGTGCCACGTGGTAGCCATGCCTTGGCCCGGACGAGGCCACATCAACCCCATGATGAATCTCTGCAAACGCCTCGTCCTCAGAGATCCTAACCTCATCGTCACGTTCGTCATCACCGAAGAATGGCTCGGCTTCATCGCATCCGACCCGAAACCCGACCGGATTCACTTCGCCACACTCCCCAACCTCATCCCCTCCGAGCTAGTCCGGGCCAACGACTTCATGGGCTTCGTTGACGCCGTCCACAACAGATTGGAGGAACCGTTTGAGAGGCTGCTCGACCGCTTCGATTCGCCGCCTCCTACCGCAATCATCGCTGACACTTACGTCATATGGGCAGTTCGTGTCGGGGCACGAAGGAATATCAAAGTGGTTTCTTTCTGGACTATGTCGGCGACGATTCTCTCCTTCTTCATACACTCTGATCTACTCATTAGTCACGGCCATGCTCTGTTCGAACCATCAGGTTTCAATTTCAAATAGCAAAAATTTCTACTTTACAACTTCATAGCGTAGAAATTGAATAAAAGCTTAATACTTTTAACTGTAATTGATCATTGTTGAATCTGCTATTGTTCTAGAATCAAAACAAGATGAAATTGTAGACTACATCCCCACTTTATCTCCAACGAAAATCCGGGATCTGCCGCCATTATTTAATAGCTACAACCATCCAGTCTTCAAATTAGCCAAATTGTGTTTCGATGAGCTCTCGAGAGCTACGTGCCTTCTCTTCACTACCGGGTATGAGCTCGAACCTAAAGCGATTGACTTTTTCACCTCCAAACTCAGTATTCCGGTTTACGCCACTGGCCCTTTAATACCTTTCCAAGAACTCTCGATTAGAAATGACCGCAGCGAACCGGATTACATCAGGTGGCTTAATGAGCAACCAGAAAGCTCTGTGCTTTACATTTCCCAAGGGAGTTTTCTTTCGGTCTCCGAAGCTCAAAAGGAGGAAATAGTTGGAGCAGTGAGAGAGAGTGGAGTCCCGTTCCTTTGGGTGGCTCGTGGGGGCGAGTCCAAGCTGAAGGAGGCTTTTGAAGGTAGCTCAGGTGTAGTAGTGAGCTGGTGTGACCAGCTACGCGTGCTGTGCCACGCAGCTGTAGGAGGCTTTTGGACTCATTGCGGGTTTAACTCGACTTTGGAAGGGATATATTCAGGAGTACCAATGCTGGTGTTTCCGTTGTTTTGGGATCAGATTCTGAATGCGAAGATGATTGTTGAGGATTGGAAGGTAGGAATAAAGATCGAGAGGAGGAAGAAGACAGAGTTGTTAATAGCGAGAGACGAGATCAAGGAAGTAGTGAAGAGGTTAATGGATAGAGAGAGTGAAGAAGGGAAGGAGATGAGAAGAAGGGCTTCTTGCTTGGCACATTCTTGTTATAATCAGTGGTTGGAGATCTTATGTGTCTAATAGAAGTTAAGTGTATGTTTGAGACTTAAAGAGGTCCACGAAACTCTGAAATGGTGAAATACTATTCCACATGTTTGTGTGAATCTTGTTTACAAATTTTTGGGCTCATAGTTTTTCAGTTCGGTCTATGACAAGGGACCAGTCTACAAAAACGGACCTCATAACACTAATATACACTATCTCCATTTTACGCACATCTATACATATTCAAACTCATATACATATTTGTTATTGTTTTCTTTTTTGCTAAAAACTCGTTCATACTTAGAAAATTTTCTCTTATGAGTTTTAAAGATCAATTGATCGATTCTCTCTCAAATTTCTTAGATACAAAAATATAATTGTAGAATATAAACCTATACTCTCTCTTCTTAGTACATATTTATGACGCTTAAAGCCTATAAAAAATGTGATTCTTCTAGTTATAGTTAAAATTGCAAATGAAACAAAATATAAAAGAAAATACATCTATTCTAGTTCGAACCGAAAATAAAGAGGACTAATTCTCTCATTTAATCATATAAACAAAAAACAAATTTGATAAACCTTCGTGTTATCTACTTTAATCAGATATGCTTCTATTCAAGCTCGGCTAGTCTTGTGATAGTCCATGAACACCTTTCATCAGGTTTTTTAACTCAAAAACTATATTATAAATGTACAATAGAATTACCTAATTCATAATAACCAAAATCACACGAAAATTTTACAAAAGTAGAATTAAGCTAAGACGAAAATATAAATTATGTTTTTTATATATAAATAAGGATAGGAAATAAGTAAAAGATCCAATATTAAAATTTAAAATATTGGGAAATTCAAAAGAATTCGTGAAAGCAAAATCAAATACAGTAGCTAAACATAGAAATATTAATACTATTCTAAAAATTTAACCACGAAATTGGCTTAATGTTCTTCTAGGATATTAATTCTGATGTTTAAAATCTAAGAATACTAAATTTTTGTTTAAATTCAAGAAATTAAACTAACACTAAAATATCATTTTAATAAGTTTAAAAATAAGATTAACTTTTATTGTTTGATGATGTTTTGTTCATCTAAAGTTTCGTAATGATGAATTATCTGAAAAAAATTCAGAAATTTCAGTAATCATTTTCGGTGTGTTCATTGACCTAAAATCAGAAACTATGTGATTAATCAAGTTTCAATATTAAAAACAATGATAGATCGATTAAAAACCAATTGATAAAATCCCCTACATAACAAATTTAATCTAACAAATCATGAAATCCAACGAATCGATCATAACAATGTCACTAAAAAGGAATACGAAAACTCCTAATCAACATCACAAACACAAGGCCATTAAAATCACATGAGAAAATATTTAATTTGATATACTTTTGTTGTGTGTCTCTGAAAACGTTTACCACAACGAATGATTTAGCTACACCTACTTCAACGCAAAAAGACAACATTTTGTCACAGGTTTTGTTTTAAAACTTATCGTCGGACTTCGCATCATGTCTCACGCATTAGTGTCAGTAAGCAGAATCACACACTTCGCACTCTATGGATCCAACCAAACCTCCCCCATTCGGATTCTGCCACGTGGTGGCAATGCCTTGGCCTGGAAGAGGCCACATCAACCCCATGATGAACTTTTGCAAACGCCTCGTCCTCCGAGAACCGAACCTCCACATCACATTCGTCGTCACCGAAGAATGGCTCGGCTTCATCGGATCCGACCCGAAACCCGACCGGATCCATTACGCCACTCTCCCCAACCTCATCCCTTCCGAGCTCGTCCGTGCCGACGACTTCATTGGCTTCGTCGAGGCCGTCCTCACTAGATTGGAGCAGCCGTTCGAGAAGCTGCTCGACCGTCTCGATTTGCCGCCTCCGACCGTAATCGTCGCCGACACTTACATCATATGGGCAGTGAGTGTCGGAGCTCGAAGGAATATCCCGGTGGTTTCTTTCTGGACTACGTCGGCCACGATTCTCTCCCTCTTCATTCATACCGATCTTCTGGCAACTCACGGCCATTTTCCGATAGAACCATCAGGTAAAAAGTAAAAACCAATCTCTCCCTTTTATAAGTTGATAACGTAGAAATTCATAAAAATTGATACTTTAACTATAACTGGTAGCGAAATTTCAAAAATTGTTTATGTTTTATCGATGGTTCGTAAATCTTGAATCTGGGTTTTGTTTCTAGAGTCTAAAGAAGAAGAAATTATTGATTACATTCCCGGTTTATCTCCAACGCGACTTCTTGACTTGCCGGAGATCTACCACGGCTTCAGCCACCAAGTTTTCAATAAATTTAAGCCGTGTTACGATGAGCTCTCCAAAGCTAAGTACCTTATCTTCCCCTCTGCTTATGAGCTGGAACCAAAAGCCATCGACTTTTTCACTTCCAAGTTTGATTTCCCGGTCTACACCACCGGTCCGTTAATACCTTTCGAAGAACTCTCCGTTGGAAATGACGGCAGCGAACCTGAATATATTCGGTGGCTTGATGAGCAACCGGAAAGCTCTGTGCTTTACATATCTCAGGGGAGTTTTCTTTCGGGCTCGGAAGCTGAGATGGAGGAAATAGTGGGAGGAGTGAGAGAGAGCGGAGTCCGGTTCCTTTGGGTGGCTCGTGGAGGCGAGTCAAAGTTGAAGGAGGCTCTTGAAGGTAGCTCGGGTGTTGTCATAAGCTGGTGCGATCAGCTGCGCGTGCTGTGTCACGCAGCGGTAGGCGGGTTTTGGACGCATTGCGGGTATAACTCGACATTGGAAGGGATATATTCAGGAGTACCGATGCTCACATATCCATTGTTTTGGGATCAATCTTTGAATGCGAAGATGATTGTTGACGAATGGAGGGTTGGAATGAGGATCAAGAGCAAGAAGAAGACAGAATTGTTGATAAAGAGAGACGAGATCAAGGAATTGGTGAAGAAGTTTATGGATGGAGAGAGTGAAGAAGGGAAAGAGATGAGGAGAAGGGTTTGTGATCTTAGTGAAATATGTCGAGAAGCAGTTGCAAAAAGCGGTTCTTCTGATGTTAACATTGACGCTTTCATTCAAGATATTACCAAGACCGTGTGAGTTTTCTATTGTAAGCTTTCTATTGTTGTTTAAAGTTAAGATCTATGAGTATTTGTATAAGTTTGTAAAGATTTGAACTTTATAGAGAAATGTGAGATTATAGGTTCATTTGTTAGACTCTTAATCAAATCTTTGTTATTAAAACTTTTTTTATTAAATTGAAGATAAAAGGGACTTTACAATTTACATAAGTGACAATAAACTAAAGAAACGAAACAAAACCAATAAACGAAACACTTGAGTTAATCTTAGAGTCAAACCAAATTGAAAAAGAAGTAGCATAAGCTTGAGTAGTTGATCTGAATGCTTAGTGATGATGGGGTTTGAAAGTGTCTAACTACGTATTAAAGCGGTCCATAGATGACAACTCTGTCATTACTGGTATTGATGCCAATATAACTCGAAGATTAAGCCCATCCTCACATAGTCAATTGACCTGTTGTTGAGCTAATTAGTAGACTCCACGTTAAGTGAGCCTGACAAGATCGCAGCCAGTCTTGTACATGGCTAATGAGGTCC
This sequence comes from Schrenkiella parvula, assembly GCA_000218505.1. Taxonomy (NCBI): domain Eukaryota; kingdom Viridiplantae; phylum Streptophyta; class Magnoliopsida; order Brassicales; family Brassicaceae; genus Schrenkiella; species Schrenkiella parvula. The sequence goes on along the minus strand of CM001190.1, from coordinate 12,719,886 downwards.
TTGTTCTATTCGAAAAGGCGATTATCTCCCACATGAAATGGTTTCCCCTCACTCAACTTGTAACAGTTGTCATTGTTGTAGACCCTCCATCTTTTCGAGTCTTCTTTCTTGTGTTTGTATATCTTTCCAAAAGGAAGTTTCTTGCTCGGTGGTCGTGGAGGAATCGGACGAGATGGGCCATGGTAGTCCTAATTTGGTTATTCTCCGGTTTGGTTAAGCAAACAGATCGTTTAATAGAAATTGGCATTCGATCTCTACTACTCAATAGCAAATAAAGAAAGAAAGTTTCTTCCAAACTTCCTCTTCAAGTTAAATGGTAGCCCTAATTTTAACATGGTTCTGTTGTGAGTGTCACAAAAGAAGGCCCTCATTAAAAATGAAACTCACAATGATTTCGATCTGTGTGAACCGTCTAAACCATTAGCGAGATACCAAACCGGATGTGATACCGTCCGTCTAACCAAACCGGGACTCCAAAACTCCATATGTGGAGTTTCTGGTCACTGCGACATAGGACAAAAGCTTCAAATCCTCGTCTTACCAGCCTCGTTGGGTCCCGTTGCCGGACCAGTCCGATCACCGACTACCTCCTTGTTGTCTCCTTCACCGGTTAATGATGGTCCACAGTATCAGATGGGTCCATCACCAGCTCCACTTAGCACAGCTTCAACCTCTAGTGTTTGGATTGGATTCAGCTTCTTCCTTCTACTTTCTTTTTTCATCTTAGTTTGCTAGATCATTCATATAGGTTTCGTTTCTTTTACCCTTTATCGTACGTTTGAGTTTTAGTTTTTCCTTTCTTTCTTTTGAGTGGTTTTGTTTACTTCAACACATTTAAGGGAATCATTTACAGATATGTTTCTTATTCCTTAGTAATTACTAGATTTTCTATTACGCATGCAAATTTTAATTTTGATTTGGAAATATTATTTTGGATTGAAATATATTTGTATATTTTCCGTGTTCTCATTAAAAATAATTTCATCCAAATTAAATTTATTTGATAGGTGTTTTATTATCTAAATTACATGATTATATTCTATGGACATATGGCAAATTACCCTTTCGTTATTTGGTAAAACGGGACAATAAAAAGATGTAAAGCCCAAGTTTGGTTTAACCGCCGCCTCCTTCCTCTTGTCGGAGATTTCAACTCTGAAATCTCCAGATTTGGGAATTACTCTCCAAGCATCTTGGAACCCTAATTTCTAACAACCTCTCCGTCCAGATTCCTCTTTTGTCCTCCTCCCTAAAACCCCAAGGAGGCTTCCTCTCGATTCCCAAACAATGGCGACAGAAGCCGCCACAACTGCATCCAAATTCCCGGAACCTGACCTCCGTCCGATCCCACAACCGCCGGATTTTCATCCGGCGATTATCGTTCCAGCTCAAAACAACGGACTTCGATTCTGGCAGCTCATGGTCGCCGGTTCGATTGCTGGCTCCGTCGAACACATGGCGATGTTTCCTGTGGATACCGTCAAGACCCATATGCAAGCTATCCGTTCTTGTCCGATCAAACCCGTCGGAATCAGTCAAGCTTTCCGATCAATAATCAAAACAGAGGGACCATCGGCTCTGTATCGAGGTATATGGGCGATGGGACTCGGCGCAGGACCAGCTCACGCTGTCTATTTCTCCTTCTACGAAGTCTCTAAGAAGTATTTATCTGGTGGGAATCCTAATAACTCCGCCGCGCACGCGATTTCCGGCGTATTCGCCACCGTAGCGAGCGACGCCGTTTTTACTCCTATGGATATGGTCAAGCAGAGGCTGCAGATTGGTAACGGGACTTATAAAGGGGTTTGGGATTGTATCAAGAGAGTAACGCGAGAGGAAGGGTTTGGTGCTTTCTACGCTTCTTATAGAACGACGGTGCTGATGAATGCTCCGTTTACGGCTGTTCATTTTGCGACGTATGAGGCGGTTAAGAGGGGATTAAGGGAGATTTCGCCGGAGCATGTCGGAAGCGGAGAGGATGAGGAAGGTTGGTTGATCTATGCTACTGCAGGAGCTGCAGCTGGTGGCTTGGCGGCTGCTGTAACTACGCCGCTTGATGTTGTTAAGACGCAATTGCAATGTCAGGTAAAATTTGAAACCTTTAAACTCTAAACGACTGTCTCTTGAGTATCTGAGAACCAATGTAATTGTAGATACCTCTTATAGTTATTCTAGATGATGTGTGCAGTGATGTAGATTGCATCAAGCATCGTTAGAATTTAAGGTTTCGTGATCATGAAACTCAATTATTGCGTCCAAGATTAGGACTTTATGAGGGAAAAGGCCACATATTTCGACGATGAAGTTGTTTCGATTTGCCTGGCTATGTTTTGTCCCTTTAAAGCTTGTTCCAGTGAGCATATTTCATGATATGGTGTTAAGTCATTCTAATAAGGCGATTTTTTTAGTAACTCTTTAGCTTTAACCAGTCCTGGTTTGAATTGTTTCGAGCTTATGAGGTAGAAAAAAGATGAAACTATATGCGACTATAGGTGTAGAATGGTAACTGTCTCAGGTTTAAAAATTCGGAGGCTCTGATCATAGGTGAAATAGAATTTATTGAAACTAGGTGATAAGTTTCGATTTGTGTGGTTTCTTATGACCTAATGAGGTGAAAAGAAAAGACCAAACAAATGTCAGGTCTAGGTTTAGAATCTTTAGTAATTTCGGCACACTTTTTTTTCCACTGCAATCCTAATTACAAGATATTTCTTCTGCTCGTATTGTTTTGGCTGTTCTAAGAATTTGTCTCTGCTGATGTTTTAGGGTGTGTGTGGTTGTGACCGCTTCAAGAGCAGTTCGATAAGTGATGTGTTCCGCACAATTATCAAGAAAGACGGTTATAGAGGACTTGCCAGAGGATGGCTACCAAGAATGCTCTTCCATGCTCCGGCAGCTGCGATCTGCTGGTCCACTTATGAAACAGTCAAATCATTCTTTCAAGATGCCAATGGCGACAACTCAAACGCAGCTTGAAGAAGACACAAACATGCGTTTGGCTTATTTGCTTGCCTGATTCAGGTAATTAATTTTTCATAGAGCTGCTGGTTGTTAGGGTTAACGCAGTCGCGCTTTAGAGAGATCTTTGTTTGTATACTAGCTTGTTTTCACGAAATAATGTTATCAGATTAGAGTTCCAATCCCCAAGGCCTTTGTTTCTGATTTGCTTTTGTCGAGAGAAAATTTTGTATTTTTATTTGTTTTTATGAGATATATTAAAAGGAATAGATGAGCTTTAAAGAGTCCCATTCACAAGGATAAAGATACAATTTTGTGATGAATATCTTGTGTTCTTTTATAGCATTGAATTGTTTCACATCCCATTTATCTATTTCTTTGATAAGATTCTTACAATGAGAAATAAGACAAGTTTCTACAAGGACTTGTACAAAAAGAATGATGAGAAAGATCACATTAACTATATCACAAACAGAGTGACTCAAGAATTAACCACTTTGGCAACGATCACAGTGACATCATCAAGCTTCCCTCCTGCATTTTTTCAGAAGCAAAGATCAACTCAGGAACTGCTCTTTTTTGAATAAATCGAAATGTCCAGATTCTGCATCAACAGTGGTATTTTTTTTACCTGTAAGCTTCATTCCTAATGCCTTCTTCCAGAGAGGAACATCAAACCCCTGTTTATGTCAAAGTGTATATACACGGATTCAGAACGCAAATCTGCAAACCCATTCTTGGTTTGATTAACAAATTTAAAAACCTACCTTGGCTCTTGCTTCCAGTGCATATGGAGACTCAAAGCCTGGATCTCTTGAATGGCTACTCGCCACTTCAGCCAATAACCTAGCTGTAATAGTTGTAAAAAAAATAATGTCACTACTAAACTGTAGATTATATACCACGACAGATATTTTCATTTATATACTACATACATGATTCTGCCACATCCTTATGCTTGGTCACTATCGTAACAATCTCGTGATCAAATACGTTATCGAAAAGCCCGTCTGAACCCATCACGATCACGTCTCCCTTCTTTACTTCCATTATGTTAAACTGCTTGAAGAAGTAAGAAGTATGTAACAGAGGCACATTACTAGAACATGACATGTAAAGTGGTACATATATATTTACCGATGCATCTAGATAGGTTTGAGCAGACCCTTCAGAGCTTAGTTGGTATGGACAGTCAAAATAGTGCTCTTGTGGAGTAGTCGAAAAAATGATCTGACCTGCAGAACGAGAATGAATGAAGATCATTTTCTCAAAGGCTGAACATGAAACAATCTAGCATCTCATATTACAGAAGGATAAGAAAGAAAAAAAACCTTCTCGAAGATGCTTTAGTCCACAGTCTCCAACATTGCCTATTTTGAGAATACCAACTTCCTCGAGCATGGCTACAATACTGCTTCACGAATAACCGCGACATCAAGCTATCCAAAAAGGGACAAAATACAACCTTTGAAGAGAATAACAATGAGGAGAATATTTCAAATCTCACATTGTGGCAGAACCTCTGGAAGTAGTTGCGGTATGAGCTTTGTCAATGAGGAAACCAGGGTCATATCTGACCTGTGTCCAAAATGTAAAAATCAGAAACCATGCAACACTCAGAAAAGGTTAAATTAACATTTCCACAGAGAGATTTCAAAACTACCTCTTCGTCATCAACTAGACGAGAAGCATTAGCCATGAGTTCTTTGGAAAACAAGGAAGGATCAACATTTTGTTCAGCCCAACTGAGAAATAAAGATATGAACTTTATCAAAATTGAGATAAACCCAGAAGAAGTAAACCAAATCTAGCACAAGATTTCGATTACCTGGAAACACCATCTGCAACAGCTATGACTCCTCCTCTATAGCTACTTACAAAGAGAGCATCTTCCCCACCTTTCTCTACCTATAAATTTTGACACTAAAGATCGATTTTCAATCTCATAACTTCTTTTCTTTTTTCTTTCTTTGTGTGGCATCATTTCACACCCAAAGGAGAAGCAGAAAACTTGATGTACCTTATCTGGATGCGGGATAGAATGAACACCGGCAGACAGCGAGAGTCCAGACCTAAAGAAAATTGCAACATATCGATAAATGATTGCTCAATTTCGACAAAAGTAACTTCACTTAACAAGCTCGAAGAGTATAAAAAAGGGGAGGAAGAGCAAACCGAAGTGGTTGGAGTTCTGAAGGAGCACAGCGACAGAGGAAATCAACGCGACTGGAGTTTGATAAACTCGGATGAGAGAGACGAAGCGAAGAGCTTGCCTGAGGAACCATCATTCTCGTCATCGGAATCGCCATTTTCTGCAACGAACGTCTCTCTCTCTCTCTCCTTCTCTCTCTCCTTACTCTGTTTCCATCCTGCGGCTGGGACTTTGTGAGCTTGAGTAGATTACATAATTAATAAACTTCTGTAAACATTTAAACAATCAGCACCAGTGGTCTAGTGGTAGAATAGTACCCTGCCACGGTACAGACCCGGGTTCGATTCCCGGCTGGTGCAATAATTGTAGAAGAGCTGTGATGATATTGGCTTTAGCGATGGTTGGGTCCTTCGCATTCTTCTGAGTTTCTCGGATGTGATTGCCATTTAACTGAGCTCTTACCTTTTATGTTTTAAGTCTTTCTGTGATTTTAACAATTCGAATCAAATGTTGATTCTGAGGTTACAACTGTACTGAAAGCACTTCTCTATTCAATTATTTTTCACTTTCCGTTAGTAACACATTTAGTGCATTCGTGTTTAATGTTGTTTGTTAATTTAATTCGAGTACAAGAAGGTGTACACTTACCAATCTGAGGTGTTCCATTTTCTCTAGGGTTTAATTACAACGACTGCACTCAGCAAATCAAAATAGGGTTTTTGTCAGATTTCGAATTTTTACTTGGGTTTAACTTCAATTTTCAGATCTTTATCGCCTTGATTACTGTTGTTTATATATTTTTTGCTTTAGGTCAATTAGATTTGCGAATCACAACGAAGAACAATAAAATCTAGTAAACGATTGATTTATATCAAAACAAAATAAAATAATAGATAATTATTAATTGTTTTTAGAGATAAGCCTAAATAATTAGTATTTTTGTGTGTAAAATAAAAATGGAAAATAGAAAAAAGGAAATTGGGATTTGCAAAAAAGGAAATTAGCTCTACGAGGACGCATTAGTTCTCTCTCTAACTATATATATTTGTTAGGGTTATTCTCTGATTACAAAAGAAAGTAAATCAAAGATTTTACCATAGCTAATCACTTAGGGTTTTTTTCTTCTTCTTCTTCACGTACTGCACCAACGAGTTCACAGAAGAAGCAATTGTGGAAACAAAATGTCGCCGGAGATGAAATTCGTAAAGTTTTTAGGAAAAGGTACGTACGGCTCCGTCGATCTGTACGGTTCCAAAAGAAAGGACGGCTCAACGTTATACAGCGCAGTGAAGACCAGTTCCTTGTCTGAGAAAACATCACACGACTCTCTCAAAAGAGAGTTTCAAATCCTGTCAGAACTAAGAGGATGTCCTGGGATCGTGCAGCTGTTCGAGAAAACTCTGCTTGAAGGAATCGATCCCGATGGAAACAGAGTCTACATGATGTCGATGGAGTACGCATCTGGTGGTACGCTAACTGATCTCATGCGCAGAAACAAAGCACAACAGTTGTCTGATTCGACCATCAGAGATTTCACTCGCATGATTCTCCAAGGACTAGTCTCGATTCACGGTCACGGTTATGTCCACTGCGATCTTAAACCGGACAATATCCTTCTCTTTCCACGGTACAACAAAGAAACATGGGGTTGCTCATACGATTTGAAGATTTCGGATTTCGGATTGTCTACGAAGGCCGGAGGTGACTCATATTGCTGGCAAATTGATTCTCCTTTCGTGGGTACGCCTATGTACATGTCGCCGGAATCAGTCGACGACGGCTCCATCGAGAAAACCCTAGATTTGTGGTCCTTAGGTTGCATAGTGCTGGAGATGTATACCGGAAAGAGGCCGTGGGTAGGGGTAAATCTTAATGATCTTCAGGGTTTTTTAGCGGAGGAAAAAAAAGCACCAGAGGTTCCAGAGACTTTGCCGTGTGACGCAAGGCAGTTTCTGGAAAAGTGTTCCGACAGGAAACCTATGGAAAGGGGAAGCGCTTCGGAGTTGTTGTTGCATCCGTTTTTGATCGGAGATGGTAAGAAGATGGTTGCTGACTCCGGAGGAGAGAGGAGGCGGATGAGCTCGAGGATCAGCAAACCTCCAGAGAGATTTGAAGATATTGTTAGAGCGAAGAAGCAGCCATTGAAATTGGTTGATGTCTCCAGCGGAGATCAGAAAAAGCGACTGGTGTTGAAGTTCAGAAGAAAACCTCCGACGAAATCGAAAGATGTCCCAAAGAAGCCATTGAAACTGAAGATAGTCCCACCAAAGCCTCAACTGTTCAAGAAAATATCGAATAAACCCCTAACTAAGGTGAAGTTTCCTGTTGAGTAGTTTTCTAGAATACTCTTGTCAAAAACGTAGATTTATGTTGCAGTGTGTTCAAATTGAAATATTGTCATATTGAGATTTTATTGAGATCAATATATTTCCTCTTTATTACTCAAAATTTATGCTCTAGTGTTATGTACGAATGAGGTTTCGTTTCCTCCGGTTCATTTTTATTTTTATAATGTTCGTTTTGATTAGCTAGCCTGTGAGTTTGAACCTATTGTAAAATTTTTGGTGGCTTTAGATGATTTTAGCAGATCGTGACTGAAGCTAGCCAATAGCAAGAGAGGGAATATGAGCGACAAGGCCCTTATTAGCACCCTTGGCTTCACATTTGGTAATCACTACTCCAGTCCTTTCTCGTGTATTTCATTTTTTGAGGCTACTTTCAAATGTTCATCTTGAATATGCAGAAATCAGTTTCCTCTGGATCTTATATGCGAATTTGCACGGTTCATTTCGATGCTGCTTATTTTAAGTACAATGAGGAATGATTTGGAGGAATTGGTCATGATTGTGTAGACAGTTGGAACATTATGTGCATCTTTGAGTGATACATTTCGTCTCTGCGTCACAGCCGTATTGATGAACCTCTGCTTTTAGTTCTTCATTTCCATGGGACACGCCAGTCATGACAACAGTGTTGTGCATCATCTTTTGCTTTGTTTGAACTTACAGCAACAACTTTGGATGAAGTTTAGTTTTTGAGCACAAGCCTTTTGATCCACGAGCTGTGATGGGATTCAGATACTAAAATGGACCATTCATTGGTGTAGCTCTTTGTTTGCTGATCTTGTTTCTTAACCTCGTTGTTCTAAACACGTCTTCTATTCTCCTTGATATCAGATGACAAAACTTGCAATCATGCCCTGTACCGTGTGTCTTGGAGACCATCTTCTTCAGAAAGAGATTCAGCTTAGCACAGCATTAGTAGTCTTAGTGATCGATGTATTACGGTGTGGTTTAGGAATTACCGGTTTGTCAACTTTTGAATCTCTCTTAGGGAATTTAGAGGATGAAACAGCTTTTTGTTGATCCATTTTATTTATAAATATTACCAATTTTAGCTTTTATAGATTTGTGTTGAAAGGTTCTGAGAGATATGTTTTCAAAGGCCTTTATTGGTGCCAACATTGAGAAAATACGTAAACAAGTGTACTTTAATAAGACTTCTTTGTTGTATGGTTTCTACTTTCTACTTCTATTTATAACAATTACGAGCAATTTGATAAGTTCTGTAAGAATTTTGATTTTTATAAATTTTGGTGCAAAGTTTGTCTTTTGATTCAAAGTTGAAAGATATACGGCGATGTCTGACTGAAGTTTTCGTTTTCATTACTTTCTAGAGTAATATAAAATAACTTGATGATTGAACATCGAAGCACCAGTGGTCTAGTGGTAGAATAGTACCCTGCCACGGTACAGACCCGGGTTCGATTCCCGGCTGGTGCACATATGTGGAGCTGTGATGATATTGGCTTTAGCGATGGTTGGGTCCTTCGCAGCTTTCTGATAATGAAGATGAAACTGCCATGTGACTGAGCTCACGTTTTGAAGTTTTTTTTTTCAATTTGTGACAACAAAATTGCAATTAAATTTTCTCTTATTTTTGTCTTACCTCTCACACTATCATGTTCAAATACCAACAAAAAAGGATCAAAACCAAAGTGGGCGTGAACAGTCCAATAAAATATTGGCCTTGGCCCCAAATTTTGGCAGTCTCATGTACAAAAGAAAAACCCATATAATACAATATAAGTTTTTGTTGTCAACGATTATGGTTTCACTTATGGGCCAAATAACAAAATGTATAATTAAGATGGGCCACTTAGTTAATAAAAAAAATCCATAAATTTAAAAAAATATTCTTTCTCGATCGTATTTTTACGCTTTTTTTTTCATCTGACTCTCTAAGCTTCTTATTTCTTAGGATATCATCATCACATACGTCACAAACACAATTTGGCAGATCATTTCTTTCCCAATGGCAACTAACTTTATGATAATTTTTTTTAACCAACAGATTAAATAAACACCTTAAAACGATTCAAATAACCTAATTGATGATACAAAATCTACAAAAACAAAATAAGACGATTGTATCTGAGCACTCTAACTTATCTACTCGTGGAATGTGCGATTAAACGAAAGTAAAAAAAACTCCTTATATCTCTGGAATTCTTCTACGTTAGTAGAAAAAATAAACTAATTCTTTGATACAAACAATATTTTTACCAACTCTAAACAAGTCCAAACAATCGGTTGCTAAAGCTATATTTATGAGAATTTATTGAATTAAACTTCTATGTCATAAATTATTAGTCTTCATCTTTTTTCCAAACCTTCATAATTTGAAGGTCAGTTTTCTTTTTTTGTTTCAAACCTTCATAATTTTAGAGTCGGTCTTATTTCAGAACTGGATAAAATCACCATCCATAAACACCATACAAATAATCCCATGTTTACAAATAAGAACACACATAATTAATCTAGCAGAAACTTAACAACATTCAGCAACCCCATACTCCTCCGAATAGATTACTCAGCATTTGAGATATTAGCTGGTGTAGCTAAATCATCAGAACGGAATGAGTTAACACAATGTGCACCAGTGGTCTGGTGGTAGAATATAACCCTGCCACGGTAAAGTCCCGGGTTCGATTCCCAGCTGGTGTGGTGAGCTATGATGAAAATATCTTGAGCTGTGGTGATGAATCTTCGGATGTTGATATAAACCTCGCTTTTCCTGAGCTCATCCTTTTCTTATTTTGTTTGGTCAACCATTTTTATATCTTGAAAATATTTACACAATAGTTTAGTTCAAAAAAAAAGTTTGGTAATGTCCCTCCGAATAAAAGAGAAGACGAACACAAAAACCAGTAGATAGAACACAATCTTAAGGTTTTGTCGTCTATGAAGTGTTGTCCTTTCATCAACTAAAACTTAAATAAAGATATCTCAACATATATCTTGCGAAATGTTACATATATATTCGATACAAAACTTTGAATTCCAAACTAGTAAAACACCAGAGAGATTCCACATTAAATTTACTTATTAGTATTAGTAAATCTCAGCTCAAATAACTAGCCAGACTTTGGCTGCCAGAGTCTCACGCACTGATGTTTTCGACACTGGCGCTTTTATCTACTCTCTTGAATATCCCTGCAATCACCTGGTGTTTGAAATGCATTACAAAAAAACACAACTTAGAATGAAGAAGAAACTTCAAGCTATAATGGGATTACGAGGGTAGAAACGAAAAATACCTTTCCAGGTCCCAATTCGTAGCTGCTTTTAAGTCCTTTGGATAAGAGTGTCTTCACTGTTGTCTCCCATTGGACTGGAGATGTCACCTGCGGGTATATCAACACTCGAATCTTTATTTTATCTTCCCCTGCCACAAAACTAAGTAATACATACCTCTACTGAGTATTGATTTGTTTACCTGGCGTGCAAGTATCTTCTTGATCGTTTCTGGATCTGCATGAGGTTGTGCATCGACATTGGAGATCACTGGGATCCTCGGACTTCTGATCTCCGTTGCTGCCAATGCAGCTTCTAATCTCGAAACTGCTGGTTCCATGAAACTTGTGTGGAAAGCACCTGCAACAGCTAAACGAACCTACAGAGCCAACCGCCAACGATCATGTTTATTATAGCCTAAGACAATGGAGTTAGAGAGAGAGAGAGCGAGAGAGGATACCGTCATTCGCGCCTTGAATGACTTAGCTTTGGCTTCAACAACTTCGATTCCCTTGAGACCTCCAGAAACTGCGTAATTACCCTATAATAGCAGACTGCATTATGGAATGGGCAGATGACTTTTACAAGTCTGGAATGTAAAAGAGTCTTGGAGAACATATATACCGGGCATAAGTAATTTGCAATCTGAACTTTGTCAGCTTCATCTACTTCCTGATTTGCTGCATCACACAACTGCTGAACTTTTTCTGAGTCCAACCCTATGATACTAACCATGGCACTCTTGGCAGCATCTGCAGCAGCCTGATAACGCATTTAATAAAAAACTAAGTGATCAAATATCTGTTTGAAGTTCAAATGGTAAAATAAGGTCAGTACAAAATCAGCCAAGGACAACATCAACCCAAATTTGACATATTCAATGAAGGATATACAGAAGGGATTTTATAAAACTTACCTGCATGGCTTCTCCTCTAAGTTTTACAAGCTTTAGCCCATCCTCGAAGCTAAAAGCAGTAACAGAGAAAAGAATAAAAATAAGGCAATGGTGCAGACAGGTAAATGGAACAAAGTAACATGTGTTTCTTACAATAATATCTGGAATCACCATCTTTCAATTTAGAATATTGATTCAGCTTTTAATTAACCAAAACTATAAACGGTTTTCGAATGACTTATTACTAACAAATGGATAGACTTAAGTCATAACCTAAAAAAGAAATGAAGAGTTCTCATTTTATCACAAAAACCCGATATTCTGTGTGTATATTGTCCTGATTTCAGTATCCTATAGACATGAGACAGTGTTGTATGATTAACTAACCTGAAGGCTCCAGCAAATGCCAGAGCAGTGTACTCTCCTAAGCTGAGACCACATGTCACATCAATCGAATTAATTATTTGTTCGCCGCCATCACGTACACGAAGTAATTCAACTGCTGCTAGGCTTGTGACATAAATAGCAGGCTGAGAAAATGGGAAACCAAGAACTTAGAGACCATACAAAACTGTACATACCTGAACATCATCAAATACTACACAAAGGATTCAGTTCCGCTAGACAAGAAAGAAACGCGTCCCAAACCAAAATTTCAAACATGAGATCCAAAAAATCAGGGAACAGAAGGATGTACCTGGCTTATGACCGTTGAATCAAGCTTCTCTTTTGGTCCATTGACACAAATGTCCAGAAGATCATACCTGAAAGCCACCATATGGTTTTATTAATTCACTTACAAACAAACAAAAGGTTTGAAGCAAAGGAACATACCCCAAGATATCGTTAGCTTTCTTATACAGCTCTCCAGCTGCTGCAACACTCTGAGCCTCTTTGCCCATCCCTACTGCTTGAGCTCCCTGAGAAATATTTCAAAATCACTCGACTGCAATTTTCCAGATACAGTGTTGTCGCATTTTATCTCAATTGCAACGAATTCTCAAGGATTACAAGGAAGCACTATAACTTTATGGTCAGGACTTTACATCACAATCACAATCAGATAAATCAGTAAATGTGAGAAAATTTTCAGTGTTGGCATAGCAAAAATCTAAAGTCTGGGCATTTCGAACTTTCTTTTTCCAAATTGAGGCGAAATCAATATACATCAGTATATACATTTTCAATGATCTGAAAACCCAGAATTTGATAGCAATCGCAAGTTAATCGGAAATTACCTGACCGGGAAATAGAAAAGCAGAGGTGGGTTTGTAATCGGCGAACAAAGAGTCGTTGATTACAGTCTGAGATCCAGCAGAGACGCTCATGGAAACCCTAGATCGGCTAAGATTCTTGACGGAGAATCCGAGGGAGGAGGCATTTCTGGAGCAGGAGAGATTGTTGAGAGATAGGGAAGGGAGGAGCAAGGAAGAGGAGGAGGAAGAAGCGGCGGTGGCCATGGTGGCGGCGGAGGGAAGGGTACGCAGGATAAGAGAGTGAGCCGGAGGAGTGCGTAGGATAGTACGGTGAAGCAGTGAGCGCATTCAGAGAAGTATCCTTTTAAAAAAGCTTAAGCGGAGTTAACGAAGATGGCAGATGGAAGAAGAGAGTACCAAACCCAACCGTTTTTGTCTTTGTTTACTTTTTACGGGTGAGAAAGATTTTTTTTTATTAAGGTGATGAATAATTATTGTATAACGTTTTTTTAACGTTTTGAAACAGTATTTCCACAATTCAAAATATTTTATCAAGTTTTTATATATTTTTTCAAATAAGAAGTGAGACTGAAGTGAAATTAACAAGATTTTGTTAAGAAATTCATGCAAAATTTGAAGAAGAATGATATAAAATAAAAATAAAAATAAAAATTTTAAGAAGATTTAGAGAACTCTCCAATTTCAGGTCTAACAAGCAATGGCTAGTGCTCAGAGTTCATTCCACAATTCATCTATTTATGAATTAAAGTTTTTTATTTTATCAATAATTTAATAATAGGCATTAAAACACATTCAAATCTAAATAGTAATATTAGATAATACTAACACATACCACTATACTACAAATCATGGTCAAATAGTTTAAATTCTAGAGATTTATGAGTTTTATAGTTTTGGTTTGTATGTATAAACTATTTAATGGCATATAGTTAGGTCAAAATGAGTGTAAGTAATAACAAGGAAACTCAGCTAGAAGAGGATGATTATCAAATTGGAACATAAACTTTGATTGGTAAATATTTTTAATAGGAAATATAAAGACACTCTATTACGAGGAAAATAACAAGAAAGAGTACATCCAAACCAAAAGATGAACAACTTTTCAATAGAGCAGTTGTCCATCTTTAACCATAACACATACCAAATTAAGACCCACAAAGCCTTTTTTGATTTAGATAAAACAAAAAGAAACTCCCACAAATCCTTAGATCCAACGGTGGAAAATTTTATTAGCATCGTGGAAGATCCAACGGTGGAGCCTGCACAGATTGCAACTTTCCTCGTCCGTTCTCAACCAAGAAAACCATTGCTAAACCCCATCCCAAATGTGAATCAATGTGACAATGCATAAACCATGCTCCTGCATTACAACAAAATTATTCAATATTCGTTTTTACTTTGTGGTTAACTCGGTTAAATTCAAGATTAATTAATTAATTACCTGGATTATCAGCGACGAACCGGATCGCAACCCAACCACCCGGAGGTGTACCAACGGTATTCCTCTCCGGTGGGTCAAACAGGTTAAACCTGGCCGGGTCAGTTCTCGGGTTAAAATTCCCAAAACCTGACCCGACAACGTAGAAATTGTACCCGTGTAGATGCATAGGATGATTCTCAGGCGTGACGATGCTCGTGTCTTGTAACACAATCTGAACATGAGCGTTGAACTTAAGTTTGTAAGTTTTGGTTCCTTTCACAGGTTGCCACAGCCCACGGCTAACGTTACCGGTGTAATCGAATTGCACCGGTGGAACAGCCGGGAAATCCGTCGTGAAGATACCGGGCATGCCTTGGTAATAAGCCTGCATGACGGAGTTTCGTCGTGGAAGCACGAAGGACTGGTTGTTCATGCTGGCCGCAAACCGGGTCCCGTTAGGACCCTGGCAACGCGGACTGTTTGGGTTGGTGCAGTTGATTAGCCCCAACCCGACAGTGAAAAAGAGGTTTTCGTCGATCTGGAGCGGTACTGGAGCTCGTTTCCAGTACCGCAAACGGTTGGTAAAAGCGGTTGCGGTTGCGGTGTCATTGAAACCAGGGAGAACTGGGAAAACAGGAGCTAACTGACCACGTCCACGGCCGCGTCGAGTTGGAGCGTTGACGTACTCAAAGATAGCGGTTGTTGTTGTGTTGTCAAAAGGGGCGTTTGCGCTGTTGTAAGCACGAGCGGCCATGTAGTAGCGGCCAGGCCGCTGATTCGCAGTGAGGAGGACGTTAGTGGTTTGTCCAGGACCTAACATGATGACATTTGTGGTGAATGGTTTGGTGTAGGCGGAATCGATTTCAACAACTGTAAGCTGGTGGTTGGCGACCGAGAAGAAGAGCTCTTGGTTCAAAGCAGCGTTGATCACTCTGAGCTGAACCGTCTCACCAGGGACTATTGGAAAACGGATGGTCTCAGACCTTGAGCAGCGGTAGAGATCGCCTGGTTGACCATTGATTGTGTAAGCGTCTGAGACATTAGTTGCTGCTCCTGTGAATTGTGCTAGCTTCAAAACGTCCATTGGGTTTCTATCCCACCATTCCCCTTTGCCCAATCACAAAAGTATTATTCAAAACTTTTTGTGATTATAAGAAAAAATAATAATTCGAAGTGATTAGAAAGTTGTAAATTCTTACCGAGAAGAATCGGAATGTCACGTTTGGGCATAGCGAAAGGATAAGGAGAGCCAAGACGAGGGTAAATGATAAGAGCACCATAGACGGTGGCTCTAAGCCATTTGCTATGAGCGTGCCACCAAAGTGTACCCTCTTGGCCATCGATTGTGAATCTGTAAGTGTAGCTTTGTCCTGGACGGATTGGACATTGTGTTATGTACTCTGGACCATCAGCCCACGGATTCCGCATCTGTCTAAGTCCATGCCTGTCCCAACAAAAACAGAGTATAAAAACAGAGCAGAACAGAACATATGTTTGTTGATTTTGCTTGTATAATCAAATTTAATTACCAGTGAATGCTAATGTTGTAACGAGCTCTGTTGATGACAGTGATTGCGAGAGAGTCACCGTTCCTGACCTCAAGCGTTGGACCAGGGAACTGACCATTCACTGTGATGCTTTCGTGAGTTCTGCACAGCCTCTTCACTGGTTTCGGCTCGATCTAAAGTCATCCCACCAAGAGAATAACATACACAAAATCCTCGTTTTAATTTACATCAAACACATTCGTTAATGCAAAAGAAGCTATAATGTAACGAGAGATTAGCTAGCTTACCACAAATTTACGGACATGAAGTTCAGCTGAAGCGAGAAAAGCAAAGTAAGCAAGAAGAGCGATGAAAGATACAAAGGAGAATCGCCGAAGAGACTCCATTAATGCTAAGCTGTATTGTGAAGCTCTGTGTTGGAGATGTGTTGTGTGAGTTTAAAAGGAAGGAGAGGAGTTGTATTTATACACACTAAAGCGGGAAACAATAGAGCTCTTTTGTGAATTCGTTAGCAGTTTGACAAATTTTTAATATATTATACTAAAATGGCATTGTTATTAGGTTTAGAGTCAGCAGGAGGAAGAAAAAGAAAAGAAAACTCATAACGGGTTTAGTTGATTTGGTGCACCCACTAGACTATTTTGTTACTAGGATCCTCTAATTATTATCGTCAAAGATTCTTTTTTAGTTTGTTTGTTTTAATTATATATGATTATGGATTAAGTTTAGTGTACTCGCCATGCAATATATATGTTGTCACATATATTCGAATAAGTTTTAGGGTTATTACTGACTTCAATAACCACTTTATAAACATGTTATTGCTGGAAGATGTGGAGGCAAAAAAGAATATGTACAAGATTAATTATGGTACTTTCACCTAATGACGCTTAAATTGACAATAATCAGCCAATGAAAGTAACAATGTGCAATGGAAGATCAAACTAAGAAAAGAAGTGGTTCGATGGGAGTTGAAATTTGTGGTATGGATTTGGTATAGAAATCCATAACTAAGCAACTAACACTTTATCGAATTTATTATTTTAAATAAACTGTTAGTTGACCTTTTTCAATCGTTCCATATAAACTATGTTATATACTAAATGTTTTGATCAATGTCTTCAGAAATAATTTAAAGAAACGTAATATTTTTGTTGTCAAAACATAAGATTATGTTAATAGTTTACCATTGAATACCTTCAGAATTAGATGCTACATATGTTTCATGTTATATGTGTATTAACTGACGTCGTAAGAACAAAATTCGGCCTTTTAAAGCATGACCTGATCCAACATGAGTCATTTTAGTTTTTTTTTGTTTTTTTTTCTAAACAAAAACATTTAGGTTAATCTTAAATCTTCAATAATCTTGTGATTTATCGTATTTGAAATTTTGTAGTTTGGCGAAATGTTCAGCCCAGTAGATAGAATGGCCCATTTTTTGTGAAGTGGTTCTTTTGTTTATAACTTCTATGTTGATTTTTGTAGGCTTTTCTTTTCACACCAATCTAGTGGAAACCAAAGGTCGGAACTAGCGGAGGAAGTCGAGCAAGATCACGACAATATTAAGGATAGAAGAAGAAGCATGTGTGATTGTAGAGAGAAAAACCAAATATGATCATATATCAAAGTTACCACGAGCAATCAAGATCCGATGCCAGCTTTCGAAACCTTAGATTGGAGAATACAACCGCAAAAGATACCTTACAAAGATGACCACCTCAGAAAATAACTTAGAATAGCCCTACACAAAATATTTAGACCCGAAGAACCGAATCGAAACCATACTGAACTGAATTAGATCCAGTGTAACTATTCGAACGAATCTTAAATTGTCATATTCGAAACGAATCCAACCCGAATCGAGAAGCGAATGAGTACCCAAAGTATCCGAAATATCTAAAAAATATTAGTTTTGTTTGGTTTGGTTATAATAATCTAAATACACAAAATTATAACTATATATCCAAATATTTTAGTTTTGTTTGGTTAACTTGAGTATTTTTTGATACTTTTAGATATTTTCAGGTTAATTTGGATAGTTCAAATACAAATTACTCAAACTTGAATTGTATTCGTGGTTACTTTTGGATAAAATAATCGATTTAAACCATTTTTACGGAATTTCGGATAAAAATCGGGTCTTAACAAACTATCGGACTGACCTGAACCTGATTGGAACCAAACCGAACCCGGTTCAAAATTTAAAAAAATACACGAATGAATCTTATATTTAAAACCGAACCCGGTTCAAATCCGAAAGACTCGATATCTGAAAGACATGATACCTGAAAGATCTGATCCGAATCTGAACGAATATCTGAACGCCCGAAACTAACCTAGAACAAACCAAACGGAATGAGTACCCGAACCCGCTGCACGAGAAGATAAAACTTGCAGAAGATGATGTTGATCTCAGAAATAAACGTTTGGAAATTCGTTTTCCGTCCTCATAAAGAACCCGTTACAAAAAAAAGAAAAAACTATTTTTCAGCAAAAAACTGAAATAAGCAGTTATCAAAAACTTACAGTGAATATATTATTTTATTCCATCAATTTGATTGAAAATATTATTTTATTTATATATATGTAGCGAATATGTAAATAGAAACTATATTAAAAATTATATTGCTAATATTCTTTCAATCAAATAAAACAATTAGCTTAATTTTAATTGAATATATACGATTGCTTTTACATATATGTCTACATCGTCTCAAAATCTTTTAAAAATGTTATTTGGATTCTCCTGACAAGGGAACTTTGCTAGCTTCAAGATATATAGAAACTAGGTGTGTAAGATTTTAAAATTTCCTAACTGTCCAAAGGAGTATCTTGCACACGAGATTAAATCTAAAGCAACGTGTATTATCGACTGGAGATATCTCCAATATCTAAGCTAAAGTCTTAAGATTAATGTTATCCTCTTGTTTTGTCATTATACCATCAGGTTCTTCCCCTTTAAACACTATCTCGTCCCATATTTTGCTTATAACTACGAAATCTAGTAATTAGCTGTAAGTTAATCTTTTTAGAATCTACAGTTCATTGTTTTTAGTTTTATTAAACGTTATTCCAGTTCAGATCTGCTTTGGTGTTTTGTCTTTTTCGAGTAATTAATAAAATTACCAGTTTGGCATACTAGTTTATAGTTCGTATAGTGGCGCATAGGTTGAGAACTTTTGGGGCTCATGAAGTCATGAACTTGCTAAGGCTCCGAACAACTGAGCTGTGCCTGACTTGTTTCGTATCTCGGCCTTCGACAAAATTCTGTGGCATGTGGGCTTGTACAGTGAAAGAGTTTGTTCATCTGCTAATCCAAAAAAAAAAGATTAATGTTATATAGTCACTAATAATCATCGTCGATAGAAAGTCTATCAAGATCAGTGACACAATACTCTTAATTACTAGTTACTATTTGCTTGAAAATTGATTTTTCATTGTACTTATTTTCTTAGATATAACTTCAGCATCCGTACATGCAACAATTTGTTTGAAAATTGGGATACAATTTTCATTATATCTTCTTAGAAACATATTTCCAAGAATTAAGTTCAACCTCCATATATATCTTTAATTAGATGGTTTCACCCATAAAGCTCTCCTTTTTTGGGGTTAATATACCCTTACGAAATCATGATCTCTACTTATACGTAGGCCATAACAAAATGTAAAATGAAGTTTGTAATTAGAGCTGGCCAATAGACTTTGATTCATTGAACCGTTTGACCAAAAATGACAGCTATACTACACATTTTTTAAAAAAAATCATCTCACTTCTAGTATTGTAACTATTAAAATATAGAGATAAGCAACCATATTTGATTATTCGGTTTTCTTGTTAGAATTGATCTAATACGTACAATTATTTATAGCTGCCCCAACATAATCAAAAATATATGATATATTTTCTACGGCTATAAATATTTTTAATATTTTTTTCAACAACATGCATTATGTTGACACAACAATGACATTAACATAAACAATTAGATTACTAATCATATATTTAATAATACTTTAAATCTACATATATATATATATAAGTATCGATCGTACTTGTTCTAACTTAGAAGCTGTTATTGGTTCTATAAACTAAAATGAACTTCCATAGATTTAAATAGATTAGATTTTAAATTTTTTTATTCATTTAAAATGATTCATTGTTCATTTTACAATTAAGATATATAAGTTATCTAATTTTTTAAAAAATCTGTGTGTATTTAAAAAACTAACATAATATCATTTGATTTCTATATTAGAATTGAACTCAATAACCAATAATTACTACTGCTACAAAAACAAATCGTCATTTATGCTTTTTTGTCTAATGCAAAATTAACAATTTTTAAAGTTAATTTATTATTAAAATTTTTATTTTAGGAGAACACCAAATGAAACATAATTCAAAACTTTTTAAAAAATTATAAATTACAAAATAAAACTAAAAAAACCTAAAACAATATAGATGTAACATGATAAGAAAAAACAAAAAACAACATATATCACATTCATTCCAAACTGATTTGAATCCATCCTATTTTTTTTCCACGAATATATTAACAAAGACTTCTTATATATCCAAAAGATAATTAAGACTTATAATAAACTTATACTAATTAATTATGTGGTTTATGTGAATGAAAATCAAATCACTTAACAGTTAACACCATTTACTAATCACTATATTTAACTGACGTCATATTAACTATATAATTAATTATGTGATTTATGATCCACCGTGGTTGGAAGTGTTTGTCCAATTGAGGCAAAAGACAGACTTTGCTCACGTTCTTCAATTAACGGACCCTTTTCAGCTTCATAGTTAATTAAGTTTTAATCATAATTAAACACCCAAAAAAAAAACTTGTAAGGCGCACGAGGCTTATTCATTTATACAAGAAAATATTAAAGAAAAAAACATTAGTTTCTAAATTAATCAATTTCTGCGCCGGTCGTACGTCGTCGGTGCCCGAGACGTCCTTGCGACGAAGCTTCCTCATACGTCCTTAATCCATTTTATTTAATTGGAGCATTAATCATTTGAAGAGTGGGTTTATCAAAACCTTAAGCATCATTAAATTCATAGTACAGTTTTATCAAGGGGAAGTTAACGCATCGAGACTCGAGAATCATAATTATTAAAATGTAATCTTGAAAATGGGAGAATCATGAGCAAGAAGCTAGATTCCTACTCGTACATTTTGGTACATGCATGACTTTTCTATTTCATTGTAATAACGTCATAACTAACATTATTATAATTTATATTATAATGTCGCTATTTAATTATAGCTTTCATTTGGGTATCATAACCCGAGCATAACGGATCCTCAAACTAACTCTTTTTTATAAATATATCTACAAACGAGTCCTTTCACCAGTTTCTATAGTAATTAATCTCAGTTGCTTACGTGATAGTGGTAATGAGAATAAATAATGCATGTACGGTTGAAAATTCAGATTAAGAAAAAAATAAGTATATAAATGGCAAAAAGTATCATAAGCAACACTGTAATTAAGCATACAAATCTAACACTACCCACATAATTTATTAATGTATAATTTCCAGAGCTATTATAATTTGTTTTTTCGTTAGACTGGACCCACAAACTATATAATAGCTGCGTTAGAGTTGTGGAATACTCGTAATGCTAAAAGGTTATAAGCGAATAATGTGTATTGTTTTAGGCTTTTCGATATAAATTGTTTTTTTTTTGCGTCTAAAGATTTAAAATTGTTATTCTGCATTATAGTTTCTTTATTTAATGTTATTTTTTCTCGAAATACTCGGCTTTAAAGTTATTCAAATTCATTGACCAACGACGGAAGCAAAACCTCTACTATATAAGATTTATATAAAATTAGAAAGAAACTAATATTTTCCAAGAATAATTCGTAAATATCGCCGTATGTCAGTTTTCTCACCGAAGTGTCACACAGCTAGCTGGGCTTGTCCATTGTCTGTCGAGTTTTTAATGATTTACGACATGAATATTCAAACAGTATTATTAATGACAAATTAGAATTCTTTCCGAAGAAAACTAATTTCAAACCAAATCTATGGTGATCTAATGGTAATATAAAGGGTTAGTTTTTTGTGTTAAATGAGCAAATTTCTTTTGATACATAATATTATTTTTTAATACAGAATTTTCAAAAATTGAATCTAGATATTTAGAAAGATTATAAACCGAAAGTGTTAAATTTTCGTGGTTTTGAAAGACAAAAATCTAAATTTATATTTGTTACAGAGAAATATCAAATATATAAAAGCTTTTAAAGAATTACTCTCTCAGTTTTATAATCTAAGGTGTTGTACAAAAAGTTTGTTTTTCAATTTATAAGATGTTTTAAAAGTTTCTCTGCAAAAATTAAATTTATCTAACAGTTGTGACCATTTATATTATACTGTATATATTATGATCGGTTAAAATATTTTATTAAATATCAAATAATATTTTCAATGTAAAAAAAAACAAAAACAGTATATAATTTATATGTTTTCTTAAATTCCACGCTTTTTAACTAGAAAATCTTATGTAATGTAATAGATGGAATATATTATATCTTTAAACGTTAGACTTGGAAATGTAAGTTTACTAAACAAAAAGTGGGAATGTAGGAGTATATACAAAGACAGACAGAAAATTAATATAAACATTGTCTTTTTTTTATGATAAACAAAAAAAACATTGTCTTTTTTTAGTTTTTTAGTTTGTAGTTTGTACCCGTTAACATACATACGCATAGTTATTTATAGAAGAATTCAAATTCAAAGATCCATAGTTAAAATGGTAGATCAAATCCATAGGTTATAATATCTTATACATTTTTTTGGATTTCTGGTTTTTTAATAAATGTTTTCCTATATAGTAGGTTAATAGTGTTGCGTGTGTTAAAAAATTAAATCAAAGCGTCTTTTGTGAAAATAAATGATAAGAACTCGTGTAATAACTTCACATTGTTTGAAGATGCAATAATATATGGGTTCGAAATTATTTGTAACGAATTCATTATTGGATAAAACATATATTTTTAGTATTTCTTAGTAGTTTGGTATAGAGAAATATGATATTACTGAATTATTACATCTTTCTGATTAGTTTCGGAAGTAATCATATTACTTAATGAATACTTTCAGTCATTTATCAAATATATAATTTTCAGTAATTAAAAGATTAGACAGCAAAACTTGAAGACCAGGAAAAAGATAGGCATTGATTAACCAATGAAAAGGATAAGTAGATTAATTGAGTGGAATAAAAGATATAAAGTTGAACAATAATAATAGAAGTTAATCATAATAAGAAGGAAGGGCATTTAAGTAAATAAATCATCCGTATACGATACGTATGGTCAAGCTCCCTTATTAATTATTCACTTTTTGTTCACTCTCTCTATATATAAACCTCGTCTTCTTCTTCACAAAAACAACACACACACAACAACAAAGAACAAATTTTAAAAACTTATCAATCTTTTTTTTTGTTAAGAAACGTAAAGAGATTTTGTTTTGAAAGGAAGATATGGGAAACAGTTTACGGTGTTGTTTGGCTTGTGTACTTCCATGTGGAGCTTTAGATTTGATCCGAATCGTACATCTCGACGGCCACGTCGACGAAATCACTCGTCCAATGACCGCCGGTGAGATTCTTCAGGCAAATCCTAATCATGTCTTAAGCAAACCATGTTCTCAAGGAGTTGTTCGTAAGATCTTGATCTTGTCTCCTGAATCTGAGCTTAAGCGTGGAAGCATCTATTTTCTTATCCCTGATACTTCCTTGCCGGAGAAGAAGAAGACAAAGAAGAAAAAGGATCTCCGACGTCGGAAAAAGACTCTTGAGAACTCCAACGACGTTAATAGTGATCATATGGTGAATAGTACCAACAAGGATCTTGATTTAACGTTGTGTGAGAAATATTTGGAAGATGTTATGTTGTCGTCGTCGTCGGAGAAGAAGAGTTGTTCGGCCGGAAAAGAGAATCGTCACCGTCGGAAACATAGTCGGTCGGCTTCCGTGTCCATGTGGCGGCCTCACCTTGATAGCATCTCTGAGGATCTTAACTAGTTTTTTTTCTTTTCAATCTTTGTTAATTATATGTCTTTATTTTCTTAATTCTTATTTTCTTTTCAGATCCGGAAATCGGATTATTAGCATCCCCGGATAATTTTTTTAATTTATTTTGGTATGAAGTTAAAAACAAAAACTTTGTAATGTGTAAATGTGGATAAGATCTATGTTAAATTGATGATCTAATATCAGTCGTCCATGGCAATGAGGACAAGATCATATGGTCATTATTATTTAAAACACTACGCATAAGTAATTGGATCTTAGGACAGGGATCGAATTATAGTACAATTAAGAATAAAATTCCAAAATACAAAAACTAAGGCTTTTTTAATGTGAATGAAATACAAAATGGTCAAATCGTATGTAGGTAACAAAATTAATAATTTAATATTTACTAAAGCAATATTTGGGTTACGATGAAGTGGCTAATAGTTAATTATTGACAAGTAATAATAATTAATAAACTGAACTTGAATCATAGTACTGGACCAATTAGCTCAATTATTAATTTGACAACTTTCTTTAAACTGTGGTCATTGAATATCAAAAGAATTTACGAAAGCATTTGAGGAACTGCATGTTGAACTGTAATGCAATGTATTTAGACCAGTTAGTTCAATTTTAAAGTTTCGGTGGTTATGTATAAATATTATTTTGAGTACTTATTGGTAATAATGCGAACTCAAGACGGCTAATTAAAGGTTTAAAGAAAGAGTGGACCAATCATGCAGGTTGTCACATGTAGATGTAACCATGTAGGTGGACCAATCGGAAAGCCTTTGAAGCTGAAAAGCAAACCATATGGTTCAAATAATATTTAATTTTCAATCACATAAAGGGCAAAAAAGTTAAGTTTACTATAAATGACAAATAAAAAAGGCCTCAATCATTATGATACATGAAAGAACCGATCAAAACGAAAAAATATATCTTTATTTCAATCTAGATGTTAAATTGCGTGCCTTTTCCGTTACTGTTTATTTTTTGTCACCAATAGAAATTGGCAAATTTAACTACGGAAAATGTATCTGTAACAATTTTTTTGTCAACTAAAAAAAAGATTTAGGTAACAATTTGGATCCATAATCATTTTAAATCTCAAAAAAATGGGATTCTTTAGAGATATGTTATAGAAAAACAAACAAACAAACACAGTAAAATTGCAACAACTATATATATGAAATGACATATATTAATGTCTACTATCGATTACTCTAGCTGAAATTTAGAGTTTTCAAGTAACATTTTTTTCTTACCAACAGTATTGGGAGGAACTTAAAGAGTAGGAGTTAGGAGATGGAGACACATCTATAAGATAGGAATGAAAGATAATGAAAGCTGGCGAAGGCATCTGATTCGGCTGCCTTCACATGGATTCCCATTCTTTATGTCCCATCTCTCTTAAACACCCATCTTTTTTTGTTACAGAAAGCAATCTTTTATGGTGTTTATGTGCGAAATGAGAGGAAAAAAAAACCAAAAGCATTATGATGAGTTACGCATGTACCAAAAAAAACCTTTATATATTGAGGATTCAAAATTTTACCAAAAAGAAAGTTACATAAAAACGGTTTGTCCAAAAAACATAACATAAAACTAAAAAGTAAAGGAAAAAGAAGCATCTACAACTACCTTATGACATATCTTGTGTCTCTACCCTCAGACTCAACTCAAGATTCCAAATACATCTACCTCTTAGATGTAAAATAAATATCTATAGATATGATTTTTTAAAAATGTTACTAAATGAAGATTAACTCACTTGGTTTCTCTAATTTTTATCGAGATCAATGGTAGTGAAACCTTCTTCAACAGAGAAGCGTGGTTGCATTCGTGTATCTCCAATCTTCTGATGCCCGACGGGCAATTTATAACTATCGTCCATGGCTAGTGTATCATCCCCTTGCTGCTGATGAACAACGAGTACCGAGAAATGAAATTCGGGTGACGTCAACATATCTCCAATCACACCTAACTCTGGGCACTCACTCCAGTCGGTAAGTCCGTACAAGACCGAAGACTCTAGGTCATGGTCTCGACCCACTAACACCATGTCGTAAGCATCTCCAAGTGAGCTAATCGCTTGCGTGGTCTCCACGCCATCTCTCACTATCTCCTCTATGTAATTGACTTTTCCTTTGTTCGCTGCTGCTTGGCTCTTGAAATCGTTTACCAGATTATACTCGGCCATTGCGCTGTAATCCTCATCCTGAAGAGAGCTTTTGTGTCGGAAATGTATCATTGTGACGTTAAGCTCCGGTTTTTCAGCCATCCTCATACATAAGGCAAGCGCCTCTGCATCGTCCCGGCCTCCGATGAAGAGCACCGCCACGTTGTGCCATGTATTGGTCATCAAGACAGAGCGACGTCCCTCGCACTCCCCTCGGTCTATGAATATGGCGACCGAACATGGTGCCGCTTCCAGCACGTTGAGGTTTATGTTCCTGATCGGCCCGTTGACTTGTCCGACCGTCCCGTCGATCGCATACTGCTTGTGGAACGGAATCACGATTAATGTCGCCTTCTTGTCAAGCGCGAGCGTGCATACGTCGTTGTTTATACTTGAGTAAGGCGCGGCTGCAGTGAAATGTTGCGCCATGAGAGTACTCTGATGCATCATAGATTTAAGATAACAAACATGTATTATTGCCAATTCACATTTTATCTATAACCGTTTACATTTGGATGTTTATCTTTGCACCTCATAAAAGCATTTTTTTATGGAAAACTTTAAAATTGTGTATTGCTCATCTATACGCAGTCAAAAAAGGTGTTTGTTTACCTGATATTTTTGCTCAAAACGTTGGAAGGCATTGACGATGTGTGTGGATTGGGCTGTGTTTGGGTCAAGTTTGTTCATCTGGTGGTGCGGCGTAAGGACTGCGTGAGCTCGGCCTTTAAGCTCGACAAGGTGCAGCGTGAAGAATGAGATCGGGTTAAACCTTGTCGGGTAAGTAGCTTCGAGAAAGTTCACCATAGAAGGAACGTTCTCAACGTTGTAGATGCAAAGAAGAAGACGCAGCTGAAGATTGCGTTCTCTTGTGTTGAGGATTGTTCGTTTGCTTTTGCTTTTGTAGCGTTTCGATGGATCGTAGAGGTACACCACGAGGAACCGCGAAATACCGGTTACGAACAAAAGCGTGATGATCACCAGATTAAAGCACTCAGTGTCAACAACCTGTAAACAAAAGTTTTCTTACCTTAAGATAAAAGTAATCAAAACCAAGTCAGCCAACGTTTCTTTTATTTTGTTTTTTTACCTGAGCGTCTTTCCAAACGACAGTAGTGTAGACTTCGATGATACCTTGGCAACACATCAAGAACGCCAAACAAAGCGCGTCTCCGATCTGCGTGTTGCAGTAGGCAGACGCAGCCATTGTTCCAAGGAACTTGCAGCCGTAAGTGACCAAGAGAATGACTTCAATCATTACGATATGGTTCTCATGTTCCTCTGTGATCTCAAAGAAATTAGTCTGCAACCCACTAATGGCGATGAAACAGGGGAGGAGCATATTAGAAGCAATCATCTCGAGTTTCATAGCAAGTTCCGTGCCCAAAGGCGGACCATCAGGGAGCGAGACGCCTAGCCAAAATGCTCCAAACGCAGCGTGGACGCCCATCGCCTCTGCGCTAATGCTAGCTATAGCCAATATAAAGAGGACCGCGAAGAACGGGACAACGTCTTTGTTATTCATCGATTTGCTTTTCCTCTCGGTGAGCCATATGATGAAAGGTCTAAAGACGAATATAATCACGAAAAGAAGACCTGTGATCATGAGAATCCCCCAAACGCCATTCATCGTTCGCTCTCGCGTGTAGAGATTAAAGGCTAGAGCCACGAACCAGCTACAAGCTTCGCAAACCATTGAGCAGTTGGTGGCTAACCGTCCTAGCTCTGAGTTGAGGATGTTAAGTTCAGCTAAGACCGTGGTTGTAACCGGGAATGATGTCATCGAGCTTAAGGAGATCACGGTGCTTGCGCAGCGAACCACTTCTTTGGGAAGTCCTAAAGTTTTATCAATGAAGATAACCGTGAGGCTTCCGAGGGAGAAGGGAAAGGCGTAAGAAGCTGTACCAATGAGGATGGCTTTAGAACCGGCTTTTTTTATAATACTCGCATCGATCTTGAGTCCGAGAATGAAGAGATGGATAATGAAACCGACGTTTGAAAGCGTTTGTATTATGATCTTGCCTCCAGCGGGAAGGAACATGTCCATGTATCTCATTTTATGTCCTAAGAAAGACGGTCCAAGAACAATACCAGCCTATCCATACACAAGAATGTTTCAAAACGTTTTATCGCGAAAACAATCAATTAAGACACTGAAAGTAATATTAGAAAAGTTATACCAAGACTTGAGCAGAGATCATTCCTTGTTTTAAAGGTTGAAGGATACGGAAGATAAGCCTAGAGGTGATGATGATGACTGACATTTGAAGCAAGAGAAGAGACATTGTGTATTTGAGAGGGTTACTATTCATGAAAATGCCTTTTGAGGTCAACATGTTTTGCTTTTGGCACACAAGCTCCTCCATCATGAATGGACCGTGCACTACCCCCCAATGCGATGAATTGGTCTCTTCTGTGCCAAACGTAGACAAATCCATGGTCTTTGCTTATCTGTTAAAAGAAGAATGCGAGTAGAGAGTAAGAGAGAGAGGGAGAGAGAGAGAGTAGGCTTTGGGGTCAAACTATGGAGGTTATGTTTTCATATTTGAGGAGAAAATGTAATGGAGAAGAATGAGATTCAATGTGAATGTAAGGAGATGGAGAAGAAAACAGAGGACTCCGTTTTTACTTGGGGTGATAAAGGCTAACTTCAGATTGGTTCCAAGACTACGGTGAGGTCAACGAAAGAAGACACATAGAAAGAGAGACGTATGTGAGACAAGAGAAGAAAGATGAGCCTATTTTTGTTTCTTTCTATTTTTTGTTTGGCTGATGTTCTTTCCGCATAATCTCCACCGTTCTAAATTTGTGGTTTTGGTTTCACTTTTACGTTCTAATAATATATTATGGATTTAATATTTTATATTTTTTTAAAATTGGGGTGTGACCATGTGAAGATAACACGCAAACTGGATTACTTACCATTACTATTGCTTATCAATCTTGAACGTGAAATGTACACAAATCAAGCAAAAGACCAAACACAAGAAAATTAAAATGGACTCTCAAGTGTTTAGTTACACACATGAATAGTGAGGTTCTCTAAGACAAAGACGATAAATAAGATTAAACAAAAAACTACTAACTACCACTCTATACAACACAACGGAGTGACTGTGTTACAAACAAATAAACAAACTGTATTGAGCACAAAAGATAACAGTAGTAAAAGAGTTTTTCCAAATCCTTAATGATGATAGTGGAGACTAAGTACCAAGAATGTTTTGTTTTCATGAGCGACGTAACGCCGTTGGGATATCGTGATTGTGTCTTCCTTCATAAGTAGTGAGAACCGCTCTGTCGTCTTCTGCGGATCTTTCTACTTGCTTCCTCACTCCACAACCTTGGTGTGTGCACTTGTAGTAGCTCCTGATATAAACAGAGGATTAGGAACATGAAAACAACTTTTAAAATTTGAGAAATTAGTTAAAGATTTATTACCTTGGATTAGTGTTTCCTTTGACAACTTTTTGACCATACTTCCTCCATCTAAAGCCATCTATAAGAACATCAATTTCACTTATTGTTTGAACCACAACTCTTGGTTCTTTCACTCCTCTGCTTACTTCTACAGACATTCCTTCATCTTCACCTTCTCTCTTCCTGTCACACAAAATCTCAAAAATGTCATTTCTCTTTCTTTCTTAGAAACCTTTTGCTTCCACTAATTACAAAAAGAAAAAAAAACTTACAATCTCTTAGTCTCAGGTTGTTCATTCTCTTCGTCTATCTCACCATACTCTGATTTAAAGCTTTTCTGCTCAAGATCACTGTAATCAAACGAGATTGACGAATTCTCTGATTGATCATGTGTTTCACTAACAACAGAAGAAGGATTAAACATCCGTCTCGCGTTAGCCGATGATGATGGTATTGATGTTGATCCTGATGGTCTCTTGGTGAACTCTGGCTTAGGATGGTTATGACCTCCTTTATAGATGATCTCAGTGATCTGTCCATCAGAAGCAGTCTCAACAATCTTCTTTGAAACACAATTGGGATACGTACACTTGAAGTAACTCCTCGGGTTTTCGCTCTTCTTCACTTGTTTCTGACCGTATTTTCTCCAACCATAACCATCATTAGAGTTCCTACTCACCATGTATGATGGTACCTTAATCTGGCGATCTGATCCAAAACTGTGTGCTGCAAACTCACGAGGAACCGGATCCTGCTTCTTCTGGAGATCTTGAGCACCACATGTCTCTTGTAAAGCCTGTAAAGGAAAGGGTAAAGGAAACAAGTTTGATTCATTACAAGGAAAGTGTAGATGTCTCAGAAACGTTAAGGGAAACACATACAGAGGACGCGTTTAACGGTTGCGGTTGCGATTGCGATTGTAGCTGCCAGGGAAAACCTGAGTGATTGTTTGTTCCATTGAGGCCTTGATATGGAAACGCTCCTGTGGTCGGAGATATCAAACTCTGCAAGTAAAACACAAACCAGAGAAAGTTTCGGATTACTTAGTTTGAAACAGAGCGAACAATACAGAACATCATCAAAAGGACTGAGATTTGAATTATTTCAAGATTAAGTAGTTTACGCGAATCATAGATCAACAAAACAGGAAACTCAGATTTTGTTTTGTTTCCATTTTTAGAGTAAATAGAACAAAAAGCGATAAAATGACTAAGAAAAAATGGAAGCTTTACATGTGAGGAGCTGAGAAGAAGAGGAGAGTCAAGTAAATCGGAGAAGGCGAAACTATGAGGAGATTGAGAAATCGGAAGAGGAGGAGGCTGCGCCGTCTTGAACTTGGGTAAACCCGACCCGGTTTTCTCCGGGCAAAATCCACCATTCTGATACAGCGAAACCGACCCGGAAACACGAAAGTCTTCGTCTTCTTCGTAGCAGTCAACGCCAGAAGAAGCAAGGAGGTCCGTGAAGGAAGTCGACGACATGGTCTTAATAAAAGGATACAACTTTCAAGCTCTTAAGAACAAAAAGGATTTGCTAAAAAAAAGACAAACTTTTCTCAGAGAAATGATCTATGGAAAGAGGATAAAGATGTTGAAGAAATGATGTTTTAGATTGGGTAAAAGACGACGATGGTGGCGTATCGAGCAAGGTTTTTCTATCTTTCACATTTTGTCTTTTTCTGCTTGTCCTAAATATCAATTTTTTATATTTTATTTTAATATCTATATAAATGGTTGACCAATAGCAATGAGATATTCTTTTTCTAACGGGTCGTCTCCAAAATCGTGATAAACCTTCAGGTGTGAAACCGCGTGTTAAGGGTCTCTTTCGTAATTGGCGATGATTATTTAAGACCAGTCACTTTAACCGAACCGCAATCAATTGAACCAAAACATTAAACCGTTGGTTATACACACCAAAGTCTCATTATCATCATCTTAAAAGACAAGCAAACACCAACGCTTTTTTTGTTTTCTTCATTTCTTGGCAAAAGAGATGACCATTGGACTCTGTGGAGTGATTTTGAAATCTTGAAGAGCATGCATAGCCATGGAGGATTGAACATCGTCTTCATATTCCACAAACGCAATCCCTGGTTTTGCGTCGATCATTCTTATCTCTTTAAATCCTGGGTACTGATCGAAGAGAAGCTGAAGCATTACACTTGTTGTCTCATGCGGAAGATTCTGAATGAAGAGTATGTTGTTTGGTGGCATTGCTTCTTGCCCGCTCCGCTGGAACGAAGATGGCTTCTTAAGATGCAAAGACAACAGGGAAATCATCATCATTTCCAAATACATGAGCAATATATACATTCATGTTGTGGAGAAGCTCAATGATGCAACAATTGAATCTAGAGGGAAGATTATTATTGAAGATTGTTGTGAAGAAGGTGTGAACAAGAACACTTACCGCAGGGGCTCCGTTCTGGGGAGTTGGGCCATTAGCCGTGTTTGGTCGTTGGTTTTCTTCACGCTTTCTTTCAACTGAAAGTAACAAATGTAGCTTGTAAACTTAAGATGCAATCATGCAAGTGAGTGTTTTGAAGTTTTATCATTGAATTTAACATATCAAAGATAAAATGCAGGAAGTAAAAACAATATTACCTTTTTCTTCTTGCTTCCTCTTCTTATCTTTGGGAACGAAAGTTCCTTCCTCTTTAGTAATACAGTCTGACTTTGATTTTGCGTATTGGATGCGCTGCACTCAAAAGACCAAACATTAACACTTTTTCTATATATATATATCAACCTGATTGGAAGCAGCTGAATAGGTCATACACCCGAAAGAGGCAAGATTTTGTTATACAATGCATATAACAAACAGCTCAAAAGTTTTAACAGCAGATAACACTAAGAGAATGTGATGAAGAAGGGACTATAAACATCAAAACAAAATCTAAACACACATACAACTAACAAATGAAAATGGTCATATTTCACTGTAAATTATTAGTAAGCACTTGCATAGTCACATAAAGACAGGCAATATTTATGCGTTAGAGGTCCACGCAACCCATATAACACACAGAAGATCATTATCAGGAGAAGTTGTACAAAGATTGATATACTAAGAGAGAAAAGAGTTGTAAAAAGGTGATGGAAACTGACCATTGGCTTATCATAGAAGGGGAAATTTTGCATCTGGCGGACTGCATTACTAGCAGCTGTGACTTCACTAAACGCAACCCAAGCTTGTCCCCGCAGCTTCGGAGTCTTCAAAGCGACCACATCAAGTATCCTCCCAAACTGAGAGAACAAACAGTAAAGAGATCTCTTCAATTCTGGAAAACAGAAACCAAGTTAGTTAAACAAGAAGGCCAAAAGCATGCGATTGATACTGCCCTGAGCCAACACTACTTCTCTCCTTAAACTATTATCCAGAGAATTGGACTTCAATGGAGAAAGCAGGGGAGAAAAAAACATATATCTTCCTCATAACCTCGTCACTAGATTCAATACAATTCTAAAACCCTAGAAGCTCGAAACAAACACTCTATAGCAGCTAAAGCAAACTAAAATTTAACACTAAACATTGTCGCAAGCTGGGTTAAGCTGGAAGAAGCAAGGGAAATTATTGGTACAGGCAGCTCATGGAGGTTTGAAAATCTACGAGCTTTGAAATTATTTGACGAATCAGAATAGAGAGGAGAAATTACCCTCTTTCTTTGTCTTTTCATTGAGATTTTTGATGTAGATTGTCTGATTCGGTGGTATATCTGCCGTTAACATCTTCGACTGAGCTCCGAGAAGACGATGGCGATACCGAGACTGAGAAATTTAGCGAGAGCCCTAATGTGATTTTGAGGGGAGACGAAGAAGAGCAAAGCATTCGCTATGTTTTCAATTCAAGACTTCAAAAATGATGTCGTTTCATAGTTCGATCCCTACTGGTTATTAAAATTGGACCAGCTGGACCGGATTGAATCCGACCGGAAATCGAATAGCCGGATTAGATACTACAAATGAAACTTTTTTATGTTTTGATTGTATTAACGATTTAATAATTTGTATCTTTATAAACTAGTGAGCTAACAACAAGAAATCACAGATTTAAATACTTTTTAATTTTTTTATAGTTTTCTTCGTTGATCTATGAATTTTTTAATACTTCAATATATTTGAACCCGGTTCTGACCCGTGACCCAAAAATTCAGCTTGCAGATTTTCTGAAAAATTATTAATCATGGTGGATATATTCATTCATGTGAAGAGATAAGATTTATTACACAATACCGGAATTTTAGTCACGTATGTTTGAAAGGAAAAGAAACAAAGAGACTAAAAAGAAACAAAGAGACTAAAATCTCAGGGCAGATTATAGAATTGAGAAAGTGCAAGCTCCTCGTATTTACATTTTCACGTGAGAGCCGATTGAATCGAAAGGCACTGAGGATGCAATGTACAAAACTAATGTCTTTTGTCACATTTTTCTTTACAGAGGGAAGCAAAATTGAGGATTTATTCTCATTTTCTTCCTTGAAGAAACACGGCGACCATAGCGACTACTAGAGCATGATCGATGGACCCCGGAAATATCGTTAGCCGGAACTTGCTTCTCCCTACGTAAATCTGCCTCAGCTTGTACATCAAACTCGTCTGTCATCAAGTTATAAGGAATAGAGATTAGATTAAGGAAAATTTCCACGCACAAAGACAAACAGATCTTTCTCTATAATTTTCAGAATCCAACCAAAAATGTACAAACCATAACCATCTGACTTCAAATGAACGCTCGTATGCTTCACCATATCTAAGCATAATCAAATAGTGTTATAACATGTTTTTGTCTTTATTGAAACTATTGATATCACGCACGCTGCATAGTTATGCAAATGCTCTAGAAATTTCAATAGAAACGTATATAATGATGTGATGCAAAGTTGGACTTTTTTTTTCTTTTACCTGTGCAACAATGGAATCTTGACTGTAAATGGTACATGATTTCTGGAAAGGGCAACCTTTGATGACAAGATGTTTCGACGACTCTCCAGCAAAAGAGACCTCTAACTCTATCTTGCTGAATCTGCTCGATGTCCGCTTCACCGTTAAGACCAACTCCTTACGCTTTTCGACATCTCCTTTACGTAATTCCCACATTCCATTCTACATTCCAACACATACACAGAGGTTTTATGTTCATATGTATATCCCAAGACACATAACTACGTTTCTCTGTAAACATCAAACACACTAACAAAATCCAAAGATATATCTACTGAAAATGAAAGTTTTCAGTTCGTTGGATTTCCAGAACTACATGAATCTTAATTCTTCATTATCATATATGCAAGATTCTTAGAAATGCAACATGAAAATTCAAGTGGTCTTCTATGTAATGAGTTTTCACTTGATAATATCCAAAAGTGAGACTCAAAATCAGAAATTTTTTTGACAAGCTATTGCAGTTAGCTAATGGGGTTTTTAACAAGTAATGATAAGAGCAACAAAATCGATGAAATTGGGATCAAATCACGGAATTATTCATAGTGCTTACGTGAAGACGCGAGATCGAGAAAAGAGGAACTCCTGAGGAATCAAGAAGAGATTTCAGGGAGGAAGAAGATTTGCGGAGGATGAAGACGAGATGGTCGGAGGAATCAGCAAACCCGAGATCGCCGGAGGAAAGACCGAGAAGCTTCTTGGAGGCGAAGAGATCGACTGGTATTCGCCGGAGATCTTCGGGTTCCGGGTGATAGGGAGTTTCTGAAACGGCCATTCACATAGCCTAATTCTAACAGCTAAAGGTAGAAGAAGAAGACGACGACCAAGTGAGGCTGCTTATGTTCAACGCCAAATTGTTTTTTTTTTTGTCAACACGCCAAACTGTCGTTGAAAAGGATCAACCAACTTTCTGGCCCAATACATAGTGTTTTTCCTCGTATAAAGCATTATATACAATCTTAAAAAATGGTGTTTTTTAAATTTTTCTAGTCTTTTTTTATGTAACCAAGAGATGCAAAAAAAATAGTGCAAATGCATCTTTGCCACACACATGCCAAGGACCGGTTATGGACTTGACTTGAAATGAATTATCAAAATAGTAGTTTATGTAATTCCTAAAGCCAAAAACAAAGACGATAAAGCTTATGGCTTTAGAGAGCAGGCCAATATGTTCTGTATGTTGCCTCACTGAGCAATTAGAGAGCAGGCCAATATGTTCTGTCTGCTGCCTAAGAAATTTATGCAAGAATGATAAATCCTAAATATATTTTTCATTTATATAAAAATTTGGGCAAGATGAAAAACCTGCGAGTCTAATAAATTCTGCCGATTACTGAATTTTATCGGTAAGATCTTAGTAATACCTCTTTTATCTCTTATAATACTTGTGATAAAAGGCATCTACCAACTCTTGGTTAGTTTTGTTTTAACAGTGGATGAACAATTTTGATTCACAGCCTTGCGCTTTAGTCTTTTTAGCATCTTCATTTGCTACACAAAACTCACCGGTAAGACCATTTAGTGTACTCAAGCTCCTCATCGCTATCCGCATAACTATTAACATCCTCTGCAGAATCATCAAACTCGTCGTCTTCAAGGACCATTCTCACATGTCTTTCTGAAGTCTCCTCGTCTTTTGATTCATCAGAGGCTTCACTCTTCTCTTCATCTTCCTCATCATCTTCTTCTTTTTGTTGTTCTTCTTCTTCCTCATCTTCAGAGGTCTCTTCTGGGTAATCGTTCCTTGGATGATCTTCAGCTGAGTCATACAAAGATATATATACTTTAATATTACTTCTTACATGACTTTCAGTTTCTAGGTTACAGAGCAGAACCATGGATCAACAATACCAATCAACAATACCAATCATAACGAGAAAAGAGATCATTGTTCTATCAAATGAAAACAATCTCCTATTTGATTGCAGAGTACTGTCCCGATCAAGATATGAAAAAAATATGTTGTAAAAGCAAACGCCATAAAAAAGCAGAACTCTAAGGCTCTAAGAAGTTCATCAAGAATGGGAAATAAGCAGTTGGATGGTAAAAGTGTACCGTTTGAATCATCAGAGTCATAGTCTGATTCATCGGGTCCATCGCAGAACTCTTCTTCCTCCTCGACTATGACACTAAAAATAACCCAAGAACCGAAATTACCAGGTGAGACAAGAGACAAAGACGAAAAAGTGGAGGAGTTCAGTAAAAAAATACGCACAGAGGAAACTGGTGCTTAGAACTCTCTTCACTGATATCCATCTCTTCATTTACAGCATAGAAATCATAAACGTATTCTTCGGTATGACTAGAATGGATATCAGCTTCAATCTCTTCAGCTGCTGTTGGAATACACTCTCTAAGGAGAGGCAAGAAACTAGCCAGCAGTTTCTGGTCCTCCAACGACGTAACCCTAAAGGAAGAGAGAAAATGCAACTTGAATTACTGTTTACGTCAAACACAGCTAAACTATTTCTAACTCTTGGGCTTTAATATACAACATATTACTAGAGAACTTACTCCGGTGCACTGTCTGGTCTTTCTTCAGCATCAACACGAATAACATCGTAGAAATTACACCTCTCATGAAGTTCTTTATCATGGATGCCTTCCTTGTTTCCCTTCCTACTCCGCCATATTTGCTCAAACCGAGCACTCTGTGCAGTGGTCTAACAGAATAGTAGAATTTGATAATTGATTACATAAGTCTCGAGTTAGCTGCCTAAAATGGTACTTAAAATCTTCTCCTAAGCTGTTAATCTCAGAGCAACTGTAAGATATGTTCATGACCAAGAGCCAGTTACCTGTTGCTGTTGTACAGCTTTGGTCAGGCGCTGTTCCTTTCTCTGAAGACCCAAAAATAAAAAGAAATTTACGCTACCATTCGAGCCCCAGTCAAAACATAGAAAATCTGGAATCAAGACTAAAACAAATTGAAACAACATACATTGTCTTTCTTGAAAGCAAATTTTCGATCCTCAAACTTTCCTTTACGGCAGCTGTGCTCATGAAGATCAGTCTCCTTCAGAACACACAATCAAAACAATCAGAACATACAAAACAACAACATGCAAGGTTTAAACTCTAACCAGAATAAAAATGTTCCCTCACAAATAAGGAGTGAATGATATCAACTGGGGTTTTAGAGTCTGTGACTGTCTCCAGATGCCGCACTAGCACCTTCTTGGGCTTCACATCCTCTGCCACAGAAGAACTTACATCCTCATTAACAATATTCAAGTTTCACCAAGTCCAAACCATCATCATACAGCTACAAAAGGCCTGAGATAATATAAATTACCTTTCTTTTCGGAATTGGAAATAGATAGCTCTGATAAGTCTAGTAACGGCCGTTTGAATGGTCTTTCATTTATCTCCAACCCTAATTGCCATAACATTTTTAATTTCCCTCCTTCCACACAATACCATTCAGACATGTATCCAAGAGAATTTCTACCAAAGATGGAGATCAGAGAGAAGAAACTTACAGAAAGCATCAAGCGGAGACTGTCCTACTTTACGCTTAACCCTAACAATCACGGGCTTCTCTCCTACCTCCTCCTGAGTCGAAGAGCTTTCACCCAACGCAGCCATGGTGAAATCACCGCTATTCGAGAATTCCTCAGCGCACTGTGAGGTTACTTCTGAACATTATTAAGAACAAAGGCAATAAATTTCCAGTTAATTTCGTGATAGTGCTCTATTTTTGTTGCATTTTTCTAGTTAACTTCATAATCAAAATCACCAGAACATTATTCTGAAATGGCTTTTGGCCACAAAACCTTTAAAGCTCTTGCTAGTAGAGTCTCTTGGACGTAGACACTTGAATGGTTTTCTAGTGATATACTGCAACAACATACAAATTTTTTTGATCCATACTCACTACTTCACAATGTAAAACACTTTAAGATTTCTGGGTTTTTCCGAGCATTGAACATGGAGTCTCTCTCCAATATGATCTTTAAGTGAACCTTTAATTATGGACACTTCTGGTGTATTACATAACAACGATCATCAAATGTCATACGTGTGATAAATAAGCAAGTCAAAGCTAAGAAAAACCAGTTTGATGTACCAAGAAAGAGAGAGGAGAAGATGAATCAGAATTGCAGAGAGTGAGACAAGAAGAAGATGGAAAAGAGAGAGAGAGAGAGAGAGAGAGAGAGAGAGAGAGAGGAGAGAGAGAGAGAGTAAGAATCGCAAGGACCGAGACGAGACACGTCGCATACCTTGAAATCTCGGTCTGCTGAGTTGCCGGAGTCGGAGTCGGAGTCCAGGTCGCCGGAAAGACGAAGCTGATTCGAGAAGAGAAATCGAGAAAGACCAAACCCTAACAATTAATTAACCGATTGTGTAATAATATTCAGTTCACAATCCGGTCCCAACCGGATAACGGATATCCGTTGGGTTCGCCTCGCGATTCACGTGTGCTTCTGAATGAAACGACGTCGTCGTTGCATTAAGATACTGGGCTTAACGGGCCCATAAAATTAATGGACCATACGGGGAAGATGTTGAAATGTATGTGTTATTAAGCTTATCGTTCAGTAAATAAAGAAGGGATTTTATTGTATGCCGATACTTACGAGCAATCTTAACTCTATTTACATCTAGGCCATTAGAGCATCTCCATCCTTTAAGAGACTCAAATAGACTCAAATGGGTTTCTTAAAAAAGTTAAATTAATATTTTATTATAATTTAATTTAATTTTAGTAAAAAAACTGAACCATTTACAACAAAACACATGACTATAGAGCATCTGATAAGGTTCTAACAATTTTTCAAATAATAATCGGTTCTAATATCTCTCCTACTTTTTATTTTTTAATATTATTTTATTGTTTAATTACAGTTTTAGAATTTATCAATGGAGATGCTTTTAGCTCAGTAATTTTTTTTTATTTTTTTTTAGAATTTCTAATCTTCTCGACTAAATCGTAAGTATGGCAAGTCAGTACATTTTGATCTCTTACGTTTAATGGCAGGTCAGTACGTTCTGCTTTCTCGCGTTTAATAGTAGGAAAGACTCAAGTTGTGATATTTTTTTATTAAGATTTAGTAACAAACAATAGAGATATACTTAAAAATAAAAGAGTTTTGTAACAAAAGAAATTAATATTTATGTGTCTGAAACTATTAGTAAATATATGAAAAAAACGGTTAATTCTTCTATAAACTGTGTTAATATATAGTCTCTAACAAAAGGGTTGAACTTGAAGATAAGCCAAATTGGCATCTATCTGATGTTGGTGTCGTTTCAAATGATTGGAATCTATCTGATGAAGAACGAACAGGTTGGACACCAACCAACGAGCTACGACTTCTTTTCTTTTGCTGTCTTTTTACATTCTTTCTCGTACTTTCTTCCTATTATATTCTTTTTTTGCAATGAGAACTTTTTATAATCTTAAATTAAAATACTACTATATAGATTCCTACGTAGAACAAATTAAGTGACAATAAGCAAAGGACGTTGGTCAATGACGACATATAAACCTTTGCCATGGTGCGTGTTTCCGAGAAACAAGGACATTGACTAAAATTATTAACGTTTTTATTTATTTATCATAAAACGTAAAAGAGAATGAAAGTATCAATCACGAATTTAAATTTGGTTGTGAACATTATATAGTTTTATTTTATATTTTATATGCCAACTGAAATTTATGATTTTGTTATATATTAGGAATTATAATAATTGTACGGCCGTGCTAATTAATTGGTTAGACTTTTAATTAAATAGTAGTTGAATTTAATCTATCATTTGTGTAAAGTACAAATAAATTAGCAAAATTGGCGTTGAATTAAAGCGTCATATTTATTCACTAAAAATAGATATAATTTTTCTTTGTCACAATACGTGTTTTGTTGTAAGTATTTCCAATAATGTTGAGTTTGAAAATTTAAATGTTGCATTTATGTATTATTAACTTATTATACTTTATATTATTATATAGTTGACGTTAAAAGTTTAAATGAAAACCAGACGTTGCCGTTTAGAAGTTTTTTAGTATTAACGTTCCATTATCCGTATATAAATTCAAGAATCGTAAACACACAACTCATTAAAATGGACTATAAACCGTTAACTGAACTTTTAGTTCTAATTGATATCTCTAAACTCGTTTTAATCCAAACAAAGATGAATACTTTTAAAATTTACACTATATCATATTTCACAATTTTTAAAGATATATCAACTATGAATTAATGATCTTTTGATGAAACCTTCGTTTTTATATTAGGTAGTTCATTTTTTTCGGCGATTTTCTTTTTTTAAGTATAAAAAAAAATTTCTTTCTCGGTGATTTTCTTCATTCTTCGATAGCTTAGATTTTTGTCGATTTTGACAAGTTTCTTTAGTAGCCAATTTTTATTTCGATCGGACTTTAAAAAAGATGTGGAGTCCGTCTCTAACACAATTGCTCAATGATGTCTATGTTATACTGATATGCACTTCCGGCTATGCACATAGCAAACGATTTTACGAGAAGACTAAACGTAATGAGATTGATTGCCACCCACTTCATCATCGTAAGAAGGGTTTTTAAAATTTCTCAGGTTTGGACAGCGTTACAAGACTAAACAGGTTTGAAGATGCTACACTTTAATAGACAAGTTTTTAATATTTTCTTTCAATCTTAAGAGAAAAAGTTAATGTACGTAGTTGACGTTAATGTAATTTTAACCATGCAAATACAATCATTACATTGTTTGAAAGCAATATGATTCGTACACAAATAAGACTTATATACTAATACGTATAAGCATATGTGCTATTTATCTTATTCGTCTTCGTCCTAGGTCTTGTATGATAATTTTGCTTGGTTATCATTATTGTGATAAAATACCAATAAAGTTTTTGAAAATTATTGGTTGTGATCCATATGTTCCATAGCAATACAGCACTAACGTACTTATGTCAAAAAAAACGGAACATGATTTGTGGTACGTGCGCTCATAGTCATAAAATTTGTTTGTTCATTTGTTATATTATTTCCGTAATTTTTTTTTGTAAACACATTAGTTATATTATATACTAAAGAGGATTATTGGGATCTGGGAGTTGAATTTATATAGAATTGATTGGTTTTAAGAGTTGAGAAATTTTCTAAATTTGTAAAGAGGTGGTTATGTCTGTAGAGTGTTTTGTATATTCAAAACATCTATCAAAAATCTATCAAAAAATATAGGTAATATTCTGAAAGTTTTGATTTATGAGTTAAATTGTTAAAAATTCAAGGTCCAATAACAAGATTTTGATAGAATCATAAAATCATTAAACACCAAACTTTTTGAATAACAAGATTTTGTATGGAATTAAAAATTATGAAACCAATAACACTAGATTTTAATAATAATATTAGAAGCCATAAACCAATAACAATAAAATCTAAAAATTGTAACAATCATTAAAAAATCAATCCTAAATATTCCCCTAAATATTGTTACAAAATTATAGTATATCAACAATTCTCTAGGCGGTACATATAGATATTGATGAAAAAGAGACGCCATATTTTTGCTTAAGAATGCATAGTATGTTAAGTTGTTATTTTGTGAAATTTATTACTATCATGGTTATTTTATTTTATTTTTGGTTTTACAGTCTAACAAATTCAGGAAAAGTACATCGACGCTTGTAATTACTAAAAAACATTTGTTTCAAAAAAGGAAAGCGGGCAACATCAGCATTAATTTAAACATTAAATAAAAATCCCAATTTCCTCTTTTCTTTTTTTTATTACTAACTAACCACAACTTCCTTTTTTCATGAGTCATTACCATAACCCTAAAAAATCCTATTAGAAATATTATAAAGTCGATATCAAATCTCTTAGAGCAGTTATAAATACAAACTCCCTCAACGAGGTGATCTTCTCCATCTTCAAAATCTCTATTTTTCAGCCGACTTAACCACTCTCTCAAGAAACATGTCTCCGAACGTTCTCCGGTGGTTTAGCCTCATCGCTCTTCTCTGGCTGCAATCTCTCAACGGCACTAACTTAAGTTTCCCTGCTTACTCTTCACAGCTCAAAGAGTTTCTCTCAATCTCTCAATTTAAACTTAACTACCTCGCTTTCGCCTCCGACGCAGGAAAAGTCCTCGGTTTTATCTCCGGAATCGCTGCCGTACATCTTCCTCTCCCTCTCGTACTTCTCGCCGGAGGTTCTTTGGGTTTCGCCGGCTACGGTCTCCAGTATCTATGCATCGTCAAAAAGATGTTCACTTTATCGTTTATTCAGATCTGGGGCCTGAGTTTCTTGGCCGGAAACAGTATCTGCTGGATCAACACGGCTTGTTACATCGTCGCCATCGACAGTTTTCCGGTGAATCGTCAAGTCGCCGTAGGGATCACTGCAAGTTATCAAGGTTTGAGCGGGAAAATCTACACCGACATGGTCCACACGTTCTTCTACTCGTCTCAACGCGAAGCCGCCTCTGGTTATCTTTTGCTCAACTCTCTCGTTCCTTTGGTCTGTTGTCTCGTGACGGCTCCTATGTTGATGAGAAAAGTAAAAACGGCTTCTTATTCGTCTCGTGATGTTAAAATCGGGTTCGTGGTTATGTTTGTTGTGACTATAGCCACGGGGATTTACGCTGTGGCTACGAGCCTTGTCCCGGCTCCTGCGGTTTTAGTACTCGTAGGCATTGTTTTGTTTCTTCTTGCTCCTCTCGCTATTCCAATTGGAGTTAGTCTCCAAGAGCTTATGTCCTCTGGAAGAATTCAACCAAAGGACTTGGAAGCTCCTATCGAAGAAGATCAGAAGAAAGAAGAAGAAGAAGAAGAAGAGTTTGATGAGAAGGCGATAGTTGGAGTTAAAGAAGATGTCGAGTGGACAAAACTATGCAAGAAACTCGACTTTTGGATATATTTCGGACTCTATTTGTTCGGTCCAACCGTCGGGCTAGTGTTTATGAACAATCTTGGTCAGATCGCTGAGTCTCGTGGCTGCGCCGCCACCACTTCCTTGGTCGCGCTCTCGTCGTCGTTCGGGTTTTTCGGCCGTTTGCTTCCTTCGGTACTCGACTACTTCTTCTCTAGGTAAAAATCACTAATTACTTTTTACTTTTCCTAATTAAATACTTACATCAATTATTCCTTAATAATAATACAACTACGTTGACATATCACGTACAATTATAACATATGTTGTATTCCTTGCATCTACGT
This sequence comes from Schrenkiella parvula, assembly GCA_000218505.1. Classification (NCBI taxonomy): domain Eukaryota; kingdom Viridiplantae; phylum Streptophyta; class Magnoliopsida; order Brassicales; family Brassicaceae; genus Schrenkiella; species Schrenkiella parvula. The sequence continues at coordinate 12,676,378 of CM001190.1, read as the reverse complement.
GTTTGGTCTAATACATCGAACAACCTTTGATAAATCGATTATCATTTTTATAATTAATTTCCCTAATTTCTCGGAATTTATTCTAACTTTATTATTTTATATTCACTATAGAAACAAATACATGCCATCAAGTCCGGTTTCTATGGCGGTTTCACTGGTAGCGATGGTTGCTTCGTTTCTCCTCCTCCTCATCGACTCCGACATTGCTCTCTACATTAGCACGGCGATGATCGGCGTCTTCTCCGGAGCCTTGACTTCTCTCTCCGTCACAATGACTGCAGAGCTTTTTGGGACAAAACACTTTGGAGTTAACCACAACATTGTTGTCGGAAGCATTCCCATTGGTTCTTTCGCTTTCGGTTTATTTGCCGCTAAAGGTTACCGCGACGGAGCTGCTCTCGCCGGAGGTTTTGACGGAAAGTGTTTTGGGATGTATTGTTTTCAAACCACTTTGATCTTTTGGGGAATGCTCTGTTCTATCGCCGCCGTTCTCGCAGCCATTTTATATCTACGCAACCGCAAGTTCTACTCACAGAAGCCTTAGGAGAAGAAGAAACACATAAAATTTTGAAGGAGAAAAATGCAGCGTTTTTCGTCGGTTATTCACGCAAGCTTTTACTTCATCAAAGAACAAAAATTTTTTGATACAAAACAAAATTTTTTGAATAGCTATGCGTTTTTTTGTATAGTATCGACAAGCAGTTAAAAATAGTTAGAGATATACAAAAGGATGTAAAGATCACATTTTTTTTTATAAAGATCCGTGTCTTTTTGTTCCCTTATAAGTTTGTATGATAGCAAATTCAATTTTTAGCTAGATTAGTGTAAGAACATTTATGAATGCTGAAGAATTTGAAACGACTTTGTTTGAGTATTAGTGGAAAATATGACTTCACGAAATTTTGGGTGAGTCCAATTAATATATTTCAACATAATATTCTGTTGGTGGTACGTAGTTAATGTTCTGTTGGTTCGAACGTGGGTCCAAGAAGTTTGATCATGCGGCTGTTATTTTAGTGAGTTTAATTCTGATGTGAACAAAGTTTAATGGGACCGCAACACTAATCAATATATTCTCACCTAAATCAATTTATTTGTATTACTCTACGACATCCATATATATTTTTGTATTCGTAAGTGATTATTAGACGTCAGTTTAAACCTTTTGTGTGAGAGAGAGACGACATAAACGTATTCAACCACAAGAATGTCACCTACATTCAGAGCGGTGCCACGGTATTTTAACAAAATTCAATTTTTTTTGCTATATTAAAATAATGAAAAAAATAACTAATAAAAACTTGCTGACAAAAAAAATATAATTTTTGATATAATGTAATTGATATACAAAACTTTATAAAAAAGCTGTTATCAAAATAAATTATTTTATATATGTATTTCTGATGACTATTCTAGGTAAGAATAATTAAACTAGTTGTAGAAATAGAAAAAAATGATATGAAAAAAAAATCAACATGGATATTTTACACACAAAAAACATTGATAAGCAGAGATATTTGTGAAGATGTAAGTTTAGAAAAAGAAACTTAATATAACCGAAAGTATTACCATATCAATAAATTATCAAAGTAAAAACACTATAAAAAAAACTGTTTATAATTATGAAATTTGTTATAGCTATAGTTAAAATTTTGTGGTTATTTGATCAATAGCTATGTATAGCCATAAAATATTTTATGTCAAATAAAAATGACTTAAGACTAGAGTTTCTTTTTTCCTTGAATAGGCACCGTTCTGCCTACACCAATATATGGTCGAGATCAAGACATGCATGATTTCAGCAGAATTTAAGACTTGAGCTTCATACCTATATCTAATAGATGCCTTAAATCATTTGTATTCACTGTTTTTGGTGTATGACACTGTTTATTTTTAATGTGTTAATATAAAATGTTACTAGTTTTGTGACGTGTAGGTTCGTGATTTGTACCATAACTCCATTTCAAACACGGGAATGCGTAAACTGTATACAGAAAGTTAGTACGAACTTATTTCCCGAGGTCCATATTTTAAGAATTAAGATGTGATTAAAATTCAAAATATGGAACCAGGTATAGATACTTGGAGATAGAAAAACCTCTCATTATCTTGATTGTGTTGTCATGATCAATGATTAACTCAACGGAACAACTTACAATAAATGATACCGTACGTGGTCACTGAGGAGGTCCGGCCAATTTTAGACTCACAATTTTGAACAAAATCAGTTAGTGTATCTTAGTACTTACAATGTTTGTCTATTGTAGTTTAGAATTTTTTATAAGAATTAATCAAATTGAATACGTTTATTTAACATGACCACTTAGGCACTTACACGGACCATCTCGTAGTAGGTATCATATAAACATGTTTGTCAACATAACATGAATATTTTTGTTGCACTAAATAATTGATAGGAGATTTGTATATCATATCAATATATCGTTTCTTCCTTTGTCCCGCAAGTCATCAAAATCTCCTCTTATCAACTTATATGCAGCTTAATTTATGGTCGTACAACTGAAAACAGGTTTCAAGGAGATGAAGAACGGATGTTGCTGAATAGGGTAGTTGGAAACTTGCTGGTTCACCTATATCATCTATTTGAGGTAAGAATTATTGTTCGTTTAGTGCATTTTAACGTATTACCTAAATTGATCATTTTAATCAAAAATTTTGAAAATAATTGGGTAAATCTAAACAGAGAATCTGGATGAACATTAATCTGTCTAAAATAACGTACTCTTTAAAAATTAGTATATCCGTTATGAAATTTCAAAAATATATTTTTAGTCTTCCAAACAATTTATATTATCATTCTAACATATTTATAATTATCTTGCTAGACATTTAAAATTAATTTGTGTATGTTAAAATCATTATTAAATGCTTATCAAGATTTTTTTATTATCTATATCGACAAATTCACTTGTTGCAATTTCTTTATGAAAGATCAAATTAATTGAAAATATAAAAGAATAGGGTCGTATGTGGAAATAGAGCAGTAAACAAAAATGTTTAAGAAAAGGACTTTGAGACCCTAAACTGAGACATCAAACCAACGCCTATGTAAACCTTTAAGTTTGTGCGGCAAACGACAGTTGCAATTGAATCAAGTTAAAAATTTACGACATTTTAACATGCTATCCAAGTCCAACCGACCCAATCTAAGAATATTGCCGATCTAATAATGGTTTTGTTCGGTAACAACCTTTCATCTCGAGAGAAGGTATTAAAAGTTTTACATTATAAAACAATAAAATCTAAAATAACATATAAGTATAAATTAAATTCTTATATTTAATTAATGAAAAAAGTTGATTATAACTTGAAGTTTCCCCATTGTAGATGAACCGGATCGACTAGCCGAACCACATTGTCTTTAGAAACAAAAGTATAAGAAAACTGTTTTTTTTTCTTGAAGAATGGAAAGAAAGTACTTAGAGCTGAGAATGTTCTCCAACTTATTGTATGAAAAGTCAAAAAATTCCAGAAATTTCGACTTGAATGATCTTGAAAACGACAATTTATAATGAAGATTTGCTGCATCGTCAAAAGGGTTAGTCTCAAAACGAAGAGTGTGATTGAGAGTAACATGACAAAGCAAAGCTAACAAGAAAGATTCAATGAATAGGTACACGTCTTCATGTGCATATAATGTAACCCTCAACATTTACTCATTGCTTCCTTCCCTACTTTATTGATTGTGATTTTGATATTTTACGATACAAACAAAACATATCTGACGCATGAGTGACGTCGGATATGATGCCGTGGGAAATAAGTCTATATGTCTCCATTTTTTTAGGACAACCAAAAAATATATCCAAATTAGGCATAAATACATTTTATACATCATATGATTTATTTCTCGTGTGTCTGTTCTTTACTTTATTTTGTATACACAACCTTGATTATAAGATTGATTTCGTATCATTTTATACACATTTTGCTACAAATGATACAGAAGATGTATAAAATTTAAGATTGTGATAAAAAACAATGTGAACTGCGGCAAATTTAAGATTTTCTCAGATTCAATGTGAATTAAAACAATAATCATAAGATAGTTTGTGAAAGTAGTACAAATGTAGACGTGACTAATGCAGAGCTTAAAGAACGGCTACTGAAACAGAACTCAACTCTTTATCATCTTCTGTCTTTCTCGTCATAATCCGCGGCTTCGCTTTCCACTCCTCCCACCCTCTTCTTACATCTTCCAATTGCTCATCAATCAAACCATCGTTCCTCTCCAAATGCTCCAGCCACTCTTTCCATGGAGCTTCCTCTGAATCCAAGAATCTACTCACCTGTGGAACCATCACCGTTCTGTAAAACTCCTCCACTTCTTTCTCCACTTCTTCTGATTCGCCCATTGCTTTTATCTCCGGCCTCCGGAATTTTCCAGGCGATTTAGGCACTTCGAAGCTGTTCCCTCTTAGAATCAGTACTTCAGATGGAGCAAGAGGCAAAACGATTCTCGTAAACTTGTTCAGAGATAGTTTTATGATGTCTCTAGGAAGCAGCTCTCTTTTCACTGCCACGGCTGTTCCAATCATCTTCCGTATCTAAACTTTCAAACATTTTACAAACTACTGTTTCAGTTACGCTACTATAACCAAATTCCAAGTTTCTTTTGGCAGAAAGAGTGTTTTTTGTATATATTACCTGATGTAACATGAAAGATTCTCCCCAAATGGAGATCTCGACAAAGCCGAATCCAAGTGAATTCTCCAGCTTTCCACATCGGCATTGAAACACTTTTCTGAAATGAGCTGCACTCAGTTTATCTGTTTCATCTGGCTCATGTAGCCATTTTGCACGAATGTACACCTGAGAATTATCAGGCTCAGGAACATCTTCATTAGCTTCACCGTCTGCTTCTCCTTCAACTTCAACTTCTTCATTCTCTATGTGGTTTTCCTCTGTAAACTCTGATTCTGATGCTTCGAATGATTTTGGTTTCTTTGGAGGACGTCCGTTTCTTTGGCTTAATTTCTGTTGGGATTTCCTTCTGTACTTTGACCGTTGTGTGTAGTTATGGAAAGGATAGTCACCCTACAAGGAAAAAACCAGTGCCAATGAAGCCAAAACCGTAAACAGGCTTTGCTTGAAATATCTGAAACTAAGGAAAAGCTGCAGAGCTCTCACCTCAAATTGTTTTAAAATTTCGTTAAAATCTGAAAGGTGATGGTCAATCTCATCTGAAGTAAAGCTATCCTTGACCCCAATAACATCAACAGGAAGGAGGTAAGAATACATCCGAAGTGTACACTCCCTTCGGGGATCAAATCGCCTGCGAAGATGCAAAGCTTTTAACTGTCAAACATAAGAGTCCAATCTTTGATTACAAGTATCTTTCCGATTCTTCAAGCATTGGAATCATATTTCCACTATGCTCACGACATGATAAAAAGTTCTCACTCACCTTTGTGACGGTAAAACGCTGAAAACTCTGATGTTCTCAGGAAGATGTTTGCTAATGCACTTAGCAAGAACAATGCCGTGAGGATCATCCTTCCAAGCAGTCTCAGGTATCTCCATTTTCAGCGATATTGTGGTTGCCAGAGAATGAACCTAAAACACGTTAAAGACACACATAGTGAATCTATGCATTAGAAGAGGATCATCAAAGTGTGAAACGAAACAGAGAAAAAGCTTACTCCTTTATCGGTTCGACTACTTCTAGCCCAACCAATCTTGTGAAGATCACCATAGTTACTATCTAGAATCCCACCAGCCTTGTATATAGCAACCTCCAATTCACCCTCAATAGCTACATTTCAAAATTATTCGAGCTTATAGGTCAACATCAAAACATAATCTTCCAGAAATTTCCAAATTCCCCTAATCAGACATATTGGATTTTGCGGGAACTATTTGAACAATGAGGGGTTTAGGGTTTAAGCAGAGCTTCACTGGAGAGCTAAAACTTTATATGCTAAATTAGGAAAAATCGAAACTTTTTAAAACGGAGATAAAGAGAGAACTACAAAACTTACTTTTCAGAGCAGGGTCGTCTCTTTGAATCTGCAAACCTAAAAACGGAGAACAAAAATCACAAACGGGAAACAGAGAAATGACGCAATTCAAAATCAATCGGGAACTAGAATATCATACCTCTGTAATCGGTACCCACGTATCCAATCCGAATGACGACCTTCTTCTTCCGATATGATTCCCATTTATCGGCGAGAAAGTGGTCGGAGTTATTTGAAGAAGACGATGAGAGGGAAGAAGTAGACGGCGGAAATGCGGCGGAGGAAGAGAATCGTGCGAAAGTCGGTGTGACCCGAATGAGTCGGGTCGGATACCAGAACACCCGCGAAGGAATTGAATATCGTAGAAACGAGACTCCTGCCATATGAAAAAAAAATCGAAAACTGGCCTCTTTCTAGAACCGGAGCGCAGATAAAAAAAAAAAATAGCTATAAGCTCCGGCGACTTTCTTCTTTCAACTGTCCGCCGTTTCTAAAAGAGTTAAACAACGCGACGTTTTAATAAATAGTGTAAAACATCACGACGTCAGAGAAACTGCGATAGGCTGTGTGACTGAGAGTGAGTACTCCATTTACTTTTCGTTGTTTCATAACAACAACTTATTAAAATTGGTATCAATTTGAAAGAGAAAGATCACTCTTTAGTATATGCAAAAGTGTTTAAGGGTTCAAAAAGTTATATAATCAGAAGAAGAGGAAATGAAAGAAAGAAATCAAGAACTAAGAGGGTCTATGTTTTACAACTCTGATCAATGTTGATAAATGATATTTCAATTGGAGTAGAACTACTTAATCAATGAACAAGCGAGCCATGTTTGCAAACAAGAGAGATAACTTAAACAATAGAGATCGCTCTCAGCGTTGATCTTCCAGACAAAACAAACTTGCTCTAATGTCTAACCGGAGAGGTTATGAGAATCAAATTTGGTGCCCATATCATAACTAAGACAGATGATTTAGACTAGTTACTTTTGAGTCAGCTTGGTGATGTTCAAAGGAAATAGCCAACAATTCACGTAGCTCTCGCCGAGCAAGCGGTCAGGTAACATGCTGAAGTGATTTTAGCTTGATGGGCAACTGGCAAAAGCTTAGAGAGTAGAGCAGTTAAACGAGTTGCATAAACAAGTTGGGTTTTAACTCAACAGCAACCAGAGAAAGTGATCAAGAATACAACCATCATAAAATGGCGGCCGCACAGTGAACCAAGGGAGACTGAACAACAAAACAGATACAAAGCGCTCAAGGAAGCAAGTGTCAGCTTGGACAACATGATCTCTGTGCGTTTGAGAGAGAACCAGTTCAAGAAAACAGTATATGCTGACACATTCTCGTAAGGAATATATATCAGAGGATCTCAGTATTGATATCGACAAGGCTAAAAGAGTTTGTTCATGATCTTTACTTTGAGTAGACTATCAAATTCTTCTATCCAATCAATGGCACACTACTCAGACAGAGAAACAATACAATCGCAACAAGTGAATAATTCACAAACAGATCAAAGGAAATTAAAAAAAGTTGCTCTTAGTGATCTTCATGAATGTTGCGAATTGCAGCAGTGATTTTCTTGCAATCAAACTCCATCGTCTTCATCCAATTCTCAAAATCTCCTATCTCCTATCAAAATCATGGGACAAAACACACAGATCAATTATGAACAAACAAACAAAAAAACCCCTAAGAAGAGTAGAAGACGAAACAATACTCTTTTTTTTGAAAAAAAAGTTGTAGAGAGATGAGAAACCTTAACGGCGCTATTAACGGCGTGAGTGGCGGCAAGCCACTGATCCGTCTGTTTGCCGAATCGCGCCACCGTAACAGCCAGAGATCTTATCTCCGCCTCAATCCGTTTCTCGTTAACGAAACATTCCTCCACTCCTCCGTTCACCGCCTTCACAAGCAGATCCGCCGTTCTCGCCGCGTATCTGATCGCCTCCTTCCTCGATCTCTCTGTTATCCATTTGTTTGTATTGTGTGAAAATCTCAACTTCTCTATTCTCGATTGTTATCAGAATAAACCAATGATGAATTTACTCGATTTACGTACCGGTCTTTTCCCGGAGCTGTAACGACGATCGACGGTTATCATCGATCATCTGAAGGAGACTCGATTCCAATGTTACAGCCTCTTCCTCCGTTCTTTCTTTCTCCAAAAACGGTAACACGCGTCCACGCGCCGTCGACAGTGACATCGGCGTGTTCATTCTTCCACCGGTTTATTTGGTTCGGTGGTAATTAATTATTTCCGACTTATTTCTTGTTTAGTTATCGAATATTCCTTATCTCTTGCACTACGTGCCGTTTATGTTTTAGGTAAACGACGCATTCTCGCGTTCCAAATAACACGGTTTTTTTGTATTTTTGTAAATGGGTTATTTTCTTTAGACCTATTTGTGAAAGTATTTGATTTATAAAAGCCCTAAAACTATTCATATGTATGAACAATTTGAATAAATACGGCAAATTTTTTTCTCCAAAAAAAACATTGACACGATTATTGAATAAGATCCGGATGAAAATGGCTTTCTTTTACTTAATTTAATTGAATTACTCTGAAAATTATATGAACAAAAAACGTTGGTCTGTCTCTGTGAAGATGCATGCATGATTAAATGGCTTAGGTCATTGAGAACTGGACATACGACTGTGTACGACCTATATGTACCCTATTCTATACCTATACTAGACTGTAAATTTCTTATTCAAATGCATTTCTTCGCACGAGTATGGTGCAAGACCATGAATAAATTATTAATCGTGTAATAAGTTGTATTTACTAATCATGTAATAAGTTTTATTTACAGATTTTATTTTGGCTGTATACAATATATTTATGTATCGTCTTTTTCTAAGTATAAAATAGAATTACAATTGATCAGAATTTGTAATCTAGTAGTTTATGTTAATGTCATATAATATTATCGTCTGAATTTGAATTCATTTAATGTATATTATTGAATTGTTAATAAAAAAAAATTACAATTTAATTAAATTAATTCAATATTTAGTAAAAAAAGTTGTTGAACATTTTTTTCCTTACTACATGTTTGTAGCAGAATATTTAATTATAATAAATAATTTCACAAAATATATATAATTTATCTCAGTACACATGAATTCTTGATTAAATTCTCAGCACACATAGTGTAAAATCATTAAATTCTTGATTAATTACTAAACCAAGAAACTTCCACAATTGTAGAGTTTTGATCGAATAAATGTTGTTTTACTTTTATTATTACAACAAATAGAACAGATATTTGATATTAGTGTTGATATATCTATAGTTCTGTATATATATACTATTTTTATATATATGGGATATATTTTTCAACAATTTGAAACGGGGAGAGAACTATTCAAAGCCATTATGTGTGTTAACACTTAACAGGCAAAACGTGAGCTATAAGCCTTTAGGTAATGCCCGGAATTAAGAAAACATTAATGTAATTATTAAAAGCTTGTGGGGCTCTGTGTAATCAAGACATCAAATAGTTGTAGTACTATATATTACTAGTTTATGTAATCGCGTCATGTGATGTCTCTAGAACTCTGTTAGGGATATAAATAGATTCTGCTGCGAGGTTGTCATTAATTTAATTGATCAATTAATCCCCTTAACTAAAAGTCTAAACCACATTAAAAACTTATAAATTAGTTTAAAATCAAAACCTGGGAATGCTCGTTGCCAAAATTATATATCTTAGTCAACGCCTTCATTTAATGGTGAATCTAGCCTAATGAATAAGTAATTTAATAAGCTCATAACTTAATTAGTAGAATCTCGTATATATATTAATTCTTCAATCTACCACGACTATATTTTTATTCTTTTTCCCCTGTAAAATTTTTTCTGGTTTGATATGGATTTATATTATTTTCAAGGATGTAGATTTGCTATTTGTTCTCTTGTATATCATGAAGTTAGTTACATATGGTTTGGACTATAAAAAAAAGTAAAATGAATCCATGAAGCAAACCTTATATCTAGCGTGAAAACAAAACCTATCTCCTGTCAAAAATGTCAGCTAGTACATTCAACCAATGTTTTGGGCTAGTTAAGATAATAGTAGTTAAGGAAAGAAATATATTAGTCTATAGATTACATAAAAGTAATTAATATCAAATTTACATAAAAAATATCAAATTTTAAAGTCTTAAACGTGTCTTGCATCACATTTATTTCTCGTAACTCATTTAGAAATCTTGTATATTGATATATAAAATGACATTAGAAGCTCCTAAATGTATAACAAAACCTATATTTTAATTTATTTATCATTTTTTTTGAAGAAATTAAATACATCATTTAAAAGTGTAAAAATGAGAATTTGGTACTTAAACGAATCTTTTATAAATCTTAGACGGAATTTTAAATCCCACAATGAAACTCACTTTTATTGAATAAATTGAAGTAAATGATTATATATCTACCAATGCAAAATGTAGGATGTGAGTTTGTAACTGATTAGTAATTTGTAGAAACAAAAACATTGAAATACTGATGGAAACAAATGACTGAACAAAACGAAACAAGTAGTGTAATATTATTTAATCATCTGAAATATAAATTAATAAATTACGGATCATGAAAGCAAAACTGAATGTGAAAGTAATGGAATTATTAATCTACATGGAAAAAAAAACAAAACATTCACGCCCTATCCTCAACATGGATCAACACTTAAACTTCTAGCTTATAAGGTGTATAACAATACCATTAAAGAAAGCAGAGATTAAGAACATTATTCTGATTTAATCGAAGTAATGAACGTTATTATCACTGGACAGCGAATGACTGTATCCAGCTGCCGAAGACGGAGGAGGATTATACATAGAATTGGTAGCAGATGAATTAGAAGACGAAGAAGACGATACCACCATCGAAGGAGAAGGCAAAGAAGCCGGTGGCGTAGGAGGCGGAGCTGGCTGAGACGACAACAACCTTGGTGGTCGTGGCGGAGGAGGCGGTGGTGGTGGTGGTGGAAGCAGAATGGCCGCCGCGAGAGCAGCATGATCAGACACTGATGTTGTTGTAGTATTGTTGAAGTTGTTGTTGTTGTTTTGAAGTGAAGTGATTGTCGCGGCTTCTCGGTATTTGTGACGGAGGATGTCTGTACGGACGGTGGTGAGTTCAGATTGGAGAGATTGAATATGGTGTTGAAGAGCGGAGATTGCGCCCATGCAACCGTAGATTGGATCTCTCAGTCTTAAGTTTGCTTCGTAGACTAAACTGTTTGCTGCGTCTCCTCGCTGACTTTCTCCCACTTCCTGCTCAATTTAGTCAATCATTTTTATATATACAATTTAACAACAAGTGAATTTTATGTCTATGCAAAATGGCAATTGTTTTATGTGTTAGATGTTTGTTACATTAGTAAGGATAATTCTACATATATATGAAAAAAAACATAGTGAGCTCCTTATACAGTTACACTACAACAAAATGTTTGATTTGCTCTATTTAGAAATTACAAGTGACTGATATTAGAAACCCAAATACGCACTAGATCCGGTTGAGAAGACTTTGACAATAGATGATATTTCGTATAGTAACGAACAAGTTGATAGTTAAATGAAAAATTTTGTTACTAATTACGATAATTTTCTTAAGAAAAAATCAAAATATGTAAAGCATATTTAAACGCTTAAATTTTTGTTTGGTTTTAACGCATAAACAACATAATAGTAGACAAATTAGCACGAACTGTCAAAATAATATTTTGTCCAAATTCCTATGTTTTTTATATAGATTTTACAGCACCGATAACTTAATGGTTTATACTAATGTTTTTGTGATATGCATGCTTGAGTTAATCTAAATATGTGGATATATGTATGAAGATGACAACGAGTTTCTACTTCTGCCTAAACCATTTGGACTATCAGAAATTTATCAAAATGGAAAAATATGGTTAGTTTGGATTTTGGAGGGAGTCGACAAACAAAAAAAGTGGTAGATGCGTTCAACTATATCCACATTAATCAGATATGATATGGATTAAACCAAAAAAGAAAAATAAAATATGAAATGGGACCTAAGATTTAAGTAATAAGAAATTTCAAGAAGAGGCTAAATTTCAAGAAGAGACTAATATAAGGTTATTGAATGATTATTAATGTATCACATAATAAGTATGTACCAGAAGCATCTTGGAGACGTTACTGGCGCCGAAGACTTTATGAACGGCGGCGAACTTATGGGGTTCGTGAGGCGAGAAGTACGGCGAGAAAGGACACTCCTCCGCACAACGACGGCGGAGTAGCTTACAAGCGGCGCATGGAGTCACGGTGTTTAACGTTATCCCCGGAGGCACCGCCACGTGTCTTCTGATTCCCATCACGGCATGATCCGTCGTCTTTTCGAAGGTTGGATCTTTCTTTACCTTCTTCACGATCTCGTAGTACTCTCCAAATCCTTCCCTGATCAGTTCAACAACAATAGATTGATCAATCGATTATTATCGAAACTCTTAACAAGATTAAAACAAGAAAGAAGGTATATTACATATGTTGATTATTTAAATCTACCTGTCTCTGGACATTCAAGCATGCTAATTATAAGCTTGTTCTTGAGAGCGTCAATGGAGGAGGAAGAGAAATGAAGGAGAAAAAAGAAGAGGAGAAATGGAGGAAATAAAGCTTATTAATAAAAGGAGAGTCATTAGGGTGAATTAAATGGTCTTTCTTTAATTGAAATTAAATATACACTTAATTACATCATTTCGAGAGAAAATATACAAATTAATATAATGCTTGTATAGATTATTTGTACTTTGGTCGACTCAACCCAATATTGAGCTTTCTTGTTTCTATTTTCTACAATTCGGATGAACCGTACGGTTTCAATCAGATTCAACCGAACCGAAACAAACTGAACCGGGATAATACAATTCTCAGACGTGTTTAACTAAGCAAGCGCTTCCACGTGCTCATTTGGCGCGTGGTCCAACACGGCGCGTGGCTAGAACCATCTAAGCCAATGTATATTTTTGTAACCTCTGTTTAGTGTATTGATTAAACTCATTTTGTAATGGGATTGGGGTAAAACCGAACCTTTTCATAGTCAACCTCTTCACGTGTTATTTGCTACTTAATGTGCAAATATGTGAAACTGTCAAAAATTTTAAAAACATAAAAATCGAATACAATACATGTAAAAGGGTTACAATTTACAAAAGAAGAAAGAATTGCTGAATATACTTAGAACATGTGGTTGCACGTGAAGGATGTTTCCATCTAAGAACCCGAATTAAATGCTTAACCAGTTTGTAGTTTAAAATCATTGACCGTAATTACAAAATTAGAGTTCGTTTTTTTCTTTTTTTCTCTAGCCTCACGTCTTAACATGCATGAGTACTGCACACTAATATAAGTCAAGATCGAGAACATGTGGGCACACTGGATCTCATCAATTTCACACTCTTTGAAAATCGAAATACGATTATTCTTTTTGAAATATATTTGAAAGCCCAACTAATAATGGAAACTAAGTGTCTGTTTGTTTGACCATCCATAAGTAGAATCTACAAACAAAAGTATGTTCTGTAAAAATTATAATTTTGTTTGTAGCAATTATGGAGCCATCCAACTTCGCAGCTCTTGTTAATTAGGATATTAAAATCACTAATCGAGATTGGTGTTTAGTGTAGATTTTGGTTACGCTTTTTATATCAGGAATAAGATGATTAATTCATATTCAAAAGGTTTGAATCTATTATACATAATAGAAAATTACAACATAGTTGATTTCGTTTTGCAAACAACTCTTGTCTATTATTATTTTACAACTCTATGAAATTAGGAGACCTTGTCAAATCTATAAACTCAGAAACTCTAGGCCTCTTCAGAGACGATCCAACTCTGCAACTTGGTGACGGAGTCATCAAATCTATCACTTCAACTTCAGTGGTTGACTTAATAAAGTTGCTTCTTCTCCAACAATCTTTCCCCATAGCTTCAATGGATCCTAAAGTACTATGTGATACTTCATCTTCAACAATCTGTTCTAAGCCAAAACCATTGAAATTTGCTAAACTGCCACCGAGTACAGTCTTGGGATCTTTCTCCGCAGCTTCAATGGATCCTACAGTGCTATGTGATACTTCATCTTCATCACTCTCATCTAATAACCCAAAACCAGTGAAATTTGCTAATCTGTCATCAAATACAGTTTCGGGTTCTTTCGTTTTCTCAAAATGTCGGTCATGAAATTCTTTTGCACCGGGATACAAGTCATTTGATGAGCTTGTAGTCGGATTCCCAGGCTGACTTTGGTTGCTACTATCATCATCCTCCTCTTCATTACTATCGGGACTCTCTTCATCTTCGGGTTGAGAGTTGTTGTCTACTTTTGTGAAACACTGAAGATCATCCATAGCGCAAACTTGGACTTTCATGTGTGGAGGCAAACTTGGAGAAAGACCGCCATGGTGTGCATACTTTGATGAGAAATAGTTGACTGTCAGGTTTAAACTGGTCAACAAGACACAGAGAGATATATAAGTTTATCTTGACAATCTGGTAAGTAAAACGGATATTGCAGCATAGCAAGAACAAGCTTTTCCTTACCTATTCCAAGCTGGAAGAGTTAGCATTGTGTATGCAAGCTTGATCTTGCTTGCAAGTCCAGAGAAGGATTTGAAAGCAGCAGCAGCTTCTCTCACTGCAAGCGATTCTCTCGGATGCTGCCAAGCCCACTCAAACTGCAACGAGGTTCCCAATACATCAGTACTTCAACAGCAAAAAAAAATTTTAGCTATTACCCATTTCAAATTGATGTAAAGAGGTAACAGAAGGAGAGGCCACAACAACTTGAGAACAGATGGAAGTCAAAAGCAATGAGCTTCAGCGAGGAATTGGTAAGTATTATCTAATGCGTGCTTGAGGGCATCGAAGATAAGATCTTTAGGAAAACAAAAGGACCTGAAGGGCAGAGACGTTGGTTGGGAAACCATAGATACAGAGGACCATTTCCCATGGACGTTTCTTCTTTGTTCTATATGCACCACTCGTAATCTCTCCATTGTGCTGCCTTATTCTGCGCCTCGGGTTAACCGTGAACCTGCAATAACCAGATTATGCAACCCCCGTTAGTTGAACGTTAACAGCTTACTATAAGCATCAACTAACTTTAACAGTTTATGGCCGTGATAAAGCAGTAATTTTGAAGCTAATAAACATTGAATTCGCCAAGAAAGTGGTGATTAAAAATCAAACAAAGGCCAGATTGTATCTAGAAAGAAGACAATGAATCTAATCAAATAGATCTTAAAATTGATATACTTCCGATTCATCTAATCTGACTTTTCAGATTTCACAATAGTTTGATCAAACCAGCATAAACCCAAATATTCCCAGATCGATTGGCTTCTTAATAGAGCACGATCCTCAGTTTCGATGGTATATGATCATCAAATCAACAGAACGAAACCCAGAAAATAAAAAAGGATAAATCAGAGTGAAACCAGAGATGAGAAAGTAGTAGTAGTACCCGATATAGGTATGACCCTTGTGACGAGGGCTAAGGGATGTCAAGATGTAGCAGGCGAAGAAGCCTTTTCTCTCTTTTCCGGTGACTACATGCGTCTCGTCATCCTCACCGACGGGATTTAGGGTTTTGAGATTTTCTCTTCTGCCCCTTTTCTCTCTCATCTCTCTCTCTCCTCTCCGCGACAATTCGACCGTTAGACGAGACGAGACGATACAGTCTAAAATCCGTTTTCCGTAAGGACAGTAATGGGCCTATTAGTAGGCCAATTTAATCAAGGCCCATTGGCCCAGCTTGGAAAGTATAGAATCTGTCTCTTGCGTTGCGTGTTTACAAAAGAAAAAACTTTTAAAAAGTGAAGTCTTTACTACTTTACCTACGTTTTTTTTTCTTTTTATTAGTTTGGTCGTTTCAGAATTGAAGGGAGATCCGTTATTACATTGGCACCTTAAATTGTTAGTCACGTAAATATTTTAGTGGACCGTGGTATATGTCGTAGAAATGAATCTTCCATCTTTAATAACAATAAAGTCTGAGATCACAACTATTGAGTTAAGTCTTCTCTTTCAATTTCAAAAAGTAAAGATTTGGTAGTGGCTAGTTTTATATTATCCCACTTTCTTGAATATGGATCAAGATTCAAATCTGTCTCCATAAGAGTAAAAAGAAGTTTAGATACATTCATAAACCATTAACCACATCTTAGCCTAAATACGCATCAGTGTACTATCAACCACATGCTCTCAGAAACGATAACAAAACGAAAATGAAACTAATACGACGCCAAATATAACACATATCAGTGTTTACATTCGAATGCATCGTTTTGTATGCCACTCGGAACTCACATAGCGTTACAAGTGATGAGAGTTAGTATGGATTTCAATTTTTATCGTTTGTTAAAAGAAGAAGATATCAACTTCATCAAGTACATGATCCTTTCATCTACTTTCCTAATTCATACCAAACAAACCTAATTTTTCCACATTTTTTTCCCTTTAATTTGGATCTAAAACTAAAAGGTTGGCAGAAACTGTACTTTGAGCTAGGGACATGATCATACGAAATTAAACAAATAAACTTTGTAATTCTAAGAAAGAATCCGCTAAAACAATGATGAGAAGAATTAGAAAATACTAGTGCTTATGATGATGCTTTAATAATGATAATGATTCCTTAACCTGCACTCCTTTTGAGTTGTAAATTTGTAATCAAGAGGACAATAATAGCTTCTTATCTGCATTGTTTTAAGTTTTTAAGTTTAGTAGAGGAACTTTACAAACTTTTTGATCCTTTTTCATCAGTGGATATGGAACTCCCATTCAATCATTTCATATGTTCAATAATAGAAAAAAATACAATATTAAATTGAAGAAGCCAAAATCCGAAATTGACTAGTGAAAAGTTGAACAAACCAATTATAGTTAAGCATCTGAGTAAAATTGGAAATTCAAACTATAGAGAGAATAACATTTTTCTATATCATATAAAAAAGTAAGTATCTACAAATACCATTTAGACTCTTGTGGTACATTTTTTTGGTACAGAATAGATACATACAATTTGGTACAGTATTTGAATAGAAATGTTAATTTTTTTTCTTTTTTCGGTTATAATTCTATATAAAAAACGTAGTAGAACGCAAATCAATCCAGCCAATCCAACCACAGCGATTAGCGTTTGATCTGAAAGCACGACGTGAAAGTAACGTTTTTTAAATAGTTGCGGTTGGCGTTTGATCGCAAACGCGATCAAGCTGAAGCCTGAGTTTGTTATTCCACATCTCCTTGTAACAATCGGCGTCGCCGCCTCTCCGCCTCGCCTCCACCACCACGAGCAAATCGTTCAGCCGCGAAATGTATATCCCAATTGTGAATTCCCCGTTTTGCCCTTCCATCTCGAACCCATACTCTTCCTTCTTCCTCTTCACCCTCAGCTTCTCTTCCTTAGCAAATCCCTCCACCTCCTCCGCCAATTTCTCCGGCGACTTCTCCGAAAGAAACCTCTCCGATTCTCCAACCGAGTTGCTACAACCGTCGAACAAACCGGAGAGATCTAATCCCGACGAGAATGAAATCAGATCAAACGCGTTTAGACTCTTCACCGCTTCCTCCTCTCCTCCTCCTCCTCTCTCAGAATCTTCCTTCCCTTTGATCAAGTCGGAATCTTGATCGATCTCGTCGTGAAATTTAATCGTTTTAAGACCTCCTTTCACAAACCAAGGATCCTTCAGAATCTCATCAATGGTGATTCTTGTCTCAGGATTGATATCTAGAAGACGAGAAATGAAACGTTTCAGATCCGGAGACATCCATCTAGGGCAACGATACTCTCCTTTGTAAATCTTCTTATACATGTTCATCAGATTCGGATCGTTAAACGGCAAATAACCGGCGGCGAGAACGAACAAGACGATGCCACAAGACCACACGTCGACCTTCGCGCCTTCGTATCCTTTCTTGGAGAGAATCTCCGGCGCCACGTAAGCAGGCGTACCGCACAATGTATGCAGTAAACCGTCGGGTCGGATCTGATCCGTCAATGCGCTTAAACCGAAATCAGATACCTTCAGGTTCCCGTTCTCGTCGATCAAGAGATTCTCCGGTTTGAGATCGCGGTGGTAAACGCCGCGCGCGTGACAGTAACCGACGGCGGAGATCAACTGCTGGAAATACCGACGGCTTAGATCTTCACTGAGACGTCCGTGTTTCGAAATTTTGTTGAATAGCTCACCTCCTTTGACGAACTCCATGGCGAAGAAGATCTTCGCCTTCGTCGCCATCACCTCGTTGAGCCTGACGATGTTTGGGTGAGATAAACGGCGCATGATCGAGATCTCGCGCTTGATGTTGTTGGCGAGAGCTGGGTTTGCGAGGAGTTTCTTCTTGTTGAGGATTTTTATGGCGACGCTTTGGCCGGAACGGCGATCACGTGCGTGGAAGACTTTGGCGAAGGCGCCGCATCCGAGAAGCTTCCCGAGCTCGTATTTGCCGAACAAAGCGTTGTTGCTGTTGTCGCCGCCGTCGGCGACGATCTCGATCTCTGGCATGGTTTTTGAAGCCAGAGATCGATTGAGAGATAATGATTTATCTATATAAGAAGGAGAAGAGACGATTTTTCGCCGGAGAATTTGAAATCTGCTTTTGGTTTGCGCGTAATTCAGACGTGAAACAAGCGTGTGAACACGTATGCTGATTCGTCTTCTTCTTCTTCTTTTTTTTTTGTTGGTTGTTTGTTTACTTTTTATGGAATTGGGAATATTGCTTTTAAAAGGGAGTGGTTATGTATTTAATGGTGAAACCTGTACAACAATTGTTTATTGGTTCTAAACGATTTTAAAAAGATAAGTTCAGTACAACAAAAAGATATGGCTAAAACAGGAGTTTAACTGAAGCTAAGAGATCGTGTCTTTTTAATCTTAAAGGAGACCAAAATCTGTGCAAAAGGATAAGTTCTAAAATGATAAAAATGTAACCATTAAACAAATTATCGAGCCAGAAAAAAAAATGGTTTATGAATGCTTTAATGAGAGTAATATTTCTACGATTATTGCAACTTGGTTCAATTTTTAATTTGTTATTATAACTAAAAAACTTTTATTTTTAGTGGGAAAATGAGAATTTGAATTTCAATGACTTCAGTCACTATTATTATGATGGAAAACTGTACTCCTACAAATTAAAATATAATGTTATTTTATCTTTGAAATATGTTACGTACGTTAATTCGTTTGATTAAACAAATTAATATTGAGAACATTCAAAAATAGAAATGAGCATTTCAAACAAACAATTGTTTATACATCACCATAATTTTTTTGGGTGATAAATCTAGCTATAGCTTGAAAGCTCATTCGTATTAATAAATATATATAGTTTTAAAAGTCATCTACGCATATTCATAAGTGAAGAGTTTAAAATCAAATCTAATACATTATATATAAATTGACGGCAAATAAGTCTAATGTGTTAAAAGAAACTCATTCAATAAACAAATAAGTCAATAATTGTAACAGAATGATTTCACAAATAATAAAATTGTCAATACAAATAACTCTCATATGAAATATTCATTCAAAAAATAGAGAAGCAAACCGTTGAAAATCTGCTTAATTTTTTTATATCTATTTCATGGTTTTTTATCAATAAGAAAATATTATTTATAAAGTTGAAAGTAAAAAAGCAAAAACAAAAGTAATATTTAAACAACAATTGCAAGAGGGACCAACGTTAAAGTAACCCATCATACTTAAAGTGGAGATACAGTAATTACATGTCGTATGTGTGGACGAGATGAATGGGAGTACTGGTACGACTGTGGTACCGTCTTCCATAATTTCCTCACGCACGTGATATTTCACAATTTTGGTAGACCAAACGACTTAAGACTAATCGAAAACTTGAAATCTGTGGGAAGTATCAATCTCCTGAATGACCAGACCATAATGATATGATCGCCAAGAAGCATTTCACATCGATTGTACAAATTAATAGTAAATGTATAAGGAAAAGTGAAATAGATATAGTCGCATGTCTTATCCGATTCAAAAATTTTGAGACCCAACTATATGGAGTAAACGTGAGACTGTTTATCTGTCATCATAACCTGTTGGTTTTGTGGATCCAACCTAACTGAATTATGTTTGTCACCTTCATAAGCTTTTATATGGCATTGACTGGTTTTATGAGACAAAATTTGGTCTATACATATGTGGTCCTATGCTTTATTCCGGATTCGAAACTTTATGTAAAAATTATATTTGTATGGAAAGTTTAGATTTATGTTTAATAATTCCAACAATTTATCTAGATAATTTGGTAATAAACGATTTGACTATTTGTGATATTAGTAAGAAGATATTCTAAATTTGGGATATATAATATGGTGGTCTGTTGAATCTCATGTATTTTATGGCACATTAGATTTCATAAATCTTATGATCTTATGATTTGTGGATTCGAATCCGTTCATATTTTATAATTATGTTGAATCGTTGAACTAAAAAATAAATCGACATTGTAACATTTCAGTGTATTTTTTACCGTAGCTAACTAAATCAGCTAATTAAATATATTTATATATATATAAAAGCAAATTTTGACAAATTTAGCAAATTTTGACAAATTTAGCAAATTTTGTTTTAATTTAGGTTCACTTCGCTTTCTTTTCTCAAAAAAAGAAAAAAATACTATGGAGTATTGCGATACCATATTCCACTGCGACATGATTTTAATACACTTCTAAAGTTCGACCAATTCAACAAATTTTTACGTGGTCTTAATTTGTTATCACACAATTATCATGTTGTCGATGGTTTCATATGCCGACGCGTAACATCTCATAACATCTCTCCTACTTTTGACATCTAGAACTATTTAGAACCTTGTTTGTATATATATTACATTGTAAAAATAGTATTATCACTAAATAGGTCTCTCCTGTAAATAAACGTGTCTCGTCTCATTTGGTTTCTATTTTTTTAGGTGGTGAAGATAGCGACTTGGTTAGTGATTAATTTCAAACAATTAATAGCATGTTCCACCACAAGATGGCGTCGCGTGTCTGCCTACAACAGAAATGACGACACGTGACAATATCACAACGGTTGAACAATTCGACGCTGGACGGTTCAGGATGTGGGCCGGCTGCTTCTACCTATCCCGTTGATTTTAAAAATCGGTGCTGAGATATGCTTCTATTAACAAAACGATTGAAGACTAATAATTTCTCTCTTTTTTTTATCATGACTAATAATTTCTCTATTATCTAATCTTATTATAAACTAATTATATAGTATAAGATATATATTAACATGGGCCATACCCATATTATATTCATCGTGATTGAAATTTTACTAAAAAGCCTCTAATTTCAACAAGACAAAGAATCAGTCAGTCAATAACCACGACTTTGAAATTGAAAAATATTTTATATATGGTTTGTGTGACTTATATATAAGCTGTATCCATCTAAAACTTGTTGTTTTTAGTATTTGGATACGTTAGCATATACGTTCTTGAATATTATCACTATATATGAATAAATTATTTGAGTGATAAGTTGCCATGATTACAAAATGCAAATGAACTCAACGAGTCCTGGAGATAGATTTTTATAGTTTACTTGGTCGACGCATGATATCGGTTATATATGTGCCAAGAGATATGATGTTATTGGGCCTAAACTTATGTGACATTAGGAAGCCTGTACGTTGAAGATAGGGGTAACAATAATATTTTCGTGGTCATCTAAAGAAGACAGTAATAATTCATAGCAAGCCATGCTTATGAATTATTTGTTCCCACAAGTATTATTATTATACATGTACGTACTAATATACATATATTATATTTACGAGACATGCTAAAAAAATATCGTATATCCGGAGCCATATTCGAGCATCATCAGTCAATCATCAAGGGTTTACGGGTTTGTCCTAGAAGCATGTTTAATATTTAATAAATATTTGAGTAGAGACTAGAGAGATATAAGACATGACCACGAACCTGCATATCAATCATATATATAACGTATATATGTGAGTATATATATAAAAAAGATCATGGCATGTACAACTTGTTGCCGCACTTGCACCTCCAAGCTTCAGGGTAATATTCGGCTGTGACAGGCGTGCCCGGAGGCACCGGGACGTGCACAGGCTTGCACGGCGTGCATCTTCCACACTTGGACGAGCATCGTGGCGGAGACGAACCCAATCCTCTTAAAATCCTTCGTATCTCGGCTTCGTTGCTCCGGTCACCACCGATCCTCCTCATCTTCTTTATCACCAGTTTATTCTTGCCCTCCTCCTCCTGGACGATACGGTTGATTAATCAAGAATATATTATATTGTTTTTTCTTTTCTTGTCAACCATGCTTTTACGTTGAAATATATATATTTTAAAATATTCAACTTCAGTTGCTATCATTAGAAGACAGTGAGTGAACTGTGTTACTCAAGAAAGCATTATAGCAAAAAATGTGCACGGTTATGCTAACATGCGCGTGTTCTTGCTAAAATGCGCAATTTAGGTAAAAAAGTTTCAGAAAGACAGGGCTGGGAGGTTGTGAGACAAGGAACCGGGAATACCGCTCCGGAAAAAGCGCTACGGACATTACCAAAAAAGGGCAGAGAGATTGAGAAGTTCCAAGAGGCTTGTCATACGTTAACGTGCGCCGTGGGGACTAGTGAACTGATGATATTACCAGTTTACCACTAGATCGAGATCGAAACACAGACAGAAGCCAAGTTATGGACCCACAAGTGGTGAACGGACCAAAGTCGAGTACTGTCCTTGTCCTCGTGTGGTGAAACGAATCGGACGGCTGAGATTCTTTTCAGGAGTACATGGCATCTCTGCTGCCCAGTCAGTCTCAACAGGCCGTCACAGTCGCTGACTGTTCATGCGTATTTTAGCCACACCCCGCTTTTGTTTGTGTAGTCCTTTTAGAGATCCCCACATTCTAAGCTTATTTTAAATGTTTTTAATGATGAATCAACATCAATCATGTCCTCCAAAAGATACTTGAATCAGGAGAAAAGATACCAATTAAGCTTTTTTTGGACTTTATGTGCTTATGCTTATTAGATATATACACTGGTGTTCATAGTTAATTATTCACTCAACAATAAAAACTATAGTTTTTTACTTGAAAAAATATAATAGTGTAGTTCTTTAATAATGGATCACGCAAGATAAGAAGAGGATAAAAAAGCTAACGAACCTGTGCATAGAAGAAGTGCCCTAGTTTCCCAGAATTAGAGTTCCTAATATCTGCATTTTTACAACAATATAACGTATATAAATGGTACGGTAAACGATTCAACGTTACGTACGAACCATATATTAAAAGATATTTATGTTGCAGAAAGATAATAACTAAAGAAAGAGTTATAAAAATAAAGATAATAACTAATGTTAACCGAAAAAAATAAGAAAGGAGGGCTTACATGGAGAAGAAAGTAAAGAGGGAGTAATGAAAGTGGTTAACACACAGAGGACAACGCAGAGTAGGAATATATAGCAGAGACTGAACTTGGCTCTCGATCTTTCTGATGATGGTAATGATGATGATGGTGATGATGGTGATGATGATGGTCTTTCGAATCCCATGATTACGAAACTTTCTGAAAACCCCACCTAAGAAGAAGCAGAGATTAGTTATGACTCCTCCTCCAGGATAGTTTCATGCAAAAACCTTGGTGGGTTTATAAAAACTAGAGATGAAAATGGAAATCATTACAAGATTATACAAAAGGGTTTAGTAATGTTTTTTGGTGTCTTATGATTTGGGTTTTCTCGGAAACGAGAGGGAATAGTGAGAGCGGTTGAGAAGGAGAAAGAACAAAATGAGTCGATTATGAGCGAACAAGGAGGGGTTTACTGCAAAAATGTGCAATTAAATATGGAAATTTCAATATAATAGGATAAATAAATAATAGAGATAAAAGGAGAGAAAGAGTGTAGGAAGAGAGAAGTAATTAAGAAAGGTACCTAAGCATTGCTAAGTTTGGGAGTTAGATTCTCCTGCACCCTATTCTCTCTGTCATTGTACCCTTCCTTTCCCTAGAATGTGCTTTCAGCAATCTTCCAAGCGATTTGTTTATCTTTTATATATATATTTTTATATATGTGTATATATATATTGTTTTATGTTTATTAAGTTCTTTATAATATGCATGTGTTTATAGACATTTGTGGTGTGTGTCACATCACATGTTAATAAGGTATGATTTCACATGATTAGTGTGGTAGTGCTATATAATCTTCATTTTCTTGTTCTGAGGGTTTAATAGAGAATTAGAGATACTCTCGATTGTTGACAAAAAAAAGAGATATACTCTCGATTATGGTTTTAGTGAAATGATTATATATTAGTAATCGTTGATCATAAATTCATAATGAAGGCAGAGAGATGAGAGGTGATAGATTTGAAGAGGAGAGGGAAAAGACAGGGCCGTAAGATGAAAGATGAGAGAGAGATTCCAAAGGCAAGGAGGTATGGACAAAACATCCCAACAAATGTGTAAGAAGGGTTCCATGTTCATTCCTCATTTACACATCTATATCTATAGTTGTATCAGTAATTATCTACTCACAAAGGTTACATATACTAAGGATTCTAAATAGTAAAAACGGTAAAAACAAATTCAATTGAAACGGTACGTTCATAGTAGGAACGGCAAACAAATTGTAATATAGAACTTTAACATTGAAGATTAGACATGTACTCTAGTATTGGTTTTATGATAATGGTATTGCTATCACTACTATAGTTCAAATTCATCTAGTGCATGTTTGAAAATAAGATCTAGTAATGAATTTAGCGATATATCAGCTACTTTGTCTTAGTTAGATGACTAATATTGGTTGACCAAAGAAATAATAATTATAAATGATGAATTTTAGCATTGAACATGAACGAAACAATTATTTTCTCGAAAATTGAATAGGTTAAAATCAAATTTATATGAATTTAAGAAACTCAAGTTTGAATAAGAAAAAAAATAGATCTTAGAAGCGTAAGAAAAATAAAAGTTGGTTATTAGGAATGGAAAGATATGGGTTTTATACTCGTTTATACCATTTACGTTGATGAGTGTTCGAAGCCTCTCGATCTCTTGAACTCGAAGGAGAAGAAAATCTTCTGAGAATGATTCTATTTAATGGGAAATCAACATTTTGTTTTGCTCGTAGTATCTTTTTCTTTTCCTTAGAGAAACTTGTATATAATTTATTTAGATTGAATAATTTTATATTCAAATTATTTCTTTAATAAATAATATTTTAGAAACATTAAACTAGTACTAAGTTTTAAATATTATTTAAAAGTTCAAATATGACTTCGGGAATGATAATTTCCAGATTCTCATTTTTGTTCCCATACCGTCTCCACTCTGCATCACAAATTAGGGTTGATATCATGTTCCAATCTTTTTTTTTGGGGTCACAATATCATGTTCAAAACTAAACTATATTTCTAGTCAAAATCTTGAAGATATTGAAGATTGGACGATAAATATGTAACCAGCACTTCTATTATGTTTATAACTCTTTTTTACATATATTATGGTTGATTTTTCGTAACTCTCAATCACAACCACAATAGTGGACGAAGAAGGAATATAGAAATACTCGTGTATAGGAAAAATATCGAGAGGGTCACATGCCAACGTAAGTATCTCTATCCCTGACACACCACTTCTCAATTATTTTTTATAATAAGGTTTAATACAAACATCTGACACACTGTATCCTATTTTTTCATTTTACCATGTTATAGTTATTGAAATTTCATTTTGTTTCTTGATTGAGACAGATGGCACTTTTGCATTTCTTATCTATTATGTATGATTCAAAGATGTCAAAAATCATGCAGAAAGAAAAAACTATTTTTTTCTTTAGAAAATAATCACTCATTCACCCCAATCAAAGCAGGACGCGTCACCACTCATTCAAAATGTATTTTCAAAAAGCATAGAAGAAGAAAATTGGCACATTCCGCAGGTGGTGTGTTCGATCTCAAATAGCAGACATTTGCAGGAGGCATAACTTAAATAACTTTATTTTCCAGATTTTCTTCAGAAGAAACTAACTACAGTATTTCGTAATGATTAATGACTTTGTTTTATCGATCATATTTTTTAATCCAAATGTTTTTTTAGACTGCTGAAAAAAATAATTATAATTTGTTAACTGAGACTTAATCACCACAAAACAAGGTTATGTATAGTAATAATATAAAAATTTGGTTTTTTTTCTGCATATTCAAAAATTTTTGGAATATAAAGTTAAATTAGTAAAGACTAAATTCAAATATTTAAAAAGATTATGTACCGAAAGTTTGGAACTCTTACAATTAAAAAAATAAATACAAAAATACATATTGTAATAACTCTATATATAAACAAAAACATTGCAATTCAAAATTCTAAACAATTCAAAATTTATTGTTGTTAGTTTTGAGATTGATTTTTTTTTGTCAACAATTTAATAATATACAATAAGTTAAATTTGAACGCAGTTAATAACATCGTATGACATTAGCGTAAATAGATAGACTAAAAATTTATGATCAGTTTTAGTTTTGAGACTGATTTATAACAGTTATTTTAAATTAACTTTTTTTAAAAATATATAAATGATGGGTCCTGGTGGAAGAGGATAGGGAGTTTGGTAGTCTGTTTATGGGTCAAATGTTGATGGATCCGACGAGTAAATGTAATTTTATCAAATTGAAATTCTTGTACGCTAAATTTTATTTGATTATTCTGATTTTGGATTATGATGAATTAGCAACGAAATTGCAAATTAAATTTCAAAGTTAGTTGATTTTCGATGTTATGTTTATAATAAAGAATAATTTAGTTTCTTTTAGCTTCACTTTTTTAGAATGTCTTTGAATTGAGATTGACAAGCAAAAGTTGAAATTATTACGATTCTGTATATGTCCACCATAATAAAACTTTCCTAGATTTCATTATACCTATTTGTAGTTTCATCATCAACAATTGTAAAATAACCTATACGTAGCTTTGATAGTAGATAGCCTTTTTCGTATTTCGTATGATATGTCGATACGCTCTCTTGTCACACACTATATAATATACAAAAAATGTAAATAAAACGGATATGAGTAGTGATAAAAAGAGGTCCGAGGAGAAAGAGAGGAGTATGGCAGATGGAGGGAAGCCAAAAGTTGAAAAGAGAAAGAGACAAGAGATGCACGAGTGTGTTGAATTCATGTCTTGTGTGTTTTCAGTATTTTGGACCACCTTTTCTTCTTCCTCATTATTATCAACATATTATTCAAAATAAATATTAATTACTATCAAAATACATGTAGAATATAAGTATGATCCCACTTACAAATCTTCCTTCACTTGGGCTTACTATGTGTTATCGTATTAGATTGCATATATGAGTTACTAGATAATTGGGATAAATGTTTTTCCTAATTAAGACAAGAACATCGTTCAAAGAATAAGTGTTCGGGAAATCAAAGGAATTAGATAGTTTTGTTTCAGTTATGAACATTATGAAGTTTAATTTGTTACACCGTTTAATCATATTATGACTATAAGCCTTAATTTTTTAAAAACATATAAGTAATATCCTATATTAAAAGTTGAAAGAAGTTTTGAATAATACATAAGAGATTTGGACTAATTCATTTAATGTTAATTAATTTTGATTTGGAAATCAATAAAAATTAACATTGTATCAGAACCTGATCTACACACTCTTGTAATACGGCATAGAAGTGGCCCGTACTCCTGGACCCGAAATTCATGGTCTATAGAGACTAATAACTAAAAAAATCATTATTTCGATGGAAAATATTGAAATTAGGTAGATATTAATGGATTATGAGTTTTAATCTCTAAAAATATATGAGTAATGTCTCATAGTGAAAAAATGGAAGAGATCTTGAATAATGTATAAAAGACTTAGGCCATCCACTCATTATCGATTTAATTTGAGTTAAAAATTCATGAAACTTAATAGTTTAATTTGTTAGACCGTTTGATCATTCATTCTGCTATTAAGCGGGTTAATTTCCAATGGAAACTTTAAATTATTAAAACTCAGTTTACATATTTTTTTATATATCCCATTTATCTAAACATGTTTCAAACGAATGAGATCTAACATTACGAAGTCGTTGATAAAGTATCTTTAATGTGATTATTCATGAAACAATAGACCATAAACTGTGAATATGCAGTTTCTATGTAAATCTATAGTTTAAACAAAAATACGTATAGTAAAAGAAGTTTAATTTTCGACCAACAACGATGGCCAGTGACTCATAGACTATCAAATGATTGATAAAACAGTATTGGCAATGATTTCACCTAAGAGAGATTGATTTCGAGCAGTCTAGTGAGATATAGTTATGGTTTACACAAAGCCGATTCTGAGTTTAAGAAAATCGTAAACTAAAAAGAAAAATAAATCACTTTAATTATTGTAAAAATATTTAAAATAAATAAACAAAATTTTTGCAGGTTTTATGTTTGAACTTGTGACTTCTAAATGGATAAACCAATTAATTTTACTATTAGGATTATTAGATATTTTAAATTAATGACTAAAATTTTACTTATAAAAATAAAAACTGCAAGCATAGACTTGATGTATTTGGGTTCATGACCGGACATACTTCTACACATCGCCATTGATCATTGATATTGCAACTCATGAAATGACATTAGTACTCAGCCCTTGGACTCTGAGTTTAACCTGAAACAGTTCTACGTTTAATGCGTTTGATTATCATAACACTTGCCAATGTAGTTGTCTAACCATGTTCTATATTTGGATGGGTTGAACAAAATATTTTTAAGAAACAATTTTTTGGGTTTAAAAAAGTTTTTTCACTGACAAATGTTAAGTAATTTTGGTTAAATCTCGGCTCCATGATTTTGGAAACAAACGTGGGGATTACACGACAACTATACATATTGCAAGTGAAAAATAATGATAAATCTAGAGGAACTATCGCTTTCCTTTGACAAAGATAGTTTGGTAGATATGTCGCTCCCTCAGGCCGAGCTAACATTTTAAGTCACGTGCTTTTTAATCTTAAAGCTATTTCTTATAAAGGGCCGAATATGGCCCAATACCTTAGAAAATAACTGGGCCTTAAAACGAGGCCTAGTGAGTAGTATTACCACCTGTCTTAACGTTTTTATTGGGACAAGCACTTTGTGTTTCAAGTTTCAGAGCTGAGACAAAATATGACAGAAGAGGAGATAGAAACTCGTGTGCAAATCAGCTTTAACCTCTTTTGGGTACTCTGTCTTTCTCTTTCCCTCAAAAGTTTTTTGAACATTTGAAGAAGCATGAAACAAGAATTTTAATATTGATTTACACAATAAACAAGAACTTTTTTGTTTCCTTTTGTCGGAAACAAGAAGTTAAGTTTAATTTAGTTATTTATTATTAAACATGAAAATGTTTTTTCTTTGTTTTAAAATATTAAGACAGACTCCAAGAAAGAAACAAAGAATAGAGAAGAGACAAAGGTTTTTTGTTTCTCCGCGACGGTGCCTGAGGAGATTCCTGAGGTTTTTCTCTTGGATTCCCACTATTTATTCAAAATACAATAAAATAAGTTTTTAAAAAAAACTGTTGAAGATCAAAGTTTTTTAGTTCCAAACACGCTCTGTTTTCGATTTTTGGAAATAAAAAGAAAGTAAGAAAAAAAAAGAGAACTAAACGCCAATTATAGTCGATTTATGATTTGGGAATCCCAGAATCATCACCACTAACGAGGTAAATATATACATTTTTAAAACAAAGTCTTGTTTATTTCGTCTTCTTCATTAGGAGCAAGATCTAAAAAAGAAGAATATAATGAACCTCATTCCAATGTTAAGCAACAATCATATTGTGTGAGGGAGAAGAGAGAGAAGCACAAAAGGTTCGAACTTTGGCCTTCCTCGTGTTTAGCTTCTGCTTTGGCTGCTACTAGTGTACAAAATAAAACAAACAGGTGATTTTGTTTTGGTCTTTTCTTCATCTTTTTGCTCTGGCTTGTCTATTGATTCTAAATGGTAGCTTTCTCTTAGTGCTGGTATATTGTTCCTGTTCCATTCTTCTTGTGAATTGTTTCTTCTACAAATATATACTTTGCTAATTTGTTGACTTGAAGTTTTTACAGTATATGTGTTTCTTGCTTGTGCTGCTCCTCTGCATCTTTAAGTCTCTGCTATGACTTTAATTGCTAAAAATCGAAAATTTCAATCTGTCTTTTTGGCTCGTTTGAAAATTTTAAATTTTTTGGGGGTTTTTATCTGAATTGAACCCGAATCATTTGTAAACACTAAAACCCTTAGTCTCATTTCTTTAACAAGGTCGTTTCTTTTTGTTTAGGGTTTTATTCTTCGGTCAATGGAGAATGCTGTCGTTAAAACATCGAGTCCTTCTTCGAATCTATCAGAAATAATCTCCAGATTCGCAAAAGTCTGTAAATTCAGATCCATTGGTGTGTTCCCTGATCAGAAGCCGAATCCGAACGACGCTTGTGATGAAGTAGAAATCTTCGAAGATGATAAAGCCAATTGCACACCCTCGAGAAAGATTCAAAGTTTTCGTTGGGATGTTGATGAGATTTCGAAGCTGTTCGACATTGTTTCAGCGCTTAAGCTCGCGTATCTTGAGTTTCAACGAGCTCATTTGCCTTATGATCCAGACAAGATCATAGAAGCAGACAACCTCGTCGTGTCTCAGCTCGAGGCCTTACGAAGCATCAAACGCCTCTATCTCAAAACGAAGCTGCTCCAGGCCAAGACCGAGCTTCATGCTGCTTCTTGTTTGGATCGATTGAGATATGAAGTGGACGTGAATGAGACGCATTTGGGGAAACTCAAGGCGCAGATGAAAGCAAAGGAGAGTGAGATTCACTTTTTGATGGAGAAGCTAGACTGTTTGGTTGCAGAGAATAGGAAACTGGAGGAGAGGATTGTAAGTGTTTCTTCGTTTGAATTCGTGTTTAGAGCTGCGTCTAAGTCGATTCACGACTTTGCGAAGCCATTAATCACCCTGATGAAAGCTACAGACTGGAATTTGGAGAAAGCAGTGGAGAGCATTGTTGGAAAAGTAACATATGCCAAAAACTCAGATAAGAAATATGCTTTCGAGTCATACATTGTTCGGAGAATGTTCCACGGCATAAAGCTTAGCCCGTCTGATGTGACCGAGCTAATGAGTTTCGATGATCCACTGGACGTGTTAACAGCTTTTCCAGATTCTGCATTTTCAAGATTCTGCAGTCAGAAGTATCTTTTAGTTGTTCATCCATCGATGGAGGCTTCGTTCTTTGGGAATTTGGATATGAGGGCTCTGGTTTTGCTCGGTAAGCATCCAAGGACGATGTTTTATCGAATCTTTGCGAAAATGGCAAAGTGGGTATGGATTCTTGGATCGTTTGCAGCATCCTTGGATCTAAAAGCAAAGATCTTTGTAGTCAGAAGAGGAACCAGATTCTCAGGTGTCTACATGGAATCTGTATTAGGTAATGAAAAAGAAGAAGAAGAAGAACAAGGCGATTTAAGCGTTGAATTCATCACAATGCCTGGGTTTAAGATTGGAGATTCAGTGATTAAATCTCATGTTTATCTTTCTCAAACAAAAGGGTAAAAGAGAACAACTCTGCAAATTCAATTATTTAAAAAGTTTCAGGTAAAGATCTCTGCTTTTTCTGAATAGGTAAGGAAGTCAATGTTTCACCAATGATCATTTGCTTTGTAACTCTGTTCACATTCAAGATTTAGCCTATAGTTAATAAACCCAAGTTTCTTTGTTATGTAAAACTCAGAGAAAAATTACAATCTTGATACTCTTCACACATTATAGTTTCACTTTGCAATTAGAAACCTGAAAATGGCGTGTTCAATGATTACCAAAACCGAAAATTAACAATTTTTGTTTGGTTGAGAAAGAAAGATAAAAGCTTTTTGTTTTGATCATTTTTTGATCTGTTCATTCACCTGAAAACAGGTCTCTGCAGAGCTCTCCATAGAATCTGGAGACAAGTTCAATGAAGACAGGACTCTTAAGATTCTTCCAGCAGAAGAGAAGCTCCTCTATGTCCATTAAGTCATCCATTTTTCCTTCTTCAACAATCAGATGAATCAGATAGTTTTCAAAGTTTCTGCAAGAATCTTCCACAGCATTGTCTTCGAATGTATCTCTCGAACTCAGCGATTTCTTGGTCCGTGCTGCATAAACAGGCGTCGTGATGGGTGAAGTGAACAGCTTCTTGGCTGCTGCTGGCGTAAGAGGCGAATGCATAAACTTCAAAGAATCATCATCCTTCACACTAACTGCAATTGCAATTGGAGAATAAACAGATTAAAAAAACTGCTTATAAAATTCCATCGTAAACTAGCAATAGAATTTTTTTGTATCGAAATTTGTAGATAATTGTCATACAAGAGGAACTTCTGGGTTTGGTTTGGCTCATCTTCTGGTCTTTGTTTGTGCTGAGAAAACAGAGACAAGACAGCAAAGAGGAAGAACATATTGGCTTATTGGGATGATGATGATGTTTAGGTTTGACATTGCCATGACGAGCACGACGAAGAGGTCTAATGAAGACAGGTCGTTTAACTCTGAAGCGGAAGAGAGAGACAAATCTATTGCATGATTTAGAAAGCTTTGATTTGAGGCTAATCAAAGTTGCTTTCACTCTCATTGTCTTGAAGCTTTTCGTTGTTGTTGTGGTGTGGTGATCCTGTTTAGGCTCTTTGTTTTGTTTTGGTGTGTATAAGGTTGCAGAGGATTGGCTTGTGTTGCGTGGGGTTCACGTCTTTGGGTGTGAAAGTCATGGTGGTGGAGTCCCATGAAGTTTTTAAAACGGTGGACAATAAATGGTTTTTATAACCAGTGTTTGGTGGCTCTTGCTCATGAACAAAACTCAAGATGATGAAATTGGTTTTTATAACGAGTGTTTTTAGAGTTTATTTTAGATCTCAAAATTTGCAAGATTATATATCATATCAACATACTTTTCTTTATTTTTTTTCTTTTATATATGAAAAACGTATAAACACGCACACACGTTGACCTAAAGCAATTATTTTGTTTTGTTTAAATGACCTAGAGCAAATCGAATTACTATTAGTATTAGTAGATAGACTTCTAACTCAAAACTATTGGCAATAAATAAATTGATCCATTTTTTTTTTATAGATTATTTAGGATCCTTTCCAACTAGTTCTGATGTGAGACTTTATCCCTAATAGTGTGGGAACATGTCAAGGCTTGGGATGACAAAGAATTGCTTCATGACAGCCATGAATTCACTTGCTTAGGCCAGGACCAGACGCCCAAGGTTCTTTCCTGCTATATATATGTGAGCTTCCCGTATCTTCTTCCTTCCACATGTTATGGTTGTGCTCGTTGGAACTCGTTTGTTCACCAAAAATGTGTTGATCTTCCTAGAGAGATTCAAGATCCCGTGCATCCAGCACCATCCTTTTGACTTGTCAAAACATTTGTGTGCATGCCAATATACAATCAATGATGTCTCGAATATAGTTTCTTAATATGCGATACTGACCTTCACTTGAGTTGTGCAGAGCGTCTCGAGATATCAAGTACTGTAAAGAACAAACAACAGCAACAATATCGGATAAATCGATGTGTGTGTCTGAAATCTTGCAATATTGGTTTATGTGTGTGTGTTTGTGTCAATAGCCAGAAGCATTATGTTGCAAATATTTCTACTCTTGAATCAATTTCATATATTCTTGATTGTTAAAAGCAATCAGCAACAAGATATATGTCTTAATCTAGTTCATGTTTCAGATTAACCTCTCTATTCATTTGTGCATGTTTATATAATTATGGAGCATGTTGTATAAAGAAAAAAAAATAAAGTTGACAAAAATGTTGATTTGGAAAGGGAATGTAAAGAGAAAAGGGTGTCCTCAAAGTGTTCGGCGTTAGTGGACATATTGGACCAAAATTTTCTCAAAATCATCATGACGACTCAAAAAGCTGCTCCTATTTTTTCAAATATTCAAAAGTATTCAAATGCAAAATGCAAAATGCAAAATATTGATAATCCTAATCTCACCATATGCATACCTGTATCACCTAACTATAAATTATATACAAAGTTCGACAAAAGAACAACTACTAAATTATTTCTACCTAAAAACATAAGATAAGGTTCAGACTTAACCAAGTTGAGAGAAGCATCGAAAGGAAAGTGATACACATATGTAATTAAGTTTAAACTAGATACTGATATTTTTTGTTTATTATTATAAATGTAGACTAGATTTGTGCCCGTGCTATGCGTGGGTAGTGTTAAAAATGTTTTTATATAGTTTGTAAATGTTATTTTCTTTTTTTAAACAATAAAATTTTGTACGAAATGATCGTTCATTGATGGATATATAATATATTACAGCGAGAGAGATAGAGCAATTAAAAAATTTAAGTAACGAAGAGGTTATTAATGATAATCAAAATGAAAACGAAAAACCAAGTTAAAAGTAAAAAGATATGATCAAAAAACTTACTCTTCCAGTTGAACATGGAGGAAGATCATCTCCTTTGATCTTCCACCGCCGGTTGTTGGAGGAGTACTGACAGGCGTCTGACTTTGTAGAGACTCGCCATTAATTAGTTTGATCTGTCCAATAAGATCTGCCATTACATCAAAGCAGAATTTAATGAGAACCTAATAATCAGCAAACCAAATAAAGTAAAAAATGCCAACTAATAGAATTAGCAAACAGACAATGATTTACGAAACTGATATGCTTACCAAAAAGTTCTATCTGCGTGTCTGCAACTTCTGTGAACGCATAGAAATCCCTAAGCCTAAACTTCTGAGATTCTATCTCATGCTCACAACCAACATCCTCCACAACGATGGTTTGATCGGTAAAAACAATCATGTTTTTATGCGATGTTACCTTATAGGTGGACTTGGAAGGCTTGATCATAAAATTACTGATCTTGTATATTGTGCCACGCTTGAGCTTCTCCTTGAAACGATGTGCACGATGAGCAGAGATAAAGCCCTGCATAGCTTCAGCCTATAAGGGTATTAGCTAATGTGAGGAGCGGATAAAATAAAATTCAAAGTTAAGGGAATATGATTTACCTTAGCGTCAATGATTGTGAACTCAATTCCGATCAGAGCACTGGTCTGCTTGAAATTGCGTGCTTCCCAAGAGTGCACAAACCTGACAGGAATTGCTTCTTTGCAGAACTCACCTTGTACATCATCAAAACATAACGGGGAAGACATTTTTAGAAGATAGAAGTGTGATTAGTGTGTGTTATGACAATTGAAATAAGTGAGAATATTTATAAACTTACGGGGTAAAATGAGCAGGCGGCGCCATTAAAGTCAGTATTAGAGCATTGAAGTATAGTCGACGTAATGGGGAGGTGAAGAAACAGCAACGACAAAGTTAATACGATAACGGTTAAAAGAATTCCAAAGGATTGGGGTGATTTAATTACAGGTTTGGTTTAATTAAGTTTGGGTCGAATTTAAAAAATAAATGGAAACGGGATCGAATTAAGTTTAGGGTAATTAAATACAGAAGCCCAAGTAAAGCGTATTAGATATTTGAAATTATTTTTAAAAAGCTCAGAAAGACAAATCCAACTAACCC
The DNA here is from genome assembly GCA_000218505.1 of Schrenkiella parvula. Classification (NCBI taxonomy): domain Eukaryota; kingdom Viridiplantae; phylum Streptophyta; class Magnoliopsida; order Brassicales; family Brassicaceae; genus Schrenkiella; species Schrenkiella parvula. The sequence continues at coordinate 12,640,737 of CM001190.1, read as the reverse complement.
GTTAACTGATGATGGGCTTCGAGGTTAGCCCGATCACAGAAGCCCACATTCTATAACCTCAAACCGCAGGCCCGAATCTGCATAAGAGGCCTTATAGGGAAAAAACGGAAGCCCAAGTAAGGCCTAAAATATATTTAAAATTATTTTAAAAAAGTCCAGAAAGAGAAACCCAACTAACCTGGTAACTCATGATGGACTTCGGAGTTCACCCGATTCAAGAAGCCCACGTTGTGTAACCCAAGACCGCATGCCCAAATCTGCATAACAGGCCATATGAAGTAAAAAAAAGTTAGTTTAACGGGTTTACTAAAGCCCAATAAGCGGTTTGAGTATTTATCTTTAAATGTAAATTAAAATAATAATTACCTTATTTTTTAATTTAGGCTTGAACGGGCCTACGAAAACCGGCCCAATAGGGTGGGTGGCCAACGTAGGCCCATTTATTATTTTAAATGGGCGGCGGCCGGTGGCGAGTGATAGCCGGACCGGAAGCAGGCCATGGCGGAGGGGCCGAGAAGTGCCAGATTTCAGCCGAGTAGGAGGCGTTATAGTGAAGCCGTTGAAATGAAAAAAAGAAAAAAATTAGCAACCTTAAAGAGAATCCGAAGAAGAAAATTAAAGAAACTCTAAATGGGATTAAGATTTGATTTCTCTGTCGAAGTATAAGCATAAAAGAGTTACCGTCGGCAAAACCTTGGGGACGTGAAGCCGGACCAGCAGATAATCCCCGCGGACGTACCGCCGACCCGAAAACAGCCGCCGGAATCGTTACAAACGCAGATTTTTTTTTTTTTACGCTTCCGCCGAACAAAAGGAAGAGAAAAATGGAGAAAGATGGAAAAATGAGTAGGGTTAGGTCTGCAAAGCATGAGCTTTGTTCGAGACACGTGGTTTTCGGGACACGTGGTTTTCGAAACCTAGATGCTCTGTTCGGGACACGTGGTTTTCGCAGGAGTTTTTTTAAAAGAGTACAGGCCAACGAAAATCAAGAGAATGGGTGTACTAAAGCAGGCCCAATCCCTAAACTAAAAATGAAACTGTAAATTAATGCAATAAATGAAGCCCAATTAAAAATCCATCAAACCTGTTTATTTGTGTTCGGCTTCGAGGTAGACCCAATTCGAAAAGTCCAGTCCGCTAAGAACGACCCTATAAAAAATAAAGAGAACGGGCCTACGAAAGCAGGCCCAATCCGTTAGTAAAAAACGAAATTAATGCAATAAATGAAGCCCAATTAAAATTCATCAACCCTGCTTATCTGTGTTGGGCTTCGAGGTTGACCATATTTGAGAAGCCCAATCCGCTAAACGCGACCCAACCGTTATGGAGGCCCACGTAGGCCCATTATAGGAAATGGGCTACGGCCGGCGGCGAGTTGCAGCCGGACCGACAGCCAGCCATGGCGGCGACACCAAGAACACCGACATTTCAGCTGTCAAAAAGGCGTTTGGGAAGCCACCGAGAAGAAGAAAAAATAAGAAAAGAAGTTAGCTACCGGGAAGAAAAAACGAAAAATAAGATCTATGGAAAATTCAGCATAGAAGGTTTACCGACGGCAGATCTGTGGAGCGGGCGAGCAAGAGAGGAAGAGAGGCAGACGGTTAGTAATCCCGAAGATTTACCGGCGGCAGATCTGTGGAGCGGGTGAGCAAGAGAGGAAGAGAGCAGATCTGTGGAGCGGGCGAGCAAGAGAGGAAGAGAGACAGAGGATTCGTAATCTCGAGACAACGACGGCGAGGAGACGATTAGACGACGACGCAGAGGACGTCACTTGGAGACGTATCGTCGAACATAGAACAGCCGCCGAGATGGGATCAAAAACAGATCTGATATTTTTTAATTTTTTTTCGCTTCCGCCGAAGAGAAGGAACAGAAAGATGGAGCAAGATGGAAAATAGAGTAGGGTTAGTTTTGCAGAGAACGATCTTATGAAGGAAAACAATAACGGACCGCGAAAAAACAAACGAAGCCAAAATCATGTGGTCGTGACACATAGCATTCGCGGAAGATATTTTTAAAGCTGACGTGGGGCTAGAACCCCAAATAGCAGCTTTTATATAGTTATAATTTGTCGATTTATGTGCGAAACCTTTAAACGTTTATTTGTCAAAAAGTTTAAAAAAGCTGCGTTTTCTTTTTAACATTGCCACTTGGTCATGATAATTTGTTTTTTTCTAATAACAGTTTTAGTGGATTCCCTATAACTGGTTTTATTACCAAACATAAAAGAGTCCGCGTAGTAACGTTTGTTTTCATAGATTTGTTTTAGCTTTTGTTTTTCTTTTTTTTCATATGTGGTTCTTTTTCATAAATTTTTTATAAACAAGAAATATACTATACGAATCAATAGTGTATTTTATACTTTTTTATTTTCATTTTCTATGATTAATGTTTTAATTAAACTTCTTTGCGTTTAATGTTATAAAAACAAAATTATGAAACAAAACCTAGTTTTTAGTCAATGATTTTAGTTCATTTGCTACTCTTTTTATAACTCAGTATTATTTTTTCAGTTATGTTGTTAATCCAATATTCTAAAAAATTCTCATAAAATGTTATCATACTTCTTCAACTGAGATCCATCAAAATACATATTTTTATCTCTTTTACTATTCCGCTAGCTAATTAACCGCTTGATGAACAAACACTAGCTTATGTATCATATAATTTTCAATTTTTTTCACACAATAGATTAATCAAATTATTTTTTTCTAGTCATTTGATTTTAGAATCCACACTGAATCAATTATTCTGCATTACTCGATTTAAATAATCCGAAAATGAGGTAAAGCGTGTGTAAATGTGATGTCTCAAGTAGTTTATGCTGATGCTGGTGATGATGCAAACAAAAGTCATTCTTTAAGTTTTTTTCTGAAATGGGGCCCCAATTTTCTCTCACTACATAACATTCCAATCTTAGCTTCTTCTTTATCTGTCACATAGAGAGACTCTGCTTCATCTGCTTTTCTTTATATAAGAGAACATCAGAAAATCTTGTGAAGAGTGAGAGATGAGATGGGGAATCACAAGTTCAAAATTTCAGATATGATCCCAAATGCATGGTTTCACAAGCTCAAAGACATGACTAACCAGTCCAAACCCAAAAACAAACCTTCTTCTTCCTCACACACTTGTATCAAGAAGAAACCTTCCTCGGATTCTCTTCATCATCACTCTTCAACCTCTCATTTTTCCATCAGCTTAGTAGCTAACAGTCCTCACCATAATAACTCACCAAGAAACTCTCTTCACACAAAAAGGATGAGTAAAAGAAAGACACTTTACAAGCCATCTCTTAAACCAATCACTCCTCCTTTTGCTTCTACAGGTTTTAATAAGAGCAAGATCAACGCTCAAGATTCCTCTCACTGCATGTTTCCAGCTCTTGAAAAGTCCCCTGAGTCATTTGTGTATAGTTTCTACGAAGAGGAGGATGATGAGTTCGTTGACCCTTCCAGTTTCAAGATCGAGTCAAAGAGCAGAGCTTTCACCAAGCACAAGGTGAAAGAGTCTGATCCCATAGAGAAAGCTTGTCCTGCAAGTAACCCAGCCAAGAACCTTCCAAAAAGTCATCTTTCTGTGAAGATTAGTAAAGAGAAAGAAGAAGAAGAAGAAAATGATGAATGCAGAGCAGAGAAGAAGTACCAAAAGCAAGTTTCTAGTGGAAGAAAATCCTCTGCAGGGATAAACCTCAAAAAAGTAAATTCACCTAGAATTCAACTCTCAGGTACGCGTAGAAGCACGTCGAGATCAGAGAGCAAACAAGTTGTTCTTGAGAGTTTTGCAGTGATGAAGCGTTCCCTTGATCCAAAGAAAGATTTCAGAGAATCAATGGTGGAAATGATACAAGAGAACAACATCAGAGATTCAAAAGACTTGGAGGATCTTCTTGCTTGTTACCTTTCCTTGAATCCAAAAGAGTATCATGATCTTATCATCCAGGTCTTCGAGCAAATCTGGCGTCAACTTACAAAAACCAAGTAAAAATACCCTCTTAATTTAATGTTAACATTAATATTAGTATCATTCCGTCTTGTGAAATTGTAGTTGTTGTTGATGTTCATAAGAGGTTTTATGTTTTTTTTCTTTCTTTATTTCTCTTCTATCAGTGGAACCAAATAATAAAAGTAGTTATCATATTGTCGTTTTAATTCAAAAATGATCACTAAGGGCATGGAAGCACTGTTAAGAACTTAAGAAGAATCTATCACTAAACATATTCTTGTCTTTTCTGTGATTATGACATATATGAACATAGTTAATCTACTCAAGAAAGTTGGTGGCAAGATTTAAAAGTGTTATATCTTAGAAATTGGGGATGAATTCGCCACTATCCTTTGAATATTTTGAAATTACAAAGTTGAAAATGGCGGTAAACTCAGCTTCAACAAGACCAGAAAAAGCTAACAGTGAAGAGACAAGAACAGTTTGAAACAGAGATGAAGTACGGAACAAACATATGAAGTGCATGGTCGCTGGAGATAGAGAGGACCACTGACACATAGACTGAGATTTAATCTTTAAGGTTTTACTCTTTTCATTTTCTCTTTGAAGAAGAAGGAAGAAGAAAAAGAGGACCACTGTGCAAATCCCATCTCCTAGCTCTGTTCGGTTTATGAAATTTCAGCAAAAGACATGTGAATACTGTAATGGTTTCTAAGTGAGTTTTCTCGATTAATGAGCATCGAGTTTTCAAATGCTATCATCTTCTTATACATATGCACGAGTCTTACAATATTGAATGTGACTGCATCATTTATCTCGTTTTCACATTTCTGTAGATGAAAACGACTAGTGTTAAGAATCTCGTATCTGATATAAGATGAGAACTAAGGTAACATATAAGAGATAAGTATGCGATAATCTATTTTTTTTCGGGTAAAATATTAAATTTTAGATCATTTTTAATTTTTTCCAGAACACAAAGATATAATGTAGGAGACAGAAAACCGAAAATTACAAACAACGATAAAGTTACAATAAAAACAAGAAACAAACCAAAATCGACAAAGTAGGCACTACCGCAGCAAATTCAGAAAATCTCCGAAGAAAAAGCACTGATTTCAAATCCATAAAGTTGGATATTTATGTTTTTGCTGCAATTCCGAAGAACTCGAGTCCTCATCTATTTATGAGTTAACATCTTACAAATGTTGATAAATGAATATAAAAGCTTAGTAAATCGTAACATAAACGGAAAGTATGAAACTCGTCGCAAAATACTTAAATTAATGGATAATTTTTATGATCTAACATATTTTGTGCTAATTGATAAAAAGAAAAATGGGCATAATGTTACTTCTTACTTTGTCATTGTAGAGTTTGAATTTCATAGACTGCCAATTGTTTGTCACGAGATAAAAGTGACTTTCTCAAAGCATATGTAAAAAAGAAATTGGTCTGAGTTTTTTTATATATAAAAGTTATGGAAGAGTGTTAAAATTATACAGTAAAACGATGGTGTTACACAATAATCGTAAACTACACCAACCAACTATCATAAACTCCAAACGAATTTTTGCTCTTTTCTTACTACAATAACTAATTTGTTCATTGTAAAACCAAACCAACTATTGAAATGAAATTGATGTGAACTTATGCAGAAAAGATTAATATTATATAACTATACATATTTGTGTTAATTTTTGGTTCTTGTCTCTTTTTTTTCCTTGGTACTAACTAAATCTAGTTTATAAATTTTCGTATAAAATTATGATTTACAAAATCCATTGGAACGGATCGAGCTAAACCGGATCGGTTCTGGACATTGTGAACTCCCGCGTGACCGGTCAGAGAATTGCCCAGCGAAGGAAAAATCAAAGCTAAACCCACAAAAACGACGTCGTTTTTCCATAAAGCGCATCTCTAAATAAATCTTGAGATTTTGCTGTTTCGTCATTTTTGTGTAATCAAAATCTTTCAGATCTCATCTCTCTTTTCGATTCCAATCTTCTCTCCTCTGCTTTCCTCAAAGGTACATTTTCGTTTTGCTTCTCTTCGTCTCCGAAGAATCAATTCCAGATTAGGGTTACGTATTTGAGTTTGATCGCTTTCGATTTTGATCGGAGTTTTTATTTTCTTTTCTATTATGAGTCTCTTTCTCTATGCTTGAAGCTGTTTCTCTTGTTTTGATTTCCATGGGGATTTCTTACGTTTTCTCTAGGTTCTTCCATCACTTTATGCTTCACAAGCGAGCTAGTGAAGCATTTTTCCCCAACTTGTGGAATCCCACTTTCAAAAATTTACTTACTTGTTTGTAAAAAAACTTTAATGTAGTGTAGTGCGATGTTAAGTGAGTTATATAGATATATATACCTTTAATTACGATGAATCATTTTTTTTCTTTTTGGCCAAAAATTACGATGGAATCATGTGACACTTAGATTTGTAATTTTCCTTTTTTATAGATAGGTTTAGGTTCGTCATTTGATTTAACAACAATATTGTGGACTTTACTTTTAAGGTTAAAAAAAAATACATATATATTGTAAACTGCTTCAAGAGTGGAATATATAAACAGAAGAAGAAAACGTTACCTATTACCGACAAGTCTGTACATTCGAAAGATGAGATCTTCTTCTTGTTCGGTCATATTGATAAACTCCCATTCGATACTACTCACTTCTGCATTTCAGTTAGTTATATTCTACCAAAAATCAATTATAATATGAACAAAAGAGAAGACGATGAGTATAGACCGATCGAAAGGAAGAACCATTATATATTAATTAACTGAATTAAAGAGAGACCTTCGGACTCATGTCTAGTGAACTTGGTTTGCTTATCCATTTAAGTATTGCAAAATGGAAGAAGAAGACACAAAGATTATTAGAGAGAAACTCAAAATTAATATGGAGTTTGCAGAGATCGACATAATAATAATAACGCCATGACTCACCTTTTGTATAGTCCTGTTTTGACACTTCCTAGTTGTGATATAGATCTGTCAAACGTAATCTTACTTGCTGCCACACAAACAAAACGTCTTTTCTTTTTTTTCTTTTGTTTACATCACTTTTCTAGTCGTTATTGTCTCAGTGATTATACATTCATTGACCATAAGAAACTGTCATATCAAATTAACTTATTTATGTATCTCACGTAATAAATTTCTTAAGAGTAAAAATATAAGGAACCGTAGTATCTTGTAATATGATTTTTTAAGTATAAAACAAATCCAAAAAGTTCTATTTAGTTAATAAAAGGAACCAAAGCTTTACCTCGGCTAAGCTGACAGAAACATATGCCCTTAAATGGACAATGGCGAGCGAGCATTGATGGCTCCACTATTGTCCGAGTGAAGCTACTCCGAGAACTTCCAAAAAATTTGTTGGGTAGCCCCAAAAATCATCATAAAATATATTATTAGTGAATAATGTTTCAGGGATCTTAATAATATATAAAAACATAAGTCAATTCATTAATTCTCAATTAATTTTACGTCAAAAACTTTAAACATTTTTTTCTTGTTTTATCATTACTCGCATGGTGATAAAAATCACTTAATATATAATATATCATATACCCTAAAAAAATATTATAGTTTAAGAACATGGTTTTGCAAAAAACAATTATGGAAAAGATAAAAGGATGTATAACTTTGTGGCCAAGCTTGTTTCACGTAATCACGTTAGGAGATGTTGCTGCCCTTTAACTATCTTTTGATCATTCTTCCATCTCGTTCCAACCATCGTGATGGTCTATTGTATTAATAAGACCAATTTAAGATATATGAAAGTCCCTAATTTAGCTTGATGTAAGTATTAGACTCGCAGTTAATATAGATCAGCCTTGAAAAAATATTTAAAACTAATGCACTTCGTTGACATAAATACTGGAGGAACAAATTAAGCTGTCCAAATAGAAAGATATTTTTTATATTCTTTTTTCATAGCATAATACATTTAATTCATTACCTCAAAATAACATTGGTGTTCCATAGCAAAAACTTCCTATCTGTGTTTACTCTGTTTACGTTAATTATTAATCAATAGATTTTATTATTGGTATAGAAATCATAGTCCAATAGTAGATTAAAGATTTAGAAAGAATTGAAAAACATTACCAAAATGAAAAAAGTGAATCGAAATTAGATATCAAATTTGAACTAATCTAGATTAAACACTAAAATTAAATCTAAGCGGTTAAATTCAAAATCGATTCCAGTGTAATCTGAATTTTTTTTTTAAAGGTCAAATACACGATTGAATCTACTAAATAAATATAATTAATATTAAATTATATGAAGTAAATATAAGTAATAAATATAGCTTCATGCAATAAAAAAACATGAAAAAGAATAGAGGAAAATATCTTTCCACACTAGACTAAACATATTTCACTCAAATCTCTCTGTTCTTCTTTTTGTAAATCTATATAAATGATTTCATATGTACTATCCTCATGATCGACAATGTTATCACACCACAAAAAAAAACTATGTAAATAATTCCATATGTACTACACGTATGATGGACAATAATATCGTTAACATACAAGATCACAACAAATGACTCCATGTACATCATATTAGAGATCTTCATAAATTTGCTTCCCATAATTTCATAATTTTAATGTTTCTAATAATTGTATCTCTTATATAAAAACATTAATAACTCTAGTCAATTATTGAACTAAGGGAACTTCCACTATTTAGTGTAAAAATAGAAGCTAATGTTTTTATATAATTCCAAAAATAAAGAAAAATGCCATGTAAGTGAGTTATTGTTTTGGAGCACACTAATAAATTTAATTGTTTAGTTTCCTATTTCAATTTTTTTAAAAAATTAAAAAATCAAAATGCAACAAAAAAGGTTGGGAAAAGTTATTTTTGGAAATGGTCTGAACTCAAGTGAATGAATGTTCTTTAAATATTTATAAACCCTTATTAGAAAATAATTTGTGGTCCTTTTTTTTCTTTCTAAATTACAGTGTAAAACCGAAAACAGAAAATTAAAAATATTTCATTTGTATACGAATTATAAATTCAGAGGCAATGCCATATTCTACTACGTCTTTTTAATACATCTTTTGTAAGACAAATGAAAATAAGAAATTTGTTTCCTGTAACTTTCTCTCATTTGTGTCTCGAATACTAGTTCGACCATATTTATATCATATTCTTAACCAACTCTGCTTAACCTATTTTGCTTCCAAAAACAAATGTCCCATTTATTCGTATAGGCCCGATTTTACATATGATTATTGTCACGAGGCTCTTTCTCCTCTTATTCTTTTCTTGTCTTCTCTTATCAAAGATTAATCTAAAGATAAAACTCCAACAATAATCATCTGTCCAAAAAAATCATCTTTAATTAAAAAGTGCATAATTAAAAAAGAACATCATGTTTTGTTTTATGCTATTTTGCACTATATGTCCAAAAAAAATATAAAAAACTATTTTTATGATATCATTTTTCAAAACTGGCATTGTTTATTATTTTTTTCAAAAATATTATTTTTTATAAATATTTATAAAAATTTAAATTTATAAATTTTTATAAAATATATTTATAAAATTTATAATTATGTTATAAACTTTATAAATTCTTACGATATTTCTTATAAAATTTTGTAAAATATATATTATATACTCTTATAAATATGTTTTTATAAATTCAGAACTGGTGACACTTATAAAAAATTGTATTTTTGAATTAATGGTAATAATTTTGAAAAATAATATTATGAAAATAATATTTTTAAAAACTCTATATTTTTTATTAGACAATTTTATTGTTTATTTAATTATAACGATATGGTTTTAGCTTCTAAAGTAAATGCAATTGCCACGAAATGAGTTATTTTCCCTTTTCCTGAATTTTCTTCTTCCTTTAGTGGTTATAAGAGACAACATATATGTTGAAAAGAAGACATTTTTACAAAAGAGAAAGAGTAATTTAACAAAAAATATATAATCCTTACTAGTGACAAATTGACAAGCACATCAGCACTAATGACTAGATCCTGTGGCTCATAATGCCCCGCAGCCGAATTTGACTCACTTATTTATATTTTTTTCACAATTTGACTTTCTTTTACCTTTTTAGTTGAGGAATTGACTTTTCTACTTAACAATATTAAAATTAAATTAAAGAATAAATATAGTATATACTTTTTCAGATATTAGTTACCATTTTTTTCCTCTTCTCAGCAAAGAAGTTTCTCTGATTGCAACCACCTCAAACTCAAAGGTCTGCCCTTTAGGGATTCCCAGATCTCTCTTTACTATCTCTCTCCCTCTTTCGCGCCTTCGCTTGTCACCTGAAAATCCGATCTCGCCGGCGGAGATATTTCCGATCATCTCGTCGGCTATAGTTCGACCTTTCAATTCGTCGGTTCTGTTTCCAATTAACAAATCGATTGATTAGAAATGGATTGCTTGTTCTTCTAGGTCTTTCTTTACCCGAGACTTTCTTTCTCTACGACACCTCAATTTACCCTTACCTCTTCAAGTTCTTCTTCAAATTCGTAATTATGGCGATTAGAATTACCTTTACTTATTCCACCTATGTTGCTCGGAATCTCTCTTCATCCGCCGGAGCCCGTGTTGGCTCCGGCGGGGATCTCCGATCCTGCTTTGAGCTCTTGGTTCGTCCCAGATTCTTCAGCCAGAAGCCTGATCTGGAAAAATCTCCCAGGGTCCGACCCGGTTCGATGTACAGCAGCATCGCGAGGGAGGTCATCGGAGAAGGGAGTCAGAGTCCGCTTGTGATGGGATTGATCTCGATTTTAAAGTCAACATCGGCTCCTGAGTCGAACGTCGTCGGGGTTTCACCATTCAAGGCTTCTTCTATCATTCCGTTTCTTCAAGGGTCGAAATGGATGAATCCGCCAGAAATTGATGACGTGGACAGGGGAGGAACGGCGTGTGATGATGAAAAATTGCTGAGTAAGTTGGCGTTGAGTGATGAGAAGGAATCGAGTGGAGGAAGCGGATGGGTTGATAAGCTTTTGAATATCTGTTCGGAGGATGCAAAGGCTGCTTTCACGGCGGTCACCGTCTCTATCCTTTTCCGATCTGCTCTTGCGGAGCCAAAGTCGATACCTTCCGCGTCTATGTACCCTACCCTTGACGTGGGTGATCGCGTTATGGCCGAGAAGGTACTATTTCTGAGTCTACTTTATACATAATCGTTACCTTTCTGCTTTGCCCTTTGATTTGACTAGGTATAAAATCTGTTCCTCCATGCTTAGTTTAGGGAATCAATAGTTATGTGCTACTCTCATGTTATTGAATGTGTACAAATTGTTCTACTAGGCTTGATGGCACTGAGGCGGAGTTTGTTCGATAGGCAGCTGCTAGAGTGCACTATGAGCTTTTAGTTGTTTGACGTGGGTTGTTGAATGAGACTCTCACGCTTAACTGACTATTTTGGCGAAATCTTTGTGTGTGCCTTGGTTTTGGTCAGGTCTCATACTTTTTCAGGAAGCCAGAGGTTTCAGAGATAGTAATCTTCAAGGCTCCTCCAATCCTGGTGGTAGGTCACAGTTTCTGGCTTTTTGAATGTTTCAACCTGTCTGCGGTATCTTCTATTGTAATAAGTATTGACGTTCTCCTTTGAATTGCAGGAACATGGTTACAGTTCAAATGATGTTTTCATAAAGAGGATTGTGGCAAGTGAAGGTGACTGGGTTGAAGTAAGCCCTTTAATCCAATCCACTTGTTGATTGATCCTATTCTCACCCATTCAAGTCTTTGTTCACCTCGGTCGGTATTACTTTTGTAGAGGCTTTCTCAGACAACAAATTTTCTCAGAAATGGACTCAACCTTTTTTTCTGTTTTTCATTTTTTTATAAAACTGTTGACCTATGGATGCTGTATCATGCAGGTTCGTGATGGGAAGCTCTTTGTGAATGACAATGTGCAAGAAGAAGATTTTGTCTTGGAGCCAATGTCCTATGGAATGCGACCAATGGTGAGCAACTTGTACTTACCACATGCTCATCCTTGTTTAAGTATTAGATTGTTTATAAGGTTTGCTTCTCATTTGCAGTTTGTCCCCAAAGGTTATGTCTTTGTCCTTGGAGACAACCGCAACAAAAGCTTCGATTCTCATAACTGGTAAATGTTTTTAGTGTAATATCAGTTCAGAATATCAATTACATATAATCTGTTATGAGCATTCTTGTAATCAGTCTTTAATTGTTGGTAATTGTGATGATTCATGGTATAGTGAGCATCCTCATTGACGATTATGGTGTAATGTAAATGTAGGGGTCCACTTCCAATAGAGAACATTGTTGGAAGGTCTGTGTTCCGGTATTGGCCACCGAGCAAAGTATCAGACACCATATACCACGACCAAGCTGTGCCAAAGAGACCTGTCGCTGTTTCATGAAAAAATAAAGTTGGATGCTTTCTTAAGATTAAGCACAAGATTGTGCAAAACCAGTCTGGTCACAAGTGAGCCGTTTTGGAATTGAAAACTCAACATGTTATGATATCTGCGGATACATACTTGTATCGTTACGGATCGTATGACATCATCTGGTTCTTGCTGATGGTCGGGAAGCCGGAGAATTATGTGTACAAAATGAATGGCAGATGCAAGGAAAAAAAAAGCTTTACTAGGATTGTTGTGTTGTAAACCCTGAAAGCTTAACAGTGTGTGTAAAGGCACTTGTCAAAACGTAAGGGTATTTTTATTTTTCTGAGTTAATCCTGTAAACCTCTGTTGTTGTGTAAGTAAAAAACCGAATTTCGGAAATCGAAATAACATAAGTATTAAAGTGTTTTCATATATTAATGCTTAAATTTGCAATCCAATTTAGTCTTGGGACTATCTCAGTACAGTAATAAGTTCAGCTCAAAATTTGAATCGAATTTATAAAATCACAGAAAGACTTAAACAAAAAAAGGTAAGAGCTCAGTCACATGGCAATCAAAATCCGAGGAACTCAGAAGAATGCGAAGGACCCAACCATCGCTAAAGCAAATATCATTACAGCTCTTCTACAATTATTGCACCAGCCGGGAATCGAACCCGGGTCTGTACCGTGGCAGGGTACTATTCTACCACTAGACCACTGGTGCTTTTGATAATCAAACAGCAAAATATATTATTGTTTATACTAACTCATGAAAACGAAATTTTACTTTTTACAAGAATAACATGGCCGTATCTTTCAAACTTTGAATTAAAAGACAATACAAATATTGTTACGAAACAAAAGTGTAAAAATCCTTACAGAACAAATAAAATGCACATAGTTTTTAATGTATAGTAGTAGAAAGTAGAAACCATACAACAAACAAGTCTTAGTAAAATTTACTTGTTTTTGTATGTTTCTTGATGTTGGCCACAAAAAAGCTGTTCCCTCCTCTTCCCATCCCTTTGAAACGAATGGTATTTAATCCGATAATAAAACAAAAATGGTTAGATGAACCAACTGATAAAAGCAGATTTTAAGAGATCCGGCTGCTGCTTTTTACGCTTGAAAAAATCTTTGTTTGAGTTCCATACAGGATCAGCCTTTGCCACTCCATTGTCTGAGAACAATTCACTCCCGTTTTCAGGACACACAAACCAAAAGTACCATTCAAAGCCACTAGAATCAAGAATAAACCTAACCAATTCCTCAAACAATATGCGTGAATCATTCCTCAGTGTACAAGCCTAGATCCACTGAAAAACTGATTCATGCATAATTCAAGATTGAACATTTAAAGTAGCCTATAAGTGGAACCGATCCTGATATTTGGAAGACCGCAAATTATTAAAAAAATGGGCTGTTTTGTATTTTTTTTATAAAAAAAACTGGCTTTACAAATTTTTTTTTTATAGATAAAGCCTATGCTTGCTTTGTTTGGGTTGGTCGTTACTATAAAGATTTGAAATAGTGTTTACCATTCAGTAGTGTTTACCATTCACACTCATTCAGTAGTGTGAGAGAGGAAACTTAAGGAAGAAGATAGTTCTCGTTTTTTTATTACGTTAATGGGCCCTACCAACATTGTAACAGTAAAAGACAAAAAAATAAACAAATAAGAAGAATGGGCTAAAACTGTAAATATGAAAAATGCATGCAGTCTTCAACAACATTTACGTATCTTAAGATAAGATTTAGACAATAACATAAGAAAGAAGAAGGATCTTAACTTAAACCTAAAGCCTTCCATGTAAGGTTGAAAACAACAACAAAAAATTTCAACTGTTTCATCACCAAACACCAAGCTCCATTTTGCCTTCTACAGATTAATGGAGACAAACTAAAACTCATCACAAACCATTAGAAAAGATGGCTATTGTTGTTCTTTTGAACCAGAAGCTTATTTTTGCCTAAAACTATGACAGAATCAAACTCAAAACTGTACCTCACACCCTCTCTCTCTTCTTCTTATTCTTCTTCCCCTCATGGTGTTCTTAGAGAATAAGTAGCTAACGAGTTTAGCTTTTCGTCTTGTCCATATCAGCTCGAACCTTTCGCCTCTTCACGGATTTCCTCAGCCTCTGCTTCTAACTCCATTACTCCTAAAACATCACCGTCTTGAGCCACGCCCGAACATTGCCCTACTTCTCGACTTTTACTCCCGTCTTTCTCCACCGCCACAGCTTCAACGTCTTCTCTGTTATATGGATCACTGTTCAGATCTATCCTCCCTGTTTTCCCTTCCTTCTCTGCCTTATTCTTATCAGGCTCGGCCTGTTTTACTTCCTTGTTCTCCTCATCTGCTGCTGCTGCTCCATCGCGCTCTAACTGCTTCTTCTTCCTCCTCATCATCAGCGTTTTAAACCTTCTCTTCACGGTGCTGCACACGTTGCAGCCACAGCTGGGCTTGTGCCTACCTTTCCCACTTGGCGGTTGAATGCACACAATGCAAGAGCATCCAACCCGGTGCCGTGGATGTCTAGTCGTGGTCGCAATCTCTTGCTCACCTAAGACTGCTGCACTCGCTGCACTTGCTAGTGCATCCAGACCCGATGGTTCTTGCTCAGTTTTTCCTGTCTGGCTTACCCCAATTCTTCTCTTTTTGCACTCTAAATAAATACACAAGACAGTTAGTGTCCTGAGAGACTTGAGATCTCAAAAAGCTGAGTAGATGTATGTATGACCTTAAAACATACTAAGGTCCACACAACAATACGTAATTTGATAAATTCCAAACATAAGGATGGCACAACGACCACAAATAATAGACATATATCCTGAACTATGATACAGACACCATCCATAAAATGCTCGAGAACCATGAGAGGCCAATGTATAACAGAATTCATACCTTTTCCCATTCTAAGAATATTGTCAAGTTCCTTCAGACTCTCCTCCGGTGCTGAACACGAACACCTATCAATGGTATATCAAAATACAGCAACAAAATTCTAAAATGATCTTCGATTCAAGCGACGAGGATAAAAAATTTGGGAAAGTCTTACCTGCTCCCGTCCCAAACATTGTCTGAACATGTCCATTTTGCAGGAAGGAGAGCGTCTACAGGTAACCTTCTCCATTTAGAGCAGTCGTCACAAGATGCCCATCGTTCTTGTTCACTGGATCATAAAAATATTTGTTAGTAAATTGCTTGAAAGCTGACGGTAAGCACCAAGTGCAAGCATGAAAGTAAATCATAGAAGAAGATATGTAGCCGTCCATTTCTTTGACTTGAGAAGTGAAAGAAAGAACTACCCTGAAGATCTCGAAGTAATTAGCGTCCTCTTTCCAAAGACAGGAGGTTCCTGTGCTTAACATAAATAAGAAATATGACTTAGCCGAGGGCAGTCAAGTACAAACTTAATCACACACAAGTCATTGTTTGTAACAGAATCAACAAAATCTACCACTTACGTCAAATTCTTCAAATTCATGCTCCTCGATTACGACGATGGTAGGCTTTGCACTAGGAGAGGGACGAAGCAGCTCCTGAGCTTCTTCCCATGTGACTCTCAGCTCCATAGATTCTTCACTATGCAAAAGCAGTCTCTTATTTTTTGCCCCGATAGTTCGAGTCCTCTTCTTGTCTTTAACCCGTGGCGGATCATCACAAATCCTGCCTCCATTAATCTCACTCTTCTTCAAGCTACTTCCACCATGAGGTAAGCTCAAATGCTCAGGCAGACCTTTCAATTCTTCCGGTACTTGTGAGGGACATGAGGAAGCATTTATGGAGGACGGGGTCTCTGTAACACCAGATGATGATGTGTCCTCATTTGAAGTACCATTAATGAGACCACAGCCCTGTTTATAAAGATTAGATCCAGATAAGAATGAAGCTAAGCAGAAAAAAAACCAGCATATTCTTGCAAAAACCAGTTCATAGAAACCCAAACCTGCATGTCTTTAGTATTAGCTGCCTTCCTGGAACCCAAGATTAGTTTGCCACCAGGATCAACCCGGCTGAAAGTTACTGTAGAATATAACAAAAGTGAAGAAGAATGCCCACACAATGAGAGAATGCAGAAAACCAACAATATATTCAGAATCTATGTTAACACCAGAACTTTTACCAAGTCATATGAAGCTAAAACATGAACGATATTCATAAAGGTGCTAAGGACTACCTGTATCACCAGCCTGTAGCATCATGGACTGTATGCAGGGAGTGACACCTTCTAAGACATACATTCTACTGTTGTTATTGGGCCAGAATCTGAACTGGAACGTCCACTCCTTACCCCTCACATCTTGGATTTTCAAAGGAATGCCTTCCGATTGACTAATGGGAGGAAAATATGCCTATATACCGTGCCGACTTCAGTATTAGCTCTCCAAGATATCTCAAGGACAAGGCAAGAAAACACAAGAAAAAGCACCATAGAGATGAGAAAATTACCTCTGCACAGGCTTTTGGAAGAACTAGACGACCAATGCGACCAGCATCACTGGCACTAAGAGTTTTCTCAAAAAGAGGTACAATGTTCAAATTTAAACTAAAAGACTGTTAAGAAAAACAAGGGAGTCACTAGAACTGTGTCCAGAATCAAATGTTTGGCAAAGAAAGGAAGCAAAAAAAAAGGATACTTTCCGGAGATCTGTTGAACCTCTTTATCAGTATATTTTGGCCAATACCGAGGAAGTAAGTGGCCTTTTCCTCGCCCTTCGACAGGAGGCCTCCCAATCCGCGCCTGAGCAGATTTACTAGTCCCAGGAGGAGTTCCAAGAACACATTTTGAGGGTTTTTGCAGTATACTCGACGCAGAGCATTGGACAATGTGGGACTGAGAAGCACCAATGTGTTTCTGTCCGTCGACAGGGGTTGAGAAAGATGGGCTATAAGGAAGTACTGCCAACGCCATATTCAAAGATGGCTGTGAAGGTGATGATGATTCATGCATTTCCCCAGCGTCCAGCCTATACCCGGTGGTATTTCCTGATTTCATAAGCTTACCAAACCCACGGTGAGGCATTAACTCTTCTTCTCTTTTATCTCCGCCCGTGACTAGTGGCTGAGAATCACATCGCTGGGACTGAGAAAAGAGATCAGCTTCGTTTCTTCCTCCTTCGATATTCATTCCAGTTTCACCGTTTGTATGTTTCCTCTCTGCTAACGTTTTCATTGGCAATCTGCTACATACACCTGGATTTTCACCTCTCTTGTTCTGCAAAGAAGTAGAAACGTGAAGACACAGAGCACAGAATCATTAGAAACAACACGAAATACACTCAAAACAGGCGAACCGAATCGAGTCAAACCCACCATATTAGGCTGATAGTAGCTAGAACAAGTAGTACAACCAACACCACCATAGTCCATAAACTCAACCATGAGTTTAGAAGCAATGCATCCACAATGAAGTCGCTGTCATTGCAAAAATTCAATCAGACCAAACAAACATTGCAGAGAAAGAAAGAAAAAAAAACTAAATATAGAAAAGCATTTCAAAATAGAATCAAAACGCACCTTGCTGCACAAATAGCATTCCCTCCAACCAGATTGGTCCATATGGAATGTTTCGCAGAAAAGAGAACTCTCATAAGCGGATCTATAAAGACAAATCATTGCAATCAAACATCAGTCATCTTCTCCTCTTCTTATTTTTTCCTTTTCGTACCAAAACTACTACATTAATTTTGTGCTATTTATAGATCAAAAGAGTCAGGATTGGCAAACAAAAAGGCAGCATGAAATCAAAAAAACCACAATGAGCAGAAACTAAGAGTGAGAAGACAGAATCAAGAAGACGATAAGAAGAGGTGAGTGAAAGATCGAAACTTTCGAGTCAAAACCTCGAAAATGAGCAAATTCGCAAATTGAAGAGCGAAATTAGAGAGATACCCGCAACGATAGCAGAGATCAGCGAGAGCACCGGATCGAAGAGGCCAACCTTTCTTCCATTCGACAGTAGAGGTGGAGCCACATGATGCGTTCATGCACATCCTTGACCCCATTTTGACTTGAAACATCAGGCGAGCTAAAGTCTGAAACTTTTTCTTCGACCCACCCCGATTTTGCCAAAATCCCAATCGATAATCTTAAAACCCTAACAAAACTAGAAACACGAATCGGAGACGTGAATTGGAGAGTAGACTAGTCATGAACATGCATCGACGTCGGGTCAATCCAACTCGCGTTAGAGATCAGAGGAGGTTGCTAAATCAACGGCGGGAAGAAGAAGAAGAGAACAAATTTGACGGCGAATTGAAAGAAAAGAGGGGACTGTAACGGCGAAGAAGGAGGCAACGAGGTTTCTTTTTTTTTCTCTCTTTTGGTTTTTGTTTTAATTTTTCGATGTAAAATTAAAAATTATGGGTCAGATGGAGAGAGAGAAGAAGAGGATAGAGAGAGAGCATGCAAGAGAAGATAGAGAGAAAAAAAGAAACGCATAAAATGCATGCACGACACTTGAGCACACATAAACACACACGCCGCTTAAACCAAAGTAACAGAGATTAGAAGAGAACGAAAGTGAAAGACTTTTTGTGTTTTTCCTTCTTCTTCTTCCCTTTTTGACTCTTTTTTTTTGGTTTGGGGGTTAAGTTTATTTATTTACATTTATAGACATTGATTAGGGTTGTTGGTAGGAATCAATTTTTTTGGAAAATAAGATATATTTGTTTCTTCTGTTGTAGATACTCAAAGATTAATGGGGTATAGATGACGTAGTTTTGATATTAAATTACATGTATTCAACTTAAACATTAAATAAAAGTTATGAATGTTTATTTTTTACTCTCTTTTTTTTTGGTCAAATCATGAATGTATAGAGTGCCATGCATGAACTTGAATACATAAAAGAAAACTTTGAGTCTCTTCTTTTTTTCCTTTTGATTTTCTTTTTTGTATTGTATAATACCCTAAAATATCAAGATTTGTATTTCCAGACTTATTTTGATATCTTGATTGACTCGGATATTCTGAGTGCATGCATGGATACTTTATATACCGTGACCAATTTTTATGGACATCCGAACCCGATTCTATTTAAAAGACTTGGACTAGGTAACTAAAAAATATGTGATAAATTTGATAATTCACTTTTGTTCAAATTATGAAAATAACACATCATCATTCTAAAGAATTAATAACCAAATATCAACTTTGTGAAATTTTAACAAACCAGCATCAGACGATAAATTAAGGTACTGTTGCATATGATAGATTTTTGATGGGATACACCTTTTTTATTTGCATCATACTTGTATCCATATATATATTGCCTACCTTTTCATCACACGTATTTATTTGAACCAGAGTTAGACTTTAAATACCATAGAATTTAGAGTAAAATGTTCACTTTAAAATAAAATATCAAATCTAAATCTGATTAAACTGACACCAGTTTTTACGTTTTTTTTTGTGGAATTTTAGTTGCTTCTGTTTCACGAGCTATTAGGCTTTTCCGTTTTTTTTACTTTCTTTTATTTTGTAACACCTATTTACAATTATTATTAAGCAAGTAACTTCTAATTTTAATTCAAATAAAATATAATGTATTTCCTATTTTTATTATTATATAAATAAAGTTTTCTTGTTGACAGAAAGTGTGTAACTTTTTCCCTTTTTTTTCCATTTTCTGTGTTTATATATGGAATTTTTGTTTGATATAAAACAAAAAATGGAATTTTTATTGATTTTACCATGCAGAAGAGATAATCAACCCAGGGCCACTTTCCCCTTATCCTTCTATTAAATTGTTTTCATCCACAATTAATTCATGAAATGGACTTGGATAGTCCGAACCACTAGATTAAATGTTGACATCATACAAATAATAAAACTAAAATTCAACTATAAACTCAAAGCATTTATGAACCTCAAGTTTCAATAATTAACATTAAAGTTGTTGAAATTACTATAAACATTCGGATAATCTATATTCGTAATAAAATAAACCAGCATAGCGTAAGAAACAAAAATAGTTTACATATGAATCGAGACTTATACATCAAATCCAATGATTTTGAAAATTACAGAAATGATATTAAGATGAAAGTACGTATTAAATTCTCAAGTTTGATATGACTAGACGAACTTTTTAAACATGTTTTGGCCATGTGAAACCTCTTTTTAACATAGTTGTCATCAAGCGATGTTGGCTACGTAACGCAAGTATCAATCTCGTACCAGACATGTTTGCACATGAGAAACAACACAGCCGCAATATGTACATATAGTTTTTTTCTAATATTTATGTATTATTAGTATATATTGTTACTGTAAATAATATCCAACGACTTTTTTAGGACGGCATGTAAGAATCATAATCAACTGATAGAAACTGCAATAATGCATGATACACACACACAGCTGTAATTGGGGCTCACGTTCCCAGCTTGCAATTGACATATATATTTTTTTCTTATTAATTAAAGTACAATTATATTACTAATATCAAGGAATCTCATCATCTCCTAAATAATTAAAGTATGCTACATTTTTATAGAAAAAAAAGTACTAACTTTATTAACACCAATATCCATTAAAAGAACAAAAATATGTCATACCTAAGCCAAATAGCCTCTTCTGAGTTTAGTATATTGTAGATTTATAGGAATTGATTTGGAACCTAGAAGAAATACAAAAGTCTAAACTTTCACAACACACGCACACTGCAAAATCATGCCTATCTGAAATTTGGTCAAAACATGTTTCATGTGATTGTATTTGCGTTTATGCACAGAGACCCACAAAAGCATCTCAAAATAGTAAAGACAGAACGTGGGTAATGTGACTGGTGACGACAAATACGGTTGCATGTAAAAGTAGGTGCAAACGCAAACGCTAAACGCTGTATGGACAGCAACATATGGTTGATTTTTTAGATGTGTAACCTAGTACATGCTCAACGAGAATACACCAAAAATTTGTACATTCCCTTATGCCTAAGAAACATATGAATTTTTTGGATTTCAGATTTAGAGATAATTTGAAATAAAAGACACAAGATATGGATATGAAATTCTTACCTAAGTTTTTACAGAGTCAAGGAGCAATTTCTTGTTTAAACAAACTACTTGAAGCGTGCGTCTTTCCAGCATTATCATTTGTTGGAACGAGTCTTTACTTGCCTTTTCCCGTGATTCTATCTCAAGATTTCATGTATTAGCTTACTGTACTAAATAATAATACTAATGATAATATATAAAAGATTTTTATTATCCTAGGAAATAAAATTCAGTTTACCTCTGTTTCCTTGATGCAAAGCTTTCATGACCTCCTTGTTGGGGTTACATCTAACAACGATTAAAATTTCTCAATGTGTCAAAATCATTGGATCTAGTTATGGAAGTTGGTTACTTGAGAATAGATGTCTGAAATATTAGTGACGAACACAGAGAAATGCGTGACAATGTTTACCGTACATACTCATTTTCGTCTGAGAGACTCTTTGCTACGGATGATGAGTTCTCCTCTCCCTGATTTTTTGGGTCATTCACTTCTTTGCTTTGCTCATTATCGTTCTCTGGTAACGTGTCACTCTCAAAACTACAGATGTCTCCTGCTAGTTTAGATTTATGGTTCGCTGATACACAGTTCACATAGTCGTGTTCATCATCATCTCCAGTGCCTACTGCTGAAAACTTAGGAACCCATGCTTCCGGAATAGAATCAGAGGCTCGAGATTGAAGCCAGTGCGAGCTACCAATCTTGGGGTTAAGGAAAGGATATGGTTTGTCTCTCTCGGTTGTAATATCTGTGACAGAGAGGTTAAAACACGAACTTAATGTGAGAGATCGCCAATATAATGATTATATTTTTGGTTGGCTTGAAACCAGATCCAAATGGATATTCTATGGCTCTAAATATAGATGTCTGCACCGTGGCTTGGGACAGGATGATGGACAAGCCAGTGAAGAGGAATCAGAAAAAAATGAGAGACAAACCTGAGCTTATGCCTGCAGATGTAAATCCTTCTGCAAACCAACTGTAAGGCGCGTCGAGACCACCTCGGAAAGAGGAGTCTCTCTGGCTGGTAGATTTCGACTTTCCGGGGTTTGATAGCCTGACCTGCTTATCAGACCCATTTTTTTTATTCGAACGTTGATCATCCACATCCCAATCTACAAAAGATTCTTGGAAAAGGCCATCATTCAAATATTTCTTGTCTCCAAGGTTGCAAAAAGAATCAACTTCTCGCTTCCTCTGTCTTGCCTTGGTCCCAATATGTGAAATAGAGGCTTCATTCGCCCAAACTGACAAGATACAGGGACAATGACGGTTCTATAACTAGTGATAAACAAATGTTTGCAAAATCCTAACATATGATTCACAAGAATTCTTAAGCAAAATTGATACCTGCACTAGACGAGCAAGATTCTTCACTGTCAGAAATAGCGAGAGGTGTCAGTATATATAAAGCATATGAAACAAAGTTAGAAAGAGGAATATTGTAGTTGCTAACCTGCGCAAACTAAGGCTGTCTTTGTCTTCCTCAAGTACAACGGATGACCAAACCGGCGGGTCAAAGACTTTGTCAAAATCAAAGTCGGGGGTTCTGAAAAAACTTGATGTTATTTATGAAAAGTCCAGTCCGCATGAGTTCAGAAATGGTTTGATGCATTTTAGGGATCTGACTTACGCTTCCTTGGCAAAACTTGGATGATCGGTGGTCCTTTCTAGACGCTGTGGTCTTCGAACTTGTGAATCTGAAAGAAAGATGAAGAAGGATATACTGAATAAATAGGTAAAAGGCCGGTAAATCTAACATATACGTAGATGCGTACTTTTTCAACTTCAAACACCAACAACAGAGCAAGCTAAGAGATACTGAAAATAAGTGAAGTAAATCAAAGAGATATACGCTTAAACAGTTATTCTATGAATAAAATTTACTTGGTCAAATGTAAGATCCTTGATAAAAGCATATATAAAGGCAGCTTTTATTCCTAATTTGGTAAAATTCACCTTCGATGTTAGACCTCCAGGTCGTTCCCGTGTAATTCCTAGAGACACAAGACTGTAGATGTCAAAAATGTACAGAATCACTATCCACAAAGGGACAAAATGAGAGACTTTTAAGAGCACCTTTTCTCTGTCCCATGGTGTTCTGCAGAAGTGTGACTCTCAGTATAATCGTTTCCATGATTCATGAAATTAAGGTTTACATTTTCCTGGTATGACTGTTGATCCTTCCAGTATAAACTGTCTTCCCCGTCATCAAGAAAGGCAGACTTAGCTGGTGAGGTAAGAAGAAGAAACCAGATTCATACATTTAGTTATTTGATATCACGAGGAAAGAAAGAAACTAATTGACATGCTACTTTTTATCAAGTCATGTTTTGTGTAGATTGCAGAAGGTGGAGGCTCGTGACCATCTAAGAGAAAATACGTGAGACAATGAGTTGCATAGATGGCCCGAATAAACAATGCAAAATTGAAACCCTTTGCTTAAGAAACTACCGTTCCACTTGTTTTCATCGAAGACCCTGCTTTTGCTGAAATCTGCAGCGTCAAAGAAGTAGCTCCTTGAGTTGCTGATATGTGGTTTCTGCAAGTGATCCCTGAAAATGCGCAGTTCCTGTTTTCTGCCTCCATCTTTAGCATGTTTGCCAATGGGAGACCTATAATGGTTGTCATCTTGGAACATTTTGCTACTTTCAAGTAATGTGTCCTGTCAGAAGAACATGAAAATATTCGGTCTGGAAAAACACTTAAAATGAAAGGAAGACAGCTAAAAGATAAGATGATGAGACTTTCTTACCACTTCCTTCTCAAACTCGCTGAGCCTTTCCCTGACGTTTGATGTATCAGGTTGACCAGAATCATTCCATGGCGATGAGCACCGGTACACAAAGTTTCTTTCACACGAAAAATTAAATATAATCACTGATTTATTTATATATCCTAAATGGCACACATTTTACTCTGCTAATGTAAGAGGAAACAATATAAATGGATAAAGGGGGAAACAAGTAAAATAAAAACAAGTGGAAATACAAACAAAATCGTGAGTGCTAATCACCTGTCTGATGGTTTTGGAGAATTAGGCGGAGTTTCCGTGTTTATTTTACCTAATCCTGAATGGAGAAAGTAAGAGTCACAAGAAAGGCACAGTAGGAAAGTTAAACCATTTCCACCACTCTCTGATCTTTAAGACCTATACCTTCAACTGAAAATGCCATGTGAGCCTCAGATGGAGAACATTCTTCCAGGTTGGTTGTTGTATGATCATCACCAACCAAATCAAAGACAGATAACTCTAAAAAAATGTATAATGTCCATATTGATTAGAAAAACAGACTAGAGATGGCTCAAATTCGGATAAGCAGAGAGTGGAAAGTGATTGGAAGTCAAACCAGACTGAAACAGACCTATCTACTCTATGTACAAGAACGGGAAAACAGAAATAATTAAACCTTCCTGTTACTTACTCCGCTGTGTGCCATCCATCAGATCCACTGTGGTGTTTGCTTTTTTAAAATCATTTGTCTGGTTGTCAGGGAGACTAAACGAAATCCTATAAGACAGAGAAGCATAAAATTTCTATAAGACATGCAGTTCCATTAATAAAAAAAAATCAAGAGATTATACATGCTGAGAAACAACAACTTAGGCAGTGGCATTATTACATAACAGCAACACAAAGAAAAACTGACATGCCTCTTTGAGGAAGTAGATTCTGCTTTATGGTTAATTGAAGTTCCTGCAAATCACATACAACATGAGCAGAAGATGACCAGTTCCATAGCTCATGAGTTTGGAGACCTTACCTACTCCGGAAATATTGTCCTTCAGACTGTAGAAATCAGCATGCACATCTTCCATTCCTTTTTTCGTTAACAAGTGACACAAATAGGAAGAGGAAAAAATGGAAGTATATGTCATGGTTTGGACATTTCGCAAATAGGGGGTCCAAAAACTGACTCCAATTATGATGGAAACTATAAGCCACACTCAGAACGACAGATAGAAGTCTTAATAAGCATATAATACCATCTTCTGGAGAAGAAGGTTTGCATTCAGGAGTAGCAGTAGTTGACAAGTTCAGAAAACTGAGAATATCCAAAGATTGGTGTTCTCTTGGGTGTTGATTACTATTGTTTCTATCATTAGTACAGCTCTCAGACCCAACTTCGAGCTGATGCAGTTGCTTTCTCCTCTGCTCAAAGTACTGTTTTTGCCTTCATGTTCAAAACAAAGATGAAATTTAAAGTGTGAACACTAAATATCTACTGACATAATCATCAGTGGGGAAGAATATGGTGACAAAAATATCTCATAAACAGAAGAAAAAGGGCTTACACACCTCTTCTTCACTGAAGTGTGCGACTGAATGCCCTCAAAAGATGCAAGAAAACAATAACAAGTCAGAACTAAAAACAAATTATCATCTACGTGGAGTTGATTTGAAGACAAAAGAAACACTCAGGAGAAAAAAATAAGCTATCATTCTATCATCCTAACTCCCACAGGTTTTATCTTTACCCCAATATAGAATGAATCACAAAAATCGCAAATATATGGTTCAAGAGTCACTCACAGCGGCCACTTTCCGCCTTGATCCTCCCATCCATTGCAGCATTCTTATCTGCACAAGGATCTCGAAATTAGAATTTCAATTACCACAAACAGCTCGACACAACGATTCCAAAACTAGATTGCGTTTCCTTAACACTAGTCTTTAAGACAGAAATCTTTGATTCCCAATCCACAATTAACGATTAGAAACCGAAGAATCTAGGTGAGTGTTCTACGAAATTCCTAGAAATATACACATTCGAGAGAGGAGAAAGAGAGATACTTAGAAAATTCGAGAGGCTTCGACAGTGCATGAACCGCGTCCGGAAATCGGAGGAAAACCGATGATTGTCGCTACACAAAAACGAAGTTTCCGTTGATCTTTGTGGTGTGACCGATCAAAGTCGCAGCAAGAGACGAATCGAGGACGATGCAGCGATCGAACGTTCTTCTCAAAAATTTCGAAAATTTTCGTATGAGCATTTGGTGTTTAAATTTTTCCGCTGCGAGTGAACCATTGTTAAGTACGAAGTCAATGGGCCTTACAAAGCCCATTATTAATTCTATTAGAAGTAACTTTTGCGAATCGCAAAGTGATCAAGCGATAAGAACACGAGAACTTGCGAAGTATCAAGGCGATGACATGAGCAAAGCCGGTACGAGATCTTTTAACAACATTTTACACAACATGAAAATATTCAACAGATTCTACAAGCATAGTTATAATGCCATTCACATAACAAGAAGTCATTTGGCAGAAATTACTTTTTTATTTTTTATTTTTCAAAAGACTCTTGGTTTCATTACGATTGTGGAGTGGTTAAGGATCTTCAAGCTGAATTGTCCACCTATCTCAGAGGTATCCACTTTAGACTGTCCCGGAGGAGGAAGAAGCTCGAAGTTCTGGACCAGCCTACCAATGGTGATTCCCAAAATGGGCAACGCCAATACAATCCCGGGACAGCTTCTACGCCCGACACCAAACGGCACATACCTGAAGTCATTACCGTTTGGTTCCACGTGCGCCTCTTCTTCAAGGAACCTCTCAGGTCTAAACTCTTCAGGGTTATTCCAGCTGCTAGGATTGTTTGCTAACCACCAGGCATTGACCAAGATTCTGCTTTCTGCTGGGATGTCGTAGTTAGCGAGTTTAGCTTCATTGAGGTTCATGTGAGGCACGAGGAGAGGAACACCCATTCTTCTACGAAGAGTCTCCTTGATCACAGCTTGGAGGTATGAAAGCTTCTGAAGATCAGGCTCCGTGACTTGAACGCCTGGTCCAAGAACCGTATCGATTTCGTTCCTTAGCTTGCTCTGGATTTCAGGATGGTTCACTAGTTCCGCAATTGCCCATTCGATAGACCATAATGTCGTCTCAATCGCTGTTTCACCACAAATGACGCAAGAAATCAGCATCACAAAACTGTGATCAAGGAGACAAATGACTGCAATTTCTGACCAGAGGTGTAAGTGGAGGTGGGCCTATTTTGCTGTATTAGTTAACATTCCGCATTTATGGAATTTACCCGAAAGAGTAGTATTCAATTTCGTATGCAAGCACATAAGTCTATAGGATTTGGTTACGTAACCTATAAGGAGGATATAGGTACAGGGAAAAAAAATGATGCAAACCGATCGGTTCCAGCTAGAAAACCGAAAAATCTCAAGTATAATAATTGATCCGGAGATTAAACCAGAGAAGATTTGATTTGATTCCTACGTTTTAATTGTGCAATTATGTTTTCCCTTTTTGTATTTAAAGACCTTAATGGCAAAGATTACTTGGACCCATCAAAGTGCAT
The DNA here is from genome assembly GCA_000218505.1 of Schrenkiella parvula. Taxonomy (NCBI): domain Eukaryota; kingdom Viridiplantae; phylum Streptophyta; class Magnoliopsida; order Brassicales; family Brassicaceae; genus Schrenkiella; species Schrenkiella parvula. Next base: position 12,613,097 of record CM001190.1, on the reverse strand, counting down.
AAGGGTAAGAAAGTTACCAGCAACATTGATGTTCTCGACGATGTAAAGAACGTTGTCCTCGTTGATTTCTCCCTTCTCTTGTGCTTCAAGGATGTGATCAATGGCGCATTTCAATCTTTCGCTTCCTGTAGACTTAGCGCTCGCAATTTCCCTGTTTGCTTTCTCAAATGTCAATTCCAAAATCCATAAATAGAAAAAAACAAAGATAACACAATAATCAAAATCGACGAACTCACTTCCTCTCGTCAACAAAGTACTTCTTGAAGAGCGCTAGTCTCCGATCCTTCACATCTTGGCATATCTTCAGATAGCCTCTGAGGAATGGCCTGAGGATAGGGATGAAATCGCCATAGTTGTACTCAAAGCTCTGAGTCAACCTGCTTCTCTCTCCGTTCAGGACCTTAAGCCTGAGGTAAAGAGGATCATCCTCGCTATCGAACCTTCTATCGAACATGACACGGAACATATTATTGTACATCATCAACTGCAAACGCTTCCTCACAACCATTCCTTTCGTCGCGGAATCAGGATTCTTCTTCACATCCTCGACGACGCTCGCCGCTTCGGATTCCCATCCTTCCCGGTTCCGCTGAACCACCTTGTTGGTGAAGAACGGAACCGTCATGATCCGCCGCATCTTCCTCCAGTGCTCTCCATAAACAGTGAACACCATATCTTGTCCCTTCCCGGTGAAGATATCGTACACGATGTTCCTGTATCTGGATCCAAACTCTACGCCCTGTGTGTGGAGCACTTCTTTTGCCAGATCCGGCGAAGAGACGACGACTATGTTTCGCCGACCCATCCGGAAAAGGAAGAGGTCTCCGAATTTTTTGGCGTAATCGACAAGGTTACGGTGGTTGAGATCATCTCCGACCTGAAGCCAGTTTCCGAAGACCGGAATCGGTATAGGACCTGGAGGTAGCTTCAATTTCTTGCCGCGAAGCTTGGAAATCACTGTGGCGAGAACCACCGCTACGAAGACGGCGATTAGAGATTTCTCCAATAAGAGAAGGTCCATTAAACTTCACTCACAGTTTCAATTTTTTTTATCACTGTGATTTACTTTCCGGTGAAAATATCTTCGGCGAATGAAAGTAGAAGAAGCTGCTAAGTTTCGTCAAAGAGGGTGCTTATTTGTCCTTAATATAAACTCAAGTTCGATTTGTCCTTCTATTTTTTAATTTAAATAAGACACGAATCTCCTAATTTAGATATTTGACCCCCAAACAAAAAATAATTATGTTCTTTGAATTTCTCATCAAAGAACGAGTAATATGTAATCATTTATTCTCCATGTTATTCACGTTTGAAAAGGATTTTATGAATGTTAAGTTGAAGCTAGAAAAAACCTACAAATTAATAACTATTAAATATTAATCCGTTTTATTCGCAGGATTATGTTTTTTTTAGATTATATTCTTAGGTTCAACAATCTTGAGGATTCGAAAATTATATAACAACAATGTCCATTCAAAACAGAGTTATTGCAATTTCGGAACAAACCAACCCTTTAACGACATTTTACACAGGACCTTACAAAAAAACAAAACATGGCATATTCAATAGATTTCACAAACATCATTATAACAACAAAAAGTCATTTTGCAGAAATTATTTTTTCTCGTCTTTTTTTCTTTTTTTTTAATGTAGAAAACTCAAAAGGCCCTTGGCTTCATTACGATTGTGGAGTGGTTAAGGATGTGCAAGCTGAATTGTCCACCTTTCTCAGAAGTATCCACTTTAGACTGTCCTGGAGGAGGAAGAAACTCGAAGTTCTGGACAAGCCTACCAATGGTGATTCCCAATATGGGCAACGCCAATATAATCCCGGGGCAGCTTCTACGTCCAACACCAAACGGCACATACCTGAAGTCATTACCGTTCGCTTCTACGTGCGCCTCTTCTTCGAAGAACCTCTCAGGCCTAAACTCTTCAGGTTTCTTCCAGCTCTCAGGGTTGTTTGCTAGCCACCAGGCATTGACCAAGATTTTGCTTTCTGCTGGGATGTCGTAGCCAGCGAGCTTAGCGTCATTGAGGTTCATGTGAGGCACGAGAAGAGGAATAGCCATTCTTAATCGAAGTGTCTCCTTGATCACGGCTTGGAGGTATGGAAGCTTGTGAAGCTCAGGCTCTGTAATTTGGACGCCTGGTCCAAGAACTGTGTCGATTTCGTTCCTTAGCTTGCTCTGGATTTCAGGATGGTTCACTAGTTCCGCAATTCCCCACTCGATAGACCACAATGTTGTCTCAATGGCTGTTTCAGCACAAATGAAGAAATCAGCATCACACAAAAGTTGATAGCCATTACAAATACTGTCCAGCTCCTTTAGGTGTCACACATAACTATCTCAAGAAATTTCTGACCAGAAAAAGGCTAATTTACTGTTTTAGTTTTCATTCCGAATTTATAGGATTCACCAAAAAGAGAAGTGTTCCAATTTCTTACGCAAGCAAGAGACGTCTACAGGATTGATTACGTATCTTACAAGGAACGAAAGAGGTACAGAGACAATAGCTAAAGGCTAAGGAAGTTACCGGCGACATTGATGTTCTCGACGATGTAAAGAACGTTGTCCTCGTTGATTTCTCCCTTCTGTTGAGCTTCGAGGATGTGATCAATGGCGCATTTCAATCCTTCGCTGCCTGTAGGCTTAGAACTCGCAATTTGCCTGCGTGATTTCTCAATGTCAATTTCAAAACCCCTAAATCGAAAACAAAGATATGGCCAAATTTTGAAATCGAAGTCGACGAACTCACTTCCTCTCGTCAACAAAGTACTTTTTGAAGAGCGCTATTCTTCGGTCTTTCACATCTTGGCATATCTTCAAATAGCCTCTGAGGAACGGCCTGAGGATAGGGATGAAATCGCCATAGTTGTACTCGAAGCTCTGAGCCAATCGGCTTCTTTCTCCGTTCAAGGCTTTAAGCCGGATGAAAAGAGGATCATCTTCACTCTCGAACCTTCTGTCGAACATGATACGGAACATATTGTTGTACATCATCAACTGCAAACGCTTCCTCAACACGATCCCTTTCGTGGCGGAATCAGGATTCTTCTTCACGTCCTCGACGACGCTCGCCGCCTCGAATTCCCATCCTTCCCGGTTCTGCTGAACCACCTTGTTGGTGAAGAACGGTACCGTCATGATCCGCCGCATCTTCCTCCAGTGCTCTCCGTAAACAGTGAACACCATATCCTGTCCCTTTCCGGTGAAGATGTCGAAGACGACGTTCCTAGTTCGAGATCCAAACTCTACGCCCTGTGTGTGAAGCACTTCCTTGGTCAGCTCCGGCGAAGAGACAACCACTAGGTTTCGCTGACCCATCCGTAGGAGGAAGAGGTTTCCGAATTTTTTGGCGTAATCGACGAGGTTACGGTGGTTGAGATCATCTCCAACCTGGAGCCAGTTTCCGAAGACCGGAATCGGTATAGGACCAGGAGGAAGCTTCAATTTCTTGCCGCGGAGCTTGGAAATCACGGTGGCGAGAACCACCGCCGCGAAGACGGCGATTAGAGACTTCTCCAACAAGAGAAGATCCATTACTCACACTTCGCTCTCGATTTCGATATTGTTCCTAATCACAGTGATTGATCGATTGATTGATTTTTCCAGCGAATGAAAGCAGGAGAAGCTGCTGAAGAAGAAATGATGGTGAGAGAGACGATTTTATAAGAGGGAAAGAGGTTGGTTGGTTTGAGAATTGAGACCAACGGCAAAAAGAGAAGGGCGTTAGGTGCGTGGGAGTTGGTGAACGCTGAAATGATAAACGGCGTTAGATTTAACGGGATGGCTGTGTGTGAGTGGGCTTGGTGTTGATGGGGGTAGGTAAGGACCGTAAAGTGAAAAGGGTTTGGTGAAGGTAGGAGGATGAAGAGAGGGTGCTCATTTTTATCTTAAAAAAAAAAAAAAATTCGCTTTGTTCTTCTATTTTGGATGTATTTAAGAAACCACTAATATAATATTTTAACAAAAGTTTTCATGGAAATTTGATGATAAAAAAAATAATAGTAATATAAAAATATCTTTAATGGTATGTATTGAAACTAAAATAGGAAAAGTTTTAATAAAATTAGTCTGTTCCTATGAATCAGTGGTGGAATCAATTCCATCGTATTCATAGTATAACATATTATACTAGGAATCTGTCTATGCTTTTTATGTGGAATTATTTATATCTTTAGTTAAATAATTATAATTTTATAGTAATATTGTTTCATTTTGTAATATCTATACCATTTTTTCTAAGATGTAATTGGATATTATTAGCAAACTATATATTTTTAGAAGTGTAGTTATAAGTGATATATGGTAGGTTTTAAGAGTAATAGTACTAAATAACAGTTGAAAATTTTAAAGAAATATCATGATACTATCTTTTAAAATTACCATTAATTGATGTTCATTTCCAAAAATATAATTTTTATAAGTGTCATAAATTTTAAATTTATAAGAATTTATAAACTATATTTATAAGATTTTATCAAATATATGTTATAAACTTTATAAAAAAGATTGTAATTTTTATAAATTTAAATTTTTATACAAATAATATTTTTAAAATAGACAAGAAAAAATAATAATTTTAAAAAACAATATTATAAAAGTGATATTTTAAAATTCTTCTATAACAATTTGGTTTTTTATTCCAAAATCGATGTATTATAAATTCATGTTATATTATTCGATAGTTACATTTTGTGTCACAAATTCATGAAAGACGTTCACTTTTAATTACAAAAACATTGCTAGATATTTATACTTTAGAATTTAGTCAGTTGTACTAATCGAAAGTATTTTTTATTTAGGAGACTTATTTGATCATTTTTTATTTAGGAGATTTATTTGATCAGAAAAACTATTAAAAGGTTCTTGATCCTATGATTATAAACCTTGTAAAAAGAACATTTCAGTCGAGCTATCATTTGCTTAACTATGATAGATAAGAAAGGAAAAAAGAAATCCAAACTCCTTAAGTACATAAATACTAATTAAATGCAAACAAACATATATTCCTAATTGCTATCTATCATATTCGATCTCATTGGCAACTTAATTTATGTCGGATTTATCTCATACATTCCATATAATATAACTTTGTTTTGTTCCTAGCGTTCTTTTTTTTGTAGTAATGTTAAATTTTGTTCCCATTTATCAACAAATATGTCACAATTGTGTTCTTCTCGTTGCTCGATCTCTGACCTAACTTGTGTTTTGTTTACATCTTTCCCACGCACAAACATCAAATTAGTAATAGAAAGCACTTAAACTATTTTACCAAATTTGTACACCCATGCACTTAGCTTGGTCACTGGCCAGCAGCTAATATAACCTACTTTTGTTTATTAAAACATACATTTTTCATTATTTTTGAACTAAAATCGTAACCTATGATTGGACGAACCACTTATGTATATGTCGTATTTCGATGTATCATTTAACACATCATATTTGTTGAAGTCACGCTTTTAGTCCATTTTTTCCAATTTTTGGTTTTGTTTTGTTTTCTTGCTAACGTGAACTGTCTATTACATGTAGCCAATTGTTTTGGATTTTTGATTTGTTTCAAACCAAAAGGTCTTCTATTAGGTCTTTACATCTGCCCAGATGCTTTGGATTTTTGTGTCGATTTTCTATTGTTTTATATTAGTGATATTAACTTATTATTTTTACGAATGGAGACGCGATTCATTATTTGTTACGTTTGTATCTCTGCGTTGACTTATTATTTTATAATATTTCAGACACCCATCAGAAAATGTATTAAGGAAGAAATATAAGTTACACCGTTTTGTTATTTCTGCGTTAAGAATTAGGTTCAGGCGTTTATATATTCGATTCAACTCGATTTTACTTTTTTGGTTTTTGGTTCGAAACTAAAAAACGATTTCATAATTAAAAAAGTCAGATTTGATTATAGTTTAATTTAGTTTTTGGATAATCTTAGATAATTTAGATAATTGAATAGTCCGAATAGTTTTTGATTAAAAAAAATTTATGTAGTTTTAAAAAATTCAGGCTTTTATATAATTTTTAATTAATTCGATTATTTTAATATAAACATAATTAAAATATTTGTGTATATACTCATATTTCGAATTCTCCAACACCTATTCAAGGTTTAGTTTAAATACCCGAAATATTTTTAAAAATAAACTGTTTGAATATTTATGATTATCTGGTTTGCCATTAGCACACAGAAATAAACACAAGAAGTCAAATCCGTCGCGGCGAGAAAACGAAAGAAAAGGTGTGAAACAGTGTCCGATTTGAACAGCGTAGGTTTGAATTCGAACGTATTGAGACGCCGTGAAAGTTGACGCCGTTAAGAAAAGATAACATTCGTCCTTTAAAAAATATATGTAGTAGTATTAGTGGTTGTTAAAATAAACGCGAAGCACAATACATGCTTAGGCATTTGGCGCATACACATCCATGAAAAACTCAGTGTCAATAGAGTCAATTTGGGCAACAACCACTCTATTGATTTCAATTTATAAAATTTTATAGCCTCTCATACGTCCCTCTCATGTCATTTATTTATAGAAAAAAGTATGTGTGGCGTATATATTTTTATAAGATAAATGATCATAGAAAAGGGATACACCTACCACGAAGGACAGTGACAAGGAGAAATGGTGTTACCTACCTCTCACCAAATCCACCATTGCCCCCCCAAAGTTGTCACCATACTTCACCTCTCGTTGAGTTGACCACATTGTTCCACATGGGCCTTCTTATTTCGACCCCTTGGGCCCATTACCCATAACTTCAATTGTTTTTCTTATAACTTTAGCTACTTTTGAGGTAGTTAAGTGGTGTTCAATCCTGAATTGATTTTTCAGTTTTTCAATTTTTTAATAATATTATCTAAGATAAAACCAAATATGGTTTGGGTGGTTTGGTTTGGAGATATCCTTAATTCTCAATCCGGCTTCGGTTACGATTTTAAACCGACCTTTTATTTTCTGTTCGATTCGGTTTTAGTTTTTTCAATTTTTCTTTTTGTTAAGAGAAAGTAAATCTATTATTTAAACTGTACTAGTATATGGTTTGGTTTTCGGATATGATTTGGTTTTCGGATCAGTTATTTTAGTTTGATTCAGATCGGATTGATACGGTTAATCCGGATTGAACAATTTTATATAATTTACATAATTTTGTTTGATTTATTTAAAAGAAAAAAATTTCCTGATCAATCTAGTATGGCTTTTAAGATGTGAGATAATAATAATAATAATATTAGCATTGGTATTTACTAATATCAACATACATTATTCATCTTCAACCTAATTTCAACACCAACTAACGGTCCCTTAACACAACATTTAATTCCAAAAGAACACAACAAATTCATGGGATCAAAGACAGAACACAAAGTCATTGTCCATGCACTACTGCTCTTAGTTAGCCAAACTTCACGATGCTAAGACCACTCCTCTCTTATGTATTGCAACAACCTTCCAAAGCCTCTCGTACCCATCTTTGTAATAGTCAAGAGATACACACAATTGCCTTATCGCTTCTCTTTTCTGCTCAGCCACTTCCAATGCAGCAACTCTCGTCTTCTCCACTTCTTCTCCAAGCTCACTCGTCCGTCTTCTCAGCCTCACTTGCTCCATATGAAGCTCCTTCATATGCTTTTCCATTTCCTTTATCTTCTCTTCTCTCTTCCCAATATCTTCTCTTAGCACATCGCTCTCAGCTCTTATTACCCTTATCTTCTCGGATTCTCCTCTAAGCTTCTCCTCCATTGCAGCCTTCTCTTCTGTAATCAGTCTTACATGTGATTCCAGCTCTCTAAGTTGCTCCCCAAGTTGGCTTCGTTCTTCAACAAGCTTTGACATTTCTCCCTTGATCTGTGCTTTCTCTGGGAATATCTTCTCTTCAGCGTCAGAGACTGCAGTTTTCAGCGACCTTATCTCGTTATCTCTGTCCTGTAAACTAGTTTTTACCATTGCAAGTCTCTCAAGCAACTTCGATACTTCTTTCTTCTCTGCGCTGAGCTTGTTTCTGTGGGTATCAGCGTCTTTCTGAGCCAAATCGAGCTCATGCTGTAAACTCTGAAGCTTATCCTCTGCAGCTTTACTGATCTCGAGCTCGTTTTTCAGAAAAGAAACCTCTTTCTCAAAATTCTGAAGCTTCTCTTTCGCGATACTCAGCTCTTCCTCCAAGGCCTGCACTTTTGCAGCTGCTGCATCTTCAGTTTCCTCTTTATCCAAATCAGGATTGTTTTGTTCGGCACCTAGATGAGTTTCTGCTTCAGAGGACATGCAGCTCTGAAGCTCAATCTTCAGATTAGCGATCTCTTCTTCATGCATTCGCATCTTTTCATTAGCTTCATTAAGCTCTCCTTCATATTCGGTAATTTTGTGAAGGAGATCAGTGTTTTTGTCACCATTTACACTTTCCTGCTGGAGAAGGAGCTTCTGCTTCGTCTCTTGAAGCTCAAGCTCTATATCAGCCATCCTGCGGATCAATGCCTCGTCACCATCTTCGTCATTAGCAGAGGAATGATCAGGAACCGACTTAGAATCAGAATCAGAATCAGAACCGGAATCTGTCAAAGATGATGATTCTTCCTCTTCCTTATGATGGCGACTCGACTTCTCTTGGGAAGTAGGAGATGATTGCTCAATAGAGCCCTGTGACTGGATCTCAGATGGATGGTTTTTCTGGAGTTCACCGCTAGCTTGATCATAACGCTCAGCCAATGCCCGGTACATGCGGTAAAATTCCTCGACAAGGTGGATTAACTCAGGACGCTTCTGATAATACATCTGAGCTTTCTTGGCGAAAGAGTCTGCATCTTCTTCAATTAGCTTTAACATATGGTTCACACGGTCATCCATCTCTGACAAGTGACAAGCCAAAACACGAAAGAAAGAACAAGTTCAGTTTTTTTTTTTTGCTTTAATGTACATTAAGTGGAGCTAGATCTCAATGGTAAGTGAGGCAACATACTCTCTAGATTCTCTGCAAGCCATTTTGAGTTCTTGGGACAATTGTGACTATCCCACCACCATGAGTGTGATTTCTTGGTCATAGACCTCTTAAACTGCTTCTTGCTAAGAGCCTGAAAACGAAAAACGACTCAATCTTTAGGACCATGAGACCAAACACAATGATCTAATGAGTGAATATACCATGACGGTTTCTTACCGCGGACGAGGCCATGACTTTTGGGGGTACAGAGAAACTCAGAAAATCCTACAAGAAAGTTTAACAGAAATCAAGATTGTCAACGAAGATGGTTCATACACTAACAATCATTTCCACGCAAATGAAAAAACTCAGGTAACTAATTGAGTTTCAAAGACTTTAGATTGAGGATTTGCTTGAGTTTAGCAAAACGAATGGGACAAAACTAACGAAACAAACTTAGATGAGATAAGAGGAAGAAGAGAGGATTGCGCATGTGGAAAAGGAGACACGTGAAGCTTTAACAACCCATTTGGCATTTGCCACAAATTTCAAGAAAAAATCCAAAGGTAAAAGTTTCAGCCTTTACCAGCATTTTATTTTATTATTACAAACTAATAACATAATTCGTAAAACCACAGAAAGAAGAAGAGACAAAAAGTGTAGGAGAAAAAGAGAGGCTTACTTTACTTAGATGCAGAAAGAACAAAGAGCTTATGATTGAAAATACTCAAAAGAATGGTCTCTTTAAGCACTTTATATCCTCTGCTTTGAAGATGATTAATCTAATCATAAACTAATCATCTCAGTTTCACGTTCTCTAAAAGAAAATAAAATAATAATAATCAAAGAGTTAGGTTCTCACATGAATCTTGAAGATTTTGGAAACGCGGCCTGAGAGTATGAATACGCTTTCTCTACACGTCTTTACTCCACAGCTACTCATGACTCACCTGTTTTTTTAATTTTCTTGAAGTCTTCTTTGTTTTTTTTAAAGAATGATTCAATAATTGTGACATTATGTTATGTTATGTGAGAGCATTAATGGCGGATCTGTGCCCAAGATTTTTGCATGTGGCTTCATCGTGATTCGAGTTTTTATCCACCTCTCTAGAGAGAGAGAAAGAGAGCGATGAAAACACATTTCTTGTGACATCAAACCAACTTTCAACAAACTTAGAAACATAATCATAATCTTAGAATAACATAAACTGTGATGATGCAAACGCGTAACCGGGAAAAATAAAAGTTTTAGATTTTAATTTGTGGATTCTTGATGTTAACTTAAGAGAAACAAAAGTTAACCACTTCTCTTTTTTTTCTATGTGATTCCATCTACAACAAGAAAATTTAGAAACAAAGAAAAACAAAACACAAAGATCAAAAGGGTTTTTGTGTATTAATCACTTTCATTGGGAAAAGATTCGAACATCACACTTGGGCTTGAGTCCATTTATCACATCACTCTGCTTCACATCTTCGCACGCAATAACAATTGGTAAACGAACCCTAAACCCCAACCAATCAAAACCCAATTTCCCACTCAACAACACATTAACAACAGCTTCAAACTTCTTCTCTTTGTTCCTTAGCAACGTAGCATCAACATCATAGACCTTGGATTTTCTGAGTCTTGTGTGAATCCTCAAAGAAGTAACGTTTCCAGGGCTTTGCGTGAATCCAGGAAGCTTCTTCTGTCCGAGGTTTATGTTCTCAGAAGAGACAGCAGCTTTCATGGGGCTGTAATACAGTACCGTCTTGTCGTTCTTGTTAGAGAGCTCAAGAACCGTGTTCATGTTCGCATTCAACAGAAGATCCGTTGTTGAATTGGCGAAATCCAATCTCGAGAACTTGAGGTTTGTGACAAAAACCTGAGGCAGTCTAGATTTGATGGACGAGTTCACAGACAATCCTGTCAACAAGACTGCTATAAGGACAATAGAAAGAAACATGCAGGTGCAGGCGCAACATTTTCTGAAACATCCAGAGTAACACTTTCTCTTCTCCTCCTGACCGATACGATCCACAAAGGAACCTGAGTTTCTACGGTGGTCTGTCTCTTCTTCTTCTCTAAAGCCAGAGAGTTTCAACGACGACGATGACGACTCCCTCAATCCAGAAGGAGGCAGCTTCAAAGACGGAGTCTTTTTGGGTGTTTCAACGATATCGAATTCATATCGAGAGATGGAAGGGCTGGAGAACTTTGAGCTCAGGTCAAAAGAACCTTTCCCATAGCTGCTATCTTCCCCTTCTCCATCTTCCTCTTGAACTTTCTCGAGCACGCATTGCTTTGAAGCAAACTCAGGGAATACCAATGCGGGATCACCAAATCCGGAAGCCTTCCTTGGAGGAGGAGGAGGAGGAGGAAGAAGAAGCTCCGACATTGGAGCTCTGTTTTGGATTTCATCAAAAACAGATTTTGTGTCTCTACTCAAATCACAGAAAGGCTGGTTGGAAGATAACTCAAAGGTTGTAAATCTCTTAACGGTAGATCTAGGCTGGCTCTTCCCAACAAGTATGATTCGTTAATCTATTGTTGGTTTATTATTATTTTTATTTTTTAAAAAACCATAATTCAATTACCTAAAATTAGAAATCCCCTAGTTTTTCTCTACCAGTTAATCTTAATGCTACGTCAGGAAAAAATGAAGTTCATATATATGAAAATTGAAAACTAAATTAATGGTTTTAATTTTCTTTTTCGTACTTCAAATTTCTCAAATCATTATTATTATACAATAAAGTTATAAACTCACACGCCAAGAAAAAGAAAAAAATCACGCATCAAGAGGTTACAAAAAAAAATAGCACACTAGACTAAAAAGGAGTTATACACAAAAACACACTCAGAGAGACCAAAACACAAAAGTACATGATCAAACGTTTTCTCTTTTAAGAGATGGAGAATCTTCGTCTCCTTGGCTTAGTAATATCAACACCAGCAAGATCTTCATCAATGTTAGAAGTATCCTTAGACCCATGTCTAAACGGATTCAACTTCCCAAGTTTCTTCGAAACAGAGGAGAAGAAAGTGTGTTTGCTGTTCTTCTTATTGCTCACCAGCGACGACGAATTCGAAGAAGAAGCTCCAGCACCACCGCTTTGTTTATTCTTCTGCAGATCCGAAACATACATCTTCATCTTCATCAGCTCACTCCTCAAAGCTTCGTTCTCTTTAGCCAACGAAGTATCAGCTTTAAGCTGTCCACGCGTCGCTAAAGCCTCGGGGACTATGACTACTGCTTCTTCTTTGTCTTCCACTCCGCTTCTTAGCTTTAACTGATCGTAGTAAAGCGCGTGAAGAACGATGTTTACTGGTAATCTCTTGTTCTGCGAAGCGTGTAGACGTGCGTCGTAAGAAAGCTTGAGAGGGTCCATTGAGCTACACACTTTCTCTCTTTCAATCTCGTCTAGGTTCGGATGAGCTTTTAAGAAGATGTCGATCGCTCTGTAAAGATCGTCGTCTGATTTTCTAGCGGATTTCGGAACGAGATTCGCGATCGCATTGAATTTGGAGATCGTTAGCTCTCCGTAAGTAGCGATCTCTGCTAAGTAAGAGTCAACTGTTTTCGCAACTCTTTGGAGCGAAACAGAGCATAATCCTTTGTTGAAATCTCCGCCGTTGAAAACTCCTACGTTTTTCTCCTTTTCGACAAAACCAGAGATGATTCTTCTGACGCTGTCGAGATCTAACAATCTTTCGCCGTCGTATGTGAAAGAAGGGATCAAGAGATCGTCGACGGATACGTGCTCCAGAACGACGGAGATACGTTTCTCGAGATCGTTCTTGCAGGTGAGTGAAGTGTCCAAGAAGACGGCGCAACGGAGGAGAGAACAGAGGAAATTGATAGGGAAAAGTCCTTTGTCTGAAGGTAAGAGAGAAACGATCGATTCCACGAGATCTCTCTGTAGGGATCTCTCGTCGGAATTGTTATTTTCGGAATCGGAAAACTTGATTCCTCTGCCGGAATGGTCTCTCACGAGATCTCTTAAGGATTTCTCGGTGTATGTGATGATTGCAGAAGCTAAGGAAGAAGGTTTGAGACCTCTCTGCTTCATGGAAGCTATAACGTCGGCGAAGAAGTCGACGTCTAAGATACAGAGCTCCTCCGTCCACCAGTTCGGTGGTGATCGACACGGAAACATTGCCTCGTTGCAAGCCTTTTTTAAACCAAAAATAAATAAATAAAACGTATCAGTTTATGTAACAATATATGACTAGAAAATTCATCCATAACAGATGCTTGAGACTCAAGGAACTACAAGAGAGTACATAGATAGAATATAGAGTGTTCGGTTTAAATAGATCGAACCGATTACAAACCAAACCGAATAACTGATATGAAATAGTACGGTTAATGATTCACTTCTTTTAGACAAAACACCAAACCAATTTTAGATAATTTCTACCGGATCAAAGACTACAATATTAGGATTTTTGTATCATTTTTTGTCGGATATATATACCTATAACCATACTAAATACTAGATCAGGGTTTACTTTGGTTACTACTAGACCATGTAATTACTGGAAAATAAAAAAGAAACCAAAACACTAACCAAGTCCTGGGTCTAACTCTTAGAAAGGTACAAGTGAGAATGAGTTATGAGTTAAGAACCTTAGCACCGACGACGTCGACGCAACGGCGGACGATACCAAGATCACGAGAAATAGGAAGGAGAATCTCGCAAGACTTGAGGACGACGATGGCACCAGAGAGGCTAGAGAGAGCGACCTGAGAGAGGAAGTCTTGTGTCCGACCAGCGAGGTTGTTGTCACAGTACTTGTCAGTCATCTGGAGAAACTCGGCGGCGCAATGAAGAGCCGCCACGTTCTGGACGGTGATCTCGAAGTTAACGCCGTAACAGAATTTGGCAGCTTTCTCAAACATCTCAGGACCTCCGGGAATATCAGAGAGATCTATTCTCGTCACGTCACTGTCTTTGGATTCCATTATTAGCTTCCTTATGTAATTGCTCTTCGCCACTAGCATGAACTATACATACGAAATTAAAACTAATTGAAACTCGTGAAATAACCATTTTCTTTATCTAGACATGTAGAGTAACGATTTGTATTAATGCCTCAATCGTGTAATAACCAATTCGTTTTATGTGAATTATAGACGACAAAACCAAAACAAAATCTTGTTTTTTTTTAAATTATAAATGATGTGATACAAGAATCAAGATTTGTTGTTACCTTATGAAGAGAGAAATTAGCTTCTCCGACTTCAACTACAACATCTGTGGGGATATCTTGTGAGAAAACCCTGCATTCATAATACATATATTACACAAGTTAGTATGTCATATGATTAGGGATACACATGGTGTGAAATCAATAGGTGAGACTGGACCGGATCGTACCATTGACCGGTTCTCTGAAGAGAGGAAGACATTGTGTTGACGTTGATAGTGTTTATTCCTTCAGTCGCCATTTTTGTTGGATGTGAAGCAGTGAAGGAGACGATGGAGGCATAACTGGAAAGTGTCTATATATTGAAAATTTTATTTTAACGTGGGTCCCATCTCAATTCATGTACGTTTGGCTTCTTCTGCCTCCCTTTTTTAATGTTTTGAGTTGTCGTTTGGTGATGTTGTTTCATGATTATCTCTTTTAGTTAAAAATCACTCTAAATCTTTGTGTTGGTCTTCGTCGTTTACTTTCCTTTTCACCATTTTTGAGGTGATTGGGGAACTTATTACCTTTCATAAACGTACGTACCTATCCCAACCTATTGATAATTGATAGACTAATTGAGATCTCTTGGTAGTATGAATGGTGTGTGGTGTAGATAACATTAAAATAATGTTGTTCGTTATGAAATTAATCTTTGAATATCAAACATGTCATTAAATTTTATTTTGTTTTCTACAACATGCATGCTTACTAGTAGATGTTCACTATCCTAATAATAATATTAGATCATAGTGAAACAGTGGACATGAGGAATATTGTCAGCATAAAGCTGTTATGAGTAAGCAATCTCGTGTCAGCTAAACAGAAAAGTCAGGACAAAATGTGACAGGCGACCAACGAACACATATATATTGATGGCTAAATTAACTAATCTCATAACAAAGTAATTTTCGTATAAACTTAAAATTAGCCAATACCATGTATATTGTATATGTAAGATCTAATGCATGTTAAGTTTTTTAGATTTTCAAAATTAATTAACAAAGAGTGGATTGACGTAACTCTTTTATATATTATTCAAAGTTCCTCTCAACTTTGAATAAAAGATGTTATTCACACACTTTTTATATATTAAAATCTATAATCCATTAATTTTATACGTAATCTCAACAAATTATATAGTATTTATTTGGTTTGTTGACAATCTCAACAAATCATATACTATTTATTTGGTTTTCTGGCAGAAATGTGAAGAATGGATCGATAAAATATAAAAGAACACAATCTTACTTTTAGTTTGGTTAATGAGTAAGTGATAGCGAAAAAGAAAAGAAAAAACAAGATTTTCACATGTAAACAGCCTAAAAATTCTGAATCAAAGGAAGAAAATGCTGAATGTATTAAAAAAAAGCAATGCATGTGAATCATTGACAGATAAGAAATCTAAAAAAAAAGCAATGAAATTAAAAGTGGATGTACGATTAGAAAAATGTGGGAGCCAGTGGAAGTTAGGGAAAGTAGGAACATGTCATAGATAGGCCCACACCAAATATATATGTGGTGCTTCTTCTTCGTAAACCTCGTGGTCTATAGCTTCTCTACGTCAACAAATCATCCCTCACAATCCAGTTTCTCTTTTTTCCTCCATTCGTTATTTTACACGTGTCCCTATCTCCTTTGAAGATATCTCACGTCTCTTACATTGCCTAGTTGCCCTAATAATTCTCTGCCCGTGAGACTCGTTTTGTAAGACTATTTGTACGTAGTTTGAATTTGCAGATTCATATTATGGATCTCTAGATGCAAATTCTTGACAATCTAGGTTACTTTTTTTTCTATTTCTATGTAATACTGTAAATTCTGGTATTCTAATTAGTTTCGTGAGTGTGTTTTAACCTTTTTTGGGTAAATTTTGATGCACTTGGCATCCTATATAGATTTTATATACATATATGCATTATTTTTGTATCAAGATGTAATGTAAATATTGAACTGGCCAAGTAAACAACGTCCCGTGTATTTGTATTCAAAAATACTTTATCTCAACGCATAAACAAACGAGATCATATATGTATAAATTTTTGTCGACTAATTTGTATGATTGAGAAAACAGTTAGAAATAAAATGTTATCACTACACTGCATGTATGATTTACCAAGGATGCAACATTTATTTCAAAGATGGTTCCAGATTCGGGAAGTGACTTAAGGAAACTCAAAATTTCAGCTGCTTTCTTTAATATGGAGTTTTTACATTGATTTTTTTTTGTTAATCAATGAATTTAACATCTAAAAAAGAAAGTGAGATGATTTGTAGAGGATACATAAGTCCATTATTTCAGAGAGAATGATTCAATTTTTACAGGTCCTAAGGCATGTTTTAGTATAAAGTATAAATTATGGAGATGAATTGCATTCATGTTTGGAATTGCGTTGGACCATAGAGGATGGTGCTATCACCTATAAACAAAAGTACAAACGTCCTGAGCTGTAATGCCGTCTAGTTTCAATCACTACCATAATGGTTACATCTAAGGATTTACATTTTGGATTGCGGTTCTATTTTAGTTTGATTTATTTTAAAGAACTATAACTACATATTTTTATCTAGTTACAGATTTGGAGCAAAATTCTAGATAATATATATATCAAATAAATCACAAAATTTTCCTTTATTATTTTGATTTACTTTTCAGAATCTAGTAATTTCAACTCCTTTAACAACTATTTAAAGCAACTTGGCGTTCCAATCCAGTTCCAACAATAAGGTTTTCCGCACAAATACTTTCGTTTAAAAAAAAGTTTAATATAGAAAAGTTTCAAATTCCGAATATTCCACTGCACGGATATCTTGGAAAACGAAGTCAGTATTCATTAGTGAATGTCTAGTATATGGTGATATTTATACTGGAATACTAGTTTTTTAAAAAAAAATTTGCGGGTGGGGCTCCTCTGTGTAGTATAATGAACAACGAACGGTCCGGACCTCACGGCGGCTAAACCGAGGAGTCATGAAACAAAAGAAAGGGTAAGAAATAGAGATGCAAACTAGAAAACAAAATGAAAATCACAAATGAACAATTTGGGCCAAAGTTGGTTATTTGTCAAAAAGCCCAATGTCTGCGTCATCATGTCTCATCCAATTCACACACTAATGTTGTCTTCTTAGGAAAAGCCAAAAGAGTTTAGAACATCTCGCTTTCATTTTGAGTAAAATCTCTTATCCATTATATATGGATAGGGGAGTTGCATTGCATGTATTCGGATATAGTCAATACATGGTTCCAATATATATCGATCACTCTAAAAGTCGCTTCATGGATTTGACCGAGAAAGAAACAATCAACACACGAGCTTTGGTAATCATAATTAATCATTAGCAAGATTTAGCCCGCTTGACGTAGGAAAACAAAACAAGTTATTGGAAAGCCCAATAAAACTTGCACACAAACATCAATGTTGAAAACTCTCGTGTGTAGTAGTCGCATGTGAATCTTTTTTATGGTCATGTGTATGCTAATTAGCAGCATCCATCAGCAGCGATCTTGTGATACATGTTGTGGTATAGGCGGTGAAGATAGTTTGATTCTTTGTTGATAATAGTTTAGATGGACTGGTAAACGCATAACGCTTTGTTTTGGAGTTTTTAAAACGTCTAACACTTTTTAGTAGTGATTTTACTTACATGCGTGTTTGGTTTGATTCATCCATGTATAACTTACAAAATTTATTTGAATTTCAAGCAATAAGAGGATTCATTGCAGAATGAGACGTAGTTTTAGTTGAATGATGCTAAGACTTCATCGTAAACACATTGTTTCTTTAGTTTTATTTTTGGGATATTGAGACAAAGGAGGACAAACAAGTAGTTTTGTAATTATTTGTTTGATGTTACAAATCTTTGTCACTAGAGATGTGTACACAAATTTATTGGTCTATATGATTCAATCTCAGTATAATCTAGTAGGTTGGTTTGAAAAGGAAAACAGATTCAGTTTGGTTTGTTCCATACATTGTTGTTACAAATCCCATCAGATTGAATTCGGTATTCTGTTGTATTCGGTATGAGGAGACCACATGACCGAACCGAACCGAACTAAACCAAACATTGGCTTTACAATATTAGAACCAAGTGGACCAAATTGATCAATTAAACCGGATTATTACATTGCCGCATGGCCCACATAGCCTACTTGCTACTTTGCTAGTGAGATGATATGAGTTATGAGGTCATGATGAGTACGATTACGAACGTGTTCGGATGATCTAATCAATTTTATTCAAGGGGACAACCGGTTTGATACATTTGTACTAAACCAAGATTCAATAACCGGAATTGAATTCTGTACCCGTTGCGTTTTGGAGTTTGATGGCACCATCTAGCGTTGACGACACCAAAATTGAAAATTGAAAAAAAATTGGCATCATTTGCGATTCCGAGGAGATCCAAAAGATGCTCACAGGAAAACCCTAGATCGACCCCAAAATCACCAAATCGGAGACTGTGATTCCGTCGGTGAGCGTTAGATTAGTTGATGAAAGGTTTAAGGGATTGAGGATTTCAGTTTTAAGATTTGAGGAACTCGAAAATCTAAATTTTGGAAATGGAGAGAGATAAGGAACGGATGATGTCGAGGATGTCTTATTCTTCTTCTTCTTCGTTTCCGTCTTCGGCTTCATCCTCTGCTGCGTCGTCGCTCGCTGCGAAGGCAATTCGAGCATCTTCTGCGCATAGAGACTCTTCTCTTTCCTCTGCCTACTCTTCTCCTTCTTCTGCTCCCGTTCCAACTCCGCCCAAGGTTTCGTCTTTTTGTTTCTCTCTTTCTGGTGTTTCCTGGATATCTCAATTGCTAGTTTAGTCTGTCTAAGCAGTTCGAATGTTTCATGGGTTACTCTGTTTTGGCTTCAATTGAAATGTCCCGCTATTGAATCTCTGATGGAATTATTCTTCTTCTCCATTTTAAAAGGAGGTGAAGCCTCATGAATACACGTCTATGAAAAGTTTGAACGAACCAAAACGAAGCTTTTGGGGAAGTCTGGCTAGTAAAGCAAAGGCTCTTTTAGATGATGAGGATGATCATCAACAAATACCTCAAAGTTCCACGAGAGTGGAGCAGAGCATGCCTTCTTCGACTTCAGGAACTAAGGTTTGAGGACTAAGTTTTATAAAGTTTCGTCTACGCAGATGTATGTGGTCCTCTAAATGCTCTTGTGGGATGAGTTCTTATGGTGGTTAAATCTATTTCCATGTTTCAGGAAGCTGGTCAGACGGGTAGGAAAACCGAGAATCCTTCATTACAGAAAAGCTTAGACGCGATCACTTCATCTTTAAATTACATCGGTGGCACCATTGGCACTGCAGTGGA
This sequence comes from Schrenkiella parvula, assembly GCA_000218505.1. Taxonomy (NCBI): domain Eukaryota; kingdom Viridiplantae; phylum Streptophyta; class Magnoliopsida; order Brassicales; family Brassicaceae; genus Schrenkiella; species Schrenkiella parvula. The sequence continues at coordinate 12,593,665 of CM001190.1, read as the reverse complement.
GGTTAGTTTCTTAGTCTCTATGAACGCGGTTATGGCTCTATAAGAGACATACATCAATTATCATGTATGTTATGCGAGGTCCTCACACTAGTTGCGTACAAAGGGCATATGCATTCTTGTTTGTTTCGAATTCGGTGCATCTTCTTCACCGCACTCAGTTAGAGTTTGTTGGGGCTGAGATTTTTATTTGTCTGTGAATTTCCGTAGGAGGGTATTACAGCTGTGGAGAATCGTACTGCAGGCATCATACAAGAAACACGTAAAAAGATTAAAAAAAAGCCAAGTCTTTCACGGAACCAGCAGAATCCTGAGCTACAAGCAGATTTGGAAATTCAACTAAAGGCTTCTCGCGACGTAAGGTGGCTGCTCTGTATCATTTATTTGTTGCCAGCAGCAAAAATATATCTGCTTCTTTCCGCTGTTGTTATCTCTTCATTTACTGATTCTTGAGTTTGAAATCAGAAAAAAGTATAGATGATATAGTTTTTCGGGCTATGCACTTCAGTGTCAAAATCCAAATATAAGTACTCAACCTCTTATAATTTACTTCAACAGGTTGCTATGGCCATGGCTGCCAAGGCAAAGCTTCTTCTTCGGGAGCTGAAGATGGTAAAATCTGATCTGGCCTTCGCAAAGCAACGATGTGCTCAGCTTGAAGAAGAGAATAAGGTTCTAAGAGAGAATCGTAATGGCGAGAACAGCCAAACGGATGACGATGATCTGGTATCAATTTCTTTTACGCTTTACAAAGCGTTGAAGTAGCAATTTTTATCTACATTTCTAATCTTTGGTTCTGTGCTTTTCTGTCATCTATAGGTGCGACTTCAACTTGAGACGTTATTGGCTGAGAAGGCTCGATTAGCTCACGAGAACTCGATATACACACGCGAAAATCTCTATCTGAGAGGAGTAGTCGAATACCACCAGCTCACGATGCAAGATGTGGTCTACTTTGACGAGAAGACTGAAGAAGTAACTGAGGTATATCCCATCAATATCACTTCAATGGCTTCTTCATCAGATATTTCCTACACTCCTCCAAACCCACAAGTGTTGGAGTTCAAGTGAGACACAACAACTATCAAATTATTCTGTTCTTATAGTGAATCAGACAACAAGTCAAATCGTTGTCTGTAATCGCTCTGTATCTGTAGAAATATGTGCACTTTGTATTCTCTTCTTTTTGGGGTGGGGGTCTTAAGAATTTAGCAACGAATGTTATTTATTACTCTTAATTGTATTAAACAAAATAAAACAATGTATGTTATTCCCCTGAAATGTTTCCATAAAGGGTAAATTACTAACTGGTTGTAGAAATTTGTAGAAATTAGTCAATTATTATAGGATCTTTTATGAAATTACAAACAAACAATATTTTATAAAGCTACATTACAAAGGTTGCATAGGCTATATGATTGTGTTTTTTTTGTTGTTGTTTCTTATTGAATACGTTTTCGTAATTTAGAAAGTTAGAACACCTTTTTAACATAGGTTGGCCTGAAATGGCTTAACCAGCGGAACCAGCGAGCCACTTAGGTGCATCGACATGACTTCATTGGTCGAACCCACGAGTTTCCCATTCACAAAGATGGCTGGGACCGGGGTGGAACACCCTAGCCTCATTAGGGCCTTCTCGATCTCACGACAATCAGGGTCTTTATCTATCTCATGGACGGTCGGGTGAACCCCAAGGTCTCGGAAGAGGACTTGGACCGCATAGGACAAGCAACACGAGCTCTTACTGAAAATAACCACTCCTTTCTCTGAAGACATTCTCACAACTTTGTCCATGGTGTCTTTTAGAAATTTTCAGTCAATCTAGGGCTTGTCTCTTGACGAAGAAGAAACAAAATCTTCCTTTGTTTCTTCCTCGTAGATTGAAAAAGATTCAAAACTGAAAACGCATGGATCAAACCTCGCTTTAGGATGAAGAAAAGAGTTTTTTTTTTGTTTGTTTTTGTATATACTACAGTTTTAAGCTCACTGTTGCCTGAGACTTGAGTTTCATGAAACATAAGCTATTTATAACAAAACAAAGGAAGAAGAAAAGAATGTTGAGACCAAAAAAGAGAAAAAGAGATCACAGAAGATCGTCCGAAAGGTTCCTCAAGTTCATCAAAGTGACTTTATTGTGAACCAATTGTTTCTTTTATAATTTGGTATTAGTAAGGAAGGACCAACAAAAGTTGCATTAATATTAATTCACCTTCCTCATAGATACCAAGATGAGCATTTTGATTGAACACGGGACCATATGCTTCTTTGTTGCAGATATGCTAAAGAATATGGCACACGTTTATATTTATTTACAAGTTCGTTTATGCCTGAGAATTAGAATTTTATATTTTTTGTGGACTAAAGCCTCCACTTTTTTTGCTCTCTTCAGAATATTATTTTGTCTCAAGCATGATGCTGAGATAAAGAGTGTGAGATAGCCAAAGTGGTGGCGAATAAGAGAGATATGCTTATATTCGTCTCTGGATTGACGGTATTTTTGGCAGCCACGAAAAGAGATAAGGCTGGTTTTGATGAATCTGATCGTGCATGTGTGTGTCAACAATAAAAACCCAGTTCTTGAAACATGTCACTGTACAATAAGATATGATTTGTCTTTCTGAGATTCTCTCAATCTAGTGATCATGAAGGAATAAAAATGTCTACGGGTTTCTCTTGCGTGCCACTTCCTTTTCAGCAATTTGCCAAGATTCTTTCCCTCTTGACTCGTTTAATTAAACGTGGATCAATGAATATGTTACGAATCTCACATCGACGTGAGATGAGACCTAAAATGATATAAAAGACATGAACTAAAAATCTGTAATATGGGGGCTTGAACTTCAGATCACTAACCAAGTAAGAAGAGAATCAACTAATCTTAATAAAATGATGGTCTTGAAATTTGTATATATTGTGATGCCTAAAACACTAGCTTTATGGACTTTAGCCTTTAGATCATGACCGGACCTAGTTTTGTGTTAAAATCTCATGTAACTCATTAGTTAACTTCGATAGTTTCATGTTTGTTTATATCGATAAAGGTATAAAATTCCCAATATGTGACCTTTCAACCAAAACATAACTCCATTCTGAGGAGTCATTGTTAAGCTGGTCTTTTCTTTCGGCTACAAAACGTTTGGGCTTTTAGGTCTTTGGACATTTTTTTGGGCCAAACTGTAGTTTTGATCATCAGATTTTCTCAGCTTAATTTTTGTTACACAGTTTTTATATTACCCTAAAAGGTGGGTTTGTCCGAAGGCTACATGTAACCTTACCCCGATGTAATAATAAAAAGAAAACAAAAAAACATATAGGAAAATGTATTTAATTTAGGATTTGGGAAGAGTTGGAAATTTTTTGTTTTAATGAGTTTTTAAATAATTTTGGGTGAAATAAAAAAGTTTACATGATTTTAATTAAAACATTCTAAAATCTCATCTAAAACTATAGGATTTGGATTTTTATATTTTTAACTCAAAAACTACAGTAACACACTTTCAAATCACATCAAATCTTCTAACTTCCACTAGTTAAAATATTTTCAATAAGAGTGGATTTTAGAGTACATTCTAAATTCACAAATTCAATAACACTATATTTTTTTTTAAAAGTTAGAATATATTCTAAAATCACAAGTTCAATAACACTATAGTTTAAAAGTCTTTTAAAATCCATGTTTGAATAATAGAAAATTTGTCATTTTACTATAAATTACTTCAAATCCTATATTGAATACACCTCACAAAGAGTGGCAATGTTCATTATTCACACTTGTATCTACACCACTAAACATTGACGGGACTATCGTACCCTTTAGAGAAGCTTTTTGTTGGATTTGGTAAAAAGCTTTTCTAGTGATTGACGAAACTATGAAGAATGTGGACAGAGATTGATTTATGACGGTTTGAACAGTCGACTCTATTGTAAACATCTTTGACTATTTTTCTTATTTTTCTTTTGTCTCTTTTTCTTTCACATCTCTCTAGTAGTACTGCTTACCCACACCCTATGTTCAATTACGTTTTGTTACATTTTTAAAATATTCAACTTATATAATTATTTACATTTTCTCTCTGAAGTTTTCAAATAATCGATATCTTTATGTTATATTGTATTTCTGTTTTATATGTATATGACCAAGGCTTAAGGGGCTTTTTTTTTTAAAATGTCGTTTACCTTCTAAAAATATAAAACATTATATATATATTGTGGTTAAACAATTTCAAAAGTTAATGAAATTCATATAATAAAATGAGGGTAAGGAAATAATGTAATGTTCTAAATATGAAATTGTATGCAGTGTATGAAGTCTCAACTATGACAAAACTGAGAAGAAAAATGAAAGTGTAACTTTCTAGTTGGTGATGTACTAATATTCTTTGTAAAAAGAAAAAGACATACTAATGACTTGCACAATCATATAGATGTTTGATAAATATTATAGATTTATACTAATGAAAACGAATGGGACAATATTAGTATTTTAATTTATGACATAGAATACTTCTTCGAATTCGAAAAGGAATATAATATAATATATGTGTGAGCTAGTTTGGATGTCACGATACAAAATCTTCACAAAAGCATATACTATATGGTATTATAACATTCATGATTCACCCAATATTATTTTCTGATTCAAGATCTTTTATAAATCTTAAAGTACCAGCAGTAGGACATAATCAATTTATCAATCTGATTTATATTAGTTTACAAAAATTAGTAATGATCTGACTAATGTTATATCATTGATTAGTTGACATTTTCATGCAATTCTCTCTCTCTCTCTATATATCTTGATTACTAATTTATTAAATCACATGTCCAAATATGATATGATGAAACATAAAATTAAGTAGTGACAAAGCATAGACACCTCATTCCAGAATGTGATGTGATTGAGCTGTGTTTTTGTTGTAAAGATATGGTCGGGGTCAACTATTCATATGCATCTTAGGTCATTTATTAAAGACCATTAAAAAAATTTATAATATTTCAACAATCTTTTCGTTTAAAAATTAGAAGCATCCAGATACGGATACACTTAGATTTTTTTACAGCAAATTTAAATACGATTTGGTCGTCTACTAATCTATATGATTTATTTAGATAAATATGAGAATAAATGTGACATTTAATAGTTATTTAGTGTATTTTTATGCATCACCAAATTGGATTATCTAATTAATTTTTCGAAATTCAGCTAAAAAATTTCAAAAAACGAGGTAAATCTCTAAGGTGAATTCAGATGCATACGATTTAATATAAAACAACAAAATGATGAATTGGCCAATTAATCTTGTAAACTAATCGAGACCAAGCGGGAAAACAAGGTATATCAGTCCAAGTGAGCTTATTCCGGCCATTTCCGAACCTGTCTTTCTTACCCTTCTCAATCCTTGCGCAAAAATACTATTAAAAATAAGTTTGTTTGTCTATTTATCTAAATAATCTATCTGAAAAAATTAATTAATTAATAAATTTATATGAATGAATATAATAATAATATATTTATAAATATCAAAATAGTAAATTTTAAATTATATAATTGTAAAAAAATTTACATAAAAGATTAAAATTAATATGATTAATATTAAGATAAAAAAATATAATTAATATCAATAATTAATATCTAACTACTTAATGGTCGAACCTAAAGGATTAAGCCACGTCGCCCCCAAATTAATTAGCTATGCAGTGTCCACCAACAGTTAAAAGCACATTCAAGACACCACTTCACTAATCTACGAGCTAGTAGTATTTACTTATCTCGTGTTTCACGTGAGTACAATTATAAAACACACATATGAAACGAATACTTGTGTAGTCATATATAATTTGATATACAAAATATACAAGATTAAAAAAAACATTAAAATGTTGTGTTCACTTTAAGAAACCAACAATATAATCACACATGTAATCTCATAACTCATCATTAGATCAAAAACTACTCGGACACACAAGGTTTTGTTCTTATAACTACAATATTAATTGAAAGAGATTGACTAGTATAATCGAAATAGTACCCATAGTTAGAAACTGGACGACAATATTCATATTTTCATTCAATTGAGTGGCTTTTTTTTCGTATGAATTGGTTATAAATATTTATAAAACTTTGTCAGACTTTTCAACAAATCAAAATACAGTAACATTATTTGGGCGCGCAAATTTAAAATTACTTTATAACCAAATGGTAGATAGATCTTCAGATCCCAATAATGCCTTTAATCATTTTGTGATGCCACTTAAAAAAATCTTAAAACTAGGAAATTTTGTTTTGTTATAGTGTTAGTGTAATAATAATGCTATATGAATATGATCATATAACTTGTATAAATTGTGAGTGCATGCATGTTACCATTTACCAATACTATTTATGTGTAGAAGAAGACGTTTTTAGATATTTCAATGTTATGTGTGTATAAAAGGGTGGTCCTGTAACATTTGGAAAATCAAGCTCTCAGGTTTCTCAACGTTAATGGCCACCTTTCCTTCTCACAACCTTCTTACGATCAACCAGAATGATTCTTTTACCGGTCGCTCTTCTTCTTCTTCGTTCAAAACCACTAGCTTCTCTGAAACTTCGTTTATTAGTCTCCGGGAGAGAAGATTCCGAGTAGCTACGACTACGAAAGCTTCTTTTCATAGAACCGACGAGGCTTCTTTATCCGCCGTGATCTCGAGGCTCGAGCGTGAAAGGCAAGGATTGATCGAAGAAACGGTAGGATCATCAGGTGGTGGTGGAGAACGGTGGATTACGGCGGAGGAATTTCGCCGGCGGGATAAGAAAACCGAGGAAGAGAGGAGGCTTAGAGACACGTGGCGTAAGATCCAAGGAGAAGATGATTGGGCCGGGTTAACTGATCCAATGGACCCGGTTCTAAGATCGGAGCTGATCCGTTACGGCGAAATGGCTCAGGCTTGTTACGACGCCTTCGATTTCGATCCTTCCTCCAGATACTGCGGCAGCTCCAGGTTCTCCCGCCACCAGTTTTTCGATTCGCTGGGGATGGTCGACCAGGGATACGAGGTGGCGCGTTACATCTACGCGACGTCGAACATCAATCTCCCCAACTTCTTCTCGAAGTCGAGGTGGTCTAAAGTCTGGAGCAAGAACGCTAACTGGATGGGATATGTCGCCGTATCCGACGACGAAGCCACGCGCAACCGCCTCGGTCGCCGCGATATCGCGATCGCTTGGAGAGGAACCGTCACGCGGCTCGAGTGGATGGCGGATCTCAAGGACTATCTAAAACCGGTATCCAGAAACAACATCCGGTGCCCTGACCCGGCCGTTAAGGTCGAATCCGGGTTTTTAGATCTGTACACCGATAAAGACACGACATGCAAATTCTCGAGATTCTCGGCGCGTGAGCAGATTTTAGCGGAGGTGAAGCGTCTGGTAGAGAGATACGGCGACGACGGAGAAGAAGACGAAGAGCTGAGCATCACCGTGACCGGACACAGTCTCGGCGGCGCGTTGGCGATACTAAGCGCATACGACGTGGCGGAGATGGGACTTAACCGGAGTCGGAGCGGGAAGGTGATTCCGGTGACGGTGATGAGTTACGGAGGGCCACGCGTGGGTAACGTGAGGTTCAAGGAGAGGCTGGAGAAGCTGGGAGTGAAGGTGATGAGAGTGGTGAACGTGCACGACGTCGTTCCGAAATCGCCAGGACTGTTTCTGAACGAGAGTGCGCCTCACGCGCTGATAAAGATCGCGGAGGGCTTGCCGTGGTGTTACTGCCACGTGGGGGAGGAGCTGGCGCTGAACCACCAGCACTCGCCGTTCCTTAAATCCTCCGTCGATCCTTCTAATGCTCATAACCTTGAGGCCATGCTCCATCTTCTTGACGGGTCAGTCCCTTTATTTATTATCATTGTTTCTTTTTATAAACCATAATTAGTTTTATGTATATATTTTTATGCTCATAATTATTGGGGTTTTTATGCTCGCAGAGAATTAAGGTTTAGATAATTGTTAAATCTGGAAAGCAAAAAAAAAATTGGCAAATTATTTTAGAGGGGTCCAAATTTTAATCTAGGATTACATTGTTTGTTGTAAGGAAAATTAAAAGAAGAAGACAGAAGCATGATAGTGACTATGATTAAATGATTTGATTTAGAAGCCGACAAAAGAAAAATGATATGATTTAGAGATGGTGAGACTTTACAGTACTAATAATAAATAATTTGGTAACTTAAGAAAAGTCGTATATGTTTAATTTGTTTTTTCTCAAGAAATTAAAAAAGGACAACAAATTAAAGCCGTGGGATATATAGATTGGACAAGCTATTCATAGATGTTCTATGTCAATATGATACTCACATAAAATATAATTGAGAAGATCAAACTAGTTTGAATATTATTGAGATCTTCACGATTACGGCTATTTTAGCTGGACCTTGATAGAAAAACTCAAACTAGTCTGATTTAGTGATATGCAGTTATATAAACTAATATTGATGTTTAATTTAACATATACAAATTGTTTTTATTGCTAAAAATAAAATAAAATAGATATCATGGACAAGGGGAGAGATTTGTGCTGTCAAGTGGGAGAGACCCAGCGTTAGTGAACAAAGCATCGGACTTTCTGAAAGAACACTTCATGGTGCCACCGTGTTGGCGTCAAGACGCAAACAAAGGAATGGTGAGGAACAGTGAAGGACGTTGGATTCAAGCCGAACGTCTCCGTTCTGAGGATCATCATTCTCCCGACATCCACCACCATCTCTCCCAGCTCCGTCTTCTTTCTTCCTGATTTTATACCCTTTTTCCTTTTGTAAATGTCACCAATAAAAGAATATTACAATATCACTTCACTTGCATGCATAAGTATTTTATCATATTTGCATGTTTTTAATGCATAGGAGCAAACCCAATCAAGAGACCAGCAATATGCGTTTATGCATTTATGTTAGTAATGGCTATTCGAGTATTTGGTTCGGTTCCCGATAAGAATCGAGTATGGTTCTATAGGTTTAAGATCCAATAGATATATATATTTTTTTCTGGTTCGGTTCTGATTTGGATATTGTAGGTTTTGGTTTGGTTCGGATACAGATAATAAGTAACCATAATATATCCAAATTTTTTTGGTTTTCTAAAAATTCGGATATTTCAACCCGAAATAGCAATACTTTACCAAAATACAACATAATACCCGAAATAACATTAAATACCTGAAACAAAAACTAACTTCAAAACCTATATAGCCGAAATACTCGCCATAACTGCTTTTAGTTTATTAAGTGTTGGGTAATCGGTTCCTCATTTTGGATCCCGGATAAAAACCAGATCCAAACCGATATCTGTGGATCCTTAAGACAAGATCCAATAAATATTTTAAATGTAACCAAAACCGAACGGAATCGGTTATTCGGATCAGTTCCAGTTTAATTTTTCGGTTCCGATTTTTATGCCCATGCCTAATTTATGTATTCAACTTTGGTGCATATGAATATGCTTGATTTACACAAACACAATACGAGCAATATGCACTTAAAATTAGTTAACTGTTGGATGTGCACTATAACAATCCATGAAGCCTTAACCTATTACTATTTTTTTTTACATTCTTTATTCTATAGCGATCTTCATTAATTATCTACCGTAACGCAAAGATAATCATGTGCTATAAACAATCTATGATGTTCTTTGTTATATATAAATGTTTGATTTTTAGTAGTTAATTAAAGATATATTCTCTTGGTCGAATTATGGTTTACCATTACGAACGTTTTAATTGGCAGAAAGCATGGTTTTCTACAAAGGTTGACTCTTTTTCCTTTACGAGTAGATACTGCCTAAGTTTACGAGGCGTTTGGGTTTGGTCCGTTTGGATCAACTTAGTATGCAGCAACGACTATCATTAATCGTATTATTGGGAAAGACTGTTTTTGACCATCCATTCAAAATTTTTCCCTATTATAAATAACCCCATCGATCCCGTTCACTTTCATTCACACAAATCTTGTAAATCTCTGAGTCGTCTAACTAGGAATTAAAGAATCGGAGGAAAAGGTGGTGGCGGTGGTGGAGGTGGCGGTGGAGGAGGTAGGAGCGGTGGTGGAGGAGGAGGAGGAGGAGGAGGAGGAGGAGGAGGAGGAGGAGGAGGAGGAGGAGGAGGAGGAGGAGGAGGATACATGGTGGCTCCGGGGAGCAATGGATCTTCTTACATTTCAAGAGATAACTTTGAGAGTGACCCTAAAGGTTACTTTGATAATCTGTATGGTAGTGGACAGGGTAGCAAGTGAGTTTGGTCTATGTTTTCCAATATCTATGAACTGAAAATGGTTATTATTACCAAATAAATTATCTGATTATCAAATAAAAATGAGGTTTTCTACTTCTTTCTTCTTCACTCCTCTATTAATTATATGGTCCATAGCTTTCTTGAATATCAGTATTGGTGATACTATTGAATTAAAAATAAGAACATACTCAACGTAAAAGAAAAAGAATATCAATCAATACATATTGCTTTTGTCATGCAATAATTTCATTAAGAAACTCTCAAAATCTGAACTCTTCTGGTGTACAATTTTAGTCCTCCATATTGTGGAGGAAGGTCATGAAGCTGATGATTACACACTAACGTTGTTCAAATACAAAGGCAAATACATGTTTAAGGTAGGATCGTGCAATTTCGCTAAAGCAAAATGTTACAATACATTCGATGCAATTGGACTCATGTTTGGTTTCCTCTTTTTTCGTTATTATCTTGAGTGATTTAGAAATTCGTGGGTAGCAGAAAGATCATTATGATTCCTTTCCTGTCTTTGCCTTATTAAGTAAGATTTTTTCTCTTAGTGCCCAAGTATGTTCTTTTGACTGATGCTTTGTTATATAATCCACGATTCGTAAGCTCTTCTTACCCATGGGGTTCTTGTATATTGTGCTTGTACGTTATGCAACCTGGTCTGTGATTCGGTCTTGTCTGGCTCTGTCATGATCATTTTAGTGAAAATTCGAACAGATTGTGAAACATTAAAAACAAGATGTACAAATGAAAATAGTTTTTGTTTTTTTGGTGTTTACTTAAAATTACAAGAAACCAGAAGAACATTGTTGATTCATGTCCTCACATGAAAATGGAAAAGGAGATAATCGATCACTGATGAAGCTAAAGGACATATAGTTCATGCTCAGAGTGAAAGACCAGATTCTTCATCCTCCTCGAGAGAAGAAGTGTAGACAAAGTAGAAAGTCCAGATTAAACCGAACACTCCAAACAAAATCCAACCCAAGAGGTTGTTGCTCAGCCCAAAAGGTAATCCTGTTCCTTCCGTGGACATCCTGTCATCCACCAACGCCATCGCCGGGTTGCCCATCACCGCCGTCAAAGCCGCTGTTGCCGCTGCAGAAACTCCAGCTCCCACGGCTGAGACGTTTCCTTGCTTTGGCTCCATCGAGCATCTCACTCCTCCCTTCCTCTTACTCATTGGAGGCAAACCTGAGCAACCATAGTCAAAATTCACAACTCTAAACCACTGACTTCCAAACTGGTTCTTGCAAGCTTCGAGTCTTAGACATTTTAAAATCACAACACTCATTTACACAACAATCAATTAGCAAAATTCCAAATACTCTTCTGATTAGTTCTGACCAAAATCGAACCTTTACATCAAAATGGTTTCTTGACTTCTTGTTGATTCTCCACAAAACTACTAAAGATCACTCACTTAACGAATACAAGCAACCAAAGATCTTCACTTTGCATATATCCGAATTGAACTAGGATAAGATGAGATCTAAGAAAGAAAGTAAGAAGAAGAGAAAAGGGAAGGTCTTTACCGAGAACAGGAGCGGAGACGGCGACGGTGGGTTTGATAAGAAGAGCAGGACGAGCGACGGAGACGGTGTAAGCAGAGGCAGTGAAGCTAGCCATTTCTTCTTTTTTATGCTCCAACACAACTACAAACTCTCTTCAATTTGAGATTTTGTGTTCTTTTTGTGTTTGTGTTCTATAGCAACAACACAAGCTTTAATTTCTTTGCTTGCGTTGGCTTTTTGAATCCAACTTAACGACTAAATGAGTGGTGGAAAAAAATCTCTAAGCACCAATACAAGCCAACTAACACGGATATGATTCTATCCAAACTCCACCAATAGCCTCACTCCACGTGTCGTATTTCATCTCTTTCCCCTCCAACACAATCTTTTTCTCTCTTCTCTACTAATGTGGATTATATATTTATAATAAACTTGCATAGAACAACCAAATTTGAGGTACGAACAACACTCTGTTGCTGTTAACTAAATCTCACATTAAGCTCTGAGAAAAAATTTGGTGTTTCTGTATATCAAAAAGAACCAAAATTTACACAAGAGATATTGTAAAAGAATGAAGCTACTTATAAAATTGACAAAGAAGAAAAGAATTGAATTGAACCTAAGTTTTGTGTGAACTTTTGAAATCAATCGTGAATGTTGCAACGTTGTAAGTATGGGTGATGGTAAGCTACATGTATGTTCCAGTACCGCTTGTATTTGTCTATACCAGTGTCCAGCCACGGCTTCATGATCCCGTCGTAGTGTATAACAGCTGCTTGTTCGATGTCACCTGCTTTGACTCCTGATTCGTGACCTAACCCGACCACATTCCATCTCTTCTCCAATGGTAATATTTGCCCGAAGAATGTCAACCAACCTATTGGCAAGCTCCCTGCTTTCCACAGATGTTTTTCTACTCCCTGCATCAAAAACAAATCCACAACCCACACACATATATGTAAGATGTTCTCTATTAATGAACATAACCATTGTTTTTATACGGAAATTTAACAGTTATCGTCATGATCCATTTCAAGTTGAAAGCTAAATAACACACTTCGACAAGTTTGAAGAGTCATTCAGAGAAGGTAATGGCAAGTGTCAAAGTAACAGTGCGAATTTCGATGCAGAGGAGATTAAAAAGGAATGAAATGCTGTACCAGGTCGAAGTATTTCAGGTACACAGATGTCAAATCCTGTTTTCTCCATTCTTTGAGATCAAATAGATTCATGCCAAACGCCCAAGTGCAAGCCTTAGGGTCAAATTTCTGAGCAACCCATGCATCTGAGAAATTAATGTGTGTGTCCATTGAACGATATGAAGGTTCACCTTCAAGACAAGTTTCTACAGCTCCAACAACTTTCCCATTCATATCAAGGCTCCACAGTCTACTTAGATCTCTCTGAACAACTACATCATGGTCAAATAGTACGATCTTGTTCAGACCTGGGAAAATATCTGGAAGATAGAAGCGTGCATGGTTGAGCGCTGAAAAGAATCGCGGGTCACTTGAATTTTGCTTCGTCAGCAATTGAGCATGGTCTAAAGGCAGGACATTCATATCATCAATGTTTAGGATTTGGATTGTAGCTCTGCTATCTGGGTTTAATATAAACCACATTGAGATTGCTGGGTAATTGAGTGAATCCGTCACCACATGGAATACTATTTTTCCTGGGTCCTGCAAGCAGCAATATAAACCGTTAAAATATGTGTGGCTTCAGCAGAAACTTGGAAATATTCTCTTACGTGCATAAACCAAACCACAAGTTTCGATCATAAAAACGGATCCTGCATTAAATTGTGGTTCAAGTAATTATACGAAATACTGTGAGATGCTTTACAACGATAATTGATTAACAATATGGGTCATAAATTTTGAAACATGAAAACATAGAGAGCACAAGGTGTCTCAACATTAATCAGAAAAGACGAAGTTGTTCATCGAACAAAGAGCACACAAAATGTAACCACCTTTTCCTAGTTCCATAGCCGGACAAAATCCTATGGTACTAACTACCGTAGAAGCCTAAAGCATTTTGTCCAGAAACAGAACCTGTTGAAAGAAAGAACAAAAAATGAAGCATCTACCTTTGATGAGGAAATTGTAGAGTTAACAACCACCGTGGAGGCCAAAACATTGTCAGAGAAGACAACGTAATGGTTGAGATCAGGATTGTTATAACTTTGTTGAAAAGGTTTCTTCCTTTCATGATCCAGGGTAAAGTATTCTGTTGTCAAACGCATTGAGAGGCAGTGAAGCCCTTTTGGGGTAGTCCTTGCTGCAAGCTGCATTAAATATGCTGCTTGCTTTTTCTGCGCCCGAGCTTGTTCTTCGGATTTATAAGTCATGGCATGGAGTTTGGTAGCAATGGCAGGGCAGTTGTGAAACACACGACTGACCTTGAATAAAGCAAGTTCCATGGCCTTCAATCTTTGAGGAGAGCTGAAAGAAACAAAACATTTCTATATGACTCTTCTAAGTCAGCACAAACATTTCAGTATATTTTTTTGGCTTTGAAATTAGATGCCAGAGCTATTTACTGGAAGGAACAGGACTCCTCTGAATCCATCACATGTGCTTACCTCTTTGACAAATGTTTATCTTTGGTGGCATCTCCGACAGCCCGTTCCAGCTCTTTTGTTCGAACTCTCAACTCCTTCACTATTTGGGAGTTATTCCCAGGTAGGGCCAAATTGAGATAAGCTTTCGCCTGGATGATTTTGTCTCTGATCTCCTTTATCCTTTCATCTGTTGCTCTTCCAAGCTGAACCCTTGACTTCTCTTCACTCTTAGCTAAAGGGGGCTGGAATTCGATTTTATGACTAGGTTGATCATCTCTTGCTGAAATTTTCTCCTGAGACATTGGAAAAAGAAACGACACTCCAAAATTAAAGCATATGATTTGACTATCTTGATGCAAAGTCTAATTTGGCTTTACTATTCACAAGTGCTGCCAAGGCCCATGGAAGTCCTGTGATTTGATTTTAAGATAGTAGAATTATCATTATGAATTGCTTTAAAACCTAATAACTACTCAAAGTTCGTTTTATCTTTAAATTTAGACAGAAGTGAAATACGCACCTCTGCATCAGTCTTTATGGTGGTTTGCTGTGAAACTACTGCTCGCTCCTCCTTGTTTTTATGATTGCTTCCTGAAACCCATGGTATCTCCAGATAAGAAAGCTTGCACAGTAATGACAACAAAAAACTTATAACACAAGAGCAGAAAAACTTTACCTCCAATAATTTCTGAGAGAACAGTTGTTTTGTCTCCCTCACTAGACTGAGGATCGTCATGACTTTTATTAAAAGAACTAGACTGAACCACAGGATTTAACTCATGATCCTTTAGAATTCGTTTAGGCTCCTTGAAGCCTTCTCCATCCTAAGTTACAAAGCAAAAAAATTCAAAAAATGAATGCGCCATCAAGATTTAAGAATATGAGTGGCAGCGAACCGGTTCAACAGCGGTAAGTCTAAGATCATCATTCGTCTTGTATCTCTGCAGAAGAGAGGTAGCATCTCAGTTGTGGATTTCTCGAGAAATTCAAACAAAAAATTGAATAATAAAAGAAAATTACGATCTGAAATCATGGCACGATCAACACAGAAATATTAAAGAAGAAAACAGGGATCTAAGCACAGGAAACACGTACAATGTCGGATACCTCTTCAATGAATTCTCCTCTATCTGCCAGAAAACAATCAATAAATAAAATCAAAACACCTTCAGATGCGTAATCCAAAAGCTAAGACTACATTAAACAATGGTAAGGCCATATAACGATTCGAGATTCAATCAAAGCAATCGAGCAACTCTACTCACGACGTTCCACTATACTATTCTATATCCATCAATCTAACATCGGCGAGACAAAAATAAACAACGAATCGAACAATCCGAACAAGAAGAAGCTCACCAATGGAAGTAATGCTCTTGAGCCGATTCGAAACGAAAACAATCGGAGCGAAGACGGATAACAATAGCAGCGAGAGGATCAAAATCCTCCGCCAGCGACGAATTTGATTCATCAATGTGCGAAACTTCTCAGAGAACTCTTCATATATTATCTCCTTTTCCCTTTTAATCGTTCTCCACGAAGAAGACGAAGCACATCCCAGAGGGAGAAACACACAGATCTCGGAGATTCCCTGCTTGATTAACAAGCAATCTATGAAACGATGAACAGCTTAGGGTTTCGAGATCCTTCTGCAATTGATTTCCTTCTATACTGCTTTCATCTCCGGTGATTCAGAGCTTCCTCGTGCATGTTCGGGGACTTCTGCTCTCTTTCTTTTTTCACTTAATTTTTTTTTAAAACTATTACCAATTTTAATTTGATTTATATTTTATATTACTTTTTGGGAATTCATTTAGAGATATCAAATGTTTCCGACGAAGGGGATCTGGTGCGGGGCGGTGTACATGTGATTTATAATGCCGTTTGATGAAGGTTGCAAATTTTATACTATTTGTCTTCTTCCGATTGGTTCCGCGGAAAGATCTCTCGCGCAGCCATTTATATTTTGACACGTTGACGAAGTCTATGGCCCACAAGATTTCGAAGAGTGGAAGTTCACAGTTCACGGCAATTTTTCTGTCAACACACTTCAGAGATTGTGTATTTTGGAGGAACAATTTGACTGTTTTATGTTCGAACTGGGAAATGGGGATTTGTTTTAGATTTATATACATAGATGACAATAAAGAAGATTGAAATTGCCATATCCGGAATGGGATGGATTTTTCGTAATGGTAATGGCACTTTCTTTAAAAGGGGTTGCGCAAAATATCAGGGACGTCATAATTCTGAAGAAGTGGGATTCTCTGTCTTAATATGGGCAATGCAGTTTACATGGGCCTTAGGATACCGTCACATCATTTTCGAAGGCGATAATGTTAATATTGTACGATTGCTCAATGAGAATATGCCAGACTTCAAACTTCAACATTATGTCAACACAATCAACTCATGGGCAATGATGTTTTCAAGAGTCAAATTCTAATATAGAAATAGACGAGCAAATCGATGTGCAGATCTTTTAGCCAAATCAATAGGCAATAGCCCGATGCCCTCGTCTGTTTACTATGTTTGTCCATATTTTTTACAACTGCTTGTAAACAAGGATGCAACACTGATTTCATAAATAAAATCCATTAGATGAAAAAAAAGAAAAAAGAAGATTGAAATTATGGGAAGATAGGTGAATGACAACAATCTGATTTATTGCTACTAGATATTTTCTTGATTGATATATTTTAAGAAATATATTTTTTATGATACAATTTTTCAAAATTATTTTTTATAAGTGTTACAAATTTTAAATTTATAAAAATTTATAAAAATATGTTTACAAAATATATTTTTATAAAGTTTTATAAGAAATATTGTAAGGTTTTATAAAGTTTATAACATGATTATAAATTTTATAAATAAATTTTATAAAACTCTTACAATTTTTTTTATAAATATTTATAAAAAATAGTATTTTTTGAAAATAGACAATAAGTAATGACATATTAAAAAATGATATCATAAAAATTATATTTTTGAAAATTTTCGTTCTTGATTTTATATTTGGATGTAATGTTACCTAAATGTATTTTAACACCAAATATATATGCCGATATTTTAATGGTTAAGTAATTATATATATAAATTAATCTTTCTTTTTTGTATGATGCGAATAAAATGGATTAGTTAGATATATATTTAGATAATAAAATGGTATAGTTAGTGGATGAATTTTCGTATTCTATAAAAAAAAACCGCTTTAAAGATTCATACAAGGGTCCGATACAAGAATTTATGAATGTTTAATGAGTAAAGATGACAATGAAAGATGACTAAATTTGACAAATTAAAACGTATATGCCAACTCTAATAACAACATTCAGCGGAAAACAATGTCAAAGTGATGATGAGTTTTTTAAGTCAAGCAAGATGTGAACATCTCTATTCTATCCGAAAAAATCTATATCCAAACTTGAGAACATGGATGACTATAATTACATTCCTCGAACTACAGAGAGTGGGAGGACTTTCAAAGATAAATCTTCATCTTTGTGCTTCAGTCTATTTGATTATAAACACTCATATCTTCAACTTCAGGTTGGTTGAAAAAATTTTTTATCACCAAAAGCTTTGTCATATTGATATCTTCTTCTTTATTCAGTCACATACCAATTCTAACTTGAGTGTCAGAGAATAAACTGGAGAGCATGATTCATAAGAAGACATCACAAAAAAACGTGAACTAACTTAACCTAATTTCATTATAGAAGGTTATCAAAATTTAAGAGACTTGATTTTTCAAAGAAAAACCACTTGATATCAATAAAGTTAAAAAATAGTTTAGTATAATAACCCCAAAATACGCAAAAATGCAAGATAAATTACTTTTTTTGCAAATTCGTAATGTATCTAAAATGATACAATCTTCGACGAACGCGGTTTACAATTAAATAGTGAGATTCTTGATTTTCTAAATTTAATTTTACCAAAATAAAAATATTGAGTTCCTTGACTACAATGGCCGATTTATAGAAAATTGTGTGTTACCTATTGATATGACTTTACCATATATTTTATCTATAGTATACTAAGATAAGTTAACTTTTTCACAACTTTTAAACAATCGCAAAGTTTTGAATAAAGATAAATAAATTATGAATTTTTCAAGTATGTTAAAGTTTCCAACTCTAGGATGATTATTGGTAGATGAATCCTAAATTTTTCTTAAAATTTTGAGAATCCATTGTTATTAGTTTATGAATTTTTAAAATCTTAGTAAATTTCATTTTTATTAGTTTGAAGATTTCTAAATTCCATTCCAAATCCCTTATTATTGAAATTTTTTAGTTATCGTTGATTTTGTAATTCTATTAAAGTCTAACGTTATTGGAATATGAATTTTCCATATATTTACTCATAAAACTCAACTTTTAAAATATTATGTATACTCATAAGATTTTTAAAATTTATATAATAAAAATATACACTCTCACACACAAAAGTTATGTATAACCAAAAGCTCACACACATTCTTTCCTAAGAAAAGAAAAACAGTTTTTGAAATTGCTTGATATATATATATACATATATATATGTGCTAATGAACAATTGGTTATATATATGTTTACGTCAAAAATAGTTTTGGAAATGTTACAAAACATATATATAATATATATATATTGCCTTAGAAAGAAAATTATTTGAAAAAGATATATACAAATCTTTGATAATTGGTAAAAACCGATTGTAATTTATATAAAATATATGATAAAAATTGATCAAATATTTGTTAAATCTGATAAAATTTTAAAAGTTTATCAATTTTTAAAATTCTCAAGCTCCAAAAAAGTTATGTTTCCAAATAATTCCATTAGTGTTTCCAGATTTATCAATTGATTTACCACAATATATAAATTTTATTTTAAATAATCCTGAATTTTTATTGTTATTTTATAATAATCATTATTGTACTACTTTTAAAAAAATATTGTATCCAATCATTGAGAGCCAAATACTCTGGTAATCTCATTTGGTTCCTCCTCTTGTTAATCAGTTGATTCACAGTTTCTCTGATGATCGAAGGTTTTACTTTTTACTGCAAATAAACAAAAAGTAAAATCGCACAGAGTTGCGAAAAAGAAGAGTAAAAAAGAAAAATCGCTGCTGGACTTTGCAAACCCTAATCACATCAGGCAATGTTTCTCCTTGGAAAAGCCCATTCACAAATAAAACAAAATTAGAAAGAAAAAAATGAGAAAAATATAAATAAAAGAGGAGGAAACGTTCTTTTTTTTTTTTTTTTTTTTAACTTCTTTACGGGATTGTTTCTCTTCTCCACAAGACCCTTTTATTAGAGCGCCTTAAGCTTAACCCTTTCTTCTTCTTCTTCTTCTTAGATTTCAGATCGTCTCCTCAATTTATTACTCTCCATATTCTCCTCTGAATCTCTCTCCATTCTCTCACCATTAACAATCCTTCGATCTCCCTTCCTCAAAATCACCAACCACCTCTTTTCTCCGTCTTCTTCATCACTCTATTTTCTTTCAATTGAGACTTTTTTGTTTTGTTTACTTTCGCTTGTTTTCTACCCTTTTCCGTCAATTTCAGTGTGCAGATTCCATCAGATTTGGATTTGAATGTAGGTATCTCCGAAGAGTCTGAGGTGAACGTAAATCTGGGGGGATTCTTTTTTCTGGGTCGTCGTTTTTTCGTCTACATGCAGTTTTGGGGATAGTACGTGCGATTAATCGAATAATCTTCGTCTCGATACACGAAAAGACTCTATACGGTCGTGGGAGAGTAATGGAAGGGGATATGGTGGCTAAGGTGAAGAGGGAGACCGTGGTGGCATGCATGACTTGTCCTCTCTGCGACAAGCTCCTCCGTGACGCCACCACTATTTCCGAGTGCCTTCACACGTGTTAGTTCTTCCTTCCCCTTTCCGATTTACGTTTGAATTCGCTTTCTCCTCTGTGAAATTTTCCTCTGCAATTCGCAATTGCTGGGTTTCCTTCGTGTACATCGTTGTTTGATTGACTTTCTGTGTTTTGTTCCATTTTGGGTTGCTCTTATACATTCGAAATTTGTATGATTATATAGTTGTTAATCTCGTCTTCCTCTGATATTTTCTTTCTCCTCCATATCTCAATCGATTTGATGAAACTGGTTTATGGTCAGTGAATAGTTTGTTGTCTGGTTTTCTCAACAAGAGTTGTTGTTGACCAAAATCTATAAATTTTGTTGACATCTAGCCTGCAAGAGTCTTCCTTTGTTCGTCTATTTAGGTAAGTCTTTTTGGAAATTTGCAAGTGTTTTTCTTCGTCAACGATGGTTTCTGGTCGGTCAACTCATGCCGTCGAAGCTAGGCTTCTTTCCGAATTTGGTTTTGGCTTATCATATCATTGTAGCTGTATGTTGTTAGTTAGGTGTCATCATGTAAGTTTTGTGTTGGTAAGTTCAAGTAACAAAGGACTAGTACTAGTAGTTTGTGCTACAGCCTCTTTACTTCTTCAAGATACTATACAATTAGTTTAGATATATTTTCTGTTTGGAGATCTCTCTGGGGTTACCTTTATTTAATACTAGGGTATTAGTCATCTTTCTGCATGCCGAGCTATTTACTGCATTCTGTATATACTATTCAAGAATTTAATTTATTTTCCTTTT
Organism: Schrenkiella parvula; assembly: GCA_000218505.1. Lineage (NCBI taxonomy): Eukaryota > Viridiplantae > Streptophyta > Magnoliopsida > Brassicales > Brassicaceae > Schrenkiella > Schrenkiella parvula. Next base: position 12,572,696 of record CM001190.1, on the reverse strand, counting down.
GGAGACAACATCAATGTACAATTCCAAACTTACACACAACCAGCTCTCTGTTATCCTGTTTACTGCTATTTTAAAACTTATGCAGCCTGTCATTCTGTAACTGTAGATGTTAACTAAACTACACATATTAAGGTAAATCTGGTTGATATTCTCATTCCATCTGATCCAAGAAAAAAAGTAAATGTTAGCAATTGCGATTCCATTGAAAAACCGAGCAATTTCCCTTTTCACGTCGGAAGTTTCTGTGAATTTAGCAACCTTTTTCTCAGTTATAGAATCCTCAGAATGCCCTGCATAATCTGTTTACTGCAGTGCCAAAATTAGGTGTTCTCACTTGATTTGCTGTTTGACTTCTGGGAACACAAGCAGTATTACCATATAATTGTGTTTTGGTATGATGCCATCTCGTTTCCTTAGGTTTTTTAACTATCTAAGAGCATGATTTAAACCAAACTGGATTGAAGTCTATCAACCACTTGTCTACAAGCTTCGGCCATGACAAATGGTATTTCATACCAATTATAGGAGTCCGAAAATCTATATTTGCATCTGATAAATTTCAAACGTTGCAGCAGCCAGCTTGCTTTAAACTTCAAAATATTATGCTATTCATTTTTGAGTTGAACTTTTGATCCGAGAAATTGTTTGTTTTATCTTTTGAGTAATTTGGTCGCATTTGATATAAAAACATTTTGTTCTTATTTGGTAGTTACTATCTGTTGAAATGAGAAGTTATTAGATCACTTTTATGCAGTTTGTAGAAAATGCATATATGAGAAAATCACAGAGGATGAGATAGAGTGCTGTCCAGTATGCGATATTGATCTTGGGGGTACCCCACTGGAGAAACTAAGGTAGGTTCTTCTTCTCCTCTATTACTATTGCACTATTTTCTCATGAGGCTTGGTTTAGCAGTGATTACTATTTTCTATATTATATTTGTACCATCTTCTGTTAGAAGCCAAGTCGTACTGTTGATGAACCATTTAACTTTAGCATAATGCTGAAAAATCGTACATGATTATGCTGGAATGTGCCCCACATATCAAAAGTTTTTCTATAAGTTCTGTGGCATAATGTGGAATTAATCAAGTAAAAACATTTAACTCGGAAGCAGTTACAACCTGAATACGTATACTAGCTTTTGCTGACATCAACTATTTTTGGTTAGAACCAGAATTAATTCTGTTTAGTACTACCTTTCTCTTACTAAACTATTATACCCATACGAGCTTTGTTGGGTGGTGAACTTATGCATTCTCTAAGATACAACTCTTATTCATATATTTTAGGCCTGACCACATTTTGCAAGATTTGAGAGCTAAAATATTTCCTCTAAAAAGAAAAAGAGAGAGGGTGCCTGAAGTTGTGTCCTCAATCACATTACCTGCAAGGAGAAAAGAGAGGTCTATCTCGTCTTTGGTGGTAAGCACACCTAGGGTTTCAGCACAAACTGGTACAACAGGAAAACGAACAAAATCTCTCATGAGAAAAGATGTACGGGGTAGTGGTTCGTTCACTAAGAGAACTGTGAAGAAGGAAGAAGAATTTGGAGATGATCATACAGAGAGTGCAAGCTCGCCTGAAACACTTAAAAAATTTACTCAGAATAAAAGGCAGGTAAAAAAGGTGATTACTCTCTTTAGCTTCGTTTCTCTTTTTTTGTTGGTACACTATGGAAAATAGTTTGTGCATTTTTAGCTTCAAAGTGATCACCCCTTAGACAGTGTAATGAAAAGGTCACCATCTTCCCAGGAGCAGATATTATCATGTTTACGTAACATATGAAATTATAGAGTCGAGCTTGAGTGAGAGGGAGAGTTTTGTATCACAAACATACCATGGTTGATTTTGGATGCCAAGTCCAAACACAACCTTATTACTGAATATGTTCTTATCATAGTTCCCGTGCATATATTTATTTATCTTTTCTTCTTCCGCAGTCGTCATATGCAGAGCCTAACCAGTCCCTCTCTAATCGAAGAAACAAGGATGTTGATGAACCTTGGGATTCCAAATTACATCTTTGGAAACCTTTAAATTTTCTTGTGGATGTGGCAAACGGAACAAAGCCGTCAAAGTCTTCTAGTTCTCAAGGGTTGGACACAAAATCTGAGCATGGAAATGCATCTCACAATGATATTCAGGGGTGTAAAACCAAAACAAAGGATCATAAAAGAAAATGTAAACTCGAGGAAGAGATCAGCAATAATGGTGATCCTACAACATCAGAGACTGCTACGCTTAAAAGAACACGTCGGACGCGGCGTAAAAGGTCATCCATTTTTGGTGATTCAAGAATTCCACCACTACCAGATGCAGCATGCCTGAAACAGGAGAGAAGAAATGGTCCGGTCTGGTTCTCACTTGTGGCTTCAGATAATCAGTGAGATTCTTTCTCTGTATCTGAGTTTTTATATGATGTTCAAGATTTTCTTTGTCTTTTCTTTTCTGGGTCTTGGTATCTTGACAAGATCTGCTGGTTTTAGGGAAGGAGAAACATCCTTGCCTCAGATTCCAGCAAACTACTTGCGAATAAGGTAAGTTTTCTTTTGAAGGCTCTATTTTCTAGTCACTGGGTTTTTGTATGTCAGATATTACTTTTTTGGCATCTATGGTTTCAAATTCGATTTCACAGTGTTTTACACAGAGTTCCATGTCATTTTTATTTCTGTGGTATACGTTTTTCAATCGAGCCTTCTATTTTTTGGGCCACATCTCACACTTAGTTCTGGATTGGGAGTGTCTACTTTTCTGTTTGGAAGAATTATATTGTACCAGAGTTGATCTGCTGTCTCATTATATGATAGGGATGGAAATATTCCAGTTTCTTTTATCCAAAAGTACCTCATGAGGAAGCTTGATCTCAAGAGTGAATCTGAGGTAAGCAACATTTTGCATTCAGTTGCTACTTTATTGTTTCTAGCTTATATCCACTCGGTCTAAGATGGAATCACATAGACCGTACTTCTATAGACCGAGTCATTTCCTGTGCTTGACTATGAGGTTCATAATTGGTAGTGTATTACCTTAAAACTCTTATGACTCATGAGCCGCAACTATAGTGTGATAGGGAAACAATCTTTTGAGATCATGGCTAATGGCTGTCACCATTTCGTAAAGCTAAATTCGACAATGACCTTACATTTTTGATTAACTAAGATCCTTAAATGTTTGAACTAAAATCAACACTCCCTTTTGCTCACTCCTTTATGTTTTTTTTTGTAACAGGTAGAGATAAGATGTATGGGAGAACCGGTGATCCCTACGTTGCAGCTTCACAGCTTAGTGGAGCTATGGTTGCAAACAACTTCTAAGCATCAAAGAGTCGCTGCATCAATAGGCTCCTCAGCAAAGGAATTTGTAATGGTGCTAGTTTATGCTCGGAAGGTCCCTGACTGCAACAACTAAGAGAACTATTTAAGACTCTTCTGCAGAAGGAAGAAAACTAATCTTCTTCGTCGTCTTCATTGAATTTGAATCTTTCCTAGACCAAAAGGAAGAAGTGTAGTGCAGGAGCAGTCGAATGTGTTGTGTAGCTTAGTAATAAAATATAAAAAAATTTCTTATAATCTTAAAATGAATGATTGGTGAGACACATTTTCTTGTCTAAGAATTTTCAAAAATTGCTTTTTTTTTCTTTTTTGGGAGATTGTGTCCTTTTTGGACATTTGAATGTATGATAGATAGGATAATGTTGTCATTTCCGTGAACAATTTGTTTCCTTGTTTGGACTAAATGAGATGTACACGGAATTATTATGAACCGAATGACTTGCGAATTATTGAGAAGTCAACAAAAAAAAACTTAAAAAGAGTTTGCAATTAAGTTTTAAAACTTTTTTCATTTATATTAAGCATAAAATTTGGAATTTCAAAACCAGCTTTGGATGCTAAAATAGTGAACAACATTGACCAAAGTACATAGCAATGGAATCGTTTTTATTAGAAGATATTTTTGTCATCATCTAGTTTAACTTTTAGCTAAACACATCATTTGATTTCTACTAAGAATCCGTCAAAGAGAAAGACACGTTTATATGTGGTAAAAAAGTAACCGTTAGAAACTGAGAAAAAAGGTTTTGGTTCTACTTTTCTTTTTGGTTTTACGTGCAAAAAGTAAACTCAAAAATTTGGAATTAAACGAGCTTGCCTTTATTTAACTTCGTGTATAAAGCTTACATGATGAAGTAGATAAGCCATAGGATCTAATGAAGTTAAATTTTCTAAACATGATGAAGCTAAAAAGTTTGATTTAATATTCTTATAGAGAAGCCTAATTGCATCTTTGCGTTAGTTTAATAAGATTAATAAAAACAACCGAATCTTACCTAAATTAAGGTCTTCGAATGGGACCCACCTCTGAAATCTGTGACAGACGCCGGTTTCGTTCCTTCTCCTGTTTTTTTTTCCTTTCTCTTTGCTTTTTCCAAAATAAAGTTGTCTTTTTTTTTGGTTTTCTCTTTAAAAATGATTTGTTCACTGTAGTTTTTGGGGTAAAATCACAATAAAGAAAAATAGGAGGGATGCTTTCAATTTTTGTTTTCTTTTTGGTTGAGTGATTGCAGAAGCGAGAGAGAGAGAGAGGGAGTGTCAAGAAAGTCTTCTCTTTCACACCTTTCGTTTTCTCGAACCTCTTTAAAGATGGTGGAGGAATCTTGGGTTTGACAACTCATTAACAGCTTCTTTTAAGCTGCAAGCATCCAAGGAAGGTCCATTTTGCTTTTGCTTCTTCATCATTCTCTCTCTCTCTCAATTCGTCCTCCTTTTTTTTCTCGTTTTGGTCTTTCAAGTTTGATTTTCCTTTGATGTAGTGTTATACCTTTTTGTTTTGAACCTTGATCCTCTGGTGAGAAATTAAGAAGCTATATCATTTCGTCTTCAAGCTTAAGAAAGGCAACTTCTTTTTTTGGGTACTGTGGAGATGGTATTGTGTAAAAATGGAAATTTGACTATCTGGGTCTTTCCCATTTTGGTTTCTAGGATAGATTAGTGGTTTTGTTTTTGAGTCTTGGGGACTAATTTTTGGGTTTTTTTTGTTTTGAGGGGAAATTAGGGTTCTTATTTAGTTTATGTTAGGGTTGTCTAAGACATGGAGGAGATAGAAGGAACCAACAGAGCAGCTGTAGAGAGTTGTCATAGAGTTCTTAACCTCTTATGTAGACCACATCAACAAGATCATGGGTACGACATGAGTTTAGTGTCTGAAACTAGAGAAGCTGTGTTTAGGTTTAAGAGAGTGGCGACTCTGCTAAGCAAAAGTGTGGGTCATGCCAGGTTTAGAAGAGCCAAGAAACTTCAGACCCATTTGTCTCAAAACATCTTCCTTGATCCTTGTCTCCAAAGAACAGAACTTCCATCAGCTCAGAAAGCACCGGTACGCCGGTCTGGTTTCCATGAACTGAGCTTGAGACCCACTGATTCCCTCACTTTAGGGACCCGGTCTTTCAGTTTAAACTCAAATGCAAAAGCCCCTCTCCTTCAGCTTAACCAGCAGGCAATGCCTTCTTCGAATTTTCCAAATTTGTTTCCAGAACATCAACAGCAACAGCAGCAGCAACAACAGTTACATGAACGGTTGCAGGCTCACCACCATCATCAACAGCAGCAGCAGCAGCAGCAACAGAAACATCAAGCTGAGATTATGCTTCGGAAATGCAACGGCGGGATAAGTTTGAGTTTCGATAACTCGAGCTGTACTCCAACCATGTCATCCACTAGGTCCTTTGTTTCATCACTTAGCATAGATGGTAGCGTCGCTAATATAGAAGGAAGGAACTCCTTCCATTTGGTAGGGGTTCCAAGCTCAACGGATCAGAGTTCACAACACTCTAAGAGAAAATGCCTCATGAAAGGGGACGAACATGGAAGCATCAAATGTGGGAGCTCTAGCCGATGCCACTGCTCTAAGAAGAGGTCAGTTGCATACTTTTGTATTTCATCTCACAGCCTCTCTTAATGAAGATGCACATTAAAACCTTGTTGGAAATTGACAGGAAACATCGGGTTAGGAGATCGATTAGAGTGCCTGCTATAAGTAACAAGGTTGCGGATATCCCTCCTGACGATTATTCGTGGCGAAAATATGGTCAGAAACCCATCAAGGGCTCTCCTTATCCCAGGTATACACTTCTAGATCACTCTCCTTTGATTAATTAACTCATACTGAGACAAAAAAACAAGAGGAAAAAACTTTTTTGAGTTTGATGCACATGTAAAAGATGAGATATCAAATTGAAAGACCATCTTTTTTATAAGGGTTCAAGGCATTTGTGTCCTGATGAGTTGAGATTCATAGAGACAGAAGAGGCACTATTATGTATAAAGTATGAGTCTTTTTGAAAATTGTAACATTAAAATTTTTGTGTGTGCAGGGGATATTACAAATGCAGTAGCATGAGAGGCTGTCCAGCGAGGAAGCACGTTGAGAGATGTTTGGAAGATCCGGCAATGCTTATTGTTACTTATGAAGCAGAGCATAACCACCCAAAACTGCCATCTCAAGCCGTAACAACTTAACTTTCATTCACCCTGTGTGTTCTCTTTTGTGCGCGATGATCGGCTTTGGCTTTGCTCAAATATTGTGTGATATGATCGGAGCAGTGCATTTGTTGGAGTGGATTTGCTTGTGAGAGAGTTCACTGCAACTGTTGGATTTGGGTTAAGGGTAAAAAATTTAGGATTTGTCAAGACTCGTTTCTCAAGTTTATTACTCTTAATGATTCGAAGTTTACTTCTTAATCTCAGTTCGTTTTTCTACAATATGGTTGATAACTTTCATTTAAGATATGATTAGGGATAAATAATCTTGGATTTTGTTGCGACTTTGTTCGTCAGTTGCGAAATACATGAACGAAATTGTTGAATTCATGAATGAAGCATATAACGTATAAAAACCCAATTCGTGACCTAAAACTTACATTGATCCGTTTGACGGACTGCTCGGAACTTTTCACAGACTGTTTAGACCTCCTCAGAATGATTAAAAACCTTTTCAATTGGTTCTTTTTCAACTCGGAACTCGAAGTCTATCATAATCTCATCTGCTCTTTTGAGTCTTGTCGTTTGCACTTAACCTCTAGTATATTTAACATACATACGGATAAGCTTGCAAAAAACACTCGCATAAAAGATTTTATCTTTTTTCATGTAAACCACAATGTGTCAACAGAATCTGACTATCCGGAGAGTTTCTTCACTGAACAAACTTGATTTAGTTATAAAGTTTAAAGAAAAAAAAAGATTTTGTTTATTCTTTCCAAATTCGAGCTTCCTAATGATATACACTTAACAAAGTACAAAAAATTAGATTCAAGCTAAAAATTACCAAATTGTATAGTTCGGCTTAATAATTCATAAAACAATAATTAAACGAATCAGTACTTCAAAAAAACAACACCTTTTGTAGACAAAATTTGTAATAAAAGTTACAACAAATTGGAATGTTCTTTGAAGTTTACTTTTTCAAACGATTCTGATCATAATATGCTAACTAGAGACTATAAAAAGCTCAATTTCTCGAGTATGTTGGGGCCTTATACTGATTTTTGTGGCCCATTTATGAATCCACCAACATCTTTTTCCACCTGACACACACAAAATATCTCATCAATCATCATGTCGTCTTCTTCTTCGTTTTCGGGTCTTTAGTTTCCAATTTTGGCTCTTTCTTATTATATCTTAAAGACTTAAAGGATTAGATCTCTTACACGATCATGAGTCACAGCAGTTTATAAGGTAAGGCTTATCCTCCACCTCTAAAAGATTTGATTTTTGCCCATTTTCATTCATTTTTTGTAGCTTCTACTAATATATATCTTCAAATCTTTGTCTGTATTCGATATGAAGTTGATGCAATCTGCATCTGATAATTTTCAGTTTTTTTTTTTTGCCACCGTCGTTTTTCTTGTGTTTTATTATTACGACGTTGTGGTGGAGATTTGACGGCGGAAGCTCGTGGTAGGGTATGCGCCAGTTGTATGATATAAATGGGTTCAGATATTTTCTGCCAAGTTGATGGTTTTCTAGTAGATTCTGGGTTTTATCTTGGAAAATGACGTTTCTTTCTTAAAAAAAGCTCTTGATCTTATTAAAACGTAGTTGGAGAAAAAAATCTTAGTTTGTGTGATCTGGGTTTTTTCGCAAGTGAGTTTGGTTTGGTTTGATTTGATCTCTATTTGCTGTTTGTGGAAATGTCTGAATGAGTGGATTCTATTTTTGCTCCTTGATTTTTTGTATTTTTTTTGGTTTTTGGTTTTCAGTTATATATAGAGGTTGATTGCTTCTGGGTTTGGAAATATCATTAGGTACAACAAGAAAGACATTTTATGTAGAAAGATGGTTGCGGCGAAAGAGAACAAGTTTCTGACGGTTGCACCTTTCGAGTGTGCTTGGAGTGATGATCTCAAGTTCCGGGAAGCGGGAAGAGGTTGCGTTGCGTTTGATGCATTTGCTCACAACGATGTCACGGTGGTGTTCAGAGAGAATGTGGGGAGTCAACATTACCATTACAAGAAAGACAATTGTCCTCATTACATTGTCATCATTGGTAGCAATAGGAACCGTAGGCTGAAGATTCAGGTTGACGGGAAATCTGTCGTCGATGAGGAAGCTTCCGATCTCTGTCGTTGTTCGTTAGAGTTCGAGAGTTACTGGATCAGTATCTATGATGGATTGATTAGCATCGGGAAAGGGCGGTATCCGTTTCAGAACCTGGTGTTTCAGTGGCAAGACGCCAAGCCCAATTGTAATGTCCAGTATGTTGGTCTTAGCAGCTGGGATAAACATGTGGGATATAGAAACGTGAGTGTGTTTCCCGTGACACACAATCATATCTTGCTGTGGAAGCAAGTGGATTGCCGTGAAATTAAAGGAGATGAGCCCGGTGACGAGAAGTTTGTGGAGGAAGGGACTGGTAATGATTATGAACAGTGGGGACTCGGTAATTTTCTGGAGAGTTGGGAATTATCCGACACAATCTTTCATGTTGGTGAAGATAAAATGGATGTCCCTGCTCACAAGGTTATCTTACAAGCATCGGGGTGTTTTCCTTTGAGCTCATCAGATGGCAATGTCATCCATCTTCGTGGAGTATCGTACCCGATTCTTCATGCACTTCTTCAATATATCTATACGGGACGAACTCAGGTACTTATTTTTATATCTTCTTCCTTAAATTAATTGTCCTTGTTTCAGTTGTGAGGTGTTCTTCTGCCACTTGAAATGCTTTGTCGGCAACATTCTTTTATTTTTTAAAGCTTGGAGATTCTTCAACGCCCTCATGATTTTCTTGAACTTTTTGTTTTTGATGTAGATTTTGGAATCAGAACTTGCTCCATTGTGGGGTTTAAGTTCTAATTTTGAAGTGATGCCATTGGTGAGACAGTGTGACGAAAATATAAACCGCTTAAAACTAAGCAACAGAGCGTCTGACCCCTGCAAAAAAGTCAAGCTATCATGTCCTATTTCTCACCCCTTATCTGGTTTTATGTTCCCGACTGCTTTCCCTGCTGATGTGGGTAAGCTGAAAAGGTTGTACTCAACCGGCCAGCATAGTGACATAAACATCTATCTCAGTGACCATGGTCTCACTTTCCAGTCTCACAAAGTCATTCTAAGTCTTTGGAGTGTTGCATTTGCAAAGGTGAGAAACTTTCTTTTGTGGTTACAGTTCTGATGTGCATGAAAAAGTGATTCTCAACTTTTCGTTTATACCAATGAACATCCAGATGTTTACAAATGGGATGAGTGAAAGCCATTCATCAACGATTTACTTAACCGATGTATCACCAGAAGCATTCAAGGCTATGATTAATTTCATGTATAGTGGAGAGTTGAACATGGAAGACACGGTGAATTTTGGTACCAATTTGATCCATCTTCTCTTTCTAGCTGACCGGTTTGGAGTTGTTCCACTTCATCAAGAATGCTGCAAAATGCTCCTGGAGTGTCTCTCGGAGGTAATTTTTTATTCACAACCCTCTGTAATAATTGATATTTCTCTCTTTCGTTATCATGTTTCTCTTCTTTTCCAGCGCATCTGTTACAATATGGTATCTGTATGATAGACAGCTTAATGAGCCGTGAAGTGAGTTTGCGGTTTCAGCCTTCTGAAAAATAAAAGACAAAAAGAACCGCAGCGAATGATTTTACCACATAAGTCAAGAAATATTAATAATGTTCCATGTATATATGACATGCAGGGAGGGCGTTCTCGTTTTGGAAGAAGGTCATACAACAAGAATAATTCTTTTATGCAAGTTTTTTGGGCGCGGAAGCAGACAAATTTGGAAAAATAGTAGGGCGTTTTCTAAAGCTAACCTCTGAACTTTGTTGCAGGATTCTGTATGCTCAGTTCTCCAAGTGGTATCGTCTATCTCATCATGTAAAGTCATTGAGGAGATGTGCAAGAGGAAGTTCTCCATGCACTTTGACTATTGTACCACAGCAAGTTTGGACTTTGTCTTGTTAGATCAAAACGCTTTCAGTGATATTCTTGAGGTGTGTTTTCTCTTGCACCAACCTTCTTTTTTCTTATAAGAACTTCTCAATCTACTTGGTGACTTGACCATACGTTTAGTTCTTGAGGAAAAAGATTGTTGCTCATGCACTGAGCAGTGTTAAATATTATCCAAATAAATATTTACACAACGTTTAACTGTGAGATTGTAAGAAGCATCACCAAGACTGATGAATGATGTCTCATTCCTTTATGGCATGTAGAAAACATTGCAGCCTGTATTAATTCCTGAATTTGCAGTCTGCAGATCTAACAGTAACATCTGAGGAAAAGATTCTTGATGCTGTTCTCATGTGGTGCATGAAAGCTGAGGAGCCACAGCGTTGGGAAGTTATAGACGAGCTAATGAACTATTCAAGTCCAGAAATTTTGTTCAAAGAAAGGCTTCAGTCACTTGATGACATGTTGCCTCATGTACGCTTCTCTTTGTTGCCATACGAGATGCTTGACAGGGTAAAGCAGATCCTGACCCTGCTTATGCTGGATGAACTTTTATCATTTTCTGTAGATTGATTATGCTGATGCCATCTATGCTTAATGATCTTGCAGTTACAAAACAGCAACCTAAGCAGACAAATTCCAGTATTCAATCGTTTTGTAAGTTTGTAACATTTTTGTCCATCTTGTATGCAGAATATTTATTTTTCATTTCAAGACTTTTCTTCTCTCCAAGCCCTCTCTTATTTTGTGTTATGTACAGGTGAAGGAGGCTGCTAGTTTTTTGGCTTCCAGATTGACATGCCCTGGAAATGAAACGATGTAAGAATTACAGAGTCATGTATCTTATGATTGTAAACATCTCCAGCTTTAGGTTTCCAGATTAGTCAGTGACTAAAGCTTTCACCTCTAGTTCAAGGTTCCAACACCGAAGATCGAGTTTCAAGGAGCTTCAGTACATACGTAATGGGGATAGCAATGGGGTGTTTCACTTTGTTGGTACATCTTATGGGAGTCATCAATGGGTCAACCCCGTTCTCGCAAAGGTCAGACTCGTTTGTCTTACTTTTTATCTTCATTATTTTGAAATCGTCTTAGAAGAATCATGAGGGCTTGTCAAAACAAAACAAAATAAACCATGAGATCTATGACGAGGATTTCAATGGAGAAATTGTTCCTAATGGTCTGAAGTCTCTATGTTTCCAGAAAATCATCATTACATCCAGCAGCCCCACTTCCAGGTTCACTGATCCGAAGGCTTTAGCTTCAAAAGCCTACGTGGTATGGTCCACCAAAGTTCTTTTTCTTATATTGGAATTTGGCTTGAGCTATAAAATTATCTCACTCTTTTCAATTTCCATTTCTTTCTTAAAACTAGAATTTTACCTGTAGGAAGAACTTCCTTGCATGTGCTCTACAAGTATATGCATTTTTGTCTCTTGGATTAACATACATAACTACAACTTGCGGTGATCTTGATTGATCATCTTAAACAGAGCATATAGTCTTTCCGTTTTGGACGCAACATTCAACCATCGGATTTTTTTTACTTACCAGTGGACATCTTAAGACAGAAGCATAAAATTTTCTGCAGTGAAACTTTTTTCTGCTTGGCTACAAGATTAAACCATATGTGACTGACTTACTTTCTTGCACCAGGGTACTTCCTTTGCAGGGCCTAGGATGGAAGACGGACGTATATCTTCCTGGTGGATGGTGGACTTAGGCGAAGATCATCAGGTCTCCTCCATAACTTCTCTTTCTATCACATACTCTGTTTTCGTAAGACAGAAACGGTCTAAGAACTTCAAATTGCATGCTCGCAGAAATAAGAGGAAAATATTTGAGTAAAAGAAACGGTAGTATTCGTTTTTAGTGAATATCTGAGAAAGAACTAACCCGGTGAGGATTGTTATATGCAGCTTATGTGCAACTACTACACTTTCAGACAAGACGGGTCAAGAGCATACACAAGGTCCTGGAAGTTTCAGGTATCTCATCCAAATCTTTCAGCTTAGACTTGGTGTCTTATTAAGACGAGCAGCTTAGGAAGATTTTGTGTTGATGTTGTTGTGGTGATGCGTATGAAGGGATCAATGGATGGGAGAACATGGACGGACTTGAGAGTGCATGAGGATGACCAAACAATGTGCAAGGCCGGTCAGTTTGCATCGTGGCCGATTACAGCAGCAAATGCGTTACTTCCCTTTAGGTTTTTCAGACTGGTTTTGACTGGTCCAACCGCAGACACATCAACTCCATGGAACTTTTGCATTTGCTACTTGGAACTCTACGGTTACTTCCGTTGAAAACCACTCTGCAATGAAATGGCCTTTTGACTGTCTCCCCAACACACGTGTGTCTTTTTTTTTCCTTTTCCTTTTGTTGTCTTATCTTTAAATTTCAGAAAAACTATTGACAGAGGAAGATTTCAATGGTTTTAAATAGAAAAGTGTTTCTCAAGAAAAGTTAAAGTTAATTCCAATTGGATTGTTTTGATTTTCTTGTAAGAAAAAAAAGAACTATTGGAAGCATCTAGGCTATGAATGTAGTAACGTCTATGTGTGTTTGTGTCGATGCCGATGAGGTCTACTTTGTTATGAAATGTAACGTATATGCGTCTTATATATACCAAATTAACAAGTACAGCTGCTTAAAAGGAAACATTTGGTTTGTGAACAAGTATTTGAAGATCTTACTGCAAATTTGTAATTGTCTTCCTAATAAGTTTAGTACAGGAACATTTTGATTGACTAATAAATCCACTTCATCACTGTCACCATCTTGAGATCATTTTACGACATCTTTTAATCATATACCCCATAGGTAACCTCTTACCTCTCAAAGTTCTATGGAACAGCCAACTTTTTTTTCTATGTTGTGTTTAGTGAGTCCATCTATTATCGATTCTTTCCGTCCAAAATAGCCCATTGGAGAAGACATTTAACAATAATGGGCCTATAATTTGAGCCCATTAGTTGAAAGTAATTTTTACGTTTGCGTGGGAAAGAAGGTTGAACTAGTCATCATCTCCCATGGTTATACTTGTACCCAAGCAAAGGCAACTTCATCAAAATTTTGGCATCTTCGCATACACATGATAGTGGACAACCCCTTTAAGGGAAAGTCAACAATTCCATAACTTTGTCGCATTAATCTACGTTGGAATAATAATTTATTAATTTGGGCTAAGTCTATATAGATATAAAAATTCTACAATATTATCATGTTTAGGGTTGACTGCAGAAATTACGTGTTGTAAATAGAAAATTAGCCGTAGAAAATGTACATTACAAATAACCTTATCCCAAAAAGTATTTTTATCCTACAAAGAAAAATTCTTAATTCAGTAAAATTAGAGTTTGCGAAACAAGTTTTATATCCACATTGACGAAAATAACTAGACGACTTCTTTATAAATAAGGGAGAATGTATACAAAAAAATCATTCGAAAATCGAGAACAAGAAGAGAAAGAAAACATTAACTCATGCAGGTTATATCGAGATTCATATCAAAAAATTTATACGTCATTTTAACTGAAGATATAATTCGAAAATAAAACAGCACAAGTACAAAAGATGAGTATTCTTTGAAATAGATTTCATTTTGAAAGAGTGAGTTGAGAAAGAAAGTACAATATTAGGGGCATAGACTCTTTTTCTTATGTATTTCTAAAGAGTGTATGGACAATTTTTTATTATTTTGTTCATTCACCCAAAGCTAGAGGATTTTTTTATAGGGAAAGTCAACAATACCACAATTTTGTTGCATAAGTCTAAAATTAGGAATAAAGATTTATAGTCTCTTTTCTTGCCATTTTTTTTATAAAGTTTGGTCATATATGATGAAAACTGATTATTTTATAAAAGGATAGTATATATATAGGAACATTGCTGAAAATAAAGGTAGTTTATAGGAAAAAGTCCCTTCCTAAGTAATCGTTTCTTCTTTTTTAATATAAAATCTTTGAAACTTATATTTACATCAAATCTTATATGCAAATGTTATTCCTTAAATATATTTTTTTGCCTAAGAAGTTACATAACTATTTGCAGTAAAAAGATTTATTTTAAATGCGGAACAAATTGATTACTAGTCCAGATACAGTGAACTATATTGTATTGCATTAGATCAATTATACGCATAGCAATAAATTACCAAAAATTTCATTTGCATGAAATAGATTTATGTTTTGTAATGAACATCGTATACTAATATGATCAATTATACATATATATACATGGGTTCCAATATTTAGTTTTATGCGCCAAAAATTATTTATTTACATTAAGAGAATATATAGGAGCATTGCTGTAAAATAAAATATAATTAGAGAGTATATAGGAACAAATCCCCTCCTAATTAATAATTCCTTCTTTAGTATAAAAACTTTTAAGCTTTTATTTACATCAAATTGTATATGCTAATATTATCCATATATATATATATTAAATGATATAAATGCATTAAAAAAATTATTATAAAATACATTTTTGTTTTGAATATTAGACAACAATTTACGGTAAAAAAACTTTTAAAAACGCGAGAAAATTTTCAAGTCAATATCGCTAGTCCAAATATAGAGAACTATATTGGACTGTGTTAGATAAATTACACGCATAACAATACGATACCAGAATTTCATATTGCATAAAAAGATTTATATTTGCGAATGCACATCATGTTACTAGTATGATCATTGATCAATAATACGAGTATATATGTTAATGGGTTCTAAAAGATTCATGTGATGTGTTTGTCGATTGAAGTGTGGAAGTTCAAGTTCTGGAGAGTTCTTGCCTGACTTAATACATATGTCTCTGTGTGTCATGTTTTTGTTCGTCTACCATAAGTCCTAAGTCCTAACAATAGATATCGTTTTGATCATAAATGAGAAAATGTTTTAGCGCCGTGTTAATTCAATTAGGTAAAAATACTATAGATGACATGTGTTGATATCATACTGTAGATAAGGGATGGTGATGGCAACTGACAAATATACCATATAATCAATACTATAGATATAGATATATATGGTATAGTTTATACTAAGATTCTTAACATATGTAGATGATATCAAAAAAGTTATCATATATAGAATTATAGTTATAGAAAGACCAGGGACATATCTTTCATTAGCATTTCTGGCATATAGAGAAATTGAAACCATATTGACATTTGTATCAACCATTCAGTACTAGCTCATTACTAATTCCACGATGTAAAACTTAATTGTTATGAATTTGCATGTTTGTTAATGGTTATAGTAGTGTAGACTCAATCTAGATATACATTTAGAGACTTAAGAGTATCTTGAAACCAACACTAGTTTCTATTAGTAAACGTAAAATGTAACTGACATTCTAAAGTAAACCATTAGAATGCAATTAATATTAGAATGAGAGACTGATGGAATGTCTAACACGTTTACTCTTAGTTCGTGTTCAAAGGGAGATTAAAGGTTCCTATCTTACTTAGCGGCTTAGTCTTGTATATATTGATTGAATTTAATTTTTTATGAGTACCCTCTCGTTTATAAAATATATGTAAAAATCGGGAATTATTCAACAATGGTTGGATAGGTTAATAATTTTATAGACCATTTCTTTATTGTTGTGCATATAGTTTTAGGTCAATTTATTCGTTTTTTTTATTTGAGTTGGCTTAGATTTTAAACTGGAAAAAGTTTGATGCATATGTGAATTGAATCCACTTTACTTGATTTTGGTCACTTATGATGAAAAAATTGACTTTATAAAAAGATAACAATGGCTTTTATTGAATATATATCAATTATCGAGATAACAAAATCCGAATTAGTAATATAAAATATTATAAACTTTATTGTCTTATAGAAAAATGTTATTCATATAATTATTTTTGTTGAAATCATTACATAACTATTCGCAGATTCGCTAAAAATGCAAAAAAAAATTAAACTGATATCAATATTTCAAATATAGAAACATATCTAGTACGTGTTAAATAAAAAAAAGTATAGCAATATAAGATCTGAATTTCGTATTCATAACAAAGATTTATGTTTGGTAATGAATTATCATATTCTATTGGTAATAAAAAGTACTTCTATGCTTTTAGAAGCTAGGTGCATAGTTGCATACATCATCATTATTGTGAATCTACGCATATGCCTCACTAATTCTTATAAATTTAACTTTATTCAACAATATAATCTTGTGAATCGTTACACGATGTAATGAATTTGAAATATGTAATATGAATCCAGAGCATAAACCTTTGGTTGCTTTGGTTGAGACTCTTTTAAAGATAGACACATCACACATGCAACAAGTTGTGGTGGCACCATATACTAGAAGATGGTCATCTTTGGTTGGATTCAACAGCATGATTTTCCACCACAAAAGTATCCGATTTTAATAATTCTTGGTTCGTTACACTCCTTGATTAGTCTAGTTTCTAATGAATATAAACATTCATAATCTTTCACCAAGCATTCTCCAAAAAACCAAAAATACCTTAATACTATCAAAACAAACCATAGTTTTGACCAACCTTGCTTTACAACCGATGTTCTCATCCTATAATAATCCGTTTTAGACGCTTAGATATTCAAAAGGAAGCTTAAAGAATTATCCACAAAATGAAGAAAACAAAATTGAATTTCATAAAGTATACATCAAGTTATGATCAGATTCATCGAGGCTAAAAGCACACCAAACATATCGAAAGCACCTATCCACATCCGTTAACCTCCTCATACTTACATTCGCAAACCTTACCTGCACACCGTCGATAGCGTTAGATCCAACGGATGAAATTCAAACCTGAGCGGCTACACCGATCCGAGTACTCGTGGTATTAGCCAATGAGAGCAAAGATTGAAAACTCTGTCTCAGACACATCTGACTATAAAAACATTTCCGTAGTTCTCGTCGTCTTCATCAGAATTGTCTCTGACGCATTACAGTTTTTCAATTTACTTCAATTCCCTAGAAAGTCCTTGAGAGATCAGTTTGAGAGATACAGAAAGATGTCGGCAGAGGAAGAAAACGTTCCTACCAATGTTGAATCAGGAGATGCTGAAGCGGCGGTGACGACAACGGCGAGTGAGAAGAAACCAACGGCGAAGGGTGGTAAAGCAAAGAAGACGAAGGAAGTTAAGGCGAAGAAGCCTGCAGCGAAGGCTCCAAAGAAGAAAACTTCTCCATCTCACCCTACATACGAAGAGGTCTAAGATTCGTTTCGTTTCGTTTCGTTTCGATCTAACCTTTTAATTTTGATTTCAGATTCATAAATTTCGAGATTGGGTTCTGATTTTTGTTTTGCGAATTGATGCAGATGATCAAAGATGCAATCACAACGTTGAAGGAGAGAACTGGATCTAGCCAATACGCGATTCAGAAGTTCATCGAGGAGAAGCAGAAGTCGCTTCCTCCTACTTTCAGGAAGCTTTTGCTTGTCAATCTCAAGAGACTCGTTGCATCTGGAAAACTTGTTAAGGTCAAAGCGTCTTTCAAACTTCCGTCAGCTAAATCAGCCGCAGCACCGAAACCGACGGCGTCTGCTCCGGCCAAGAAGAAACCAGCCGTATCTAAACCTAAGGGTAAAGTTGCGGTGGCTCCTGCTAAAGCGAAATCAGCAGCCAGAGGATCTAAGAAACCGGCTGCAACTGCTGTTTCCAAGACTAAAGCTGTTGCTGCTGCAAAGCCAAAGGCTAAAGTCACTGCTAAACCTAAATCGAAGACTATCGCTGCTGTTTCCAAGACTAAAGCTATTGCTGCTAAACCAAAGGCTAAGGAGAGACCAGCTAAAGCATCGAGGACTTCGACTAGAACATCTCCTGGGAAGAGGGCTGCTCCTGCTAAGAAAGTGGCGGCTGCGACTAAGAAGGCTCCGGCTAAAGGCGTGAAGGCGAAGACTGTGAAATCACCAGCGAAAAGGGCTTCGACGAGGAAGGTGAAGAAGTGAAGAAAATGGTGTTAGGATAGTGTGGGGAAAGATTGAATACATGGTGGTGGTAGCTTCTCTAGGGTAGTCTTGTATAATTGAATCATCCTTGAAGGGGCTTGCTTTCCAAAGTTTTTCGTTTTTTCGTCTTTGTTTCTCTCTGGTTTCTTCTTGAAACCTTATTTCATGTAATTTTTTGTTTGTTTGAAATGAAGCTTTTAATCAATAGCTAAATGTGATGGTTTCGTCGTTCATAAAACTCCTCTTTACATGGGTTGCAGAGATATGCTTCTTCTAGGTTTAATCTTCATCTAGGTCTGCCTGAAGTGGTTCTTGAATGAATCCAAAGCGTTGTATCAATGGGTTAAGTAGAATCAGTTTCTTGTTTTGCTGCACTAAACATTCTTGTTTCATTGCTCATGAGAGAAATGCAGTTGACATACTATGCTTTGAAGCAACTGGTCTCTCTTGAGAACAACAAACTTGCCAAAGTTAAGGTGAGATTTATACCTTTTCTCTGAATCATATGATGCTTGGTACCTTAAAACATCTCTTACATTCAGTGTTATTTTAATCCCATTGGCTTAGTTTTGCTCGTGTAATTCTCTTTGGTTTCTGGTTTTATGTTTTCTGACATTAGTAGATACCAAGTTAGGCAATGCCAATTCTTTCTTTGTTTAGAGATTCAGTTTTGTTTGATCGATTTAGGAGTGTTACATAAACGAATTGTGACATACCAGGAAATAAAGCTAAGAAAAACTGATGCCCTTCTCTATTATCCTCACCTTGGTGTTTCTTGGAGATGTTGTTTGGATCTTTCCACTTTCTGAATTGAGTATTTCAGCTCCTGTTGAATGTTGAACCTGGAAGGAGAAAGAACAATGTCTTTCCATATTGATCCAGCTTCACAAGCAGGGTTTGGTCTACTGTATAGCTCATAAATGGAATCCGCATTCTCGTTTAACCTCCCTACATTCTTCAAACAGTCTATCTCCACTGGATCCACTAGCAATGTCTTTTCTTTTTCTTTCCATCCTATCAGCTGCAGGAAACCACATTGGTCACCATGGATTCTCACTTTCATAGTTTCACTTTAACATGTCAGGTTTTTCGCCTTATCATCATCTAAAGGAGGAAGAGCATAAAGAAACTCTGGTCTAACCTTTGGAGAACCTTCAAGAGCATTGGTGCAGTAAAGCCTGGCATTATCAACTAAGTTGCAATAGGTAAGAAAGGCATCCGCAAACCTCTTGTGAGATCTCAGCTGAGATCTAACCCTAACGGCTCTTCTACACATTATTGCTCTCCTGCATTTAAACCAAAACCTAATGTTAAGTAAACAAATGGCACAAGTGTTTAAAAGCTATATTTGGAACACTCTCACCTAATGCCTCGAATCACTGCTAAATACGCATCACACACAACTCCAACTAACTCTATCCTGTATGGCTTTCTCTCCCTTCCATCTTCTTGCAGCTGTTGTCTTTCGCCTATGCATTCCCAATAGTTTTCTATGACATCTCCATTTTCACCAACCTTGTAGCCAGCTCCCATTCTGTAACGATGGCGATGCACATTCCTTGCCATGGTTATGGTCTGAACCACAAACGGTACCCAAGAGAGTGTTCCATCCATTATCACATCTCTCCCTTCGTTGAGAGCTGTAACGAGCAGCGATGATGCTGCATCTGTTGATGATTGGTGAACCTGTTTGAATTCCGCTTTACCGTCAAGAGTTTCACAGTGTTTTATGGATATTGAATATATGAAAAGGTAATGTTTTTTTTGTTCTTATATATATTTCCATATCTGGAAGAGTTACTAAAACTTGATTTGATTCCTTGTAACTCTTTTCAAAGGGCAGGTTCTTCTATAGAAGGATTCTTGTTGCACCTATAAGGACATAAAGAACCTTACGAATTCAGCAGTCTTGATCATATCAACATGGCCTCTGGAGCTTAGAGCTCTGTATATCACATCAGATTCTTTGAAAGCATCGGCTTCGATAACCACAGCATCTGCTCCTGCCCAAAATGGTCTGATCCAAAGCACACAAGCATGTACAGCTAAATGCATAAGGAAAAAACGAACAAGGACATAAATGCTGATATTGAATCTTTACTTACTCTTTGAGAATGTCTTTAAGCACAGTGCTCTTTCCTGCACCCATACCACCTCCCATAAGGAGTAAAACCGGGCTTCGGTCCTTGTGTGCAACTGGAGCCATAACTTCTGTACATTCCGAGTCATCAACAGATGCAATCCCCATTGCTTTCATTTCCTCTACCAATGTGTTGAACACTCTTGCCACTTTCAGATTTTTAGTCACCCTCTCAAATCTCTGTTCCCTATATACCAACCAAGGAACAATCATTTGGGAAAGATCACTAAAAGAAAACATGATCCGGATAGCTTTATGTTGGTAGACTCACCTCGTTGCTGCCATGACAATGTGTTTGAGCTTCTTCTTGGGCTCAACATCGGCGCTGAGTATCTGAAACAAAGTCCATGAATTTGTTTTGGTCTACTAATATGATGTTAACAAAGAAATGATTATGAAAGTGTTTTGCATTCTTGTTTTTTCTGCAGAAACCTGACTGATCATGAGATCTGCATGGCTCCAGTGGTAAGCAAAGTAACTGAGAATACATCTCTCAAACTCCTCAACTAGCTTAATGAAGAGAGAATCAGCATCAGCCTCTTCAGAGAAAAAGCTGTAAATGTCTTCCTCGCAGCAATCTGACTTCCTAATGTACTCATTAGCTAATTTGCAGAGATGAGGACATTCTCTCCTGTCCTTGAATCCCATCTGCCGCACTGCAAAATGAGAAGGGAGACAAAAACAACATTTCCTTATAATGCATCAAAATCTATGATCATGGATCGCAAAGAGGATTATGTAAATTGATCTTACCGACGTAGTGAGAGAATCTCTCGAGCTTCTCATGGCCTTTGTGTTTGTGAGACAATCTGAGACGAGGGATGATCTTGGAGTGACGTAGCTTCCTGAGACGGTAATGCAGTGCAACGGCTAAGAGCAAGCCAATGGATGAGATTACCAAAATCTGTGTGAAAGTCGTCGTGTGGTTGTTGTTGTTGTTCAACTCTGGAACACACATTGATCTGTTAAGCATATGGAAGGATTTGGTTTGGGGATCATCAAGAGACATATGAGATTAGAGATTGGTAAGACTCTGGAATACACATTGATCTGTCAAGCATATGAAAGGATTTGGTTTGGGGATCATCAAGATACATATGAGATTAAAGATTGGTAAAACTCTGGAACACACATTGATCTGTTAAGCATATGAAAGGATTTGGTTTGGGGATCATCAAGAGACATATGAGAATAAAGATTGGTAAAACTCTAAGATTGGGACCATTCTTGAGTTTGTTTTCTGTTACGAGACAATGTATCTGCTTTCACCACGTGTACTGTGTACTGTACTAAAATAGCTTTAAGCCCTATTACTCCGGATGTTTCTTGGTTTGCTTCTTGTGGTTTTGACCATTTTAATATTGTTTTGGTGTAGCCAGAATCTTATTCTCCATGTCTCTTGTGTTTTTGCAAGGTTTTAGAAACTCTTTTAGGATGACATTAACATAAACTACTAAACTAAAAGTCCTGGTCATGTAACATAAGAAGATATATACCTTGACTCTTAAGATGTTTAGTTGTTTCTCACTGTTATTGGATATCTGAAAATCTAACATCTTGGAAAGAAAAAAAAGGCTTGCAAAGAATGTTCTAAACCTAATTTTTTTAAGAAAAGAAAAGAATTAAGATAAGAAAAGCAGCAAAAAAGTCTAACTAGAGATAGAATAGGCTTTTCTTTTAGAAAGGAGCTGTACAATCTCTTCTGAATAATTTTAAATCTGAAGGAAAATGTAATTAAGCTGCGAAATAATTTAAAATCTGCAATATAAAGGGAATGAGTATTTGCAACTTCCAAGCGATCTCCTCTGTGCTGTATAAACAAATAATTGGATAATAAAAACTTAATGAGAAAGGCTTGCAAAGAATGTTCTAAACCTAAATTTCAAAAAAGAAAAAAATCATATCGGAAAAGGCGCAGTCTAAGAGAGATATCATAAGTTTTTTTTATGTAGGAGCTGTGCAAGTTGTTCTGAAATGGCCAGCCTGATTACATCGGCTACATCGAACCACCCGTTTTTGACGTCCACGGTCCTCTCCTTGACTTCTCCTCTTCCTTGGCCGTGGCTGTTGTCTTAACAACCTCGGTGGTGTTATCACAAACTCATCACCATCCTCACCACTTTCTCTGTCAGGTTCTGATTTCTTCCACATGGTTTTGTCTGGAACTGGATGTAAGGTTTCTGCGTACGTTCGTCGGTAATTTGCCACAATGAAGTAACTCTCTGTGAACCGGTAAACATTCTGTCTGCAGGAGAGGAGTGCTGCAACTGCGTGACTACAAGGCAAACCGTATAACTCCCATCCACGGCACGAACAAGAACGGCATCTAATATCCACTATCCATGTTGCTTCATTGGCCATATGACCTCAAATTGTGCATCGTTTGCTTTGTGAAATTGGTACGCACGAGATTGTTTTATAG
Source organism: Schrenkiella parvula (assembly GCA_000218505.1). Taxonomy (NCBI): domain Eukaryota; kingdom Viridiplantae; phylum Streptophyta; class Magnoliopsida; order Brassicales; family Brassicaceae; genus Schrenkiella; species Schrenkiella parvula. The sequence continues at coordinate 12,549,728 of CM001190.1, read as the reverse complement.
CCTCAAGGACTTGTCTCTCAGCAGATGGAACTAGCATACCAGACCACTGCATGCTTGTTTCACGGCGCTCATTGAACAAAGTCATCAGTTGGCGACGGATACACTCCATCATCTGGATTATAGGAAGACCTGAGGCATCTTGAATCCAACCGTTAAGTGACTCGGTAACATTTGCAGTCAGATGTCCAAACCTTGTTCCTTCAAAGCTGTACGTGGTCCTAAAGAGGGATGGTAATTACTGATCCACGTGGCAGCTTCTGGGGATATCTGGTAGATCTCTTGGATTTTTGCATGAAATTCGTATTCGGTGAGACATTTTGCTGCTTCCCAAAAAAGGTTCACAAGGACAGAGTTGTCGAACTTCCTACGAAAGGATTCTGTGAGATGATGGATACAGAAGCCATGAAACGCCGTTGGGAAATTAGCGTCTACTCCATCAGTAATGGGTGTCTCTCTATTAGATAAGATTGTCAGCTTTGGCATGTTTTCAGAATTCACTTCAAGCAACTTACGCAGCTCTGAGAGGAACCACAGCCAGTTACTATCATTTTCCTCACCAATAATCGCGAAAGCCAAAGGAAATATTGCCCCATCTCCATCAAACCCAGTGGCAAGCAGCAGTATCCCTAGATATTTGCTCATAAAAATAATTTTGTCCAATGCGATAAAAGGCCGACAAGCGTTAAGAAAACCAGAGATTGATGCCTGGAAAGAAATAAATAACTGTTGAAAGCTCCCATCAATAGGGCTTCCATTAGCCACAACGATGCTCCCAAGATTTGTTCTTCTAATTTCATTACAATATTGAGGCAGAAGGCGATAATCTTCTTCAAATGACCCGCGGACAGCAGCCATTATACGTTCTTTGCCCCTCCACGCTTGCTTGTATGATAGTGTGATTCCATGAACTTGATGAATTTCCTCCAGTATCTCCTTAGGTTTGCAAAGAGGATTTTCTCTCAGCCTTTCTTTCACAGCCTCAGCAACCCACTGAACTGAAGCTTGATGGTGACCAAGGTGTAAAATACCACCACACGTGTGATTCCCATGAATAGTCCTTATCGTAAAGGTTGGTACACCAGTGAAGCGAGTTTTGTCAGATTTAACTGTCTGCATCTCAAAGCGTGAGGCAATTGCTGCATCTCTCAATGCTCTCCTACAAGCAAGGACATCTGAAAATTCCATACCAACAATCAAATTGTGCTCAGGAGCTGTAACCAGAGACCGGCATTGAACAATAGGAGGAGCCAACTCTAGCTGCTGAGAAAGGCTGATGTTCATGCCAGGTATGGGATCCCTATTCATGCAATGACCCACCCCCAACTGTAAGTTATCATTGAGATCCTGAGAAACTACTAAAGCTAGTTTATCATTCTCCGAAGCTTCTGAGTCATCATTATTAGGAAATGAGAGTTCAAAAGCATTGTCGTAGCTTCTGTTTTGGTTTTCCTGAGAATCAATCTCATCTTTTCCTTCCAGACGATGTTCTTCATGAATTTCTTCACTGTGAGTCCTTGAGTTGTGAAGAGCCAGTGTATGTTCCTGGTTGTGGTTCCACACCTCGTTTTGCTCACGTGAAACACCTATCTGCAGGTTTGTTTCGTGTAGTGGTTGCAAAGCAAAAGCGTAGTCATGAGTAGTAAACAATTCACTGTTCGGTCGAGGTTCCATAAAATGCTCCTGTCTAAACGAGATATCGTGGTTCCCAGCCATCATCAGCTCGTGATTTGCCATTTCATCAAAGGAAACAAAATAATGGCCAAGTAGAATGCATATACTATCTTTTCCAGATACTCTAACTCAACTCGTAGTGTCTTTTATAGACCTGCAAACAAGAAAACAATGTATGAACAACTACACAAGAACTTGCGAGAAGGGAGAATAACAACCTCTCTCTGTTCCATATAAAGCTAAAACAAATAAGGTAGCTGTAGCCAGAAGCCTAAATCCCCAAGTTATAGCACAAAAGTAACTAAATTGGAAGCATCTATGGCAGGAAAACACAGGAAAACACAGATAAAACAAGCTTCTAGATTTGCCACACTATCCTATAAGAAAAAACCAATACTAGAGAGGCGGTAACAAAAAACCCAAGCTTCCTCTAATCTCCATATTCGATATGCCATAACTCCCTCTACAAACACTTATGCCCCATTCTTTGTTTCATAAAAAATTCAAACTTATGCCTCAGTCTTACTACCACCGGTTATGCGAAAAGAATGACACCCTCCAGCCACCAAACCCCAATTCTCAGAATTTCACAAATTGAGCACAGAAAAACAGATAAAAGAGATTCCTTTGAGCGAAAAAACCTATGCTTGGAACAAAATTCCACCCAAATTCTCGACGGAAAACAAACAAAGTGATTCCAGCGAAGCAAACAACAAGGACTCAAAGGAGATCGGATAATCGAAAGTGACGGATCAAAGGGTATTACCGAGCGAAATTCTGCAAAACCCAGAAGCGAATCGAAGCGAAAAGGGATTCGGCAGTTTCAAAGAGGAGGAATTTGGCGGGTAAGGAAGAAGGGGTCCAAGAGGAAAATCTGGACAAGGAGAAGGGCAAAGAAGGGATCGGCGACGAGATTTGATATTAATAATTTTGATGGGACGAAAGGGCACCTCAATGATTCCTCAGACTATTAGGTTTTACAGGGGTATTTTTGTCATTTACTTACCTGGTTCTTCTTCTAATTAATCAAAATTAAGAATTTCGAGACAAATAGTCAGTAAATGTAGGATTCAAAAGAAGTACGGTTAAAATTTGGACAAGCCCTAAATAATTTTCTTTAAAAAAAAAATAGCGTCAGTTTTTTTTAAAACCAAAGAGTAAAACCAGGTATATATATATAACTTTTGCATATAAACTGCCACATTATACATGTTGAAAAAAACAATGTGACTAATCATGATTCTTTGGTGCAACAACCTTGTGTGTTTATAGGAAGGGGTATGCACGAGAATGCATCAACATTCTTATGACACCTTATTAGTTCAATATATATTCTCGTAGTTGGCATTTTCATAGCAGATTCAGCTTCTTGTTGGCCCAACCAAAGAAATTATGCGTCTTCATAGATCAAACTACTGTTTACATGAGTTGTTCCCTCATGTTAATGGTTAGTATCATGTTTGGTATTTTCATAACATAACTGAATGTTTGATTAAATCATCTAGATGTTGTTTCTTTTGTTTTCTCAACTATTAAATAAGATAGGTCTCGTGCTAACACTCTGGTCACCAGTTATTCTGACTTGTGAGTTTTCTCGTCCTCTTCATTGCCATAAGGCTCTTGTATGTCTTCTGTCACTTGTTTCTCTTTAAAATTTTAAGTAAAGTTTTTGTAATCTGTGTTGCTTGTGGCCAACCAGCAAGGCATGATGTACTACAGAAAGGCTCTTGACCTTTAAGCCTTCTTTGATCTGCGAATAATGAAGGTGCCTAAAGAATCTCTTGTTTTTTATTCATGGCAATTGTGAAAATATTGATGTGTCGAGATGTTTTTAAGTTAAGTATGAAAAGAACAATATCTAAATAAAAGAAATCTTTATTATTAAATGAGATTTAGAATATATTACACATACCAAATATTGTGTGACTCGACGCTTACTTATACACTCGAACCGTTGTAGAGTGAAACAATACGACTCAATCCTAAAGACATAACCATTCGAACAAATACGAACGTGTCCCTAAAGCATAACTAACTTATACAAATAGAACTATGAGTTACACAAAATTATATATGTGTTATACGAAACTATATATTATATTATACGAAATTTGATTATAGTTCAAGAGAAAGCGTTTCTTAAACTGCTTTTTTTTTTCTTTTTCCAAGAATTAATGAAAGGGTACGAAGCTCGTGAGTCATCTGAAAGTAGAAGGACTCTCCGGGCTAAGTGTCAAGAACTTGCTGATATGATATTTACCTACGTGCTCTCTCGGCTGGATTAGTTTTAAGCTTGCTTATTTCACCGTAGCAGGTACCCATCTCTGCGTGATGCTTATATCGATGAGTATGTGCAAGGACATGAAGAAGGGGCCTCTGAAATTGTTTATTATGCAGCTCTCGTCGAAGCTGCTACCAACCCACAGCAACGAGAAATAGACGATTAGATATACAATTCAAGGGAAACTTATTCCAACACCTTAAACTTCCTCATCATTCATTGTTCTGGGTAACACAACTTTTCCAGTCTTTGGAGCTGGAAACTGAGTTGATGATGTATCTTTCTTCAGGTCCTTTTTAAGATTAAGGTTGTTGTGTTCCTCGTTCTGGTAAGTGTCATTGTCATTGCAGCTGTTCATCTTGTAACATTCATTGACCTTTTCCTATGCATGGTGGCGTTCATCTCAACCGGATGAGGGTAATACTTGTAAATTGTAAGTCATCTCGTTCCATCAAACTCTTGTGACAATTGTCTGGTTTTGTGATATCTTTGCTGTATCATGTTTTGATGTAACATCCAAATATATTTGTGGATCTCTTTCACAGCAGATTGCACAAGCCTGCAAGCCTTTAACTCAACGGCTAGGGCTCTGGTCGTTAGTGAGAAAACTGGCTTGGGACTATGACGCTTTGATAAGTTTGGTCTTGTTTTCTCTAAACTCATTGATGGCTATGTTTTCATTTGTGTCAGAATCTCCAACTAGACTTCTATTTAATCAAGCCTTTAGCAGAGGTCTAAAGGTGGTGAGAGTTAATTATGCCAATAACAAAGAGTGAAACGACTACTTTATTGAACTTTATATATGTTGTTTTATGATGCTTTAATTAATTTTTGGCTATGCTCGATTTTTACGACTGAAGGTATTGTGGAAGTTGAATTTATATATAGTTAATTGATTTTAATAGTTGAGAGATTTGCTAAATTTATAAAAAATTTGTTATATTTGCAGAGAGTTTTGTATATTAAAAAAATCTATCAAAATATTTTACTATAATGATTTTAAGAAAAATCCAAGTGATTCTGAAAGTTTTATTTTATGAGTTAAATTATTTAAAATTCAAAGCCCCATAATACAAAATTTTAATAGAATTATAGAATTATTAAAAACAAAACTTTTTGAATAAAATTTCGTACATAATTAAAAAATTATTAAACCAATAACACTAGACTTAATAAGAATGTTACCGTTCATAAACCAATAACAATAAAATGTGAAAATTTTATCATTCATTATAAATCTAACTAACCCTCTCGTTTGTAAGAACAATCGTGTTTTCTTTTCAATGTAATGAAGAAATTTCTTCCGTTTCTTCTTGACTTGCAAAGGCAAATCAATTATTGGTATTTCGCTAATAACTTTCGAAAGAATTGTGATGTAGCAAATTGACTCAATATTATCTTAGAGAACAAAAAAAAAGAGCATCACAGTTTTTTTAAGAGGAAAGTTTTTTAAAAGATTCTCTAAAGTTTATGGTAATTCCATAAAACCGGGTCGACCATTTCATCATACGAAAAAAGAACGTGGAGAAGAGAGTTATACTAATTTAGGTAAACCCCAAAACAAATCGTTGAACAAGTTTGTGTGATTTCACCGCGGAACAAGGACAAGTCCTCATTTTTTTTTTCAGATTTCCCCACTCTTTGACCAATCAATCTCCATTTCACAGGTAAAAGAGAAAAAAAAAAAAGCAAAGTTTTCACTTTTAGGATCCTTCACGTTTTTGCTTCCATGCTCAACAAAATGCAAATCTCAGACACAAGATTCTGAGTTTTGCCTCCATTTTTCTCCTTATCTAATTTGTGTTATTTGTTTTTGAGATGATGAGTTTTAATGTTCACCAGGATTCACCATTACCAGTCTGAAAGATGGATTCAAATGTTATATTTGATCAAAAGGTCATAATCGGGTTCGCGCCTGTGTTAACGTACGCAGCATGCGAATGGTTTCTTATATTCCTCATGTTCGTCGATGCTCTTCTCTCCTACCTTCTCGTTTGGTTCGCACGTTACTGCAGATTGCAGATGCCATGTTTCCTCTGTTCCAAGCTTCTTCATCCTCTGCATTGGAGATTGCTGCTCTGCAGAAACCACAGATCAGAGGTTTCATCTTACATGTCATGTCAAAATCACGACAACAACCTCGCAGACTGTCGTGGCATGTGCGATGATTGTCTCTTGTCCTTCACCAAAATGACCGGTCCCAATCCAGACATGAACAGATTGCTTCTAGGGAAACTAGGCTATGATCTGCTCTCTAAAAGCCATTTTGCTCACCCTAGATCATGTTCTTGTTGCAATAAACTGTGGAGGACGAGGCACCATACGCAGAGACTCATTCGGTTAGGCTCTCGGGGAAGAAACTCCGCCGCTAGACCTAACATTCCTGCTCCAAGGCATCTTACCCGACGAGGAAGTGGTGGAAGTTTAAAGAAGATGAGGAATCATAGGGCGGAAACAAGTGGTGGTGAGTATGTAGACGTTGGAAGCCGCAGCGACGGTATGGCTCACGTGGGTTACACAGAGCTGAAGATTCACTCGGATTCTGAATCAGAGTTCCTGTTTTCAGATGATGACGCGTTCTTCCAGATGACAGACTTCAATGTTGAGCCATCTGAGAGACGAGCTCACAAGTCTCGATCTCGGAAATCGTTTGAAGACAAGAAGACGTCCAATCGTAAACAGCCTTATTTGCAAGACAACCAGGATAAGAACATTCATGTAGAAGATTATAAAAATGTCAAATCTTCCATGCCTGAGAGCAAGTTTGTAGATAAGACTCAGCAACAACAACCTATTGAAGCAGGGGAGCATGCAGCTGTACTCTTTGAGCTTATAACTATGAGTGAAGCTCGTCCATTCTCATTGGGATTACCTCAAGAGGACAATGCAGGACCAACGGAACAAAATGGTACGTTTACCTCATGAACACTTGCGTCAAAATCTATGCATTCATGTCATACTGTTCCTTAATTCGACGTTATTTCTTGCAGAAAATGAAACTGAGACAAGTGGTAACTCATCTCCTTCTGGCGGGGAATTCTTAAGTCCTTCTGGAGAAAACGCTTCCTCTCGGGAAATCCAGATTCAAGCGCATGATGACTCCGCAGACTTTGCTCAAAACATCTCTGGTTCAGCTGTAAAGGTAGAAGCATCTGAGGCAGCTATGGAGCAAAAAGTATCTGATCACACAGATGTACCTGGTTCCGTTGCAGATGAACCTTCTAGTGATGAGGAAGATGGAGTTGAAGGAGATGTCAAGCCTTTGACGTCCAATGATATGCCAGTTTCTCTGGCACATGAACAGTCAAGTGAGGAAGAAAAGGAGGTTAATGAAAACAATGTTGCAGAAGAATATTTCAGTAATGAAGAAGATGTTGAAGTCAATTCTGAGCCGTCGACATCAAAAGATGTATCTGGTTCATCTGCTGAAGAACAATCCAGTGAGGAAGAAGATGGAAGTAATGGCTATTCGGTTGCGAAATCCCATTCCAGTCATGAAGAAGAGGATGTGGATAATGGAGACTCTGAACCTTTGACATCAAACAATGTGACTGGTTCTGCCATAGAGGAAGACTCTGGTAAAGAAGATCATGAAGATCGTGGAGAAACTGAGCTTTTGACGTCACCCAGTTTCTCCAACAAAGAACCCTCATTAGAAAATAGCGATAAAGATTTCTCGAAGGTAACCGAGACTCAAAATACGTCAAATGGAACACCGGAATTAAAGCAATCTGCTTCTGTGGAATCTTTTGTAAGCATTAGCAGTGACATTGAGGGCGAAAGTCTTGTTGATCTGCTAAAGCAACAACTAGAGCATGACAGGAAATGCCTAAAAGATTTGAGTAAAGAATTAGAGGAAGAAAGAAATGCGTCAGCTATTGCTACAAATCAAGCAATGGCAATGATCACACGGTTGCAGGAAGAGAAAGCAGCTCTCCATATGGAAGCTTTACAGTACCTGAGAATGATGGATGAGCAAGCGGAACACGATGTTGATGCACTTGAGAGAGCAAACGATGTCTTGGCTGATAGGGAAAAGGAAATACAAGATCTTGAGATGGAGTTAGAATATTATAGAGTAAAGTATCCAGATGAGCCAAGAGAAGAAATCCTCGCTAGCATGGGAATTCTTGAGAATATAGAAACGAGCGGCAACTCAACAACTGATGAGACCAGTGAGAAATTTCCAACAGACACCAAACCTACCGGTTCTCCTTCTGCAGGAATTTGAGAAAGAGTACACATTTCCGAAAGCTACATCAACTTTCTGGAAGAAGAATACCCAAGAGTGCTGAAAATCGAAGCTCCAAGACCTCAGACTAGTGATGGTCACAGGAGACCCAACAGAATAATCTGCAGATGCATACAGATACTGTACCAGCATCCATTGTAGAACCATACGGTGAAGAAAGCAATTCCCAATATGGAAAATGATTCTTTCGAGCACAAAGCAAGGGCTAGAACGAGGGGATTACCTTAGAGAATGAGATTTCAATGGTAGAGAAACATTTAGAGACGCAAAGGGAGAGCTTGTGTTTGTAATAATAGGGAACTGTTAGGAGTTAGTTGAAGACATAGCTCGGGAGCTTGTGAGAAGATGATTGATTTGCCTGTAACCGAATCATTTATTATTCTTTTTTTAGTTATCTATCTACGTGGCTACCTCATTTTTCTATGGAGAACGCACTAATTATCACTGAAACTACAAGATTTCAAAGACAACATATAACTGAAGCTTCGAACTTTATTACCACAAGTTCAATACAAACGAGATTAGCCTTTCCTACTTAACAAGAAATCTAATTGTTACCAGACAAGGTAGAAAGACAAATCACATTGATAAGTACCTAGGGTTCAACACATTCGTTCAACTCGCTTGTTGAAGCTTTATAGTAGCATCAAAGCTGAAACTTTCACCTGGTTCAAACGTTTCTTCAAGATCTTCATAGCTTTGGTCAACAGTCAACTCTTTGCCAACCTTTAGGTCTTCCTACGAAAGCATCAACAAACAAAATCAAACCATTATAAACTCAAGCCACAAAATATGATTTACTCATTGATTCCGACTGGTTTTACACAATCATACTAAGGCTGTTGACGATGAGTCCAATTGTAGTAGCTAAATCTGATTGGAAGGGTGATCTGTTCACATATTTACATTCCAAGGAACGTGGACCTTCAAACTAAGACCTTACCTAACACGTTCAGTTTGTATAAAATTTTTTTAGGATCATCTTTCACATTTCACTAAAAGCAAGCTCCAGCATTACGCAACTATCCCATCAATTCTAGACGATGATTCTATTTTTTGAATTTACAATGTTGCCATCTGAGATAGAATCTACTGAGAAGCTTGGGCTTATGAAATACCTGTTTAACATAGTCTTCGATAGCAGAATTGATTAACTTCTTTATCACCTGCCTATAGACTTTAGAATATCCAAGGATCTCTAACAAAATGTCTCTGGGTATCTGGCATATATTAGGAAAGGGGAACTTAAGCACAGGACAATGAACAACTCAATGAATGTGTTTAAAGTGATTTTGTCAGTATATAATATCACTGCAATAACTCTAAATCTAAGAGTGTCAGTTCAGTTGCATGATCTTTTGCAGATAACTCCAATTCCGTAGGACAAAAACACATGTTCAATCGCCAAACCACTTGATGGTTATATTTAGCTTTGATACTTATATAATGGGTTCTCTAAAATACACTGAAGTAAAAACACTTACATCTGGGGTCTTCCCTGGAGTTCCAAGGTTGATAAGCAAATGTAGAAGACAGAAAAAGAAAACAGCAATGGAAAAACATTAGAGAAGCCCTCAAAGGAATTAGCTACTAATCATTGAGTAATCTATGGGCATTGTTAACAAGAGTAACTTATTTCTCCACTCTAGTTAGTCAAATTTTTTTAAAGCCCATAGCGAAATTACAAAGTTGAAAAGAGTTGTAGGAAACTAGCAATTTAACACTAAAAAGAGAATCAAACAATTTGCTCACTGAGAGTAAGCTACAAAACACCAATACATGTTTCTAAGCTTATGATCTATCCAGAATACATGAAGTTCGGATTAAGAGCCCAAATAAAGAATCAAGTTTATCGAAATAAGTTTTTTAATATCGCCTTTCACTAATATCTTCCCATAGCTTATACAGTATTTGTGACGGCATACCTCCTTTAACTCTTCGGAACCCCGGGATTGGCTGAGCTGCAGCTACCATTTTCTCAAATACCTGATTGAATACTGTTTGAGTCTTCTCTCCTGACACTTCAACATGCACCTGCACTCAGCCAATATGGAACATAAGGTGGAAAGCAACAAAGTCTCAAGACAATGATTATATCATAGGTTTCAGAGGTCTTGGCATGTGCAATTTTAGATCTCATAATTCATCCTTGTCAGCAGTATCATGCTTTTTGCGCAGAAACAACAGCATACCTTAACTTCGTTGCTGTTTCCAGTCTCCACTTTCGTAATCAAAACTGATTCATCCTTAGAAGAAGTCTCGACATCTGCGAAGAGAAACACATTTTCATGAAAAAGAAGAAGCCAAAACAACAAAAAAGGAGAGTGTAATTTCAAAGTCTGAACCTGATGGTGCTGCACAAACTGCGGCAAACTGTTTATTCAATGCTCTGTAAAGAATAAAGAATGAACATCAATGATCCGAGGATGAAACTAGAGCTGGAGTAAACAACCGAATGAATATGGTTCAAACATTCCAGTAAAGACATCACTGGTCTCAGGCATTAGTCAATAAGTAACCTGAGTCTCAATTTACTCTGGAACAAGCTCATGCCTCTACTTTAGGTAATGGACAAAGCAACCAAAAATCCAGAAGTAATGGCTACATACTTCTCAAAAGTTTACCTTGTACAGAATTTCGGTTGCACCGAATAAGTTGGAGGAACAGTTACAAAAGAAGAAAATCGAAATCTTGGTTTCCGTTCTATGATCTGCAAATTAAACGGGAAATTTTTGGAACAAAATACACATTTTTGAATAAAGCAAAGCAACGACATAGTAAAGAAGAAGGCTTTACGGTAGAGTGAAAGCTACAAAACGCGAGGTTGTGGATGATTGTCTGCATTATCAATCAGAAGAACCTCTGAGTCGATTAGTTATTTCTTCTTTGGCGCCCTTGTACACAAACAGGATTACCAAACACATTTTACTAGAGATTCAAAAAAACAACTTGCTTCTATTCCGAAAAGGAGTTTTTAGAATTTAAAAAGCTTGACAGAAGTTGCCGGAATTTTGAACAGAACAGACTTTGCATCACGACTAAACGATAAGAGAGAGAGAATAGAGATGGAATAGAAGAGACATTACCTGGTGTAGAGAGAGAGAGAGAAACGCAGAGGTGTGAGACTCGGGGGAGGAAGAACCGAAGAAGAAGCAGAGGACTATAGGATAACTTGGGGTGCGATGATTCTAGGACCGGCCGGTCTGGTTTTGCGGTTTACTTTCGATTTGATTTTGGTTTTGTTTTTTTTTGTTTTTTTTGCTGTTTTCATTCGTCAGAAACTGTCTTCGGTCATCATAATTGGGATTTGCCGTATCCAGTGTTTAGGCTTCGGACACTGTAATCTTGACTTGAAGTAATAATAATAATAAGATCAATTCAGAGTTTTAGTCAAATGAATGACGAGAAAACAAACTCATAACAACGAAGGAGAGAAGAAAAATGCTATACATGAGACTGAGAAGATATATAACTACATTACCCTTACCCTGTTAACAAAACATATACAGAAGAAATACAAAATGAGCTTGCCATTGTCTTATCCGAAGTCCTCACTGACTACCAAAAAAAAACCTCCTAAATCTCATTTTAATGTCTCACAACACCATACAGAAGAAATACCCAAATGATAATGAGACGCAACGCTCCAAAGGCACCACCCCGAAAGCCTGCAAATACATGTTGAATCGCACATCTTTTGAGTTCTGTTGCTGCTCTTAACTTTGTTGTAAGACTAGAGATTACATTGCGGGGAAAGTACGCGTACCGTGATTTTTAAGAGTCTGAGATGTTGGCAAGGCAGGTAATGACATCTCTGCAGATTTGAAGTAAATTGAATGAGACAAATAACTTTTTTTTTTTGCAATCTTAATTATTTAGTTTTCTGGAACTTCAAACAATGAGCAAGCGAAGAGGTAAAGAGAATTGTTTACCAGGAGCACAGAGCGACAACGAAGACATTGAGGATGAAGATGGCCATGGCGCAGCAATGTTATCCGTCAGATCACATGTAAAACTGTACCCTGTTGTGTTGTCAAATATCAAGTCTGCAGGATAGCTTCTCAGAAGACAACCTATATATTCACATTGTCACCGAAAGAAATCGTTAGTCACTTTAACTCTATGCGGAGAAACAGCAACACATATCAAAAAACTTTGGACTATGAGATGAACTGATACAAACCTTGTTGCATTCCATATGCTGCTTATCGCCCAAAGGCATACCAAGGAAACAGACAAAGAGAGAGAATGTCAGGGAGAGGAAAAAAAACAATACAGTAATCTGGAGTGGCTTTTTGGAGTCTAAAACAGAAAAATAACCTTGGACACTGAAATCTTTGAGATCGACATCACAAAGCTCATAGATGTTTGTCATGACACCACCTTTCCGTAACATAGAACCAATTACTGTTGCGCAGACTATGGCTTGCTTGTTTGTTATTAGCATTTGATTTTGTATCCCAGAAATGTATGCGTTCAACGAGCTACAGCAAGAAGGGCTTGGAGCAGCCACATTACGGCAAGCCTTGATTACTTCGGTTGGCTGCTTAAATTCCAAAGGGCAAGCTGTAAACACAATGTAAAGTTAAAACCATTTCCAATACTATATACAGAGGAGATAGATGAGGAAGGTAATATGATACCGTTCCGTACCTTTGTTAACTTTACAGGACGATAATATTCGAAATGCAGTGTTTGCGTTGTCTGCTGGGAGCTTCCTAGAAAGATATGAAAACACCACATTCTTGCAGTCGTTAAGTGCGTTGACATTATTTGATCCTCCCAAAGGGATCTTATCACCAACTGTCATTTGGTGCCCTGAGATAATAAGCGCAGCTTCCATAAGTGCAGCTTGGCAAACTGGCCTGCAACACTCCTTAAGAGGATCAACAGTGCGACAGGCATCCAGTAATTTGCTACTGTTAACAACTTTCTCGAACGTTGTGACATCTTGTACTGGACAAGAACCTCCAGTTAGATTTGACGACGTTACAGAGCAAAGTGCGGGTATTGTCATGTTGGCTCTTTTGCTGACAAGGATACTAACGATATCTGAAAAACAATCGGTAGCAACCGCATCAGGCAGAACCAACTTATCTGACTTCACGTTATGCTGGCCTTGGAAAATATGAAGCAAGCTAACAAACTGTGGACAGCATATCACATTCCCAACAAGTGCAGCAAACGGCTGGGAACAATCAGACGCTGCTGTATCGATAATACTTGAAATTGCTTGAAAGTCTCCAGGACATTTCCCGGTTAGCTTGGGTTCATATGTATCAGGAAAAGTAGGGTACATTGGTGGTGTCCAAGGTAGAGCAGGGGATGCATATTTGGGGATGACGGATGGTGATACTTGTATGGGACCAGATACTCCAATGCCAGGTGGATTTGCTAACTCAGAGGTACTCGATTTGCTACTATGCTCATTAATTTTATAGTGACCAGCTACATCTTGGAAGCTCGATAGCCAGATAATAAATAACAGGACGCGATGAAACAAACAGCCTGGTAAGAGAAGCAAGTTACCGGTCAGCAAACAACTTTATCTATGTATGTGCTCCAGGAAATAAATCACAAGTGGAATTTAGTTAGAAAAATGATGAATCAAGCAATCAGTACTTTTCTTATGAGGTAAACCTGAAATTTGTAATGTTACTGCTACGGGAAAACATTGCCAACATAAAACTGTCAAACTCATTGCAGTGAACTAGGGGAACCCAAAAAAATAGTATGTGAAACTACTCTCATGATTCCTGTTAGCCATAGATGAGAATGTGACGCAGAGAAAACAAAAAAAACACTGCATCTCTTTTTGTACACACGAGAACACAAACTAGAGCTAAATCTCATCATGAAAGAAAACGAAACTAGACTTACCCTTAAGCCAACAAACAGTCTCTAGAGAGCCCATAGTCAACTTTCCCCAGGGCGTTAATTAGTTTCACCTAAGGCACAATACGGTAGTCAGATAAAAGCCATGACCAGTACCAAGGCTGGCAAAAAAACTCCTACAACCACCTTCAGAAGAAAAATATAAACCCAATAAAAAAGTTCGTATCTTTCAATGAACCCATTCAAGACAAATTAGCAACAGCTTCTCGACGCTAACATACATTAGAATGGTAGATGCAGAAAAAGGAAGTTAGATTGTTTTTTGAATATTCTGCCTTATTTATGAGCTCTATTTTCTTGCCAACACCATCACTCTATGTGCCTTACATTGAAACCAATGAAAAAATTGGCTCCTTTAAAGTATTCCTCCAACTAATTCTTACTTGACATAAAGAATCCAAGCCCCCACATTTCAAAAAAAAAACATAAAAGATTCTATAAATCTTGTGTTCTTCCACCAAATAGTTTTGGCATCTAACAACCATATACTTTTTGTATTCAAGAGCACAGATAGATCCTCTTAGTTATTCGGATCGACCATAAAGACGAAAAAAAGTTAAAATTTTTGTTCTGGCCAGCCAAAAATAGCAGAATCATTCAACACTCCAAATTCCCCAAAAAAAAAAAATACTAAGCTCCAAAGTAAAAAATGAATGAAAGGATGAAACGCCGAGACTACGATTGGACACTCATGTAGCAAAACCACAAAATTTCTCGAATTGAAAGTGATCCTCAACATTCTGTAAGCCCTAATACAAGAAAGAAATAGCTAGAAGACGAAGAAAGAAGCGAAGATACCTGCAAATTTCACCATCCCCGCAAAATCAAACCATTTTTTTCCGACTATAAAAAGGTGGAGGAGCTAAGGGAGCTTTTCCCCGTCGAGGTTGAAAACACGCCGGATTCTTCTTCGGAGAGAAAAATCGATTACGGTGATGAAGAGAGTTAGCAGAGAAGACTGAAACCACACAAAAGGGAAAGCAAAAAGAAACTTGAGAGTTCTTACTTTACCTTTCTCTCTCTCTCTCTTAACCCTTCACTGTTGTTTTTTTTTTCTTTTTTCTTTTTTTTCATTTTACCGTAATTAGGCATGGTCTTAAAAAAGTGATGACTCATCATCATCAAATCCATCATTAATCTATTGCTTTTTTCTAACTTTTCCCGATTTTTTTTGTGTATGAAAGAAAGTTTACTAGATAGTGACAGTTGTTCTATAACGTAAAATAATTAATAGTTTACTAGAAACACTATATATATAAAACAATTATCCCACAGAGTTAAATGAGAAAAGATGCAAATAATCGACCGAAATTTGATTGATGTTGACTTTAACATGTATTATTTATGCTTAGGAATCCAAGAAGACAAGAGAACATCATCATCTTTTAAGTAGATTTGTTGAAAACGTTGTTTATGTCCACATTCTCGTGTTTATATTTTGAGGTTGTTTAATCATATATTATTATATTACTCGCCCGGTAAAGTCGGGTCGGGCAAAAACAACGTCGGCTGGGCCGGATTATATAGGATGGATACAGTGTGAGATTTATCCATCTCAGGGCAAAGTTGGAAAAAGGAAGAAAGTTACTGAGAGAGTCAAATTAGTAAACAAACTACAAATATTACAAACACACACTGGTGCCAGATTCAACAAGTGACGCGTGAGAAACCATACATAAACTAATAACAATTAACAAGACAAGAATGTTAGCATTTACCATATTTTTAACGAAAAATTAAAACTCAAAGCTGATTTCGACAAGAAGAACATAAATATAACCAAAGGAACAACAGCATCATAGTCGAGGAAAAGTCATTCATTCAGCTAGCCAAATGGTTTGGGGAATTGTTGAACATACTGTGCCACATGAAAGCTCTTGACAAAACCATCTCGAGCTCTTGGTCTGTCCATGTATGTGTCGGAAGGTGTTGCAGGAACATTACCATCTCTTGAAAATCCAACTTTTTCAGCTCATCTGACCACTGCATTGTTCACAACACACAGCTTGTATTCAGTACTTCTCATCATGGAAAAAAAAAGAAACAGTTCCAAAATTGACAATGAAGACTCTTCTTTCAGTTTTTTCTTACTGTCAAGAGAAAGCTAGCATATATGTACACTAGGAAGTCCGGCAATGCATCTCCTTCAGCAAGATAAGTGTCCCAGAGGCGGTTGATGAGACTGAACGGGATCTAGAAAGCTCAAAGGTTTTGTCAGGTTCCATAGCATAAAAACAAAAAACTGAAATACGACTATGCGGGTCTGAGAAACGGTGGCTTATATCAGTAAAAGGTAAAATGGCGTCTAACCTCACGTATCAGAAGACAGTTATACCACCGGAAAGCAAATTGAAGAAACTCCAGTCCCTGCTCTTCCATGTGTCTTGAAACAGGTTCTAGTACATAAACAAAACAACGCAATGCGAATTGAGACATTGTTAACTCTACATCCTAAACCAATATATCAGGCCTAAACTGTAAGCTATGTGGGTATTTCTGAATCAATGCACTAGCAAATACACTACGATGGCGTCCGCCGTCATGGCAACCCAATTAGCAGCAACTAGATCTTATCACTATGACATCAACTCATCAAAATATGACATCAATGCAGACAAGCGGCAGCGTGATTATGCCAAGCCAAACTCAACACAACCATTGTTAAAGACACGAACTCCAAATTTACGAGAAATGCAGAAAACTAAAATTAAGGACTCCATGACCCAACACAGTTAACATGATACTGTAAAGACGGGTCATATGCATGTCATGAGTTGTTCGCTTACACAATCACCAAAGACACATCCAGTTATAAGATAAAGCAAAGCAGGAACCCTACCATCAATACGCCTGACTAGTTCCTTTAGCTTAAACACAAGTCTCTGAATTCCAGGTTGAGCAAATGTGTAATGATCTTGCATACCATCAAGTAGCTTTGTTAAGCACCAGTAACAATCCGCTTCTACATCTGAGACTTTTTCAGCAGATAGATCGGACATTGACCAACTCTCTACACCGCCTTCTAGATATTCTGACAAGAATATAACTAGAAAGGGGGTGACCAGATCATTTATTCCCTGAACATATCCACTCGCTGGATGCCTAATGGCCCTGCAAACTCAGCAAATTAAATTTTTAGATATAGCTTTCAACATAATCTTCCAATTGATTGTTAGGTTGACAGAAGAACAACTTTAATCACAGCCTGCATTCTATAACTCACCATGTGTAAAGAATTCGCTCCAATGATTTCTGCACCTGTTCTTGCTGAAAGAAACTGACGTCTGGTACAGTCCTTGGACAGTCAACAGCAATCTGAGAAAGAATACAGTTGCTAAAAGACTTTACCAACTTCTGAAAATTCTGTCAGAGAAGCACTGAGACTACGAGGAAAAACCTGGCGAAGCATATTGATCTCATCATCAGAACGTTCGGAATCAGGAAGGTCATAAAATTGGCCAACAGATTCAAGATATTCAAGACGTTTTCTTCTCAGAACAGCCTCCCTTCTATCTGAATTAGGTGGTGCATATCCCTGTTGTCAGTTTATATTTAAATTCAAATAGTAAAAAAAAAGGAAAATTGTTGTCACACAATGCTGATGGGAAAAGCTAATAACATAAATTATCTGATTGTTTATGATTAGTATAGTAACTGAAATTGTTAAAAGAAAAAGGTAACAAGATATTTTACACCATAAATTAAGGAGAATGTACAGGAAAAGGATAAACGGATTAAAATTCAAAATGGCCAGAAGTTTAACATATACTATGCTTAAATATGAAGTCCTAGAGCGTACCAAGAGAAGCCGCCAGACATCAGGCCGCATGTAGTGTGGCACACCATTCCACGCTAGCTCGCGCAGTTTCTCTGCGTGTAAGAAGAGGAAATTAAAGAAGGCATATAATACCAACCAATTAACAGAAGATATAAGAACAAAATGGGCTCTTTCATTGAACTATGTAGAATAACATGAACACAAGGCCATGTCTGGCAAGTAATAACTCATACCTTGACAAGATTATCTATCATTCAAATAGGATTCACAGTATCGACGCAGCAGAGTCTGTGTCGCTAAGAATAGTAAGTAAAACACTAGATCAAAGGCAAAGTAGAGAGCGTACCTAAAATGACAGTTGTTTCTGAAAGCACTTTGTTGAACTTCATAACTCTTGCAGAGTCGCTTGATCTAACACCTATCTTCAGGTTTTGGA
Organism: Schrenkiella parvula; assembly: GCA_000218505.1. Taxonomy (NCBI): domain Eukaryota; kingdom Viridiplantae; phylum Streptophyta; class Magnoliopsida; order Brassicales; family Brassicaceae; genus Schrenkiella; species Schrenkiella parvula. The sequence goes on along the minus strand of CM001190.1, from coordinate 12,531,415 downwards.
CTTCTTTCACCATCCTTTCACCACTTGAATTTGATCGTAGCTTACCGGCATATGTATTATCATGTTTCTTGCTTGAATTGTGATCTTCCACCTGCATTAGCTCTCAAAAATTTTACAACTTTTCCCATCATACAGGAAGAAGAAGAGAAAAAGCTCAAGTCATTTCCGTACCTCGACAGGATTCTCCAAACGCTCGTTTCTTCCGGCGTCGTTCTCCGACAAGCTCCGGTGATATGTTGGAGAGATTGGTTCTTGAGGAGGATCCGGTCTCCTAGTCAACAATACCTTACCAGGAATACTTCTACCTTTAAGAAACCTACAACGAAACAAAACACAATATCAGCAAAAGCTCTCCACGATTTCGAAATGATTTCTCTTGGATTTCGTGATTCACAGTAGCATAACAAAGTTACAGATCTAAAGAACTGGATTGCAATATGATGAAACTCAGAAAATGGGCAAAAGGAAACGCAAGATCCGGGAGGAGAAAACATTCAAAGTCGATTGATTTGAGTACCCCTGGACGTTCTTGAGTGTCTGATTAAATCTGGAATCATCGCGCTTTTGTTGCTCGTCTTCTCTCCGCTCCATTTTTGTTTTCTCTTCAGTGTTCTGATTCCGACGTTCAGAGAAGTGAAGGCAGAAAGTTTTGATTGAGAGACGGGAGGAGAATTTGGGTTCGATTGCTTTCCATCGATTTCAAGCTCAAAACGCGATTGGGAGAAAAGGTAAGTGATTAACAACCATCTCCACCAAAAAAAATTAAAAATTGATTGGAATCGCAAGTGATGATGGATTTTTCAGGTGTAAATAACTAATTAGTAATTTCAAGGCGACTTTCTTTTATTTATTGGTTATGTTTTTTTTACAGAAAGTATCGAAAAATACATCACATTACTCAACACACAACACCGTTCAATAACGTATTAAAGTGTAGTTTAGTTTAGGACTTAGAGAAAAAGTATGCATAAAAGAATGATCACACGAATCTCCTCTGCAAAAAGGAAATTAGCTTCTGATTCAGATTAGTGACACTAAGGTTTCTCTAGTTTACTGAGATTAATGGTTGATTTGAGGCAATATCAAAGCAACGAGATGGGTCTCTCTGCGTCCATGCGCTCGATCACCCTTCTAGCTTCTTCTTCTGAAGCTGGAACCACATTCCTTATCCTCAATCCATCTTTCATGGCCTCAGGTCTCACACTGAACGTGAAGTAGAACCTGTTGGAGACCTACCACCACAAAATCACCATCGCCATCACATGTTATATAAACCCCTTCACAACCTAAACGTATAATGTGCATAGCTAAAAACTTAACTTAACTTACTTCGCTAGACCTGCGCTCTGGACTTGTAACATGAGCTACAACCTCAATGTTTATCAGCGGTTCAGCTGAACTGTTAGCTTCTGTGTACAGCACACGTGATTTGAAACGAAGGAAGTTACCAACATCCACCTGCATCATCAGAAAAACGCCCCCTCAATCGATTTCTTCTGTGACCACCATATATATCAGTGTCTTTTTTTTCACATCACACCTTTATTAAATAAAAAGATGAGAAAGAAATAGACTCTTACTGGTTTGATAAAATCGACGCGGTCAACTTCAAGAAAACGTGGTGATACCCCAGCAAAGGTGTAAGCATTGGAGAAGGCCAGCTCAAAAGCCTTACGCATCAAGAAGCCTCCAAAAATTCTGCCATGAATATTCCGTTGCTGTGGCTGGCAGATCAATGAGTTTTCATGGGAAGTATCCTTAATTAGGATGCTGTCCCGATCTGCAAGAGCAGGCATGTCCAGGAATACTCGTCCTTCTGCCAATAAATCATTTAGCCTCTCTAAGTCTTTCAACTTCTCATGCTCTTCTTTACCTTCTGCTCTCTTTTGTTTCCGTAGTTTGTTCCTCTCTTCTGCTTCTTTCCAGAGCAATTTTTCATGTTCAGTTTCTGGCGTGACTGGGTTAATTGGAGTTGACTTGCCTGTCTTGGCATCCCGAGCCACGAATGTAAAATTTGCTTCAAGAGCAACCGACTCACAGGGGTGGTTGGCATCTGCAAAATCTTGCTCTTAGAAGATTCAGCAAAGCAATAGGTCATTCAATGTGATGAGAATGATGATTGGTGGTGAATATCGAAGTTTGAAAGAGGAAAAAAACCATTACTCAACAAGAGATGTCGATTTGACTGCATAAGAACATAGATATTACTGAATTGAAATGTACCATGAAACTTATATTTTGTTCCAGTGATGACAGTTTATCATAAAAAAAGGTTTATCAATGTAAGCTCAAAGAATACCAGATTGAACGCCAGTAAGCTGGCTACAAGAACAGATAGATATAGTAAAAATTCAACAAAAATCTCACAACTTGCATCAACTATGTGCATTGTCTACCAACTCATTTGACCAGTTTATGCATGAAACCCAACATAACACATGTAACTTTGAATGCAATCAGATTTATACTTATTTTGCTAGCAAAATGAAAACACCAACTATCCGAGTGTCGATCATATATTTATCTAACCATGTTTGCCGGTTCAGATGAAAATGAAATACATCAGTAAAAGCCAAGTTTTGAAGAACCTAAGCAAGAAGATTGTCAAGTACAGAGAAATTGATACCTTGACTTTGGATTACTTGTAATTGCATCTCCATGGATGATCTTCCGACCCACGTGACAGCGCCTACTATACTGAGGTCAGCATCCACACGAATTGGTCTTTTCATGATAATCCTATCCACAGAAGCCGTCACCAAAATCATTGATCTTGCACTGCCATCGCCGCTGCTGCAATGCTGTTCAAAGAAAAAAAAACATTCAAAACCCAATTCCTCAATTACTCAGGATCGCAAACACATGGAAGGATAATACTAGAGAAGGAACACAATTGAAGAACAAGAGAGCCAAAATTAGAAGCTCATAACTAACTTATCAAAGTAAAGCTTTTCAGAATTCACAAGTTTCTAAGGTCATTAGATTACGCTAGAAACTATCAAAATCAATGTCCAGGTGGAGATGTGATTCTAGAGCTTTCAAAACGATAAAGCACAAGAAAACACAATCTCAGTGAGAACCTTGAAGGAGATGGTTCCAGCAAGAGCGTCAAGATCTTCAACCAATTTACCCGTACGAATCTCGTTCCAAGGATTCCTGTACTGCTCGCGGAGCACGAAATCAGAAGAAAACTTGTAGAGAACGGAGGTCCGGCTTTGCGACGGAGACTTCGCCGCCGACTCCGACCGAGAATCGTCTCCGATAGGGGTTTCGAACATATTGCGTCTGGCTTCCCAAAGCGCATTGGTCACCGGAGAATGGTACATTCCAGGCCACAAGCTGATTGGTCTCCGCATAGAAGATCCTGCGTCGATCGAACTCTGATCAGTACTTTCATCTGGAGGCACCGCCGTGGAATTCCACATCTTCTGAGAATCGCACGACCTCGAAGCCGGAATCCGAAATCCAGCGACGGGTTTCCAGCAGTTTCTCCGTAGAGAATGCGAGAGAAGCTTTCCCGCCGACGATCTCATGGGTCTACTACGATGATGGATGCAAAAGGATTCGAAAGGTCGAGTTTTTAACCGATTGAGTTACTCATTTTTTTTGCTCTCTTTATCAATTTTCCATCTTGTGTTTAATCTTCTCAGCGAGCTTAAGTGCTTCTCAGTAATCACACACTACAGTGATTTTTTCTCTTTTGTGCGAACCTAATTTTGATATTTCACAAACACAAAAGAAGAGAGAAAATACAAAATTAGAGTAATTTTTTCCATTAAGATTGATTTTGCTTTGTTTTGACCAATCAAAAGACAAATATTGTCCAGCTTGTTTTGCTTGAACTCGTATAAAAGTTGGTTTTTTTTTTGTCGTCAGTATAAAAGTTGGTTACAAAGCAAATTTTAGGATACACACGAGAAACAAAAATTGAGAATATTATACTTGTAACCAGTAAAGAAAATGCAAAGATGGGTCCGCTTTATAATTTGACATGATAACGTTGTAAACCACTCGCTTTGATGCCTCAACCAACTATTTCGAATTTCTGTATGTATCCTCTATATTTACTTCTTCTCCCTATATATTGAGAGGATCCTCTAAATTTTTTAAGAACTTTATTTATATTTTGAAATATAAGAATCTTGGATGGTGACAGTTTCTTTGTTTTATAAAACTGTTAACTAAAGATATGTTTTGATACTAAGATATCAAACATTTTGTACCTGGATATATGATATACTATACCGTTAATATACTTTGATAAATGTCTATCGTATATTATACTTTTGAACATTGCAAAAAAAAAGTAAAACACATGCTCCAATAGAATGTAGAGATGAAGTATTTGTTTAAAATAATTATTTCTCAGATTTTTAAAAGTTTTAGTTTTCAATATATAAATTTTAACATGTTTTGTGTAAGAAGTTACTTTTTTTATAAAAAATAAATATTTAGTTGATAATCAATGATTTTAGATAGAAAAATTTGTTGATATTGCATTATAGTTTGAACCTTTGAACACTACTCTACTCCAAAACTGTTTATACAAATTAGATTTAACAATCAAATTTTATTTTATCGAAATGTTTGATGATTCACAAAAGACAATTTATGTAATAATAAACTAAATCTTAAATTGATTTTCACTAGTTGAATGTGATTTTGAATTTTTTTTAAGTTTGAGTGTATAATCAATTTTTTTTTCAAATTATATAAAAAAATTTAAAATTATTTCATAACTGAATATAAATGTTATTTTGAACGCATATACGTCATCATACTAATAATGCTTCTCAAATATTATAAAGAAAATTATCAATATTGAAAATTAAACTTTATGTTAATATGATTTATATATATATATATTTGGTATTAAATATTTTCATAAAAAATTAATATAATGTCCGTTTAAGATATTTTTCTATATTTATACTGTAGTTTATTAATATAATGGAAAACTTTATAAGAATTATGCATTTAACTTCTTATATATTGAGAGATTAGGTTGCATATCTGGAATTTCAAAATTAAATACTCATTTGACAAATTAATAATTGGGGGATTTTGTCTTTTAAAGTTATAACTTTAACTGATTAAAACACAACAAAGCAAAAAAAAAACTAAAAGGTGAGTGATTGGGTTCAATTATATGGAAAAATGAATAGAAAAACATTACTAGAAAAGAAACTAAAAACGAAAAGAAAGAAAAAGCCAAAGGAAAAAAGTCGGCTTCCCTTTTGGTTTGGCCGGTTTATATCCCTTCCCCGCGTTTGCCCATCTGTCTCTCTTTCTCTCTCCGTCTTCATCAAGCAAAGCTTCCTCCTTCTCCACTCACACTTCTCTCTCATCTCTACATAGCAAACAAACCCATAGAGAGAGATCGCGAGAAGTCTCAGCTTAAGCTCGTTTTGGGAAAACCCAGATTTGATCGGTAAAGAAAGTATTTTCCTTTATTAATTTTGTTTCTTTCTTTGGATTTGAGATCAATTCTCTCGATTTTCTACTTTTTAAGGCTTCTTCGATGGTGTCTAGTTGACCCATCTTTGATTTCAATTTTCTGATTCGGTTTTGTTTCTGTCACCGTTTGAAGATCTTCCTTTCAGACGCGGTTCTCTCAGTGTATAACCTTTTTTTTAGTGTAAATTCGAGTAGATGTATCATCTGAGTAACGTATCTGATTTGAAAATTTTTAGGTCTGTTTCCTAGTAATCTATGATCTTTGATTCCGTTATACTTTTCTTTTTTCTTTACGATTTCGCTAAGTAGTTGACTATTGCCGACCTTATCTGGCGGCAAAATTTTGTCTCTTTCTGATTGTTTAATCTTGCAGTTAGATTTTTGGTCTGGGTATTAAGTAATGCTCGTCTAATAGAATGTGGATTTGCTGATTGAGAATTGTATTTTCTAGTGAATCTAGAGTGACCAACACATAGTTCCAAAGGCTGTGCTTGTTAAATTTGCAATCTTGATGCGAATCTGATCCCAGTTTCGTAAAGACCATCTGAAAAATGTTGCTGTCATTTGTTATATTGTTCCAATATACAGGAACGATTTTTTCCTTCTTACAGTATTGGGATCACTTCTAAGAACACTTGCTTCACCTGTTTTCTTTTTGGATGTAATGAGATGAAAGCATTAACTTGAAAATGTAGTAGTTCCCTTTGAAATTGTAACGTTATTTCACGTTAGATATCAAGTGATACTGCGACAATGGCGAGCTAGCAGAAGATGTTTTCTTTTATGCATACATATTGAGTTGGTTTGAATGGTTTCAGGAACTAAAACCTGTGAGGATCTATATTTGAAGAAGAAAACAAGGATGCGCAGGTGGATCTGTTGTGGACGTAAATCAGGAGATTCGAATTTATCAAATGATGAGCAACATCTGAAAAGTCAATGGCAATCTGATGGTATGTTGCAGACAAGAGACTTCCCTTAACTTACGCGATATATGGCTATGATTCGTGATCTATTGAGAGAATAGGTTCTATTGCTATTGTTTGCATGCTAAATAGAGGCTTCAGGTTTCAGGTTTCAGGCTTCAGGCTTTGTATAATTAGTATCACATTTTTCCACATAAGGATTATGAGTTGACTGTCTTGATGGACGGAACTTTAAACATTTAGTGAATATCTTTTTGTGTTTCTAATTGGAATACGTTTTTTTGTTTGTCACACACATGTAGCAAATCATAAGAATCCAACACCACAAGCTGTTGCAAAACATGAAGCACAGAAGGAAGCTCTTCCCATTGAAGTTCCTCCGTTGTCTGTGGAGGAGGTTAAAGAAAAGACTGACAATTTTGGATCAAAGTCACTGATTGGTGAGGGATCTTATGGAAGGGTATATTATGCAACTCTAAATGATGGGAAGGCAGTTGCTTTGAAGAAACTTGATGTTGCCCCTGAAGCTGAAACAAACGCTGAGTTTTTGAGTCAGGTTCTAATTTTTGCTTCAATCCCCATTCCATTCCATTCCCTCTGTCTTCAGGAAACTTATTTTACATCCTCTTGCTCCCTTCTTCTTAGGTATCCATGGTTTCAAGACTGAAACATGAAAATCTCATTCAGCTGGTTGGTTACTGTGTCGATGAGAACCTCCGTGTTCTTTCTTATGAGTTTGCAACGATGGGATCACTGCACGACGTTCTACATGGTATGATGAGCTTCCTCTCCCATTCTTGATATAAAACATATGAGATAATAATCAATTTCTCCATGGTTGTAATGTGCTATTATTAAAGGTAGGAAGGGAGTTCAAGGTGCACAGCCAGGTCCAACACTCGACTGGATAACAAGAGTGAAGATAGCCGTTGAGGCAGCTAGGGGTTTAGAATACCTTCACGAAAAGGTTCAGCCTCCTGTAATACATAGAGACATAAGATCTAGCAATGTGCTTCTTTTTGAAGACTATCAAGCAAAAATTGCTGATTTTAATCTCTCAAACCAAGCTCCTGATAATGCTGCACGTCTTCACTCTACAAGAGTCTTGGGCACCTTTGGATATCACGCTCCAGAGTAATCTTTCCTTAAACCTTAAAAAAAAATTGTTGCATCCAGATGAAAGTATGAGCGACGCAGCTAAAAACGTGTGTCTTTTCATTTGTAGATATGCTATGACTGGACAGTTGACGCAGAAGAGTGACGTGTATAGCTTTGGGGTTGTACTTCTAGAGCTTTTGACAGGAAGGAAACCTGTGGATCATACAATGCCACGTGGCCAACAAAGTCTTGTAACCTGGGTATGTTTATTATCTGTGCCCTATTCAAATCTGTATCTTGCTCTGTATTAAACTACTGTCTTAGGAATTGGGGTTTGCTGTTTATTTATTCAGGCTACACCGAGACTCAGTGAAGATAAAGTGAAGCAGTGTGTTGATCCAAAGCTAAAAGGAGAATATCCTCCTAAGTCAGTAGCTAAGGTACGACATTCATCCAACTATCTCCTGTTTTATTTGCAAATTTTCATCTGAAGTTTATGAATTCGTAATTTGGCAATGCAGCTAGCAGCGGTGGCTGCATTGTGTGTGCAATACGAGTCTGAGTTTAGACCGAATATGAGTATAGTTGTGAAAGCTTTGCAGCCACTCCTTAAACCTCCAGCGCCAGTCCCGGTACCGGAATCCTGAGTTTGTGTAACAGAGTTGGATTCTTTGTTCATACAAAGTGAGAATTTCACTCTGATTTGGGGGAAAAGAAGTATAAGACCATATTTATGTTGTTTTTTTAGGGAATGGAATGAATAGTTGGCATTTTGGTGTGAGAGGAGGAGAGTACTCAATATTTTGCATTTGTTATGTCTGGATTCGAAAACAGGCTTTTGGCTTTGCTTGGCGTGGTGAACAACGATGTTGCATTTGCTGTTCTTTTATTTTTTCCTTATAGATAAATAAGGAAAAGTTCGGTTACATGAACAAATTACATAACCAATCAGCCATTATATGATTTTGGCGATTCACTCGGCAAAAAGCTGCGATTATACCAAAACCATTACTGAAAATTTTGTAGCAAAGACATAGGCAAAACAAGCTTAAGATTTGGAAGAATGGTCTTACACTATTGCCAACAGTGGAAAAAGAGGATATCAAAACGATAAGACTATGTGAATCCTTTTCATGAAACCAGTCAAAGACTCAAAATGCCTTCTACTTAATGTTTATTATTACATCACGATGTGCATGAATCTCCGTAGCATTGCTGACACATAGCATTCTAGCATAATCTTGTAGCTCAGACACGATTATGAACAGTAGTAGTGTGCGAGTCCCAAGTTCGTATTGAAGTCCAGACTGTACAAAAACATAATTTAAATCACATCCTCGATGCATTACTGAAGTTGAAACATATGTCCTCGCAGGGAGGGTGGATAAAAATTTATGTTTATAGAGAACGTATGAAAGTAGTAACATTTTATGTCTGATGCAAAAGATGCCTTATGTGTTTTTTTTCTCTTTAAGATTACAAGAGAAAAGAGAATATGTATAACACCTTTTGAGAGAGGTGACTCTGTGCTATCTGAAATAAAATAAGCTTTAACTCATTTTCTTATTCGCAAATACACAAAAAAATTACTTATAGTGATCAGAGAGTATTGGTCCACAAAGAAATAGAATTAGCACAACAAAAATCTAAAAACTCTATCTAAGCTAAAATAAACGATGATTTTGACTTTGTAACTATGTTAATCACTATTGGTAAGGACAAATTAAACCAAAAACAATCAAACTAAAAGAATAAGCAACCAATTAAAACAAAACAAGAGAAAAAAACACCTACAAGAAAAATTGCTTATAACTACAAATTAGCTATGAAATTTTCTACGACCATGATTTCATGCCACAGACCAATTATAATAATTAAAAATTAAAATATGTGGCTATTGGTGCACTTCAAATGCGAATAATCAATGAAAAGTAGCGGATCATGAGAATTAACATTTGATCAAGATGAATAGATGATGGTTAATAATGCAAGAATACTCATCAAATAAACAAGACTAATCCATTTTTATGATCTTAATTATTTTACTAATTATCTAATTAAAATAGACTTATATTTGTCAATTTGATAATCAACAAGCATTAAAAACCTGTCGGTTAAGTTCACCAAATCCCTAACATCAGCTTTTGGCAAGCCAATTGAGACTCATGAATTTGTCAAAAATTGAATTAGAATGACAAAAATGAACTTTACGCTCATGAAAAAAAAACTATAAAAATGTTGGCAAAAGTGTTAAATAAGAGTTTGTAATTTGTCTCACATTAGAAGTTTAGGAGAAAAATTTCAAGTGTATATAGAGAAATTTTATACATAAGTTCAAATAGATATACCGTGGTGTATGGCTGAGAAGCTAGACCAAGTCAGCATGCACCCGCCGTCGCCAAGCCAAGCTGGACGCAGGCGTGGATCTTGGGTCTTAGTGAATATAGGCCCCATAGCTCCTAAAAATGTTCTTTTCAAACCAAATTTTGGTTAAGAATTTTGGCCCAATTTCATAAATAAAACTTTATGTTTTTTTTTCAACCTCGAATTTAAAGTTGGAAACGAGATTTCTATTAATTTAAATTTGAAAACAATATTTTAATTAAACCAAACCATTATCTTCTCCGAATTTTAAACCTCTCATCTGCTTGGTCAAGTTAGAGACTTAGTCTCACGTAAAAGCTTGCACATGCCTCTTTTTGCGGAATGAAACCGTTCATCTTTGATGATATAAGCAGAGCCATCACTTTCATTATACATACACTTTTCTCTGACTCATTTCTTTAGAAATTCAGCAATCTCTCTCGCTGTTAAAGTTAGTCGTTTCAATAGTATTTTGTAGTTTTTTGAGTTGGTAGATTCAGTTTTCAGGTGTTGCAAAACGGTCTCAAAACCGTTGAATTTTGGGATTCAAGAAGCGCACAGTACCATCCTACACACGAAAGATTTATTAAATTAAGAAAAAAATCATATCTCCCATTTACGTTTTATTATTTATGAAAATGTTTTCTAAAATCTCCTTTGATCGATTGGCTTTATGATTTTTTCACTATTGTTTGTTATATAATTGTTTATACCCGTTTACAATCAATACTTTGTAATCGGATTTATGCGGTTCCTATATCTCCTTCACGATAGAAAATGAAAGTGCATATGGCAACAAACGGCCAAGGCTTTGCCATCACTTTTTGTATGCCCTCTAAAGTCTATGTCATTTTTTTTATTTCTTTTATATAAAGATGGAAGTAGTTTAGAATTAAGGTTTAGGGTTTAGCATTTAATTTTATAAGCTTTCGGTTTCTAGGCTTCACGAATAACCCAAGTATAAGCTTTATGGTTTCTTGAAGTTGATATGTCGCCAATATGAACATAAAACATACCCAAATACGGTTGGTTAACCGGTTAGAGGGGTCTACTACGGTGGTTCTGATTTTGATAATTAGATGCTATAAAAAGGATATGATTGTGTAGGTCCAACATAAGTATTATGAAATGTTGGTGTTTGGACCAGACAAATTAATCTCGGATCAAAGATCCTAAATTTCTTGTTTGTAAAAAAAGAAAAAGATAAAAGCCACATATATAATTGAATAAAAATTGACTCAATTCTCCATAAGATATTATTCCAATTAAAGTAGCCAACATAGTAGAAAGACTATGACACGAGCTTTAGGCTTATCTGCTTTAATAGTCCCAAAAGCTATATGTAGAGTATATATGACGTCACATTATTATTCACACACACATATATAGAACATTTTTTTTGTAAAAGTATATAGAACATATGTATGTGAATATTGTATACATAGACAAAGGTACAAGAAGGCGCATGGCGAGGCAACGTGAGAGTGTGCATGAACTGTTCCCTCCACGTGTGAAACGTGAGCTGCGACCAACTTCCATGAGATTGGCTCACGTGCGGGCCATCACGTGCCACGTTGGACCAACTTGTGGTCATAACCGAGGCCATGTCACACTTGCACTCTCTTAGCTTTTCACAAAGGGCAAAGAAACCAAAAGATGTCCTAGATGGAGAGAAACTAAAGTTACCACTAGAATATTTTTGTTTTCTTTTGATATTTCACTTGTTGTTTTATGTGTCTAAGCATGTTTACAATCAATCCAATGGTGGTGCAGCTGGCGCCTTGATTATATATAAATTATGTATTTTTTTTGTCAACAAAACATGTTTGTCTATGACTATAGACGCACATTAACGTCAAATCAAGAATTAATCTCAAGAATTAAGTCAGTGTAAGTAAGTAAGAAAAAAAATATGTAAAAGAATTGGGTCAAGCTTCGTCCTAATCAAGAATGATTTTGACCAATTTACATTTTTAAAGCTTTCTCAAGATCCGTCAGATCATGTTTCCTGAAAACCGTGAAACGTTTATCTTTAAATGCTACATTGACAATGAATAGATACAATAGTCTAGCTAATCATTATTTTTACAGTTGATTAATTGTTACCTTCTTCATATAAAATTCTTAATAATAATTAGATTGGACAGTACTAGAATCTCGTAATCACGTGTGAATATATATTTCTTATCTAAATCGTTCAAATATAACCCCACAAAAATGCCCCAATGTCGCTGTATTTGAATATTATTCTGGAGAATATATGAAAGATGAAAACGCAAAAGTAAACCTAGAAATGCTATAAATTGAGGCCATTTCATGAATTCTAATATCTGCAACCAATACCAAAAATCCACTAGTAAATCAGAAACACACAAAACCCTAATTAAAAATGGCAGTGATGAGTCACAACAACGCAGAAGGCAGGCTATACGAGTCAACTCCGACTCAGCCGATTCTTTACTCACAAACTGGTGGCCAAGAGAACGGAGGAGACGATGACGACGACGGTGGTGACGTGGCTCCGGCGGCTTGATCATGTGCATTTTGCCGTATGCTATTTATAAACTTAAATAGCAGTCAGTAAATTAAGTAGTAATTGTGCTTCTTGTCATAGAACGACACACACACATATATATATATATATATATATATATACAGCTGAAGCACTAGATCGTGCCTATATCTATCCATGTCGCAAGCGGGCTTTTAGTATGTATTACATAAACAACATTTTTGACTTTGGAGTGTTGAGAGACTTAGCTAGCTTTAAGTAATAATATAATGTATGGTATGTCAATTACTTATGAATCATGAAATAATATTACATTATGTACACAAGATTTGTGTCAATATATATATTTTTTGTCAACATATACACATATATGTAATACAATTCTCATCTTCCTTCTCTCAGCTTTTTGTCGTCTCTTTACCTCTTAGGACCACTTACAGCAAATTTTAGTAAATTAATATATATGAATCAAATGTAAGTTATATTAAGAAAAATGAGTTTTTAAATATACTTGGACTTGTATACTTAGAATTCGAGAGAAAGTACAATAGTCATGAATCTAAAAGTGTTAATTTCTTGAACAGCTATAAACCAACAATGAAAGATGATGTTCATTGATCGGAGAGGCTAGTTTGTCGCGCAGACTTGGGTCATCAGTCAGGTGATCTCTTGGCGAAGTACTTGATCAACCTGCTAGTCGAGCATCAGATGATCAGAAGCATTCAGCACCACCATGTTTTTCCCAATTTGTAAGTACATTTCTGCATGTATGTACATATGTTATTATGTATGTAGGTAAGGGCACGTAGATACATTAGAACATACTATTAATTAAAATCTCAAGTCTTAATGGACTAGCAGTGAATAGACTATATTAAACAACACGTATATGTTGAGTCACACTTTATACGTATACACATTCAAACAATTGAGCAACTGACGTTGAGATCACTTGGATATAATTATTGGGTTTCTTTAGATTCTAGTCCATTGAATCCATCAAGCACAAAGTATGGAAAATCATAGGGCGTTACAAGTCTAATTTCTGATAAATTATGGTAGACAAGCATTGGGTAATTTTACTTTGAAATATATAAATTTATAGGAATCTTAATTGATTGATATATATTTATTTATAAAGATGGGGTTTTTGTAGTCCATGGTTTTTAAAAGTTTTCCTCCAAATGTGTTAAAGAATTTAAGCAAACATACTTGTGAAATGAAATGTATAAATTTCAAATTGTGGTTAATAATTTTGACAATCGCAATATCAACCATTAAATTATAGCTAAAGATCACATCCGAAGTATCTATATAAAAAAGAATGTTTAAGAGTTATAATGATATATACGACTTTTATTCAGACTTTGTCACCTCTCTAACTCATAGGACCACTTACAGCAAATTTTAGTTACTTAATATAAATGACTCAAATGTGAGGTATAATAAGATATGAGTTGTTAAAAGAAATTGTACTTATATCTTTAATGCATGTATGATGCATCACATAATCCCATATGATCAACAATTTACCAAAAAAACTATATCCATTTTAGTCTCACTAACGCAACATGAATAGTTCCACATCTCCTTCTAATCTGCTTTTCAATATCTTAAAATTTTCTTAATATTTCTCCTATACCAAATATATGGATTGTAATTTGTTAAAATAAATCTTAATTCTACATTTTATTTTGGTTAGTTAGTGTCTCCTCGTGATCTGTATTGAACTGTTTTTACTTTATTTTTATTTTTGATTTAATGTGTTTCCATTCATCTTAACCTTCGGTGTTATTAAAATACTCTTTAAAATAAAATATTTTAGTTAATGTTATTTATTTCATTGAGTTATTATATATTTACACTATAATTTTTTTTCTTATACTAGAAATTTATTATATATACACACGTTTCTGATGTTTCCATTTCTTATTTTCTGAAAAAGTTACTATCACACTTTCATATACTTTGCTGTGGCAGTTTTGAGTACCTTTTTTCAGTAAATTCCGACAAAGAAAATGTCATTCCCACAAACCCCCAATACCAATCATGTGAAGTTTCTTTTTGTTTTGTTTTGTTTTAATACCAATTCATATGGTTCTTAATAACAGATTTTTGGTACTTTCTATGTCAAGTTTGTATAACATTTCTTGTTGTATTCTTTATCATCAGGATAAAAATAAAAATGAAACAACTTACAATTAATTATAAATCAAACTAATGTATATAAGGAGTTGTAGAAGCTCTGTTAACATGTATACAAAGTATATAACATCGCTTTATTACGAACCGGAAGACTTGCATATGTTATTGTGTGCGTGCATAATAACTTATAATTAACAAGTGTAGGATAGTTTGTTTGAGTGAAGAGTTGTTTTCTATTACAACTCTTCTTATTGATTAATATTGCATAACTATGTGATATCAAGAGAGATCATCTTATACAACCAAAGATGGAAATGTGGATAACAATATATCGACAAAATTCGATTTCTTTGTACCTGCCTCTAAATGTTCTTGAACCACTTTGTCCATAAGATCACTAAACCCGCCACTCACTTCTTCCACCTTATCATTGAAGCCGCGGATTCTATCTATCCATGCTAAAGACGGGACATTTTCTCCGATCGGGAACTCGCCTAAAAGCTCCATGATCTGCCTCACTCGGTTCTTGAGATCCCTTGCGGTTTCATCTTCGCTATGTTTTCTTCCCAAGGCCACTCTACTCGTAACATCGCTTGGTAGAGTAATAAAGAGTTCGCTAAGATTTTCTGGTGAAGAAGAACGACTTGCTTTCTCCACCTTCGCTATCATTGCACTTACCTCTTCTTCTCTTACTTTCTCAAAGGACCCAACCATTTTGTTGGTGAGAAGATTCAAAATGCATACACTCTTCATCCAAAACCAGATTCAGAATTATCATTAGTTGATTAGAATGAATATAGTCAATATCAAAATTTTCATTTACTTGAGCGTTTTGTTTGGACATCATTAGATGTGTTATGCATGGATGGTTCAAAATGTTAAAGAAGAATTAAAAAGAGCTAGAAAAATACCTTCATCTTTCTCCAATATTCTCCATAGGGAGCAAACACTACATCACGGCCACCATTCATAATCCTATGAACGGCTTTTGATCTCGGGCGGTTGGCAAACTTAAGGTCGTGTGTTTTCATAAACTCATGAGCTACTTCACCAGAAGAGACTACGAGTACCGGGACACGGCCAAAATGAAGGAGCATGAGTGGTCCGTACCGCAAGCTGAGGGATCGGAGGGAACGGTGAGGATGGAGACCGACCTGATGGAGGTTTCCTATCACCGGTAGTCGCCATGGAGATAGTGGTAACTTCAATTTGGTGGAGGTTCGTTTAAGGAATGGTTTAAGCAAGAGAAGGGCTAAGAGGGTCGTTAAGCACAAAGAGATCATCAAAATCATTTCCATTTCTTGAATCTTGATTGCTCATGTAAGTGTTCAGTTTGTGATTGTTAATTTCTCATCTCCTCCTAATTTATATGTTGAGTCACACTTTATACGTATACAAATTCAAACGATTGAGAAACTGACGTTGAGATCACTTGGATATAATTATTGGGTTTCTTTAGATTCTAGTTCATTAACTAAATCCATCAAGCACAAAATATGGAATATATCATAGGCGTTACAACTCTAATATCTGATAAATCATGATAGATAAGCATTTGGTACTTTTAGTTTGCAATATATCAATATATAAATTTATAAGAATATTAATTAATCGATATTTATTTTTATAAAGAGGGGTTTTTTAGTCCATGTTTTTTTAAGTTTTCCTCCAAATATGTTAGACAAACATACTTGTAAAATGAAATGTATAAATTTCAAATTGTGATTAATAATACTGAATATCGCAATATAAACCATTAGATTATAGCTACAGATAACATCCGAAGTATCTATACATAAAAAAGAATGCTATATATGACTTTTAGTCAGACTTTTGTCATCTCTCTACCTCTTAATTAGGACCACTTACAGCAAATTTTACGTACTTGGTACATATGTCTCAAATGTGAGGTATATTCAGAGATGAGTTGTTAATAGAAATTGGAGTTGTATATATATATATATATATATTTGGAATTTGAGAAGCAAAAACAATTTATAGGAATCTAAAAGTGTAGAACATTCTTCATTTCTTGAACAGCTGTTACCTGTTATCCAACAATGACTGATGATGATCATTAATCAAAGAGGCTAAATTTTCGTGCATGACTTGCGTCATCAATCAATCGATCTTTGGCGAAGTACTTGATCAACCTGCTAGTCGAGCATAAGATGATCCTAAACCCTAAACTCCGTTTTTCCCAATTTGCATGTAAGTACATTTATGTATAATATATATATGTATGAATCTACGTATAGGCACATTCATGATACATTAGAACAAACTATCTATTAACTTCTCAAGTCGTAGCAAGACTAATAGTAATATTATACAAATTGTTAGTTAGCTAGCTAATATTTCATCGGCAAGTACGGATACAAACTGACGTTACTTGGATATGAGTAGAAATTAATAAATTAGGTTTTGTTAGATTCTAGTCATTAATTAGTTGCGCCCATCAAGCACTAAGTATGGAAACGTATTAAAATATTAATTATTTTTATTTGAGAAACTTTAAATTCTAAGCTTAAGATAATCACTACAATATCCCTAAAAATGTAGCTCAATTTATGTTTCGAAAATCAATATTTGTTTAATATCTTTAATGCATTATATGATGCATCACAAAAACCCGTATGAACAACAACTTACGTAATAACTATATTCATTTTAGTCTCACTAAACATGAATCGATCTCCTTCTCTGCTTTTCTATATCTTGAATTTTTCTTAATATTTCTCTTTTATCAAATATATGGATTGTAATTTTGTTGAAAAATATATTAATTCTACATTTTTTTGGTTAGTTAGTGTCTCCTCGTGATTTGTATTGAACTGTTTTTACTTTATTTTCATTTTTGGTTTAATATATTTCCGTTCATCTTAACCTTTGGTGTTATTAAAATATTTTTTTAAAAAAAAAATTTTAGTTGATGTTATTTATTTCATTGAGTTATTATATATTTACACTATAATTTTTTTTTCTTATAATAGAAGTTTATTAAATATACAGACGTTTCTCGTGTTTCCATTTCTTATTTTCTGAAAAAGTTACTATCACACTTTCAAATACTTTGCTCTGGCAGTGTTGAGTACCTTTTCCAGTAAATTCCGACAAAAAAATGTCATTCCCACAAACCCAAATACCAAACACGTGACATTTCTTTTTGTTTTGTTTTGTTTTGTTTTAATACCTATTCATATAGTTCTTATTAACAGATTTTTGGTATTTTCTATGTCAAGTTTGTATAACATTTCTTGTTGTATTCTATACCATCAGAATAAAAATAAAAATGAATCAACTTACAATTAATTATAAAACAAACTAAGGTATATAAGAGCATCTCCATTAGTTAGATACTTACTAAGTATCTAACTAATAGAATAATATTATATTTATAATTAATTTAAGTTAAAAAACTCATTTAGTTTTGTTGCTCCATTAGTTAAGATACTCATTAAGTATCTAAACAATATAATATCAATTTTTATCATCTATTTTGTAGTTTAATTTAATTTGAAACTAAAAAAATTCTTCCAAATTTAACTTAAATAAAAAAGTATATATATAATAATTTTAAATAAAGTAAATTATATTTTGAATATACATAATTGTATTAATTAATTATACTTATTTAAATATTCTATAACAAAAATAATACTAATAATGCAATAATTATATATAATAAAAGAGTCATATTGTCTTACAAATATGAGGAAAAGCATTTGTAGTGTTTCTTTCTTGTTGGCTATTTAGAAGATCCATAAAATTTGAAGAGAAGTTAAAAGGATTGATTGAATCCATAATCTAAATGTTGAAGAAAGAAAGTAGTATAAAATGTGATGAGCTGATCAGAAATGAGAGAAGAAGTATATATAAGAAATAAGCAACATGTTGGTTTATGCAGAATTATCTTTACATTTTCCATTACGTTGGTTCTTAACTAGCATATATTGTTGTAGTTACAAGAAAAAAACAGAACCTAAAGTCTAATCATCTTGATACATTGTCCTTTAGCTTTAGAGAACCTCACTTATTTCTTCTCTTTTGTCTCGATGAATCATCAATACAATCTTCAAGATCAGTCTTAAAGCCAGACTAAATCTTTTTGCAGGTTGAATCATTACAAAAGAGAAGAAACAATATTGAATACAAAGTAGCTTGACAAAGTAACTTGAGCCTTACAAAGTAGCTTGGCTCTTACACACTTCTGAGACACGACAATTCTTTTCATAAGATTTCCAAGGCTGAGGTTCCATTACAAAAATATCACCCATATGAAAAACAAAGCCAAATGTCAAATGTCAAATGTCAATTGCCCATATGAAAAACAAAGTATAGTATAGTAGCTTTTGGGATTAAGAAGACGCCAAAGTTTTGAAAATAAGGTGATCACACCATCATCACCCAGTTCAAATAAACTCAGTTTTCAACCCAATCTTCAATCAAATTAAATATTTTTCAAAGCACAGGAATTGATGATTCCTTCAGCAACGATAAAACTATGGAACTCTCCTATTTTCAAGAGAGAGGAAGAAGACGATGAAAAAAATTAGCCAAAAAGAAAAATATTTGTTTTGTTAAAAAAAGGAAAACCAATAAAATTAAGACACGTTAAGGTTGTAAAGAGTATCTACAAATCTCTCAAATGAGATAAGGTTCTCAACTTTTTTTAATAAAAAATTATTTTTTGATTTATTTTGATTTATTTTAAAGTTTAGAAACTCATCCTCATACCTCCAATGGAGCTGCTCTAAGGAGTTGTATAAGCTCTGTTAACATGTATACAAAGTATATAACATCACTTTATTACGAACCGGAAGACTTACATGTGTTATTGTGTAGGTGCACAATAACTATAACAAGTGTAGGATAGTTTGTTTGAGTGAAGAGTTGTTTTCTATTACAACTCTTCATATTAATTAATATTGCATAACTATGTGATATCAAGAGAGATCATCTTATACAACCGAAGATGGAAATGCTTGACAACAATATATCGACGAAATTCGATTTCTTCGTACCTGCCTCTAAATTTTCTTGAACCACTTTGTCCATAAGATCGCTAAACCCGCCACTCACTTCTTCCACCTTATCATTGAAGCCGCGGATTCTATCTATCCATGCCAAAGACGGGACATATTCTCCAATCGGGAACTCGCCTAAAAGCTCCATGATCTGCCTCACTCGGTTCTTGAGATCCCTCGCGGTTTCATCTTCGCTATGTTTTCTTCCCAAGGCCACTCTACTCGTAACATCGCTTGGTAGAGTAATAAAGAGTTCGCTCAGATTTTCTGGTGAAGAAGAACGACTTGCTTTCTCCACCTTCGCTATCATTGCACTTACCTCTTCTTCTCTTACTTTCTCAAAGGACCCAACCATTTTGTTGGTGAGCAGATTCAAAATGCATACACTCTTCATCCAAAACCAGATTCAGAATTATCATTAGTTGATTAAAAGTATATACTTCATATCAAAAAATTTCATTTACTTCAGCGTTTTGTTTGGACATCATTAGATGTGTTATGCATGGATGGTTCAAAATGTTAAAGAAGAATTTAAAAGAGCTAGAAAATACCTTCATCTGTCTCCAATATTCTCCATAGGGAGCAAACACTACATCACGGCCACCATTCATAATCCTATGAACGGCTTTTGATCTCGGGCGGTTGGCAAACTTAAGGTCGTGTGTTTTCATAACCTCATGAGCTACTTCACCAGAAGAGACTACGAGTACCGGGACACGGCCAAAATGAAGGAGCATGAGTGGTCCGTACCGCAAGCTGAGGGATCGGAGGGAACGGTGAGGATGGAGGCCGACCTGATGGAGGTTTCCTATCACCGGTAGTCGCCATGGAGATGGTGGTAACTTCAATTTGGTGGAGGTTCGTTTAAGGAATGGTTTAAGCAAGAGAAGGGCTAAGAGGGTCGTTAAGCACAAAGAGATCATCAAAATCATTTCCATTTCTTGAATCTTGATTGCTCATGTAAGTGTTCAGTTTGTGATTGTTAACTTCTCATCTCCTCCTAATTTATAGGCATTGTAGGAAGTTGACGTTCTTGGTCATCATTTTAGCTTACATATAATAATGCAGTATTATAAATTTGGATGCATGTTCGTCTACGTTGATATACTAATTACTTAACGTAACGAAAACAGACAATCGCAGCCAACTTGGAATCGTTAAAGCATCTCCAACAGGGTTTTTAGAGGGTTTTTTAAGATTAAAAAAGAAAAGAAAAATGATAAGATACAAAATTCCATGAAAATTCCAAAAGTCACATGTCTCATTTATATTGGTTTATTTTTAAAAGAAAAAGAAAATTTAATTGTTTAACTAAATTATATTAAAATATTTATTTTTATTTTTTGAAATCCATTTGAATTTTCAACTGATGTTAATATTCTTATATCAACGTAATCTCAACGTAAAAAAGATGAGCAATTAAAATCAGCTTGGCATCGTTATCTGGTCATTTTATTTATAAAAATTCAAATTGAAAATAAGAATAGACTATAAACTTTTGATATTTATGTTTTAGAACCTTTTCTTCTAATAGTAAAAGTAGAACTTTCATTATTATTATGGGCATTATTTTAGCTGGCATATGATAGTATTATAATCTTGATTGTATCGATGATAAAAAAAATATTGATTGTATCTTTGTTTACGCAGACATAGTTTTTTTTAATTATATTTTTGTTTACATAGAAATAGCTAGTATTGAATTAGAAAACAACTTTTGTGATTTATGTTTTGTAACTAGAATGGGCAGAAAAAACAAATTTAGTGGGTTTAATAAATTACATGAAGTTTGATAAACTCACAGGCAGAACCATATAGAGACTGAAAGCGATTGAAAAAATCCCTCATTTTTATGTAAAATCAAAAATTTATGATAATAACTTTTCTATTAAAATAGCTATTTTTATTTTATTTTTTAACATAATTTACAGTAAATTTGGACAACAAAATAAAACTCTAAAAAAAAGACCACTAGAAAAAAATAGAACAAAGAAGAAATGCAATTTTACCCAAAAAAACGATTTTGTACGATAGAAAAATAGTTCAGTACAATACGGTGTTAGTGTAACAATACGGCGATCACTTCGATAACGGAGTACTATTAAACTAATTTTTTAATATTTTTAATTTTTAATTACTAATTTATTCATTTATATAAATTTATTAAAAATACTTTTTAAAAAGTAGCACATGCAAGTGTACATAGTACATAATTGTGCATAAAAGAAGGCAGGGTTTAAGAACAGGTTTATATATAATAAAATGTGATTTTTTTCCTCCATATTACTTAATTTTTCTCTCTCAATATTTTTAAAAGTATCTAGCTATAGGTCAATGTTTTCAATTTAGTAAAGTAGGCGCGGCTCTATTCAGGGGGCAAGTGCCGACCTCTTTATACAGCATGGTATTATCCTTTGTCGAGATGTGTTGTCATAGTGTAGATCAGGAAGCTAACTCATATATGATCCTTACATAGTTCCACACTTGTTACATCAGCCTCATCGAAATCTAACACAATTCTGGTCTCAGATGACACTGATTTTTCTTCCAAGATTTCATCTGTCATTTATAGATTCCATGATTTTTCTCATATATAGCTGATGTAACCAATCATTTTGTTATCCTTTCACGAATACTTATTTAAGTCATTTGTGCATCAAATACTTAGAATTTATAAAATTTAAAAATATATGGAAAATACATGATGATTTTGATTTAGAAATATGACGAATCTTACATTAAAAATGATATTTAATATGAAAAAAATATTTAAACGATAATTATTATTAAACAGAAAGAATAATATTTATCTGATATACGTATGATATTATAAATTTAAATGAGTACATTATATTTTAAAATATATGAAACATAAGTGATGACTTTGATTTAAAAATTTGACTAGCCCATTCAACAGAATTATCATTGGTCAAAGTACTTGACATTTTAATTATTAATTACTCTTATATGACTTATTCTTTGGGAACTTTTTTGTTGAATGGGTTAGTCGTCACTGTTCAAAATACCTATTCGTTAGAAAACTTATGTTCACATGAGCAACGATTAATCAACGTTCATAAAAATATGAGGGTAAAGATTTTGAACGTTCTTTCAAATCATGAAGTTAAAAAACCTGTTTGCAATTAAAAAACATATCTCTAAAGTCTTCTAAGCTCTGATAAAACATGTTCTTATGATATTCTAAATTTTTTGAACCAAATTGTTATAATTTTATTTTTTAAAAAGAATTAGAAATTTACATAAGAAATTTCTAAAATGAAAATATAACAAAATAAAAGATAGTTGATACTTTCCCATAGAATGAAGAGTACAAAAGAAAATGAAGTTCGAAGCACAAGTATGCATGAATAATCTTGTATAAAAAATACTATAAATAAATTTATTAACATTTAATACTTTGGTAAATTGAAAAGTCGTTGTTTGCAAAAGTCAGCAAAAAGGAAAACGAACAGTATTGTTAAAGAACAAGAAATCAGAATGTTTTACCGTTGGCAAAGAAAAAAAGGACACAATATACTTACTTTGAAAACACAACAAGTGGCCAAATAATTGAGTTTGAATAAGTGATTGTTTTGGATGGGCGTAATATAAAAATATCTCTAGGGTTTGTAACTATATAGTCACACAATTACGTATACTGAAACGCCTTTCCACATTCGTACATAATGAAAAGAAAAATATAAATAATAAATATCCACCTTAATTCATTTTTTTTAACTCTTTAGCAGTTCATCCATATTCATTCGCAAACGCAAAACATAAGCCGCTTGTGTCTGTTTGCTTTCAGAGGAAAGACAATATGGTTAATGATTTCTACGTCCACTAATAGTTGGTTATTGTGCTGTACGTGTGTGTACTTGTTTTTCTTGCGTTAACGACATGTATGCTTTAAGTTAAAATGACATATGATACTGAGCTATAAAAGGAGATGCGATTGGTGAACTCTGGTGTGGACATTCAGTGAGCACAGTTTACCTACGCAATAAAAACAAATCTTGAAGAGATTCAAATATATAGTAATATATGACAAGAGATAGACTCAAATCTTAAGGACCATTAGGATTGTAACCATGAACCCTATGAGATATAAACATGGTTACAGTGTCTCTCAATAGTTTAGCTTTTCATTTGAGAGTTCACATAGCAAATGGTCAAAGTTGTTCATATCTTCTGTATTTGTGGTCAATTATGGCTGTGAACGCTTTTAAGCTGGAATTTATAGTGAGAATACAAAACTTATATCGAATTTAGTTTTAAATATATATATGACGAACAATTGTCTTCCTTATTATTAAGAAAAGTATAGTAATCTGACCAAAAATAAGTGGAGAAAAAAATGATTTCAAAAATAGAAGAAGAAAAGGCGAAAACATGCCAATTGCAAAGAACAATATGTCTTTTAATTTGTCGCAAATGGTCTATTATAGCGGATTCACGACAAATTTCAACATAGTTACAAATACATCGCTTATTTGTGATAGTGATATGTTTGTAATTTTTCCATAGATCATCACAAATCCTTTATATTTTGCGATATCATTGTCACGATCCTGTTCCTCAGAAATTCAAAACCGATATATTCAATATCACAAAATCTTTTGCAAAGAATTCACAAATTTTACGACGGTCATTTCCATCTACAATTTCTGATACAAATAGTTTGCTTTTTTAAGTTAACATAAACTCTAAATTAAAAAGCATAATCTATAAAGAAATAAAAATATAAAAATCTCAATTATATACATATATAGCGAGAAAACAATTGGAAGCTATTATTTTTTTGAAAATAATATTATAATATTATAACCTATAACTTTGTTACAATACTATTATAATGTTATAAGTCATATAACCTATAACTTTTTGAAACTAATGTATAGCAAAAAAGCAATTGCACCAGTTCTAGTCTGATACTTTAACAAAAAAATATTATAACATATAACTTTGTTAACTACTTTTTATTTGATGAAAAATCTCATTAATAACAGTACATATGATGTTGATTAAACCCGATTATTTATAATAAATAGGGTTTAATTATCTAACAATAAAAATAAAAAATAAAAGGATCCGATAATTATGACACAGACGGTGTAGGCCGACCGCCGCCATTTTCGTCAAAAAACATCGTCATGTGTTTTCTTTCTAGCTTTCGCTGATGTAAACAATCACTTTTTATTGCCAACCCTTTATTAATAACTTTCAAAAAACTCTAAACTCGAGCTTTCACATCTTAATCCATTTTCCAATTTTTTGTTTTTTATCCACAACTTAATTCACATGCCCACTGGGAAAACGACAAAAAAATCATTCTATGTGTGTAAAAGAAATCAAATAGATGGTGGTGCAGAGAAGAGTCAGACAAATCGGAATCCATCTTAAAAAACTTAAACCTAAATTTAATTTTAGTTAGCATAATATCAGAAGACTATTTATCTGAAATGAAATGAAGAAAAAACTTGATCCAACCAAAAACAAAAACACTAATTTTTTTTTGAAAATATAGAATATATAAAAGTAATCGAAATCTGAACAAAGTTGGATATTAAAATTAGATTTGAAAAAAATAGAATTCACCTGTCAAATAAAGATCAGAAAAGATAAGGAGAAATTTTTTTTTCACTTTGTTATGTCATACAACTTTGTTATTAAGTAACAATTTGCTAATGTATTTGCAACAAACTTATATAATATCATGATTTTTTTCCAGGATTACATCTAATTGATTACATTGTTTTTTTTTAAATAAAAAAGTATTTAGTGAAAAAATATATATAGAAATGCAATTAAAATTAGGGTTAATTAGATGAATAATAGGTTTAGATACACAAATTAGATGGGTAACATGTGCCAAAACAAAATTAGGTATCTAACACAAATAGGTGATGAAATGTCAATTTTAACCTTAATGAATATAATAAAAATCTAAACTAAAATAATTATTAAATATGAAATAAATACTAAAAATTAGGGATAAAGAAACCAAATAAAGCTACTAGATCTAGGGTTTTGGAAACAATTAATTGATGTTATTTCATTTTTTTGGCCACCACCAAAAGTTCTTGCTCTAGAGCAAATTTCTTGCTTTTTTGAATTTGCAGATGGAGAAAATGATGAATGTAGTTGTTCTACGTGGTCGATGGGTTCACACCAAGTTTGGTGAGTGGGAGTTCAAACTAGACCGTAATGAATTTGTCAAATGTATTTGGATGTCATATGGTATATCAATTGGAGAGCTGATTGAAAATGTGAAAATCAAGTTTCAGATCTGTGCAAACAGAAGAGTGGATTTGTCATATCGGTGTCCAAAATAGTCATTTTATCATCTAATTGTGTTAGATATCTTATTTGTTTTGGCACATGTTATATAATGAAATTTTGGTATGAATAAAGTATTATAAATCGTAATTTCCCTTAAAATTATGGATGGTTGATAAAATGTGTAGCATCTGGCTCGACTATAGATTAGTTTATATGGTCTCAATCTACGAATGATATATATTCACTTAAAACAAATTATTATTTTGCTAATTCTGAAAGTTTGACGGTAAATATTCCAAATACGACGATTGACAAAACATTTAGATATTACTAAAATACCTAAAAATATATAGAAGATGGATATTATCCCAAAACTAAAACACTTTATGTATAGCATCATAAGTTTTTGTAGTCAATTCCAATCTACGCTCATGAAGGATAAGCAAGAATAAATCAAAATCATTTTAGCCGAAAAAAAAAAGTAAACAAAGGGCAATTAACATAGTCTAATCGTGTACTTACCCGAAATTACCATTTCACAGCCATTATCAAATGTCTATGGCCTGAGGCCCAAACATCATTTAGCCTTTTCTAGTTCTCACGTGCGAAGCCATCTTCTTCCTCTTGATCATCTTCTTCTACAATAAACCCTACTTTTGGGGTCTTAGCACACAGTTTGCAGATCCCCAGATCCGATCCTTCCTATCAATCTAGCCGGAGCTTCTGCTCCAAAGGCGAAATTTTGACCCATGACATCGAAATTTATGAAACTCAGTGGTCAATTTATCGACAAATTTACCCGTGTAACCACCTTGCCTGCTCATCATACTGATTTGGTCCAAAGGGTTTCGATTTTAAAAAACGAGCTTTTAGCGATAGGTAACAGCAAGGAAAAGTTTGAGAGCGTTTTGGATCAGAAAGGGCAGTGGTTGTTCAGGAGTTATCGTGATGGAGCTGGGATCGTCGAGCTTATGGATCAACTCTTTCCACTTCCTTACTTGGCTCTTCAGGTTTCATTTAGTCTTGTGTTTTTCAAAAAAGCTCGAATCTTGCCTCTGCCATGTCTCTAGTATTTCATTATTGGATCGATTTTGTGGGTGAGAACGAAACATCATTGAGTTAAACCAGAATGTGAAAGATTGGGCTGTTCCTAGATTGGATTGGTCCAGGAATCTAAGTTTGTTTACTTCCTCTTATTAGGTTTTGATTTATGTTAATTTTCCTGAGTTATTTCAGGTTTTAGAGTGGAGGAGAAGACAATTGGATTGTTGTATCCCTTTGACATCGGAGGAGTATGCAAAAGGAATCAAAATTGCGGGTCGAGCTAGGGACATAAACTTTGCAGTCTATCTTTTCAATGAGGCGGCTAAGAAACGAAGTCAGACAACTTCAGTTTACAATGCTTTGATGAGTGTTTACATGTACAATGGGCTTGCCGAGGAATGTCAGTCAGTTTTTAAAGATTTCAGGAGGCAAACGCATTGTGCGCCGACTGTTGTGACCTATAATATTCTAATATCGGTCTGCAGTCGACTTCTGATGGTAAAGAAGATGGAAGCAGCTTTCGAAGAAATGCACAAACGAAATCTTTGCCCAAATTCCAGCACTTACAACTGTCTGATTGCTGGTTATGTGACTGCCTGGAATTGGGAGAAAATGGAATCTACTTTTCTAGCAATGAAGACAGGTCCAGTTAGGCCTAACACCGAAACATATCTGCTAATGCTTCGGGGGTATGCAAATTCAGGGGAT
Organism: Schrenkiella parvula; assembly: GCA_000218505.1. Lineage (NCBI taxonomy): Eukaryota > Viridiplantae > Streptophyta > Magnoliopsida > Brassicales > Brassicaceae > Schrenkiella > Schrenkiella parvula. Next base: position 12,503,852 of record CM001190.1, on the reverse strand, counting down.
TTGAATAAGATGGAAGAAATTTATGAATCGATTAAGGATCAGGTTGGTGTAAACAGAGGTCCCCTGGTCAGAGCTATGATCTGTGCATATTGTAAGAAAGCTGTTGAGGGTAGAGTTGAAAAGATTGAAAAATTATTGAGTGTTCTCTCTGGTGCGGAATATTATCCTTGGTTGAATGTGCTTTTGATTCGACTATATGCTCAAGAAGACAATCTGGAATCAATGGAGAGGAGAATCAACCAGGCGTTTGAGCACAACACATGTGTTAATAAATCGAGTATTATGCGGGCAATCACTGCAGCTTACTTCAGGTGTAATGAAGTTGACAGTCTTGTTAATTTCGTCAAGCGTGCCGAGTCTGCTGGCTGGAAACTATGCAGATCTCTGTACCACTGTAAGATAATGATGTATGGCTCCCAAAAACGCTTTGAAGAAATGGAAGGTGTTGTAAATGAGATGGGAGAGACTAATTATGGGCTTGTAACTAAAACGTTCGCAATTATGTGTAAGGCTTACAAAATTCATGGAATGGAGTCAAATGCTGAGAAAGTGATGGGAAAGATGCTGAAACATGGGTTTCTACATATTCCAAAACCACATCTAACTCAATCGGCTTTAATTGTACCTCCACTTGCGTAAAGAAATCTGTTATTTTGATTTGTTCATACAGAGGATCAAAAGGTTAGTGCTGTTTCTTCCTTTGAATTGATGGTGACATACCACGGTGTTGTACTTAGTGTTTGGTTTCTTTTATATGGTATATCAGGTTGTAGAACTTTGCCCCATGAGCCTTACCTGTAGAACTTTGCCCCATGAGCCTTGAGTAAAAGATGCTGGCTAGGCTTCCATAATCCGTCACTGGAGTTTATGATGAAACTGCACCTTTTTTCCCGCCATGAATGACTTGGTCATCATTTTCTTGCCATAGTTGTACACGTTACTGGCAAGAGTTTTAAGTTTCCATGGCAGATTTCGATCCTGGCGGTGGATGAGAAACATCAGTGAAACAAATCTCCGTGAGCCATGAAGAACAGGGCCTGCATTGTCTGGATTTTATTGCCTGTGTAACAGCTGATAGATTGGAAAAACTACGCTTTTCTTCTTTCTTGAGAAAATGAAGGCTCTGCCAAGTGAAGTTATTACCTTGAAAAGCCTGATCTATGTTGCAGCGTATTTCTCTTTGTGCCAGCTCTGTCTGGGTCCAATTTCCGGTTGCCGTAAGTTAACATTTTCTGTTGTTAGGCTATCAACATTCAACACTCTTACATTCACATCTTCTCTGTTGTTTTGCCTTTGAGCTCTGTTCGTAATTAGAGGAAGGTAGCTCAGATACATTGATGTTTCAGTATAGTGGGGACCTCACATGCTAATTTACAACGTATTCAGAAGTTCTTCTAATGAATAAGCCATGGAGCTTTTTGTCTTTAAAAGCTGTGTTCAGTAGAGTTCTTTGTTTCTTTGCATTTTTCTAAGTATGCCATGACACAAATAAACAAGGTCTGCCAGTAAATTATTTTATATAAATGTTAAAAGAGAAGACTTGGAAAAACTTCTCAAATGCTTGTTTTGTTTTCGTGATCCATTTTTTTCTACAAAAGACAATGAAGAAGAAGACAAGCATTCCATTAATATGCTCTTGATTTAGTTAGTATCAAGCGACACTGAAGTAAGTAGCAGCATTGTCAACGAATTTCCTAGCTCCTTTAAACCACCTCTTGTCTCCTGCTTGTGCTTTGCAGATATAAAGCTTTCCACCATTCACAGTGGCTGTGATCAGCTGATGCTTCCCACGTTCATCTCCATTAGCTATTCTTGTCAAAACCGACAAGTAATAGTTCTTTTTCCCACTGATCACTTGTTGTAGATGTTTCGAGAATGTTTGCAGTTGCTACTGCATTTGCATCAAACCCTCCCTGCAAGAAAGACCAGCAACACTCTTGAGTTTTTTGTTCTTGTGTACTAGTTGGATAATCTCGAGTCCTCAAAAATGGAAATTACCTCAGAGGCGGTTTCGCTGAAGTCAGCTTGCTTTCCGAGGAGATAATTGATCTGGAGAAACCAGAAGCATTACCATCAGGTGTGGCGATCTGATTGGAGCTTCTGCAGTAAGAAAAGAACAGAGCAGAAACCTGAGAAAGGAACTCTTCATGAGAACCGTAATCAGTGATGGATTTCTTGTCTGTAGGAGTGACTATTACAGAGACATTACTGGTGGCATCAAAGTTGTCTTTGAACCTTAGGACTTGTCCTGGATACTCAACTTCGTTGCTTGGGTTCCACTTTGATGGGATCTCGATTTTGAATCCTTCATTCTACGGCATGACGTCTGAGTTTGCCTTTGGCTTCCCAAATACATTTGCTGCATAATATACTTAAGAATTGTTTCAAGATTCTCAATATATGATATAAAAATGTAGAGAGAAAGAGAGGTTTTTTAGTTTAGGATCATTGAGGCTCAACTTCATAAACTCTAAGAAGATCAAATAATTAATTCTAAACAATTTTTTTTAACTAAGTTTTACAATTTGTAAAACCTCAAATATTTCTCAAATGTAAGAAATGCACTGAATAATATTTAAGGATCGATCCAGGAGGAATTAAAGACTACAATACTAAAAATTCGAGATAAAAACTAATCTAGAGCAAATATTTTTGTGTGTTTTGATTTATGATGAAAGAAATATAAGAAATTAAAAAGGAAAAAACAAAACAAGGTAAAAACATTAGACCATGGGTTTAACTATCGAAAGAATGAAATAACAATCAAATAATGATATCAAAAACTGATTTAAACACCATCCTAGAACATGAAATTCATAATTATAACTAATCTAATTCTATGATACTAATCACTTTACTGATTAAATAATTAACAAAAATTCATATTTGTAATCATATAATTAATGAGCACTAAAAAACAATTCCAATTAGTTCACTAAAGATCACAATCATCAATTCCTAGGTAAGCAAAACCCATAAAATGTTTGACTCAAACATTTTTACCAACATTTTCCGACCATGAAATGTCTATGTCTCTCTAGATTATGAGAAATCAAATGAAAACTAGCATTAAGAACAACCTAAACAAATAATCTAACAATATGCAACCTAAATCATCATAATGTAGCCCCTAACCTATGATCCAACTAAAAGCTAAGTTCTAAACATAAATATAAAAACAAAATAAAAGACATAAGAATAAAGATAACAGATAGGTGAAGAATCCTTCACTAGAGTGACATGGTAAGATTAAAAATAGTCCAAAAAATCAAGACGAGAGTTTTGGTTTAAAAACTAACTCTAAAGAGAAAAACAATTTGGTTTAGAGATGTTTAGACAAGTGTTTATATAGAACAAAAGCAAAGAGGGTCAAATCATGGTCAAATCTCGTATGTTGAATTTTTTTCTGGAGCCTAGCAGTGTCTTAAAACCGCTGCCTTTGGCTGCTGTATGCTTTGTTCATGTCTCCTCCATGCTTGGACGATTCTTTTTTCGCGACAGAATTGATATACATCCAATAAATTTTGGAATACAGCTCCAAATGACTTGAATCCAGCTCCATTGGCAAGCTAACTCAATTTTCTATTCGTGTAAAACGATGAGCTTCAATGGTAACAGTAAGATTTTCATCGGAGTCAATCTTTTCATCTTTTTCACTTGATTTTCCCTTTTTTTATCCTCCATACCAAGTCAAATATTACATAACTCCTGAAACACTTAAAACTATATTCAAAGACTATAAAAATGCATGAAATGCAACCTAATACTCTTAAATACAAGACAATAAGAAACAAGACACAAATACATGAAAATGACTAATATATGATTAAAGGAGAGATCAAACTAACAAACACAAGTGTTAAAATAATGGAATATATGAAGATATCAATCGTACCGGCTTCACCATATGCGGCATCACAATTATGTTGACAATGACAATAAAAAAAGAGAGAATAAATTAGCAAAAACAAAGATTAAATTAGGAGATTCACAATGTCAAATTTTGTTTGCTCTCTAAAATACAATTACAATTTCATATTTTTATATTCTATCTGCTTTTCTTTCGCTAATTTTTGTTCTTGTTGTAAATATATAATTTTAGTAATGTGATTGACGAATTATATGTTTATGTACTTAACACAATGTATAGATTACAATAACCTAAGTTGCTTGGACACCTTATGAGAAATACAATTTTCTATCAGAATCGAATGCAAGAAAATTAAAGTTTCTGTCCGCACATATGCAATCCAATGGTAGATAAGTTCTGGAAATGCGTTATATCGCTCAATTTCGGATTCGAATCTCCATATAAACAAAAATCATATTTGTGTGGGAAGTCTGAATAAAGTTTACCTTGTAGTTCAATAAAAGTTGATCCGCTATCCATGGCTTTAGTCAAAAGACATTCTAAACTCGAGACATGCAGTATCATGGCCTATTTGATCTCATGGATCTCATGACCATTGATCCAAATCTGCTCGAAGCGCATAGTGTTCATTAAACCGTTGAATCAAAGAAAAGTTTACAATGTAGTACCTTGGTACATTTCTACCGAAATTAATCAGCTCAGCCAATTAGATTGGATAGATCATTAAAAAAACAAAAAGAAATGCGATTCCATTACAAATCCACATTAGAATCGTAAAAGAATGATTGTTGTTTCAATTTTAGAAGCGACTCACGCATTCATCAGACGCGCGCGCGAGTGTGAAAAACGTATGAAATTATTAAAAACCTTTCACAATACTTTTGATGCCATTTCAAAATCGAAAGCTCACACACACACACACACACAGCTTGAATTGGATTCCCTCGTAAGCCCTTTAGGATTTCAAATTTGAAAAAACACAAACGACTCAGACCCACCAACTCTCTCTCTCTCTCAGCTTTCTCGGGAAAAAAATCTGTGTAGGTTCCTCCATCGCTGTTCCTTTTTTGCCACCAATAAAATTCAAATAATGACCACTTCATAATTAAGAGGCCTCAACCATAGATTCATTTCTCGAAAGCCATGGCTTGTCTCTTCGATTGCTTCCGTGCCAGAGCTGAGCAATCTTCCGGTGACCATTCCGTCTCTCAACCTTCCAAAGTAATCCTCTCTAGCTTCCTCTGTTTTCTCGTTTTTATTTTTCTGATTTCTTTGAGTTTCCGTTACAATTCTCAAAAGTAGAATCGATTTCAGGCAGGCCATGACTCGAGGAATCGTTTGTCAGACTTGTTTCTTTCTGAAGGTATTATAAACCTCTTCTTCAATGTCGACGATATTCCTATGCTTTGAAAGAAGGTCTTACTTGTTTCTTGTTTTGTTTATAGGGAAAGCAGATTCTTCGCCTTTTCGAGATAGACAAGGATCTGGTTTTCGTTCTATGCGTATTGAGAAAGATCTCAAGGATGAGGTATGTTAATATCATATTCATACCTAAAATTGTGTCATTCCTCCAATCACCATCAATAATTTGTCACCTCAGTCACTCCAATTCTGGAGTTAAGTCTCTTGCTATTCATTTATAGTTCGGAGACACTTCATGTCTTTCTTGCTATGTGATAATTGAGCTAACGCTTTTGCTTGTGGAGTCAGAGGAAGCGTTCTATGTTTTATGCTATTTCTATAGATTTGTTAATGCTATGTGGTTCCAAGCACTGTTAGCTTCCATGTTTTATCTGTCGCTGTGTTTGCTTGAGACACTTCATGTCTATCTTGCGTGCTATGTGATACTTGAGCTAGTGCTTTTCATAGCCTTTGGCTTTGTTTTTAAGCAAATATCCTTGATGTATCCACGCAGATGCTTGTTTAGATGAATGTAGCTTATGTATCCATGGCAAGAAAGTTCTTTTTTTGTATATATCAATAGAATTTGATTGCTATAGCTCCTTCAAAGTAAGAGCCTAATCCTCCTTTTTGCCTCTGGAGTTACCAGGTTCAATTTCTTAAAGCTTGCGGCACAACACCAACGACACAGATTGAAATTAGAAAAGCAATTGAAAAACTGGAAACTCCTCAACGTGGAAAACATTTTACATCTTCCCAACTTCATTCCTGGATCTCCAGTAACTCTGATGCAGTGTTTCACTTGGATGAGAAAACAGATGAACCCTGTGGAGAGGTTTCAGAGGAAACTCCTAGCAGGTAAGTACTACATGTTACTTGTCTTAACCAAATATCTCTTTAACCAGAGCGTTTGAAATGTAAAACTGGCTTGACTGCATGTATATCCTAACATTATTCTTACATCGCGCAAGAAGTTCTAGTGATTCTGTTGATCTACACTTATTCTTCTTTTTTTCAATATCAGTTGCATGACCGATGCCGGAAACAGTGCAAGGATCTCTACTGGATATAGTGATCGTGGTGAAGAAAGCCAAGAAAGCATCGGTACTGCTTTCAGGGATGATAGAACCAGCAAGGTGCCACTCACAGCTGGAAACATTACAGGGAAGAGGAAGTCAGTGCGGTTTGAATGTGATTTTGATCAATCTTACTCTTCTAGTTCTTCCAAGAACAGCACTTCAAAGATACCTGAGAAGGCTGGAAAAAGTAATCCCTCAGCAGGCTCGCAGACTTCATTGAAGTTATTTGATGAGATTCAAAATCCTGAGACCATTTCTCCTGAAACTATGGAATCAGCAGTAAGGGGGAGACCAAGAAATAGGTCGCAGTTTGTGCAGTCAGCTTTCAATCTTATTGAAAACGCCTCCATATGTAAGCTCCATGAAGATTCAGATGAGAGCCTAGAACAAACTAAAGTGCAGGCTTGCACAGAGAAGACAGAAAATGAATCTCCCACATCAGCAATTTTTGAGGGAAAATTGGAAGAGAGTTCAGATGAAAGATATCAAATAGGTGAAACTAGTATTTCTCCTTGGGTGAAGCAGAGTGAAGAGAAGAGTAACAAAAACATGACGGCTTTATCTGCCATAACTTCTGGGGATAGGCCTATCATTGGAATAGTTGCAGCGCACTGGAATGAGAAAGAGCAATCTCAAATCTCTCCCAAATGGTGGGATGGTAATGGGATACCAAACTCTACCAACAAGTACAAAGAGGTACTCTACTATGTTCTTTCAGAATCTCTAGCTTCTTCACATCTTCTTCTCGTTTATTATATACACAGGGGAGTTAATTTTCTTAATGCAGGATCAGAAAGTGAGTTGGCACGCAACATCTTTCGAGGAGAGATTGGAGAAAGCACTTTCCGAAGAAGGTGCTCATGGTTTCATCTCTTCAAGGTATATTCTTCTCCTTCCCTTAGCAATATGATATTTTTATCCGCAATTCGAAACGAAACTATTTTGGACTTAGATGATAGTAACAAATGCTGCATAAACATGTTGTTATGTCAGGAAACTTGAAATAATGGGAGAAGCTGAAAGGGACACAGCTATATCACAGCTGCATCATTCAGCACAATCCAAGTCAATCGTTTCCTTTTGAACATGATATAGTGTCTACTGAGGCAGTATCGGCTTTCGTACAGAGCAAATTACACTTTATCTATGGTTATCATGACTCATGAGCAATATGATACGTCGAAGAAGAATCTATGTAGCAAAATATAAGTGGTGATTCAAAATTTCGTATGTCCTTTCTATTATATCACATGATTATATATGCAGTGTGTCATTTTCTTGCAACTCTTGAATGATTATCAAGTGAGAGCAAATTTTAGATCCTTATATTGTTCATTATCCGGAGGTTCCATCTACTACGTTTGATCCATACGACTGATTCTGTTCTGACGGAAGTTATTTGATTGGTCTGTACATGAAGAAACATGCGGACTGAAACTCCTGGTCTAAACTTTAGTCCGCATGAGGAAACATGCGGAGTAAAGTTATTGTTTCTCTTTTTAACTATTTTTTTGTTTCTTGTTTTTTTTTATTCTCAATCAGTTAATTCGGTTAGTTTTTATATAAACGCATTCAAATGCTATAGTATAGATTTTGTGTAAATTTTGTCCTGGTTTAACGGAAACTATAGGTTTCGAGCGGACTCATGACAACAGATCATAAGATCCATAAGATTTAGTGGGCCACCATACAGTTTATAATGTCTTTCGACTAATACCAAAAATAGCCCAACCGCCGGACTACTAAATCAATTGTCTGAGTCTGACCTCAATTTCCCATACAAATATGATTTTTGATTTTATAAAAACTCAAATAAAAAATATAGCACTATAACACATTCGCCGTAACGCATTTCCAGTACTTGGACCATGGATGAGCGGCCATTTCTTGTGTACACCTCCGCTAATCTTATTGTTTGGAACGAATAAATCAAAAATTAATCTTACACAAAACTGGTCAAGTCATCATACACACCTACCAACAGAACGAATTGAGGCATGTGGTTCAATAAACGGTTGGGCTCATTCTCTCACGTTCTATATCGGTTCCACCTACCTACTTCGGACCGCTTATCTTTACTGTCTTCTCCCTGTCTTGCTCCTTTCTTTTTCTATGTTTGTAAAAAAAAGCATAACTAATTAATTATAGAGATAATTATTAAAACAATTTTAGGATTTATCAAGATTGCTAAACCAATGTTAATTTTAGAGGAAAAGTCATATAACTTATTTTTTTCTATTTTAATAACGAAAATGTCATTACTATTAAAAATAAATAAATAATAATATCAGTAACCTGGTGAAAGAACCGTTTGAAACATCTTTCACGTTACTTTGTGATGATATCTCCGCTATTTTAGCATCGATGAACCCAAGGAAAACTCTAAACAGCCTCTCCGAGCAAACCTCTGTAGTCTTTTTATTACCTTGAAGATCAAGAAACCCCAGAAATGGAAAGTAGTTAGCAGCGTCTGGTTTCCCAACAGCTTCCATGACTTTAATCACCGTGTCCTTACACTCAATTACAGACTTATTAGAGCTGTAGCCAGAATGTTCGATATGATATTAAGAATGGCTCGAGTACTCAGTGACAGTAGTTTCTCTATACTTCGGAGGATTTTGTTCAGACAAAAGCTCTTTCATCGGTCCATATACTCGAAAACTCGGTAAAGGATGCACAAAGAAAGAAGCCACCGAAATGCGAGGCTCTTCACCTCTGTTCGCCAAAACTCTATGCTCCACGCTCACAAACTTGTCATTGGTTATAAGCTGTAAACCAAAAACCCACACAAATGAGTATGGATTAATGGTTCGGTTCAGGTCACAATAATAAAACTTACCTGTAAGAGATCTCCGAGGTTGATGAGGAGTGCTCCAGGAACAGGAGGAACATCGAGCCAGTAACCATTCTGAAGAACTTGAAGTCCTCCAATGTGATCTTGAAGAAGAATAGTGAGAAAAGATCTGTCTGAATGCTGAGTTGTGCCGAAAGTAAGATCAGGCTCAGGACAAGGCGGGTAGTAATGAGAAAGCATCAATAAACCTTTTGTGCAATCCATTTCCTTCAAATGGTTAGGATTCAGCCCTAAAGCTTCTGACAAAAGCTCAAAGATTAGCTCTCCTAATTCCATCACCCGCTTTGAATACTCCAACATGATTTCCCTAAAACATTGACACCAATAAAACTTTCAAAACCCATCAGCATTATCAAAACAAAGTTTGGATTTTTTTAGATTCTTACCCACAAATCTCTGGTAAGTCCTCTGTTTTTGGAACATCAGGGGACATAAAACAACTTAAAGTATCTCTCCAGTTCGCAGATTGAGAGCTATAAAGATCGAAGTTGCTGTTATAAGTAACCTTTTTGGAATTATCTCGGCTATAAAACTTTTTCCTCACTTCTGAGTCTTGCTCATGAAACCTACGAATCCCATCTTTTATCTTCTCCATAACATCAATCGGAACACCATGGTTAATCGCCTGGAAAAATCCGAATCTCTCCACCGCATCTTTGATCTTCTCATCACGCTCTTTCGCGTGACCGTGGATTCGAACACGCCACCAACTCCGAGATCGATTGTTGGGATCATCATCGTTGACGAGGAGGACAGTGGTGGATGTGAATCGGTTAAACTGAGATGCGGGTGATGGAAAATTCGTGGGATCTCTGCGATTCCGGCGTCGACGAGACCCTTCACTCCGAGTTTCATGTCGTCGAAAGCTTTTAGCTCACTTGTACGATCATATTTCGCTTCCATCTTCTTCTTCTGTGTGTGTGGTCAGAAACAGAAGACAATATCTTTTAAGAGGTATTGCCTTTCCGTACGTTGAGATTACCTCGTTGTCTTTCGCTGTCGGAAGATGATTGAGTTTGAAACGGAAACCTCAGATCAGGCGAAAACAAAAGTGGAGATGCGGGGTATCGATCCCCGTACCTCTCGCATGCTAAGCGAGCGCTCTACCATCTGAGCTACATCCCCATGACATCAGATTATACGTACAATACGGTTTTAAATACATATCAGTGGACATCGTCGGTGTAAAGTAAATAGGTAATGTTAAAGTACGAGTGTTGTTCGGGTATTTGATATTGTTTGTAAAAGCGACTAAATTAATGCCTCTTCGCCGGAGGATTTTTTCCTGCGTTGCGTTGCTAATGGCTTCGTCTGCCGCCGGTTGGTCATGGGATCCGTTTCCTAGTGACCGTGCTGCAGGTTCATCTCTTTTGGTGTGGTTGTGGTTTAGCTGAGATTGGTTTGGGTCGGGTTTGTTGTTCGAGATTATCTTTACACTCTTGGTTTTTCTGCTCTACTTTTTCTTTTAGAGGTTTTAATGTTGAGGATAAGTTTAGGCTTCGTTTTGGTTTTGCCAATTGGATGTTAATTTGTTGTGGAGGTATTTACTAGCTCTATGTTGTATTCTCCGGAATTCTTCGGGTTTGCTTCACGACAAAGCTATGGATTCAGCCTTCAGCTCTTCTCTTGTAAGGAGGTAGGCAGTTCTTTGTCTGTAGGTGATTGAGGCTGTTTTGCGAGTATCCGCGTTTTAGAGCTGTTGGTTTTTTTTGGCGGGTTTTCAGTCGGAGTTCAAAGTTCTATCCCTTTGAACCTAAATATGTTCGATTTCATTTTTCATGTGGAGTGTTTGAGGTGATGTGGCTCTTCTGTTTTGCTCTTTCCCGGTTTTGCTTTCATCTCTGTTGTTGCTATTGTTGGGTGGTTTTGGTTGCGGCTTGTATCGGTGTCTCTGATAATTCGTTTGGCTAGAATCATAGGGTTGTGCTATTTCTTTGTTGTTTAGATCAGCTTCGGCATCTACAGTTTCTCTTGAGTGGTTTTGTGATCGTTTTGGAATTATTGCTTAAATTTAGGATTTTGAGTGTTGCTTTTTTCCGAAGACTTTCTCTTCATAAAGTTTTAATTCTTTAAACGGTTTTTTAGTTCCCGTTTTTGGGTTACAGTTTTTCTCGTTTGGGTTTTGATTCTGGTACTATCATTTATTCAGTAATGGATTAGTAATCGGTTTTGTTTTTGAATAATGTATTTTGCTAAATATTCTATCAAATTCTAGTGAAGAAAGAATGCCATGATGACTAAATTTTTTTTTCTTTAATGATAACAAGTAGGACACCTAAACAAATTAAAAGAGATCAACCGAATCTCGGATACTTCCCCGTCTTGATTCTTCGGCTATGAAAATGGTAATGAGACCGGTTCAAACTATTTGCAAAGCATCTTCCAAAATTTTATTAAAATATTATTTAATGTGGTAGAGAATATTTTTTATATTAAGTTGGATATTCTCTACCACTTATGATTTTTATTCAATTTTTGTTTGGCTCGTTTGTTTATCATGTCATCAACGACTCTCGTTATATTTGTTATGTTCAATTGCAATGTCTAATCCACTATCACTGCTGTCTAATCGCAACAACAATTATTTTACTAATTACCTATTACTAGCAATACACTATTACGAGTAAGCTCAGAAACGTTCTCTTTAAATTATATATAAAAAGTACATAAACTTTACAAATAAAATGTAAAAATGAATATCTGTAAAAGAAAAGTAAAAAGTAAATTTCATTTTTCTTTTGGATAATAATTTTTAATGTGTACCGCTTCACCAAATTTATTATTCGGAACGAATAAATCAAAAACTAATCTTACACAAAACTGGTCAAGTCATCATAAACACCTACCAAAAGAACGAATTGAGGCATGTGGTTCAATAAACGGTTGGGCTCATTCTCTCACGTTTTATTTTGGTTCCACCTACCTACTTCGAACCACCTATCTTTTTTCTCTTCTTCTCCCTGTCTTGCTCCTTTTATTTTTCTTTTTCTTAAAAACAAAACATAACTAATTAATTCACAACTACTTTTCTTCTTTCACGCAGGAAATACTGCGTAATACTGTTTTACGTTACATATTAGTGTTGAAACGGATGATATTAACAAGTGAAAAAAATAGTATGAATCACATATGTAAAAACTTTTTTGGCGAATCACATGAATAGTCAATGAATAGGTGTAGCGCAGCTAACTTTTTTGATCAAAATATGCATTATTTATCTTTTAAGTATGCATGATGAGATTAGTTTTTGTAACAAATGAGATTTTGTATAGGTTTTTTTATCTATACGATTGAAGGAATAATTATTTATGGTAAAAAAGATAATTATATGTATTAAAATTAATAAAATGTTTATATTTGTTTCTAAAAATATGAAAATTTAATCAGAACTTATAGTTTAATGGTTTGTATTATTGTTATGTAATATTATTGTGTGGGTTCATATTTAGTTTAAAGTATTAAATTGTTGAAAGAAAATAAAAATAAAGAAAAGAAAGAAAGGACGAAAATATCTAAGGAAACGCAACGCCACGAGTCGCAAATAATTGTCTCTCCATCTGCGTGGCCTCTCCTCCAGTCTCTATAAAACCGCGTCGTGACACTGTCAATTTCACTTAACCAAGCTAACTTTGCCTTTGTGAGTAAAGAGAAGAGAAAAAACAGAAAAAAATGGTGCTAAAGGTGTACGGACCTCACTTTGCTTCACCGAAGCGAGCTTTGGTAACGCTTATTGAGAAGGGCGTTCCCTTCGAGACCATCCCCGTCGATCTCATGAAAGGAGAGCACAAGCAGCCTGCTTATCTCGCCTTACAGGTTTTCCCTTTTTTTCTTCCTTCTTCCTCCATCGCCTCTGTTTTTTCTTTTCTCAAGATTCTTATGATTTTCTTTGTTTCTTCTTACACAGCCTTTCGGTACCGTCCCTGCTGTTGTCGACGGAGACTACAAAATCTTCGGTAAGAACATATCTCAACATTCAATTGTGTATAAGGGTTCATCAAATCAAACAAAGTTATGTTTTACTGAATCTGAGAATCTTGATACAATTTAAGCTTATGATTAGAAGTTTGATTTATCTACAGTTTGGAGTATTCGATTGCAGAGAGAAGAAATGTGTAGAAGATGTTAATCTTGTCTCTTTGTGCTTGTATGTATCTATGGGAGATATTGAGAGAAGTTTATTTTCTTGAAATTTTTTTGACAGAGTCGCGTGCGGTCATGAGGTACGTAGCTGAGAAGTACAGGTCGCAAGGACCTGACCTTTTGGGGAAAACCGTCGAAGACAGAGGACAAGTTGAGCAATGGCTAGACGTGGAGGCGACAACATTCCACCCACCGCTACTTAACCTGACATTGCACATAATGTTCGCATCAGTCATGGGATTCCCATCTGATGAGAAGCTGATCAAGGAGAGCGAAGAGAAACTCGCTGGTGTGCTTGATGTGTACGAGGCACATCTCGCCAAGAGCAAGTACTTGGCTGGTGATTTCGTGAGCTTGGCTGATTTGGCTCACCTTCCGTTCACCGATTACTTGGTCGGTCCGATCGGAAAGGCTTACATGATCAAAGATAGGAAGCACGTGAGCGCGTGGTGGGACGACATTAGCAGCCGTCCTGCGTGGAAGGAGACTCTTGAGAAGTATTCATTCCCGGCTTAAGATGATCTTCTTCTTCTTCTTGTTTGATGTTCCTAAGTGATGCTTTGTTTTAATATGAGGTTTAATAAAAAGAGTGGAACTGTATGCCTCCTTTTATGTATGTTACCTCTCTGTTCTGTTTCCTTTTGTAACTCGAACTCTTTGTGTGATTGAGTGAGGCTTTTAATTAGACCAACTTAATTATCCATCTTTGGTTCTTTTATTTTCAGTTTTGACTTGTTCAACGCATTTCAACAACACTATTCATGCAAGATAATAATTGCATT